>JALIRH010000048.1:0-600000 GCA_023055505.1 Callipepla californica brunnescens | reverse complement strand
TATAAGACCTCCATTTCTTTTTCAGACTTCTGAAAGCTAAACATCTCACTGATATATTCCCCATGAAACTTGTCTTGACGTATCTTTGGCTTTTTGATGGGGAGCCCTAAAATGTTGGCCAAACTAGAAGCACCGAAGCAAAGTCCATGCTTCTAACAGTCCTTACTTTCCTTTCTGAGGAAAGCCTCTCCTGACCTTGGCTATAAGCATAAATGCTCACTCTGTCCTTTCTATAAACCTCCAGGTAGGAGGTGGGTATCCACCACGCAGCCACATTAAGATCAGTCAGGTATCTTCTGGGGCCACCACAGCCTTTGTCAGTCACCTACCAGTTCAGGCAATAAATGTACTCACGTTTGCCAATGTCATTCATTTTTTCCACAATATGTAACCCCTTTCATGTCACAAATATGATATCAAGCCTATCTCACTTGAGAAAACCTTTGCTGCAAATATGTTAGATGGTAGTCATGCCAACACCTCACTGATGAGGCTGACAGACCTACAGCATGGGGCCACTAAAAGGCTCTGCAAGGATAGAGAGGAATTTGGGGTTCTGAGTGCTACTGATGACACTGAGACATTACTGAGATGTGTGAGGTTTTCCAGAAAGCCTTGACTCACAAAGTCATCTTGTTTCTCAAGAATCCCGGTTTTCATTTCAAAAGAACCTTCTAGCACTGCTAAGCACAGAAAAGTCCTGGAAATGTAGTAGCTAAGGGTTCCAAACACAGTAGCCAACACAAAAAATATATACATATTCTTTTCTAAAATGCCATTATATTAAAATCAATCTTATGATTCACTTCTGAAATTCCTGATCTTTTATGCTTAGGAGTGGAAGTATATGCTCCCTGATCTCAGCAAAGGCTTGTAATAATGACAAGTTATTTCATTAAGATACAGCAGCTGTTGTACTACAACAGTCACCCTAAAAATGTTTCTGTTGCCCGAGGTAACTAAATAATGATACTTCATTATTCACAGGTTGTATTCTCTGTATTAAGTGCAGGGAAGTTTAGATAACATCTAATTGCAAAGTGAAGCACTGGAAAGTTTTTGAGGGTGGCAACGGCATACCTAAATGACATTTATTTATTTAGAAGTGCTTAAGACATGCCTTCCACTTATCCCAGGCAGACACTGAGCCTTGAAATCAAAACTCATGCAATATCACTTGGCCCCATGCCTGTACTTGGAAGATGTTTCTCAGCACACCCAAAACAAGATACTGCTTTCCCAGTTTCTACCACTTAATCATTCTCCTGCAGACACCACCCAGAGTTAAAAAACTGGGATAAGCAGAGAAATCCTTACTTAAATAGACTACAGATGACTGTACTGAGCATTAACAGTACCTAAATCACCAGAAATAAAAATGTACTCCCTGAGTTTCGCCTGCCATTTTAATCTTAGCTAATTTGTCTTCCAGCTTTATAAAGCTCTGAACATGCAGATTTTTGACTGAAACACGGACACAATCACAGCAGTGGCAGTCAGGCTGTGCTGTAGCAGCATGAGGAGCAAGGCAATGGGACGGTCTACTGTTGAGAAGCCTCAGCAAAACTTTGTGGTCACAAGACATAATAGCTGCAGATTTAACGCTTATAGAACAGGAAAGCATGTTACGGTCATTGATCTGGGTTGACCCACAAAATACAAGCCACAGAATCAGTGTTTCCTAGGCCTTCTGTCACACACATCATGCTGAGATGGATTTTTCAGTGGATAACATGCCAATAAAGGCCAGGCTATTCAGCACTGCAATATTCAAAAGTGGTCCATCGCTCCGTTCTTGTTACACTAACAAGTTAAAGAGCCTCCAATAAATCAGTTTAAAAATGTCCTCCCTGTCCCCTCATTCCCAGTCCAGCACACATCAAGGGATGTTTTTCAATTCTACAACCCTGACCCTATCCCAAAAACAGGCACGCTGCTTTTTAGATGAGCTGGACCTTACCTGGCAGTACTCCAGCACCATTTGGAATACGCACGTTTAGCAGCTATTTTCTAAGTGCATACACCTTTATTCACTGCTCATTTGCAGAAAGGCTCTTTTCCAAGGAAAGGGAGTTTGCACTTCTCCCTGTCCATTTACAAGGAGCCAGGGAGCTTGGAGGCATACGAAACACAGCCTTTTCTTCCAGGCAGGCACACACATGATTCCAATCTCCTCGCTCTGAATCTGGAAACCACTGCTGCTACTTTAGACCATAGCATATGAAAACATGCTGCAGAGGAAGCAAGCAGGAGGCAGGGATCCTACACGTGGAGTCATGACTGCAGTGTGGCTCAGAGCCCCACTGTGAGTAGCAGCCATCAGTGCAGCACATCAGTGTGTTGCTGGTTGAGCTCTCATAGGCCTTGAAGAAAGAAAGAAAATGAAGCAAGCCTGGTTCTTGTCAAGAGAGAGCAGTGGGGAGAAGGCAGCGGGGCAGAGAGTTGCTCTTATCAAATGATTCACTCCAGACAGGAAACTGATGCTTGGCAGTGAGGGCAGCAGTACAGATCCCTGCTGCTGCTGAGCTGTTGGTTCACATAAATGCCCTCAAACCCAGAAGAAAACATGTGACTATTCACTGGGTCAGGCTCTTAAAAGTGAAGATGAGTACGTGCAATACCAGAACATCCTTTCCTACTTTAGCACCTCTCCTCCTGACCTCACTGGCTCTGCTCCATCCAGCTGGTGTCTTTGCTACAGCACCCAGCACCCAGTGATACTGCAGGAAAAAGAAAGCCTACATCAGCAGGCTGTGTTCAGGCAAGCCTGAAGTCAGTTTGTTTGGCCTCATTTCTTGTTAAACACTAGATTTAGTAGAACTCCTTCAAAATAGCCGTGCACTTTACTCATATCCAAAACTGTATGGCTGTAATAAATTCTGCTTCACTGTTTTTTGGTGCGCTGTGGGTCTGAGAATTCTCTGCCATTTGTGATCACTTGTTCTTCTAATATTTTGGTCAGTGTCCAGTCTCACTGGTGTTGCCAGCTATATCCATGTAATTTCTGCTGGAATTGAATTTTCCACACAGCGTAACTTTATAGCCCTCTGGTGTTCCCTGACAAATGAAGAGAGGTTACCATCAGTTGACCAACTTCTGTATATTCCTGCTTTCAAGTATGGGACAAAACAACATTAACCGAGTCTCGTGTCCTGTAAAACTGCCTTAGAGTTTTAACAGTATTCCCAGTGAGCTTTATTACCTCCTTTCCAGCAGCATGTCTTTCCTCAAGTGTGGTGGAACTCAGAGGGAAAGCTGGGACATGACAGCTTACAATACTGTCACTCAGTGTAAGGGATGTACCTACAGTTCATCAGTTTCCCACTGGAAATTGCTTTCTCATCAACAAGAATATCATTTTTGGTGGTGGGGGGAGGAACAGAAGAAGTTTGAAAATTCTGAATTTGAAACAGTGTGAATCCAAATGCAATACAGGTTCAATTCTCCTTTTGTTCTGTTTCACTTTCATTTCCACATTACTCGTTATTGGAAATGTTCATTATTTCTTAACTGCCTACTCTATTAATCACTACCTAGTGCAATGTTCTAGTTATCCAAATTAAATTTCTCAGCAACCTTCTCAAAATGTTTTCAGAATCTGGCATTTTAATGCCTTTGCTCTACTGCTTCTAATGTCTTCTAGGACCTACTCGAGACAAGCGTGAATGCTTTAAATACTGAATTTCTACTTCTTGACCTGCTCAGAACTTCCTCTCTTAACCACGAGGACCCCAGCAAGCGGCTTTCACCTTCCATTTACTGACAAAGTTGGATGATACCGGAGATCCCAAGTCCTGAGCATCTGATTCTCCTACTTTCCACTGGAGCAGGCACATCTGTGCTATGTGACAGAGCAGACTCCCAAGAAGGTGGTTTCTATCCAAACTCTAACCTGCGTGATGCACAGAGGCACTTCTCAGTTACAATACCTTGGATCTAGAAGCACCACAGACTTATGCAGACAAATGACACAAATTCTGCCTCAGGGTCACATAGATAAGGCAATGCTACAGTCAGCTGCAGTCACCTTGGTCAGCAGCTCTTCAAACCTGCAGCACACTAGCTGTGCCCACCTAAGAAAAGCTTCTCCAGAATCCTAAATCAACAAACCATTCTGGTATGATTGCCAAATTCAAGTGCTGATAGACGCTCTTGGTGAAAGGCTTTTTAGCTACTTTATTAAAATATTGGCTTTAAGTATTCGGACTAGGTTTTGTTTTAAGTGCCCATAGATCCCCAGGGACTGCATTCCAATACTTTAAGACATATTATATTATTGCAGTATTTGTAGTAGCACTTATTAAAGCTGTGTTTGGGGAGTTGGGATCATAAATCCTCCTGGTCTGCATCCATACCAGGCTGGAGTATGCGTATGTTTGATAGATGGGCTGTAAAATGAGGGCACATTCTCACATGTGAAGTGGGAATAGTTTCGCCACTTATTTATTGCAGTTGGTGTTTCGTATGGCCTAGGACACAGAATGCTTAGGCAGAACTGACAAGAATGGGAAATGACAGCGAAAAAAAGATCATGGCCAGAGTACCTGAAAAAAACATCAATTATATCTTCCAATTGATTTCCCTAAACTTTGAATCAAACAGAGTTTTAAAAGTCGCTTCTGATCTCAGCACATTCAGCTACTGTAATGCATAGACTGTTTCAGCACCAAGATTCCCAGTGCTAGACTCTGACCTGAAGGGCTGAAAGATACATGAAGAAGCCCTAAGTTAAGCCCAACCACACGCTCAGAAAATAGAAGCAGAGAACTAGGAAAAACACTGGGCTTGAATAATTGGGCTAAATATACCACACTCTGTGCTACAAGTTTACACTCTGAAGCTACTGCTCTCAGTACAGCTGGAGATCAGCATCTATGATACCTAGAGGAAGCTTTTAATCTTCAGCTTCTGCCTTTTCTGTGGGAGTGGGCTTTCATTCTTGCTCAAAGCCTCTTCAAGGACCATGCCTGGTTCACCTCTCTGCCATGTTTTGTTTTTTCTCTTGGAAGTTAAGCAGACCAGCACCTTCAATAAACACTGAAAGCATTCACTCTTAAAAAGCAAAGGAAGACAAACAAGTCAGTAAAGCTAGATCACAGCACCTTAATCCTGAAAGCACTGTAGGGAGGTCACACTGTCTGCAAGCTGCTTGCAAACGTACTGTTCAACCTTATCAAAAGCAAGCATGTTGAATTTTGGCTGAAGTAAGCAAGTACAGAGAAGTAAGTGGGATGAAACAAAACTCTTTATCAAAGCAAATCACAGTAAGATAAATGTTTTACCTCCTCCAAATTACGATACGGAAAACACACCACAATTTAAGAACATTTCCTGCCTTTCAGCAGCAAAGATGCAGTAAGCAAGAGCCAAACTTCTTGGAGTTACAGCTCTCCTCCTGCTAAATTTCAAGGGACAGACTTTAAACTGGCTGCCACAAGGGCACATGGCAGAAAAAGCCCAGTGAAATACTGGGGAAGTGATGCCTAGGGAGCAGATGATGGGAAGGTAGCGTAGGCAAGAGAGGATAGCTTCCAGGTTGTACCTACATTTGCTTCATTTCACTTGAAAATCACTAGGGTTTTACACGCTTCCCTCTTAATTTCCTTCTCTAAGCTGCCTCCAAGCAAATATCATATCTTCTAATGTCCTACTGCCTTTATATAGTATTACACAGAGATAGCACAAGCAGAAAAATACAAATATGAAGACTGTGCACAGAACTCCACATGCAGAACCATGCAGATTTTTTGGGTGCAAGGGATGGGAGAGGCCACGCACCAAGTTCCACAGCCCTCTTCTCACATATGCTCTCATTCAGCCTGTCAGCAACAGTGAAGACTAGGGCCTGAGATGACTGCTACTTGTTGCAATGTCACAGGGACCTAGGGATCCTGGCCAAGCGACTATGACCAGTTACAGTACAGGATGTTATATAAAGCACCACAGGTACTATGAGCGAGGAAGACAACTTGATAGAGTGTGGCAGTAGAAAATGAAGTGATTATACAGTGTTGCAACAGGATTGGTAGTTAAGTGTTGGAAATACAAAGCAACCTAGTGTCCCTTTCGCTGTCCCTTTCATGGCCTTGCTCATGTGCTCACAAAAAGTTAGTGTGACAGGGAAAACTGTGGCTGCCTTAAACTCACAAATACGCCTCATGTTCCACTGAACACATGTCCAAACACTGCAGAAACATAAACCTATTAAATTATGTGCCAGAGAACAAATCTGCCCAGAAAAGCTGCTTGACACCCTGGTGAAGGACTACGACTGAGAACGCATTGAGACAGCAGTCTGTAGCTATCAACTTTGAAAGATTATGCTTCCAAATCCTTTGAGAAAATGGTTTTCAGTAGAGGAAATGCCAGTAATGACTAGGGAAGAGGCCAAAACTTGTGAAAGCAGTCCTTGGCAGTGACTGCTTCAGCATGGGTTACTGCTTACAGCATTTCCAAGCCAGCGAGACAAACAGGAGATAGAAGAGCAAGGTGGCTCCATCTGGCTTCATAATCTTCACACTCACCGAGAAGAAAGATGGAACCAGGAGCTTTCCAGGGCCAGGATTTTCCCACATCCTGCAGTGCTTCAATATGAGTATAGTGGTTGTGGTTAACAGTCTTTCTGGCTACATCAGTCCTTCTACAAGTATTGTTCTCACTCACTATGAGATCATTAGGCAAGGAGTATGCCCACATCATGATAAGATGCCCTAAAAGTAGTGTCTGGGGCTTCAGCAGCTCTGAGATTGGCCTCAGAGTGCAAAGCACATAGAAAAATGCACAGAGAAGCCCTCCGTCCTATCCAGATATGTCATATAGAATGAGTGCTAGAAATACTATGTCTTTATGGCCCCAGCAGGCCTAGAGGGGCAACAGGTCTCCTATCAGATCTGCTTTCATCCATCCAGTTGTATCCACAAAAGGTAACTGTGCTAGCCTGTGACAAGTTTATGACTGCAAAATGTCCCCTGAAAATGGAAGTAACACCTTGCAACTATAACAGCTTTGTTACTACTGTATGCAAGCCATGTTACTGTCCAGCTTAGGCCACTATGAAACTGAGTCAGAGTTGAAGATGCATAATTTCCTTCCTTTTCTTGAAGCTGGAGAGCAGCAAGAGCTGACCTTTAAGAAATTCTGCCTAACTGTTCTCCAGTAACAGCAAGGAAAGCAAAACAAGCCCAAATTTATTTGAATCTTGTGGATGGAAATCCGCCAGGTATGCACACATGGCTTGGGTTTGCAGAGGGGGAAGGGAGGATGTATACACAGGTGAAGATAAAAACCTGGAATTCAAGTGATTACACAGAACGTGAAGTCAGCATTAATTGAACTTTTGATTCAGATTCCAAAATTTAATGTTGTGATAGCAAGCTCTGATCAGAGATAACAACAGCGAAAGTAAAGACAGGCACAGATGGTTTGGGTTAGGTTCAGATTAAACTTGCTTCCTTCAAAATCGTTTCTCACACTTTACATGTGGACCTCAAGTTCCGTATTTTGCCTTATGCTCTCATTTGCTCTATTTACTTAGACCTGGCTATTTCCTCTCGTTGGTAATTTCCTGAAATAAGACACAGTAAACCAGTGGCTACATCAAGTCATCTCAAGTTTCATCTATTTCAACAACCACAAAACGTTCAAGTAAGTTTCCTCATCTTCCACAGCCATTGAGCTTTCCTGTTCTTGTCATCTCACCATCAACCCAAGATTTACCAAGACCAAGAGCAAAGCCCCACATAAATCCTAGAAAGGCTCCCGACTCCTTCCTTTTTCACCTGCAGTTCTTCAGTTAAATCAGGCCAGTAATGTACGTTTCCTGGGACCTGAATCTTCCTATTATTTCTCCCATAATTCTACAATCTAGTTCCTTCCTGTCCCAGACCCTAGAACTACCTAGACCTTCAGCAGTTTCTCTCCTGACAGCCACAATTTCAACTTCTCATCTGGCTGACACCCATGCAGGAGAGTTGGAAACAGATTCTTCTTTGCCTGTTAGCCTGAATACAATCAGTCCCTTCAGCTGCTTTTTCTTGCTACCCTATTTTCACTGCATCAGGTTCAACCTTTCAGTCTCAATCTTCAAAGTGGTTCACCACTCTCCCAGTTACCCACTCTAGTTTGCTATCTTGTAATCCTTTCCATTCTCAGTTACGGATCTTAAAACTTGGTATTTTCACATATAGAAATGTATGTGTGTGCTTGCAGTCCTAGATACACAATGGTCAAAGTCAGGTATTTCTGAACCTATTCCTGCAGTTTTAAATTACACAAGCATGCTCTAACAATAAACCCACTCAGAAAAACTAGCTTTCCAGATCTGCAAGGAGACAGGTGTGATCTTCAGAAGTTTACATATATATATAGCTTACACATGCATATATAAACGTATATACATACATACACACACACAAAAACATACAAATCCAGATTAAGTCAAAAACAGTTTCCTGCCCACTGCTTCTAACCAGACTTGAATCACAACGGAAACACAAACATTAACATCCCCTCTGCAAGCAGTATGTCTGATTAAATATTATGTTAGCCAACGTGTTTTGCTGGGTTTTCAGAATGATTTTGAAAACATTAACATCTCCTTCTAAAGGTCTGCTAGATTTAGATGTTTCCTACATTTTTCTTTCCTGCTAGACTTTCCAGAACGGGCTCTAGAAATTTGTCAGAGTAATTCCGGAGAAAGAGGCTAAAAATGTAAGTCCGTAGACAGCAGATATAAATGCTGGAAATCACAGAGTTTACTTACATCTAGGCAGAAAATATCTACTTTTGGGAAATACTGGCATCAGCATGCTCCCTCACACAGCATCCTGTGCCTATCATTGGTTTCAGTAGTGATTTAAAGGAATCTACAGGAACCCCTCATTTATAATAGCATGTGAAAATAATTACAACAATAATAACACTAATGGGCTACTGTTTCAGGCAGACAAGAGACTGATTTCCCTCTTGCCTCCCAGGACTCCTAATGTCCTTTCCCGCCTCCCCAAAGCTCAGGGGAAGGATGGACCTTTCCCCATCTGAGCATGGAAGTGCCATCCTCTACTCTCTTCTTATGGCTGTAACACCAATAAAAGAGAGCAGAAAGCTACCTCAGTGAAAAGTAGGAACTCAGTAATATAAGAGCAAGATAAGCGCTGTGACTTGACACATATCCTGCGGCAGTGAATTTGAATCCCTTCCTTGATCTGAAGTGCCAGACAACTTTCAGGTTTTTGATATGCGTATGCTGCAGTAGCCTTTATTGAAACAAAGAAGAGAAGAAGAACAAAGGAACACGAGGAAAGAGAGAGCATCTCAACCCAGCTGAAGTGTTGCAGTCAGAAAATTCAGCTTGGGTCCACAAGAATAAATGGAAAGGATGCAGTGATTAGCCCTGCCTCGGACTGGATGCAGCACTGACTTTTTCTATAGACAAACATTACAATCATTTAGGAAACACTTTACATACACTAGAACAATTGTCCTTACAGAGGGAACTGAATTTGGATAGAGTATTTTTAGACTGACTGACTTGGCATATCCTAATCTCCCCATCCTCTGCTACTGGAAACCTCCAGCTCTGGCACCTCAGCGTTCCCAAACCTTCCCTGACCATTCACTGCACCAAACTTATCATAAGTGTACTGATGACAACTTTGCTAGCAACACATAAAGCACTGTGAGTGCAGCTTGCTATGACTACAATATCCCTGACCAAGAGTCGAATAATGGCTACTGCCCCCATTAGCTGAGAACACCTTTTTTTTTATCATCTGAGAGCTGAGGATGTTTTTTCCTGTTATCTTTCCCGTTGAGGACCAACCCACAAAGCTGCTCTGCGGAGACAACACTGCAGGACAACAATCTGGGATACGTTTGGTGGGGATCTGGGGCTGCACCATCTGGCAGCACTGATGTACCTCATGGCCACAAAACCTAGGGACCAGGTGAGCAAAAAACTTCTGCACAACGCTGCATGCTAAAAATCAAAACCAACAAGGAGAGCTCATTTTGGAGGGGCTACAATACATTTACTACACAGTGCCGACTGAGAGCAGAGAGATACAAAAATTGGCAGGGGAAGAAGTGGTTTTATTGCTGCCTGGCTTCTTGCCCCTCCTGCTGCCCCCATCTACAAAGTATGTAAGGGTAACCATGCACAAAGAGAAGCCCTGCAATGAGGCTGACTGCAGATGCTTTAGTAAACTGAAGAAAAGCAGCACATTCTGTTCACACAAAATTATCTCAAGTCTTTTTATTTTTTTTTTTTTCCCCAGTGTTTAAAACTAGCCAGCATTTGGGAAATAAACTTCAATATCTATGATGTGATTTCTCAAAGTGTAGTCTTCCAGGAAAAGGGAGCTGAAGTACATCCCGCACTTCTGAAAAATCTGATTATTTAAATGAGTCTAATCAATTAATTTGTCTGACAAGGCCAGGAGCTGAACTTCACACACCTGTTTATGAAAGCCTTGAGCTTCAAGTAATGGTGGGCAAAGGATGCATAATTAACATCACATAAAACTAGGAAATGAATATGTTGAAGTTCCCACTGCGGTTCAAACAATACATACAGGTCTTCTGTTGGCCTTCTCCATAGAGATGTATTTCCCTTTTTTTTCCTGGTTAAATGTAAATACAAGAAATTACTCGGTGTCATTAAAGGTCAGGAAATGCAATTCAACTGAGTTAAGGGTGTTGGTGGGAAAAGTCTGAATGGAGCAAATTATTTGGTGTCACTTTTACATAAGATATTACCTCCCTTCTATTTATGCATTGTTCGTGAACAGACTTGTTTTTTTTAATGAGGGCTTTTCTCTCTCTTTCAAAAACAACGAGAAAATGATGTAAATAATTAAATTCACTGAGAAAGTGACAGCATTCAGAAGAGATTCTGAATCCTACTACGCCTACTACAACATCGCTCCAGCTTCGCATACTCACTCCCCTCTACCTAATCCCTGTGCAGAGGTCTGATGTAGGGCTCCTGCATAAGGTTAAGTCCTGCTTAGCCCTTCAAAATGCAAAATTAAAACACACATAGCTCCTTTTTACCTTTGTGAGACTGGACACGGAATTCACACACTCCTGAATACGTGAATTTTAGAACCTATACAAACCTTAGCAAAGGCTACTGCACATGCTGAATTCAAAGACGGCTCTTACACTCACATGCATTCCTGTATTTTTCCAAACAGACAATAATGGCCAGTAGTTTCGCCCAGGCAACGTTTTTTAGGCAGCAGATTTAATAATAACACTCAAGGTCCACTCTGCTTAATTTGCAACCATATGCAGCTGGTAAGATCCTCCCTTTTTTATTTCCTTATCAGTGAATTATTTGGACCATCTTATCTTTGATCCGAGCAGGACTGTTCGCGCATCCCAAAGCTAGCGCACCCTTCAGGAAGTTGAACAGTTGCTTATTGCGATTTCCCTGAACTTCTGGAGGGCTTTTAGTATACAAGGTTACACAGTAAAAATAACTGTAGGTGCTCAGAATGTTTTCTAAAATCACTATGAGGTCTTTTTAATAAAGACCATTTGTGCAAACAGTGAGCAATAAAGTCGGGAAAATTTGGTTTACAGGAGATATATTACTAAATATCCCACAAATACAATTTCTGCATATGGCAATACAGGCAGAGATGGAAAAATAAAAACCAAAAACACAAAACCCAGCTTGCAGAAATACATATGTGCTCAAAGATACTATACTATACGAACTGTTTATTGGAACTGTGTCCCATGTCAATACTGAGGAAAATAAAGAATGGAAAAGAACTTTGGAATTGAATAGAGACCCTGTCACAGTTAAATTTGATACTTGGAACCCAAGCCAACATGCTGCCAGGACACAAAAAAAAAAAATGTTTACAAGGAATAAATACAAGATGGAAAAAAAAAAAAAGTTAAATGAGCAGCATCATACAGTGGAAAGAAATATCAATAATTAGGCAAATGCATAATGCCCCTATGAAGTCAATTGATTTTATGACAGTGGGACTGGAAAAACAGGCAATTTTAGGGCTGAACATTTGCAAAGAATTAAGACTGGTTAGAACATACAATGGGTGCTGTGTATGATCTGAACAGACAGTAAGAAACCAGAAGAATTCAAAGATATTTTTGATACAGAAGGATATAGCAAGAAGGAATACTGTATTTTTTTTTTTCAACCTGCTGTAACCCTTCCTTCCCCAGACACTGATGTACCCAGACAGTCTCCAGGCAGCCTCTGGAAGTACTAATACGTGGAAAGATTCAAGAGAAGGTCTCAGTATACTTCAAAAATCAGCCAAAAGAAAAATGCTGTAAGAGGATGCTTCTCCAATAGGCCACATGAGTTTACATAAACATGTGCATATCCTGTAGATGCTGTAGCCAACACCACAACTCCAAAAGAAGGCAGCACTGTTACTGTATTGAAGCCAAGCAAACTGACAAAGTAACTTAACACGTCAATGAGCCACAACAAGCAGGTATTCCCTTTATTACAGAGCTGGGTGTATGGGGATTGCTCACCAAACATGCACACCAAGAGAAGCAGTGACTACATTTTTACAGGTACAGTGTATACATACTCATTACGTATAAAGGACATGGGCAGAAATTCCAAGAAATAATTAACATCTATGGTGGTCGTGGGATGAAGCCTGTAAATATCCAATCTTTTAAGGGGGGTAGCCCAAACCTATTCCCACTGATGTTACGCTGAGCTGAGGCATCTATTTTGCCTTCTTACCTTCAGCTATAGGATATCTATTCCATTTTCTTATCTTCACTCGACAACAAGTTTTGTGGCCTCCACATTTTGTTCTTGAGCTTACATTTACGCAAGCCTCCTGTCCTTCAGCTTGCATCCGCTCAAGTTATGAGAAAGGCTCTCCCACGCTCCTGAAAGTCCAGACATAAGTGGTTAAGCAAATAAATCCTGGGCTCTTGAGTCTAAAAATCAACAGCAGTTTTCTGACAAAAATCAGTGAGCCTAGAGCATCATCCCTGATGTCCCAGCTTTTTGCCCTACACCCTAATTAGCAATCAGCCCCCTCAATACAGTTACTGTGCATTCAATACTGATTTATTACCAAGTAATACCATTGTAATAAAAAATAAAAGACTTATTTTAGGAAGGTTTCATTGTACTGCCACCTAAATTCCTGTCTGATACAATACACTGACAATACCCCCGGGAAAAATGAACATATCTCATCTGTAGTAACACCCAACTCAAGAAAACCACTTGGAAGAAATGAAAGTCTTGCTCAGCAAAGTGACCTGACTTCATTACTACTTGATTAGCAGTTCATCTTTACAAATGCAGACAGATTTCTCAGCTTTAAACAGCTGAATTTCTTAGTTCGGTAAGAAAAGATCCAACCAACACAGAATTATTCTATCAGTAGCCTGAACAGACATTGCAGTCCCTGTATTTCATCTTATTCTAGTGCTTTTGGTACCAACTAGCAGAAGACAGACAAGCTTTAAAATGCTAACATTAAATACACAGACACACACGCACACACAAATATTTTAACAAATTATAAGCCTGCAAGTCAGAGCCTCTTTTAATGTAGCTTTGAATTTTATTTTATTATTGCTATAATTATTACTATTATTAGTGAAAGAGAGAAGAAAGATCAAATGGCCTGGTTTAAGTGGATTTATTTAATTTAAGCCTGCTGTTGCAAGCTTATCTAGCCCTGTATTTATCTTTCCTACCTATCAATATAACCAGATCCTCACATCTTAAGTGTGCCCCAGTTTCCACAGTTAATTTCAACAAGGCTCAGCCCAGGAGTCTCATGAGTTTTAGTTTAACAAGTTACACATAGCCTCGATAAAACTGTGTGATCATCCACTTAGCTCTACAAAATCAGAATTTCAGAGCCACTTCAAAATGTCCTAATAAAAAGAACACCATCGACTTCAGTGAAGAGACATTTCCGAAAAAGTCAAATATGTAATGGAAGAGTTATACCTAAGACTTTTCTCCATGGATAGATAAATCTGCATGAAAAAATCAACTTCTTGGTAGTACATATGAGTACAGGACATTTATGAATTATATGTATTATGAATAACAGCACAGAGTTTACAGTGTCTAACAACAAATCTCAGATTATTTATTTGGTTTCTGTTCTAACCACTCATAAGCAAAATTAGAAGGAGATTCTTCATTACAAACTCCCTTGCAAGCACTGATTGTTCTGGCCAATTAAACAAAGTCATTGCACCAATATGTAGTTCAACTTCGTCACTACCTCCCATCCACTGACTAGAACCATACAAGAGTCACTACAGACTTTGCAGACTTTAATTCCTCAGTCTCTGCAAAGGAACATTTTTTTTTTTCCCCTAGGAATATTGCCATGATTTTCCTGCTCATCTTCTATTCCTAGGGCAGTTGACTGTCAAAAAGGAAGTAAAAATCTTTAACATTACTTGTCTGCTAACATATCAGGGAGAGAAAATTAGAAGAACTACTTCGGGGAACATTTTCAGTATTATTATTATTATTATTATTTTAGAAAGGCTGCCAATGAGAAAATAAGATTTAAAGAATTTCATGTAGATTTCTCAATCTCCAGTAAATGCCTGTCCAGTGAAGGTGTTCCCACACCCAGGAGAACTGGAGCTGCTTGATAGTAGCCTGGGGGGATGTGGAGTGAGGATTCTTGGTTCATATCCCCTGACTACCCACTTATTTGCACTGGGCAGATCTCAGTCTTTCTGTACCAACTATTCCCAATAAGGATGTGGAAGCTTAATTCAGCACTGGAAAGTTATTTTAGTATCCTAAGTGAATGCTGTCATAGAAGGAAAACGTAACTTTCCATTGAGAGAACACAAGATAACTCATGCCAGCTTGTTTCACTCCTCTACAAGAGGCAGCTGCAGTCCCACTAACTGGCTGTCAGAGTGGAGGGCTTTGATTTTGGAAAGGGCACCAGCAGGACAGCTGCAGTCTGTGCGGAAATCCAAAGGACGGTAACTTGGACCTAGCTGGTGGTCATGTTTTCTTTGATTCTGAGAGATTTCATCTGCTGCCATCTCACGCAGCCCCATGCAAAGACAAAGGCTTTTCATCATCTGAACATTGGTCCCTCCAGGAAGAAATTAAATTACCTGACACAAAAAGTGACAGTTTGGAACAGAGGCTGTATCTGTGCTTTTCAAGACTGTTGAATATGTGAATGGAAGTGCTCGAACAGCAGTTAACTAGGCGGCTGTGTTCCCTGCATCTCTACCTGGCTATGTGCAGACTAGTCCCTACACAGTGCTCCTCTACTGGTGCCCTGCAGGCACTGGAGCCAAGGACCAGCATCCAGAAAGAACCACGACTGGGATATCCTTGCCCCAGGAGCAGAGATAACAAGGAAAGTCTTGTTATCAAAGTCAGGCACTGCAAACTGTGCTCACCAGCAAGCCAGAGGCGCAGGCTCTGCTCCCAACTTCCACCCTACAATGAAAAGCAAAGATCCCCATCTGTCTTTCTCTCTGTGGGACTAGGGAAAGAATGAAAATCAGTAATTCAATGTCCTCCCACACTTACCATGCAAGCACAAGGGAAGAATGAAAATGTCCCTTGCGTGGTCTTCAGCAGTTTCCCACTCCCTCCAGAAAAAACAAGCATAATGAGTAGAGAGGTGTAAACAGGCAGCTGTGGGTGGGAGAGAGGAGGTAGCAAGAGTCAGACCGTGGCACTCCCCTGGGCTCCAGGCCCAAACTATTTTTCTCCTTGAAAGCAACAAAAGTAATGATACAAACATCCAGTCCTCACAGGTTTTGAATCAAAATAAGCCAAATATTGGAGTAGTATTTCATTAATCTCTATTCTACCACTGCCAAAGTCTCATACAAATGTACTTTTCATTCTCTACTGCAGAATGAACCATTCAAGGTAATTAGCTATCCTTTTTCCTTTCTGCAGGTACACTGGCCTGAAAATATAGGCCAAAGAGAGTGTACTCCCCTACTAAATGAGAAAGGAAGAATGGCTACAGCAGATATGGAGAAGGCTGAGGTACTCGGTGAGTTCTTTGCCTCAGATTTCACTGGCAGCCAGGATTCTCACATCCTTGAACACGAACCTCTAGGTGTGAACTGGGAGAGCAAACACCTGTCCCTGGAAAAGCTCACGACCAAGTTGAATGGGACCCTGGGCAGTTGGGTTCAGAACTTACCTACTGGGTGGCAACCCTGTGCAGGGAGGCTGGAACTTTGTGATCCTTTGGGGGTTGGACCAGATGATCTCTAGAGGTCCCTTCCAACCCCTACAATTCTGTGATTCTGTGATCCTTGAGGTCGCATCCAACCCAAGCCATTCTATGATTCTATTATCTTGAGACTGATAAATGGTCTATTTTGTATGCCTGGTTGGTTTTTTCATACTGTCCCCATCGTGCACCCTGGGTAAAACACTAAAGGCAACTCTGTGTACGAAACACTGAATGGACCAACAAACTAAGGAGTGGCAGAATGAATATCTTCCTTCCAGTACTGAATCAGGTATGGAAAGCCTGGTGTCACCATACACCTCCACCCAAACCTCTGCCTCTCCTTTCCCCTGGCTCCCAAGCTGCAAATCCAGGTATCTTCTCGGTTTGGCTTCCTGATTTCTCTCGCTTGCACTCAGATCTTAAAATTTTCCTTGGTAAAAATAGCTATACGGTTAATTCAGATGTGCCCTAATTCATCTACAAAAATTTTAGATTTTGAGGATGTCCACTGTGAACTGGAAAAGTACAACCGCTATGCCTGTTCTCTTTTCCAAGTTCTAGCCATTTATTTATGTGAAATAAAGTCCAGAAAATGTATTCTGTTTTTCAGTTTTCATTACTTTTATTCTCGGGATAGCGTTTCACTGTTTCATGGTCCAAATAAGATCCACGGTTTCACTACAAGAAACAGAAAAGGAATCTCCAAACAAGACTCCAGAAGTGACTCTTCTTTCCTTTAAAAGGACAAAAATAACTCATTCACTTACAAGCCACTTCAAATCTCTATCCATGTTTGCAAATTTTCTTTATGTTTTGCCTGTCATCCATATGTTTCTGTTCTCCATTGCTACTCAGTGCAGCAGAGAGAAAATACTAATTTATACAGATTAAGTACTCCATGTATCTACAAAAATGAGCATTTTCCCATTTCATTCTGTGTTGTTAGTCACTCAGAATCATTGGTCAATGCAAACTATCTGCTTTCTGTCCTGACTGCATCCTCTGGTCACTGGAAAATCTGAGTCTTCCCCCCTGTACAGGCTGCTCTTGGTCAAGAACCAAACGGGTTTCTAATTTTACACTGTAGTCACTTTCTCCCTGTGATTTTATAAAGCTCTTGAAGAAGCTCTAGGACCATGTTAAATATGAAAATTTAACATCAGATTTGGAGGATGACAAAATAATCATAACAACGTTATGTTACTGGCATGCTGACTGTATCAGAGATGTTATGGGGCAGCATACAGGAGGTTTCTCCTGATTTGAAAAAAAAAAAAAAAAAAAGTTACCTCATCTGCCCAATAGTGTTACACCCTTCGAGATGGTTTGTATTTAAAATGCTATTACCAGGGAAGAGATACCCTAACACCATACATTTCTTAAAAAGGCCAACATGGTAGCACACAGAGTTTATTCCCTTCACACCTTTAGCAAAAGCTGGATTGTACACGGCTTTCTGTTGCTGAGCAGATTACCTGTTTCCCCCCCTCAAAAACATCTGTGTCTGTGTCATAAAACCATGACATTCTGTAGCAAAACTCCATTTTCTACAGCACACCATTCTCTGTCTGGATGAACCAGTGTCACTCATTGTGGAAGGTGTTCTATAGAGTGGGGAGGACCACTCACAGAGAGGGAAGGGTATACAATGCTATAGTCAGTGGACTCTGCGTCACACAGTATACAAGAGCCCTCCTCACGCTTCCTACTACCACCCACAGGGAAGAGACATAGTTTGAATACTCTGCATCTTCAAGTTCATCTAAACTGCATTTTGAGAATATTTCTATGACGGCCAGTACCAGTTTTCTCAAAATGACATTGGAGACTCCCATGTAGCTTCTGACCCGAGGCTTACGGAGAACCACTAGACCTCATCCAGCCTGATAAAACTGCAAGAGCTTGCATATCTCATAGGCCAAGCAGAGAGGCACAGCATAGTGGATGCCTTATTAATTACTTTTACAAGTCCACTATACCTGGAACTCATATAGGGGCCCATTTTTTAACACTGTGTATGCCTCACTCCACAAACTCTAAAATAAGTTTTGTTCTGACAACCAAACACTCAAGTTATATATTTCAGGATGGGAACCTGCACAGAAAAGCCTGACATTCTCGCAAATCTGTTCCACTGCACCTCTTCTGGTGTACTGCACCAGGCTGCTAAGTATGAGGGCTCGGAACTCCAGCTTTAGGGGAAGAGAAGAGACACCAGATGTTATCACTCTAAGTATTGTTCTATTATTACTGTTCAGCCCCTTGGGAGCTAATACTCTTAAACTAAGGTTTTCAAAAATAATTGCAAGTACGTCTGTGGAGAGAAGCCCGGTGACAGCTGATCAAACCGATTAATTAGACATTAAGAGAAGTGCAGTTACTGTACTCTACGCTCAGTCCTGCTTGAAACAGGGCTAACTAAAGATGGAAAGCAGAACAGATCAGAAAGTCCCTTGAAAAATTACTGCTTTTGCTAAAACAAAGTGTGAATTCTGCCAAACGTACTTTCCGTTAGAAAGTTCTGCCTGAAGTTTTTGATTTCCCATAGCAAAAGAAGTAAAAATTTTAGCTCTAGGATGTGCTAACCCAAATCACAAAAAGTGGTCATGATAAAAATCACAGTGTCTTTTTTCAGCCACGTTTTCCAGTCATCTTCTTCGTCCTGTTGTCTCTTGGGAGCGGTAATTCAAATACTCTGAGCTCCCCTTCTCCTTCCTCTTTGGCTCTCGGGCTCAAGCACATTTTCCACAGTGTACGACAGCATTCTTTTTATTTGGACTCCTGCAGCTCACAATGGAAAGAGTCATCTGAATGGGGAGCACCAACCCCGGCAGAGAGCTGATCACGAGAACCACAGCTTCCATGAGTCACTGTGGTAGATGCATGGGATACAGAAGATCAGGCCAGCGACTTTCAACATCTTCTATTTAAAAATTGTTTTTTGTCTTTGAACGAGAACACAACACTGGAAGGATTTTTTTTTTCTTATTTTAGTATACAAATTCTGGTTTTTAACCCTGCTCTAATTACATTAAAAAATAGGCTTATTGCATGGCCTGTTTCCCAGCCTCTTTGAAGCTTTCGACTCCACAGCCTGACTCCACCAGCTCTGTACCATATGCATCTGTGACAAAATTACTGCTTTCTTTGTTTTATGATATACTAGCAGTGTAGCATCTGGAAATGTGGTTTGGTTTTTTTTGTTTTGTTTTGACTGGAAAGAAACCTCCCAAATACTCCAGTCAAATCCAAAGAAAGACCTTAAATCAGCACTTGCTTAACTTGGGCGCAGAAAACAGGGGAGGATTTCCAGACTCATCAGGGGAAGGCCAGCATGCAGGTGGCTGTTACACTGGGCTACCACACTAGTAAGAAGCAGGTGCTCCCATCTCATCACACCACCCACAGCAGCCAGTGGGGAGTGGGTCTGGGGCAAAGCAGCCTGACACAAGACCTGGACGCATTCTGGGGCAGTCTGACTGGAGACAGAGCTGCAGGCCTTCTGGAGCACACAGAGCTCCTTTCTGTGCTGAGAAGAAAGCTTGCCAGCTTCCCATGTGTGCAGGATATGTGTCCTCCTCCTTTTTATCATTCCTCGCTGCGAATGCCCTGTCAGTGCAGTGCGCATTTCAACAGTGAGTCTCTCATAGCTCTCCTTATCTTTAATTTCCTTCCGCTATAGTCTATTTTATGGAGCCTTTCCTTTGCTGGCAATTTCTTTTCCCTTCGCATTTCAGCTGTGATGGCCAGATCAGGATCAAAATTTCTCATACACTGAAGGGAGTGTCTGGAGGCAGAAAATGTCATGCAGATGAGAGCAGAGGTACAGGTCAGGGCAATATGTGTGTTTGCCCTCCACATTTACTTTAGCTAGATGCCTTTTCAGTTTTGTGCTCTATGATAGAAATCAGTTTGTTTTCTTAATCACACATTTTAATCACACCTTAATAGCAAAAGGCTCGATCCAAAACCCAAGATAGGAATCTTCCCTTCAGATTTGGCATGACCAACAGGAGCAGCAGCATTCATTTCATCATCAGTTGCCTCAGAAAGTGCCCTCCTGGGGGAGAAGGAAATGCCTCAATTGCAGCAAGAAACCTATCCTCAAAGGCCCAGGCTTCCTCCCTTTTGGGCTTGAGTACTGCTCTTTTTCTTGGGTGGCCAGCAGTCCCAGAGGAGTTACGAGTAGATTTCCAGTTTCAAGATGATTCCCTTCATGTCCTCCAGGAAACGTGAGAGGTGAGGATGAATGGGAGAATGAAAGGCAGGACTGGGGTTACAGGGATGGTGTGGTAACAGCCCAGAGGCAGAGAAACACTAAGAATGAAGAGGCTGAAAGTCAGACTTGCTCTTCAGTTTGACTGCTGCGCGAGGCATCCCTTGCCAATGTCTCCAGAGCACTTTTTTTTCTTTTTTTTTCAGTTCATAGGAAATTAAAAAATATATTAAAAAAAAAAAAAAAAGATTTCAGGCAAATTGGACCAGCATCAAATTTCTATAAAATAAAAAGTCTCCACAAACTGGAAATCTCACTTTTCAGCCAGCTCTGAAAAAAAAACCCAATCAAATAGTTTGAACAACCCATCAACTGTATAATATTTACTCAAGCAGTGTATATACTTTTCCTATTGGAAATAGTTACAAACAGCACGTACATTCACAGAAACCAAGATATATTTGTGCATAATTTAGTAAAAATAAAAAAAAAAGTGGGGTGAGAGGGAAGTCAGTGGGAGAATATTCAGTGTTAGTCTGTGAAAAGCCTGATGATCTTTCCTGTTCCTGCGACCAAAGTACGTTCATAAGAACGTGTGCGGATTCACGTACATCATATAAGGTTTGTCATGCAAGCCTTTGCTTTTTACTGTTCATGGCAGGTTATCCTCAGATGGCAATGCATCTCCGATTTCAGGCCGCAGGGAGGGTCGCCTTGTAATAGCACAGTGTGTAATGGGTTTCATTGCGCTTGGGAACCAAAGAATGTGACCTCTGAGCAAAATAACACGAAGCAAAAAACACATTCAGATCGCAGCTAGGTTGAGTTAACAGTACAGGTGGCTAGGGACTGCTTTGAACACTGTCTGTGTGACCTCACTTCAGCTACACAACAATCTGTCCTTCCCCTTTGAACAAAACTTGTCAGTGTTTTAAACCTAGGGAGGGAAAGGGGAAGATTTGTGCAGGTTTGTCCTGTCCCTAAATATTCAAAAATCATGAAACAGATGTGCGAGGAACTATCTGAAAAACATGAGGGGGGGAAAAAAAAAAGTCATTCTTACTTTTTCTGGATTTTGTGGCTGTCTTTAGGATGCCCTTGGGCCTTATTTTCAAGCTTCTTCATAGTGTGAGGAGTAGAAACTTACTTCTGTAAAAATGAAAACTGAGATTCTCACCTAATTAAATGTCTCTGAGAATGGGAAGTTATAGAAAAAAAAACACCAAGTATCATGAGACTTGCGATAAAAATCACAGGGTTTGGCAATACGGAGTTAATCACGAGTTAGGAAGTAATAGCACTTGTTCTAGCTGAATCACAAGAAAACAAACAGCCATAAACCTTATTCAAAAATATTTTGCAGGCATGACTGCCAAACTCCAGTTGGCTGCGAGTAATACTATTCATTATTTCAGAATATTCATATAGCCAGTAGGTATTTCTGGAAATCCTTGAGAATCCTTCATTTTCCATAATGCCAGGATGATTAATTTGTATTGAAAGTTTGTTACTTGCCAATTACCCGTCTACTGTTTAAAAATCTGAGTCACACGACCAGCAGCCAGAAACAATACCAGGCTGTATGTTCAGATGTCCAAGGCACATAACGAATATTCAAAGGAGAAAGTTAGCAATCAAACCGCAGGCTGAAAGTTATGCACCGAAACTATTTAGCTAAGCTGGAAAAAAATTAATATCTTCTCAAAAAGGCAGACCACTTGCAAGGGAGTGTTTATCACAGAGAGGGGATTACATTCATAACAAAACGGATTTAAAATGAGTATTTGGATGACTACAGGATATTAGTTCTGATTGCAGACAAACAGGGATGCTTTTCCTGCCAGAAAATAAAAAGATCCCTTGCATCCATTGTAGCTTTAAGTCTGTCAGTTTAGCTCTGCTTATACAAATGTATGAGGCAAATGTATTCTCATCCAGTCCGCTTCAGTCCATCTGTGTAAACTTGCCAGTAGAGTGAGATTTGCAACCCAGAGTAAATCCGAGGTAACCAGTATGCTGCATGATTTATATACAGGTTATCGTTTAGCCAAAGTCTGGCATTCTGTTGATACGCCTGTTATTTAGATGTATTCAGAAGCCTTCCAATGCATAGTTTTTCACTCGCAGTGACCGTATTCTCAAAAGAGATGCACGAGCCAGATCTTTCCTACTCCCCAAGGTTAAGGGAAAAAGTGAGATGTCCTCTGCTTTTTCAACTCCTTACCCATACAGAATAATTCATCTGCTGATATTCATAAGGTGACTTCTACCAGCAAACGTAAAGATGTCAGAAGGAGAATTTTTAAGCACACATGTAATTGTTTACGATTGGTATCTGCTTTTATTTAGCATACTTGCTAGCGCTCTCTTTCTGCCGCTAGCTTGTAAGAATCTTTTCTCAACCAAGAAATCTGCTCTTTGGGGAGCTATATTTCATGTTCCTTCACTCTTTGCAAGCACCGGAGGCACTCGGAGCTGCAGGGCAGGGCGGAGATGGAGAAGGGAAGACCCGCGGCTCCCGGGCCGGGCCTCTCGCCGTGCTGCCGGCGCCCCCTAGGGGCCGGCCCGCCTCACTGCTGGCGGCGGCCGGCGGTAGGCAGCGCCGTCGGGCCTGCAGGTCTGGCCCGGGCCAGGCTCTACTTCGAGCTCGTTGCCACGTCCTGGGAGCTTTCCCGCCTCCTCGTAACCGCATCTCGACACAACTTCTATTATTATTATTTTCTATGGTGGCTCTCGGCAAAAAAGACTTTGAAGAGAGAAAGAAAAGGAAAAAAAAAAAAAGCATCACTGTGTATAGATGCAGCCCTTCTAAGAGCACGACTTGGTGCAATTTAGGCCACAAACCGCTCGTCACAAACAACTAGCAGATGGAAACAGTAGTCTGCAAACAAAGCAGAGGTTGAAATCACATTCCCCCCCGTCTGGCAAAGATCTGCAGGAAACAGGATGTCTTCCTGAATGCTTTGCAAAGAGAAAAGCAGCTTGAATTTGGGAACAAATATCGTAACACCCTTACCGTATCTCCTTCCTAGATACCGTGGTCCTTGCTTTCCTTCAGGTTACAAGACTGGACAAGCAATCACAATTTTGGACTCAGGCAGAAAACCGTACTCTGGATAAAAGCCCTCCCTTTCCTTCTCAACAAAGCTATTCCACATAGGCGTGAGAGAAAGCAATAGATAACGTCTCATGAGTAATCTGTACCTCTTACGTTTTCTTATACGTAACCGGGTGAATCCTGTCTCGTGAGCAGCCTCAAGCTAGTTCATTTCTATAGCAGAGCGCACAGTTTTCCCACTCTTCCATAGCTTCACTCCATAACCCTGCACTGATTAGAGAGATGAGCTTGTGGTTAATCAGCGACTTCATTACCAATTACGTAGCTCAGTTAGGGATTTAAACAGTTGTACTCTGTCCCTTGTCCGAACAGCCACCCAAATATAAAACAGAGAGAGATGCTGCTGGCAAAGAAGAAATGTTCCAGATGCAATTGTGAGCAGCAGCAGTGACAGGAAAGAATTCACCCTGCTTCTCCGCCGAGCCTTTCTGCAGCAGAATCTACTAGAGGACGATTGTGAGAAAGTATTACTCTTGAAGGAGACCCCGTGGCAATTAAGAAATAATCTGTATACAACAAATACGTAGATGGAGAGTTGCATTGCTGCTTTGTATCCTGCAAGCAACAGCTCTGCCAGCACTGTGGAAATGGACATTGGTTCTACCTGAGATGTGCATTAATCCACTTGGCCAGAAACAGTTCAGGTACTGAATTACGTTCACAACAAAGGTGACAGACAGCCTGAGGAGAGAATACATACTCAGAGAAAGAGAGTCTTTGAGGTATATCTTTGATGCTGTATGTCATTTATATTATATCACGGCTTTGATGGGAGATTTCTTTGGTCCATTGGATGTTTTTTGAGGGATACACCTGAAATACGTAGTCTGTGGGTGTACAGCATTCTTTTAGCTTAAGTGAATTGGTCAACAGGCAATCTCTTATCACAAAGAATCTTGGATGAGGACCTCTGACCAATTTGATACTTTGAGCCATATTCATATGGCTAAAATCCACATGTCCTAAAATCTCCCTTGACTCTCTGGGCACTACATTTCCCTTTTCAATATCAAGCAGTAGGCTAACCAGTTTTGGCTGAACTTAAGCTATCTAGACCTTACTGCGCTGGTTTCACACAACTCTCCCAAATAAAACCAGAGTCGTCAATGTAAGAACTGAGATATTTCTTTCTGATTCCCTTATCTGGGCCCATAATTTATCCCATATTGCCTTCCTTGGTAGAATAATCAAGGACATCATCACTGTTGTTAATAATAGAAGAGGTGGAAAGACATAACAAGAAAATCGTAGCAAACACTTTATTGTCCCTGGGATGTAGAAATAAGATTTGACGTAGAGAATAACTGCAATGAGCATATGATTTATTGTTTATACCACGTCATATGACAAAGCTCTTAGATATTTGTGGCCTAATAAAGTGATATAATGCTTTCTCTGTGTTTATCCATGTGGTAAATAGACAGCACAACTGACACCTAGAGCAACGCTACAAAATCAGAACTCTGAGAGGTAGTGACAGAATTTAACACTAGTTTCACCTCTCAGGAAATAAGCAACATCCCTGCTGAATTAAAATATTATTTGTGACAGTATTACAGTGCTGCTTTCCTTCCTTTCTGCCCTTCACAGGCAAGGAGGATATGAGTTAAACCCGGACAGTAAACACCCACCGCATCTTCACACAAATGAGGCTCAAAACCAAAAATTCAAGTTTACAAAGAGGTTGAGGCCATGACGTGGTTTCTCATGCAAAGTCAAAACACTTTTAAGAGAAAACAAGCCAACAAAAAAACAATGCTAAGTCTAAGGTATGCAGTCCCAACACAGTTACTGCTGTCTGACGTATTTTATGTGTCAGTAGCCTGAGCAATGTCAGGAGCTGACTAGTGGAACAAGAAACTGACCAGAAGTAGCTACTTCTGAAGAAACCACCACAGAAACAGGGCTACCACCAATGTGAGACAAAGGTATCTATCACCAAGTTAAAAACACCATCCTGGAGTAGAATAAACTCTGCACAGAGGTATTTGAACCTTTCTGGCAAAAGTGAACATCAGAAGCATTCCCTGCTCTAGCAGCTATCACCAGTGACAAACCAAGCCTTCTGTGCAGCACACTCAAACACACAAACTCAAAACTCAGCTATACTCAGCTAAACACAGACTCAGGCTCACTGCAGTCTGAAGTCATCTGCCTATCTTCAATGAGATAACAACTAATGTAGCATACTCCCCAGTCCTTACTTTTGGGTAGATGGTTTGAAATTAAAGTATATTCTGATCCTTTGCAAAGAGTAATACGAACGTGAGACTACACAGGGATAAAGCTACAGTCTGTGAGCAAGCATGGTGAAACTGGGAAGCAAGCGTATCACAGCTGAATGGTATTTTGTTTGGCATGTTGTCTACTTTTAGCAAAGAGGAAATCTAATCAGTATGCTCAAGTTTTCCAGAATTCGTCCATGAAACAGTTGCGGGCCAGACTGCAAAAGTCTTCTTCCCTTATGGGTCATCTATTTATGCAAGAAGTTCCTTTGACGCTGGAGGTACCCCCGTTTAGCTCTATTCTTCTTCATATCCACAAAGCCCTGTAACTCAAGTAGTCAATCTGCAGACTTTGACTAGCCTTAAGTAACATCTTTTCATGTCACGGGTAGACAGTAGTATCTCTTCTCAGCAAGCGCCAATTAGGAAGAATCTCTATTACTGCAAGACACAGTCTTTTTGTTCTTTTATTAAAATGTTTGTGCCTGTCTCTGTTACAGTTCCTTCAGCTAGGAGCAAAACTACTTAGGCAGAGCACTGAGAGACTGCCACATGCTCCTGCAATTATATGTTGCACATAAAATAATTCAAACACACTATTAGAGTGTGTAATTTAGTTCATATGTAGTTAGAATGTGCAGAGTTTGCCAAGTGACTGCGTCCAGCTGGAAAATCAATTTATATATGCCAGTTTAATAAAACCTGAAAGTCTTCCGCAATTCATGAAGAAATGTTAGACAAAGTTTAAATTGTACATTATGTAAAACCAAATGTAAATTACAGGCTGAGTGTGAGGGATCATTTGTCCTCTGCCAGAATTCACGTAAGTG
Organism: Callipepla californica brunnescens; assembly: GCA_023055505.1. NCBI lineage: Eukaryota > Metazoa > Chordata > Aves > Galliformes > Odontophoridae > Callipepla > Callipepla californica. Next base: position 573,391 of record JALIRH010000048.1, on the reverse strand, counting down.
GTCACCAGTTTGGGGACAGAGGGGGAAACATACTGTAATAAAATAAAACTTTGTATAACTCCAAGTAAAAGCTTTGAGGGCCAGATTTCAGCAGAAGAAACTTTAAAACAGCACTGACTTCGTTCTTAAGCCATTTCTCATTGGTTTAAATCCCAACAGTATAGGGCTACACAGCGCTGCAAAAGAAAACAAATCCTAAGTGCAAAGGGCTGGTAATTCAGATGCTTCTTAATGTGTCCTATAGGTGTCCAGAGCTTCCAACCTGAACTAATTTCAATTCTGGTCTCCTGAATTTCCCACTCGTTATTACCATAGGAAGGACAATTTTGTCATCCACAGTCTGTGTGTGTGTGTTTAAGCCCAGCACAGGTTCTAATAAGACTGGTGACAACCCAGACTCCTTTGTGATTGCAATGGTGAAGTACAGGTGCAAACCACTGTGTGTTTCTGGAGGGGCAGGCACTACAGAACCCACTGCAGAGATGCTGCTAATAACAGTGCTCACCTCTGCTCTCATAAGGGGGTGAATAGCTGAGGGGCACAGAAGGGCTCCTGGAATAGCACTTTTTCCTTCTTGCCCCTTTTTCTGTTTGAAGCACTATGGGGAGAGCAGGGAATGCTTGCATCCAGGCAGGAAGCACACACAGGCCTTCAGTTCTGAGCTGTCTGTCTACACTAACAGCAGTATGCAAATTGCCATTAGTACTAGGGAGGACACAAAAACACAAAGTGAACCAGGCTTTCGTTGCATTTAGTTTGTCACTGTGTTTACTGGACAAACTACATAAGGCAAGAAAAGCAACACTCATCTGCAAAGCAATGCTCTCCCCTATCCAAAAAGAGTTACTCCTCTTCCGCACATCATCTGCAGAGGCAAGGTGAGCACAGCAGTTCTTGGGTGCATGTTGCTTGCCCACTGCCTAATCAGGGCCTTTCAGGGTGCCAGTGTGGTGTGAGGTTACCCAGAGCACCTAGTCAGAAAGACACTGCAGGGCAGGTCAACAACTACATCATCAATACCCTGGATAATGAATTTGGCCCAGTTTCTAAAAGCATTTCCAGCTTGCAGAAACTGGATGGAGAATTTTTCAGATACTATAGTTATCAAGGGAATTCCTCAAGTCTTTCAAATTCCTCAAGTCTTTCAAATGAATCAAATGCACCTTAGCAGATTATTTCCTTCAGGACTGTAGAAATACATCCCTACTCCCATAAATGAGCTCTTACTCTTGCACCCTAACCTGCTAATCTCCTCTCCAGCCTCCTAATTCACCCTCACTTAGGGCATGCAGTTTGCTGGCACTAAGTGCTGGCATGCACCTTTGTTTTCACACAATATACAGTTTCAGCTTGCCTTAGCACTTGACAACCTCAGTATCAGTGCAACCACTCACAGAAGTAAAGGCCATTGATTTACACCACAAGTACTGAAGATTATTTTTTACTATCGCCACTGTCCAACACACAATTAGGCTTTCATGCACAGAATCCATTTCAAGAACTGCCAGTAATTTTCATTCCATGTACGGTACTTTTTATGCCAATACATATGCTTTATATCTAATGGCAAGGATATCTGAAAGAGTAGAAGGTCAGTCTTTTATAGACAATCCAAAAAAATAAAATAAAATCGGTGAAAGAAATTGAAACATGCATACTCAGCAAGAACCCCAGCAGGAACAACTTTCTACATGATTAAATGTAAAAACGAATGCTGTCCCAAAAGCACAACCATCATGGAGTACATGCACGTGCTGGTCACAACAGCGCCTGGAATGCAGAGCCATTCAAGCTCAGCTTTTAACAAGGCTCTTCTGGGCCTGGACAAAGGCCAGATTTAAAAGCCCTGAGCCCAGCACTGACTAATTTACCCTGCTCATGTAATGGTGATCTAATCTACCCTGTTTTATTAGCTTTGAAACAAAGTGGGAACACTTAGGCAGCTGGTAACCATCCCTCAGGTTGGGGGACAACTGTGAAGAGCTAAGCACAAGAAGATTGTTTAGCTGTGCAAGTTTTTTCCCCCCAAAATCATACCTGACTATGCCCTTGTCCACACACACATACAAACAAACAAACAAAATCCAAACATGAAATAGTGACAAGGCACCTAGTATAACTGTTCCTCTAGATGCAGCAATGCCAGCTTAAAGAGCGTTCACAGACACGCAACTCAGTATGCTTCCTCCACTGCAGTACAGCCACTGATGAAATACATAAATCACCGTTACACTTTGACCCGAGATAACTATATACTGACACGGTAGAAAGACTAGGAGTTATTCTATCACTTCAGCTGTATCAGTTCAAATAAAGCAATAGAAGTTATGTTTACAGATAAATTTCAGTTTACGGTGTAGGGTACAAATGGCAGCTATTGCAGAATGCTGTGTATGTATTAGACCTGATTTCATTATCTCTGCATGGACAGTTTCTAACTGTACAACATTCCAGTTTTCTGATGGATGCAAACCACAGTAATATCACTGGAATGGCTTAAGTTTACCTCAGGATGTAGTCAGTCCAGCACAATTAAGATCAGTCCCTCCTCACCTTTAGAGAAGGTCAGAAATTTCCATTTCTTTTTAAAGCACACTGGAAGCAGGAAAAACTTTCAAAAAACGTCATTTCTTAATAAAGATCTTTCCACCTATTACATCAATTTCCTGCTCTATTCACATCAACAAAAAAATATGTGTGCTATTTTGTTTAGCTTGACTTTACCTTTCATTTGCTAAGTTTATGTTTAATAAAGAGGAAAAGATCCATCACTGATAACAACAAAGCAAAGGCTTTTTTTTTTTTTAACTAGAAAGTGATTATGATTTTGAGATTTAGTCATTTAGTACTTCATCTAGTACCCCTGAGCATTATATGCTCACATATACACATGAATATGTGCCAAGACAACAGTCTCTGTGAAACAGGCCAGAAACTAGTGCTCAGTAAGTAAGCAGGGCCCCTAGAGTTTAATCCTGAGGGTTAAAGAAGCCTGCTGGCTCCCTGGTTTGCCAGAGCTTATTGCTGCAAGTAGGACATGTGTGTTTAACTTTCCACTCCTTTCTCAGACACAACTCAGGTAAGAGGATCTTGCGGAGGACTACAACACGATTCCTCATAAATAGAAGTATCACTTAGAAGTCTCCTGAGAAAGTACTACCAAGCAATTAGTTCCAGTGGAGCCAAATTCATCTTCAGTCCTAGGCAGACCCACGGACCGCTTCTGTCACTAGTTAAAAGCCGCAGTGAGAGCCACACATATGAGAGGATGAGTTTCGAGCAAAGTTGAGAAAAATCAAGCCAGAGAGAGGCACCTGTCATGATCCACCACTGTGCAGCAGTAGGAGAAGATCCAAGAATTTATAGAAAAAGAGAAGGAAATGCAAGATTTTTGAAAAAGAGATTACTAATGGGGGAAAAACAATGGTTTTCCAGTCCTAAAGTAGCTCTCCAAAAGAAAGGAAGTTTTGAGCCAAGAGACGGCCTGGGAGAAGTACTCAATCCTGCCATAAGTGAATTTTATGTATGTGCTAACTGAGTTGAAAGAAAATAAGGTCAGGTATCTATATCATTTATGTTTCTCTGATGAATTCTAGAGCATAAGCACTTCAGTCGTCATATGGTAATTTTAGTGAAAGTATCTCATGCTGAAAGCAGCATTTCAGACCCATTTTTACTGTGATTTCATTTCTAAACAGCAAATTACAAACATTTCAAGAGGGTTGAACTCGGTTGAAAATTCAGTCGTGTAAGTTACCTATGTATGCTTGGCAGGAGAGATGATGGGAGAATTTTCTGGAGCTTACTTTTATTGAATCCATGTTATTAAATAAAAGAGAAAAAAAAAAAAAAGGAGGAAAGAAAAGTTGAAAGGCTTTTTGGACTGTGAAGATATTGACACTTTTGAAAATGAAAAGGTCATAAAGGTCTCTACCCCCAGGTCCACTGGCTGAGAAATTTTGTTGGGCTGTTATAATCAAACTTTTAAGATGTAAAAAGAAGGAGATAATTCTGAAACAGGCAATACAATACTCTAAAGAAAAAAAGTGGAGGATATGGAAAGGTGAGAGAGTTCGTATTTTCTCCTGCTCCATCAAAAAGAAAAGATGACAGAAGAAAGAAACAGTTGAATTTGAGTCTTTAATGCCATGACAGAAAAAAAAAATGGAGATGTGAAATTTTGCAACCTACCACTCCCGTAATAACAGCAGGAACCATCGCCATCTACCAGAGCAGCTGAACAGTTTATCTTGGAGATCTTTCCTTCTGCTACTGACTTTGGTTTTGTAACTGTGCATTCTTACTTGGCCCTATTCCACGGCTTTCATTGAAGATGAAGGCTTTAAAGGGGAGAGAAAACAAGTGGTAAACAAGTACAAGCTCAACATCTTGATAAAAGATGATAATACTGGTCTGTCTTGTTGCTTTAAACACAATTGTTTTTGCTCCAGACATTACATTTTCAAACTGAGATTAGTTTAAAGGCTTACTGAATGTGATTTTATAGAGTATTTAAGTGTTTTGATTTTTATGCTTACTTTGCACTCATCACATATCCTTGAAAGGAAGAAAAGCTCATCACATTTTCACGTTTCCTATCAGATCATTTCCAGGAAAATATATGAGTGTTGGATTTAAATGGGAAGTGGTAAGCTGTCCTTGGGTCAGGTCAAGTAGCAGAGGCATCAGTTTGTGCATATTTCCTTTCTTACCAGTGGAAAGCTGGAATTGATGAAGGTCTGCTTTTCAGAGTCGCTGCATTTTCCAAGCTCCAATTTATCATGTCTAATTTGCAGGTGCTCAGCCCCTCTTAAAAGACAGGCACTAAGTTATGAGCTCTTTTTGTTTTGGAGATATCTGTCCAAATGTAAACTAGTGCACTGAGTTGGCTCCCAGGCTGCCCACGCATTCCCTGTCACCAGAGCATTCCTAAAATGTAAATAACCAAAAAGCCCTTGGTATATAGTGGCTCACTTTTGCCCTCCAGGATCTTAAGGCAGTCATGCTGCTCCTTCTTCCCTTTAAACCAGTTGTCTTGACAGGCTGTTTGTGCCGGCATTTGTAAGGGAGCATCCACGGAAGAAGAATGGTGCTCTCCTCCCTGAGTGGTGGGCCTAAGGAGATGGAAGTGGGAACCCAACCACAGCCTGAAGGAGCAGCAGGTGACCAAAAGCTGTTTGAGGCCCTTCCCCACTGGCCCTTGACATGTTTTAACTGCTGGGCATGCAGCATGAAGAAGAGGAAGCAGGACCCAAGTCCCCTGTGGATCCAGCCCTCTGTTTTATTATGTGCATGTACAGCAGACCTCTAGTCTGGTTTTGTGTCTTCAGGCTGCAGTTTAATGATGAATAATTAGGTTTTGGACAGCTCTTGGCAAAGCCTGCCACTGAATACTTCATGCTGCAATGGATGTTAACCTGAAAATTGTGTTTGCAGCTCTGTTTGATCATCCTTAATGAAAGTGGTCAAATTCTAATTTAGTCTTACTAAAATATATATGTATTTCTTCTCGCATCAAGATCCAAATCTTATACTTGAAACTATATGGTGAAAGCAAGCAAGAATGCCACCACATCTGTGATATCACAAAGCCATGGGAGATGAAAAAAACATTCACATAAACAGTTTGATGGTATTACAATTCAACTGCAGCATCCAACTGGAGGAAACGGAGGGAGGAGTTTTGCTTCGTTAGACAACAAGTGCTCAGAATCATTGGTCAGTCATTACAATATAGGAAGCTGTGGCAAATATGAAAAGTAAGTTTTATTTGATATTTGAAAACAACGAATCTTCCAAGGTGTCCAGGTTTGCATTTGACAGTCCTAGGATTACTACTGAAAACTTCACTCACAAGTGGACACAAAGATGTACGAGACTGTCAAAGAACAAACAGTGCATGCATGTCAAAAGCTGCTTCCACATCCCGTGTGAGATTTAACCAGACACTTGTAGCACTTACTACAAAACATGGAAACAAATTACTCATAACTGACTGAGACTGAGTAAAACACATGAGCAAGCTATTTCATCTCCTTATGAGTCAGAGAACCGCTGGAAAAAAAAAGTGAAATTCATAACACTCCCTGAAAACTGGAGATAAACGCGGATGAGAAAGGAAACATGATCATAACCAAGTCGTGCAGAGCAACCAGTGTCACTCAAGTCAGTGTCAAAAACACAGCTTACAGAACACCCAGAAACCAATTAAACAAACAACCACAAACAACAACAACAACAAAACCAACATATAATAGCTGCAGCACTGATCAGTGACAGAAACTGCTAGAACATGAACAACACTGCTGAGGGAGCTAGCAAAATAGGGCAGACATACTCCCCAGACTGCCACGTGGCTCCCACAACCATCATGTCTCTGTGACAGCATTATGATGGAAATCTGAGCAAGCTGGCTTGTACAGCTGAGGCAAGGCGGACCACATCCCACCATCTTTATAGAGATAAATTCCCACTGATTTCAATGAGTCAGAGACAGGTTGAAGCCAATGGGAGTTTAGTCTGGGTAAGGACAGATGCACAAATGAATAACGATTTCAGCATTTGGCTTTACCTTCCTAAAGAAATAATAAAAATACATTTCACATGTTGCATATCTGTCAGCTAAATTCATTTTATCTACAGCACTTTATTGGTCTCATGCAGCTCTAGAGAACAGTACAAATCTCAAATTACAAAACCACCTAGTTTAAGGCCCCATCAGTACTGAAACCTTCAAACCCTGATACAGTCTCCAAGTCCCATTCAAATTGTCATCAAAGCCATACTCCAACATTAAGTCCGTGTCAGCCTTAGTGGAAGCAGATGAGGGCTCCGGCCGCATCTGGTTTGACTTCCCTGTAATAACTACAGTCAATTGAGCCATATCAAAGGAAAGCTAAGTATTTCCTTGAAAAGTAACTGTCATTTTTCTCTGAGAAGAATAATTGCAAAAACACTAATTTAATATTTAATGTCTTATTTTAAATTACAAGATCAAAATATCTCCTGGATGAAAGCAGGCTAAAAATGTTAGTGAGTAAGTTATAACATTCTCCCTTTAGACAAGTTTGTCTCTGCGTAGGCAGAAAAATATTTGAAGGACTCAGCTCCCGTGACAGAAGATAAATTTAAACTCAAACCTGAGCTCCTCAAAGACTTCCTTAATCTCCAGACTTCTGTTCACCCCCCCAAAAAGAAAAGGCCACGAGGGCCCTGCACAAGCTCTCATCCTTTATACGTGAGACACGAGTGCTTCTGGTATGCCTTCACCAACTGTCAAATTATTTTTCCCCAGAACTCACTGTTACTTTTGATGAAATCAGAGACGCCTCCGTGCAACAGAGAAAGACACCCACACACTTAGGAAAATGTATCCTCTTCTTCTGTATTTTAAATGAACCACGTTTTCCCCTAGCTTCATTCAAGGTTTTAGGTCGTTCTCAGTTACTTCCAGCGCCTCTCAATTACATATTATCATGGTCACTGTAATGTTAATGAGTTTCTCAATCATAGGTGTCTACCGCATTGCTTTAGTCATCAAAACAGGGATGTGTTATTGTCATAGTTTTATAAATGGAGAAACGTGACATAAAAAAATACATTTCAGGTAGATTTCAGAATCCCTTCTTGAGCAGAAGCTATTAGATTTTTGTAAGTGGTTGTTTCTTCTCTAGAGAATCCCTCATTAGATAGCCATATATCAAAAATAAATCAAGTTCTGATTTCAGAGGAAAATTTCTCATTTCCCATACTGACAAGCCCTGAAACAGCCAGGCATGGTCGGACTGCACAGATCTGCGTCCTGAACTGAAGTTCCAACGCAGGTATTATTTATGCTTTGTATGTCTTGCTTCTTTCAATCCTTTCTATGAGCTACGGCTCACAGCCTGGCACTCAGCTGGGTGCACAGACATAAATTAAAATTCCACAGTGCTCATGGAGAATAAATGCATGTAAATCTGAAGGATATCTGCTTATAACGGTTTATCCTGTTCGAGTTCTTTTGCCCATGACAATACATTAAAGTATTTAAGACAGAAAGAAAGGCTACCAAACACCATTTTCCTTTACAAGCACGTTTAAGGAAACTATATAGTATAAGCTCTGCATCATGTGCAGTTAAGCACTCTCCTTAATGCGTGAGTTTTTCTGCCCCATCACAGATGTGGACTTCAGAAGTCAGCTCAGGGTTTGCAACTGACCCCAGTAGCACAGTAACAGCTAGGATAATGGGCTTTCTTTCTTTGCCATACATATTTAAGATCCTTGTCACTTTAGTATAAACATTTTAAGACAATAAAAGGGAGAAGAGAAGCTATCTTTTTAAAAGCGAAATGCTTCATTTAAAATAAATAAATAAATATTTACCACCTCAGCACTGATATGTTGTGCCGCTATTTTTAAACAGACTCTCAAAAAAAGGAAAATGTTCTGAGTTTTATATGACTGCTTTCAGTTTTGTTTAAGAAAGAAAAAGAGGATAAAAAGAACCAACCTTTCAAAACATCTTGTAAACAAATTTTCACATGCCAATTCTTTTTTCAATAAAAAAAGCCTTATAATTAATGAAAATTTTCTGCCAAAAGCCCCCCTTTTCACTCCATAAGGCCCTTTTAAATTAAAATATAAATCCAGTAATAAAAATTCCACAAGTTTTCCACCAGTATTCAGAAACTGCAAACACTCCTCTCCCACACTGGGGAGAGTTAGTTTAGATTTAAACTGAAGCACTGACTATTGCATGAGTCTTCGTGAGGAAATCATTGATGGTAAGTCTAAGAGAAGAGTGCTGCATTATGTTTTAATTCTGAAAGTAATTGGTTTAGTTCTGAGAGCTTTGTGGGGTTTTTAGGTGTTTTGTTTGTTTTTTTCCCCTTTTACGCAAGAAGCATTACAGTCCATCTCATCCTTCCCTGGAGTTTACCCGTTAAGTTTTTCCTCACTGTGGCCAGCTCTTTCTACTCATTTTACGGAGCAAATGAATTAATCCAACCATGCTGGTTAAAGCACGTGGACATTTCACACACCTGGACCTCAGCTCTGCTGAACTGGAGCCATACACGTGTGATGAGGTTTAACCTCGCTCAGCTCAGCTGGACTTCCTTGTAAGCAGCCAACATCTCAGACTCGTACTGCCCAGTCCAGGAAGCACTGTCAGAATAAGGCACACAGATGGACAACTACATCCTACAAGAGCTGGAAGCCTGTATGGTGACTAAAACACAGAAGTAAAATGTAGTAGACAAGTTTTTGGGTCTGGACAATTCAGATCGTTTCCTCTGCATGTCATGTTACTGCTTCCTAAAAATTATACTGTTTACTAGCTTTTAAGGTCTAGGAACAAATTTCCAGACATTACTATCAATCATTCTGTAGTAAGGAGTGCTAATGGTGCCTGAATTTATTTGAATAGAGCTGGTACTGACGTGAACCTATCCCCAGTATATTTTAGCTGTTAGCAAACCACCTAGGTTACTTTTTCCCAGTACAAGCGATCAAGACAAATAGCATTTTCCATTAGCTTTAGAAAACTGGCCTAAGCACACATCAGTCTTGACTTCAGGAGTTATGACAACAAGAGTGGTTCAAATACTTGAAGACAAACGTACCCGTACTTTCTTCTCTGCAAGGATCTTCAGGTAACAAGAGACAGATGAGAGTCTGAGTGAGCTGTGCAAATCCTTCCATGATTTTCATGACATCAAGAGCCAGCTTTTTTTCCTTAGTCTCTAACTTTTGCACGCCCACCTGCAGTATTGCCAGGACACAGCCACCATCACAAGTGTTAGTGCTTCAGCACCACAAAACCAGGCGACAGAGCAGATTTGCTGGAAGAATTTGGGAGGTAGAAAGAGCAAACAAACAAACAAACAAAAAAGCCTCACAACCTGATTCAGAGCATCCATACCAATATCAGGTTGTAGGTCTTTCAACAAAGACGAGTCAAGTGGGTGAAATGACAGCATGTCAGCAGCAAGTAATATTGCTCATTAAGGCCAAGACAGTTGAAAATAATTAGTTATTTGTCTATTAACCCCAGGAGCATTTCAGGCCTGAGCAGCTTGGATGAGCACTTAGGGTAAATCAGGTAACTCAAGCAGTTTACAAAGTAAATAACTCCTGACAGGAGTTATTTAAAAATGACATGCTCACCAGAATCAACAAGTGGCATTCGCAGTGCTTTCCACGATACTCCAAACTGGCAACAAGCTATCAGGCCTTCATGCCTTTTGTGTGTCAGTAATCACAAAGCCTTATTTGAGTGTGTGTGTTCACCTTCCCAGAGCTCCCACAGCCAAATCTGGTCTACTCTCACTCAGGAAGCCATCCCAGCTACCCTGCGAGTTGCAGTCATATACACAGAACAGATCAATCTCCTCAGAAGGCTGTATCGTCATGCAGTACCCCCATAGTCTCCCATAGGAAGACTCCACACTCCTGCCCATCCTAACCAGCATCACACATCCACAGATTATCAAAACCCCACGCCTGTGCTAGCCACACTACTTCACATACTTCTGCCCAGGGTGCAGCTCACACCACTGCAGGCCTCAGCTCCACATCCTAAGCTGCAAAGGGTGAGTTCTGCTCATTGGTCTAACTTCACTAGCTTCAGAGTATATTGCATAGGGCTACATCAGAGATTAATTCATCCCTGAGTCTTCTGGTCTCTTTATAGCTTTACTGCCATTTTCAGTTCTGCCCTGAGCAGCCGATTCAGAGGATTCAGGGCTGTTGAAACGTTCTACCAAAAAGACTGAAATAGTTTATAAGTCCTAGGAAAAAGCATAAGCGCTCAAGATTCATAGGATGAGGAACATTCCTTACAGCAGTTATTTTATCCTGTGATTTATATTGGTCTCCTCCACATATTGTATGAATACAGCGTTCAGTTCTCTCTTGTAAGAATTCACTTCTGGCTTCAGACAATAATCTCCCTGCCAGAGTAACACTTTCCTTAGCTTGGCACAAGTCTTTCTTCTTTATCTGTTTTCTGTGTGATTATGTCAACAAATAGTGTTAAATTCTGTGTATGCATTTGTTCTGTGGCTCCTGGTGACATGACATGGCTTTATGTTATTTCAGTAAGAATCTGAAAGAATTCAATGACAGTCTGCACTCTAATTCAGAGGTTACTGGCAAAACTCAACACAAAGCTTGAGTTTCTGCTCCCTTAACCTTCACTCAACCACTGCAATGAAAACAGCCATAAGGACCAGGAAGTGTCTACACCTTGAGGCTCCTTTTACAGGTTATAGTCCTGGGTGTGATTATCCCTGAGCTCTGAGGACATACATAATTTAAATACAGACCAGTCTTTTGGAAATGAACCACCAAAACATTAAGAGAATTGAATTCCTGGTTATTAAAGTCTTACGACTTTTGCGCACTTAACAGCTAGATCCTATTTTCTTTTATTTTAGCTGTTCCTAAATTTGGTTTATTTGACTGTAAATGCCAGCCTGAAATTTTGATACCGAGACAGCTCCTTGCACCCTCCTCCCTCCTTGGCCAGAGTCAACATTAGATCTTCAAGTACATTTTCCACTTTCCAGAAGAAGGGTGAGCCAAGACTGCCTTACTGCACAGGCAGGTGGGAAGGATCACTTGCACCTTCCTTCCTTTAAGGATGAAGGAAATACTCAGATTTTCTCCAGAACATAGCCACAACAGGCCACTCAGTTTTATACAGTTGCTTTACCATTATGATTGCTTAATTTAATTCTCAAGCTAAATAAATAGTTAAGCTGCAATTGTTACTTTTGATTCAGCAGTCCACATGCCTTCACAAACAGCGCTTTTACATCTCCATGACAGCACTTCCAAATTTCAGTGCATGCTCACTACCTATTAAGCACAGAAGCTATTTGCTGGCAGAGATTGGTGCAGATCATCAGAGCTTCAGTGTCCCCCAGGAGGTCTCCAGCCCCATAGAATCATAGAATTACTAAGGTTGGAATAGATCAGTAACCAGTCCAATTGTCAACCCATCACCGCCACGACCACTAAACCTTGCCCCTCAGTGCCACATCTATGTTTCTCAAGGTGTGGTCTCACCAGTGCCATGCACAAAGTGATAATCACTTCCCTGGTTGTGCTGCCCACACTATTTCTGATGCAAGTCAGGATGCCCTTGGCTTTCTTGGCCACCTGGGCGCACTGCTGGCTGTCGACCTGTAACCCCAGATTTTCTTGATGCTCTCTATCCCTCTGCCCAATATGATTTTCAAATTTAAGAACACTATAATATCATAGAGAAATGCAGCTCTGAAGCAAGTCAGAAAGCTTCCCCTGCAGAAGTAAAGATCTGACACTTCCAACTGCCGCAGTTGCAGAAAGCAGATGCTCACAGGGGTTGTACAGGTTCCTCCTGTGCTGTAGCTAGCTCAGTGTAAGCACTCTTGGCTAATCTTTGGCCTCTTGGTGGTGAATGGCTCATCTTCATCACCCAGAGAGCTCTGACCAGTTCAGCTTTCTTCACAATTAACTCAGAATATATCACCTCAAAGGACTGGTTTCTCCAATGCCAGCAAAAATAAAAACCCAACAGCAACCTCCCCTTCACTCGAAGGCAACAAAACCCACCCTAATTGTTTCCGTTGCAGGAAAGATCCTTTGGGGATAGAAAGTCATACAGGATTCAGATTGTTTCCTGGATTTGTCTCCATTTATCAAACAACACGTAGTAGCAAATCAGCAGCGCCCTAGCCCCGCTTCCAAGCGCAAGCCAAGAGAAAGGAATGATTCAGAGCTGAGGGATTTGAACTGCCTCCTCCGCTATTCACAGGGTGAGAAATTATTTGATATGTAGGCCAGCAAAAGGTCCCCTTTCCTTCGTCTAGAAAGACCCATCCTGCTAACTCGAACAAAAGATGAGACAGAAGTTGCAATGCATATTGAAAGTAAGAGACAGAAAGAGAGACAGACACAGCGGGTAGGGAGTTGATAATGCAGACAAGGGAAGAAAAAAAAAAAAGGAAGAACATCTTAAGATTCTTTCTAAGAAAAATGAATCTTCACTGTACTTGGCGCTTTTATAAGAATATCTAATGCTTTTTTCTTGCTCTCTCTCCCTGACACAGAAAGCTTTGCTCAGCCAGCTGTGGCACTCTGTCAGGGCACTGAGTTGTTCATGTCTTCGACGGCTCCCTCCCAGTCCCAGTGCTCCAGCAGCGAGTACGACAGCATCTCCAAGGCTGTGGTGTTCACAGTCCCATCAGTGAGCAGGAAGCATCACCTGCAACAGGACTTAGCGAGCTTGCCTTTCAAAATCAAGGGGCAGGATACAAAGTGAGGCTTGTAGAATGACATGGGGCAAGGAAAGTGCCAAACTTTCTCACAAGAAAGCTCTTCTTCCTTCTCAAGGCAGTGTTATCAGAGGCAGAGGAGGTGCCTCTTTTTTGACACTGTAAAGGTTGTACACTCTTGATGTGTGCCAAAATTCAGCCATGTAAGTCAAGAGTTTGACTTCTGAATCTTTTTCTTTCAGCATCACTTTTCCAGCTAATCATTGTCACTCTGTATGACCTACATTGTTACTGTCTGTCATACAGAAGTGACCAGAAACCCTGCAGCGGCCTAATTCACAGACAGAATCTAAAACTGAAGTATTTGCAGACAGAGAGAAGACAGACAAAATGCAGAAGACAAGAACAGTCACATTGCAGGAGATAAAGGAAGGCAGACAGCAGACTTGATCTAAGCCTCCCCAGTGCAAAGCAGAGCACAGGTCTTCATGCTGGGTCTCCTCAAGGGAGCAGACCTTGTGAAGCCATCAAGGTGGTGTCTCTGCAATGCTGATTGTGGCTGACGACACCAATAGATTACCTTCTTGTCTAGAAGAAACATCACAATTCATACACCCTGCCAAATAATACCTACCAGGTCTGCCTGCCAAGTGGACGCCTGGAGGTTTTGCTAAGGCTTTGCTCAAAATTACATGTAATTCTCATTCTTCTTCCTTTCACTTTCACCAGCTATTATGGTTAGCGAAAAAGACAAAGTATTTCTATGGAAAAAGCAAAGTTTCAAGTCACAAAGTAAGACTTGGTCTTCACCTTATTAAAGGTTTCTTGATTCACGTTGAAAAACATTATTTAGTCCCCTCTTTATTTTTAGTTTACTCCTGTGCAAACAGACCTTTAACAAAACATAGAATGCATCCAGCACTTTCATTCTTAACACAGAAAGTAGCACAAGCATAACTAGCATTACTTACCCTATCCTCACGGTAGGGATGCAGGCAATTACAGAAGAATACTAATGAACTTAATGCTCTGGAGCAAGCAATGTGACAAGTTCAAAATGACAAGCTACAGCTCCCCACTGAAAAAGTATTCCAGTCTGGTCTAGCTAACCCCAGAAATGTCTAGAAACACTGCATAAGCCCAAAGCTTTGTATAATTTTGAATCTGTTTTCACGTTTCCAGTCCAAGGTGGGATTACCAAACTCATGAGTTCTTTCAGAAATTTGAATCTCAGTTGTGAACACGAAACAACACTGTTTCGTGCACTCACGAGAACATCTCAGCAAACAGAAACAATGCACTGTGCCATGCACATGGAGAGGAAGACATAAAGACTTTTGTACCTGGAGGATGTTTGCATCCTGGTGATTCTGAAGCCCAAGAGGTATCACAGTCGTTATGAAGAGAATGGAAAAATCATTGAAGAAAGCAGAGAAATTAACTTTATCGTGTCTCACTTGCCTTAAGCCAACCACAAATCTCAGTTGTGACCATCAAGATCTTCTGGAAAGATGAAGACTTTACGTAACACACACTGACAGCAGAGCACAATTCAACATGGTACTGACCTCTTTGTAACTGTTACATTAACACACAATCAACCGTTGCTCACTAGAGGGAAACACCGGTCTTCAGTAACCTGTACAATGTTTGAAAAGATACAGGCAGACTGAAAAAAACAAAACACCTATATTACCACTCAGAATATTTTAGTAATTAAAAATTAATAGAAAAAAGAAACAAACAAACAAACAAAAAAAACCTACTAACGTGACCACAGTAGAAAGATTGCCCCCAAAACAAGAATTACAAATCTACAACATCAAAAGTTGTAGATCAAAAGGGGATGGATATGTTTCACTCCAGCAGAGGTGGCTGAGGCTGCCCTGCTCTCCCACATGGCAGTAGCACAGCAAGTCCCTTGTGCTGCCCTTAACATCACATCTAAATAATCACAAGCCGAGGAACCTGAAAGGTTCTCACAGATCAAAGGGCTGTTCAACACCACATCCCTATGGGGTGTTCTGACATACTTAGAAATGAATTACTTTTTGCTGTGGAGTTTTTGGAAGCTGCTAATTCTAACATGAGTGACCAAATCAGTACCATTAACTGAAACAGGTTAATAATGTAGTGGTAAATGGCTGTAGCTCTACAGATCTGTACAGCTTTACACATACCTGGGATTGCCCTAACCCAGGTTCAGGACCTTGTACTTGGCCTAGTTGAACTCCAGGATATTCACACAGGCCCACCTTTCAAGCCTGTCCAGATCCCTCTGTCTGTCAACCACACCACAGAGTTTTGTGTCATCCACTAACACACTGACGGCACACACAGTCCACTTGTCCAATGTCACCTACAAACACATGAAATAGTAGCAGTCCCAATGCCAACTTCTGAGGTACAATACTTGGCATCATCCAAGTATCAAGCCAAAGACGGCAATTCTGAGAGCGACCATCCAGCTAATTCTTTATCTATCACGTGGTAATACAAGAGGTGGTGCTAAAGGCATCACAGTTTCCCAGATGGAGGCGTTGCTCCAATGCATCCAGAATAGGACTGGATATCATACCAAACAGTGGCTGTCTTTCGGTAAACTTTCACACAGCATCTGCACTTCTTGCTCATTACCTGTGGCTGTTCACTCCTTCTGAGCCTAAAGGCCTATACCTATTTCACAGCAACATGAGTGAGGTCGAGTTTCACTAGGTTTAGCTTGCTCTTATGTCCATTAAAGAACCACACTGGAAAATCCTGAAGAGACATAAAACACCTCCCGTTGGAGAGAAGCCACAGGATGGATCTTTAAGCAAAACCGATTTTTTGATAGAGTTTAGGTTGCTTGGCTGAATGTGGCAGGATTACAGTTGATGTAACTTTGGAATCCTGAAGTGATTTCCAGAAACTATTTCAGTCAATCACATTGGAAAAAAAAATAATCAAGAAATTCATCAAGTTGTGCTTAATTTCTCTTTACTTGCCCAAAAGCCATGTCAAGCCAAAGCTTAAAAGGAAATTAACTATGGATATTTTTAGTACTTGTTTCCTCACCAGTCATTTCAGTATTGTTTGCCTGAGAAATGGAAGGTAAGAGGTTTATGTGCAGATGTCGTGCTCCGTTGAGATTATGTGCCATGGGACAGAAAGTAGTTTCAGAAGTCAGGAAAAAAATAGTCATTTGAGAAGGTTTGCCTGCAGCAGAACCATCTTTTTACCTACGTCAGCCACCATCTCCCCTAGGCAGAACAAGTAAGGAATGTTGAAACACTTGCACCGAAACGTGCAACTGCAAACGTTCAAAGACTTGTAATTAAGTTTTATTATAAAAGTAAAAAGCTATGCCAAGCTGGGAAGAATTACCCTTGCTAGCTATACCTTGTAAGTAGAAAATCTTTGCAGACCATTTAGTTTTCATTGAAACAGACTGCAGTTGTGCTCACAGATCTGAATGAGACGCAGCCTCACATGAGTGACATCCAGCCACAGACAGTAATTTTTTCCAGCAGCACAAACAGATCCAAATACAAAGTAGTGCTCAGCTTATGTCAGATGCCTAAAGTTAGATAATATAAATAGTCCTCCTTCTGCAAATGGTCAGGAGAGAATCCAAGAAGCCTGTATTAGGTATCTGGAGCTTCATTTTTAGCATGCAGAAGAGAATACCTGAATAAGAACTTCCAATCAATGCAAGGATCCGCCAGCACTTTTGCCATTGTTCGGTGGTTTCTGCCCAGGAAAATGCAAGGGATACAGTCATGTCTCAGTAATGGTTCCGACCATTGTCTCCTCTGAAAAGGAAACTGATTAGGAGGAGAAATTTGATTATGAATTTGTCTGTGTAAAATTGAGAGGATGGGATCTTTCCCGAGGCAAGAGGTAGCATCTATCTGGAGTTAACAGACTGGGTGTCTCACAGCTCTGCTGGAACACAAACATTCACTACAGATAGCTGAAAGAATGAAAGTGGTACAGGAGAGACTACAAGTGCCCACTCAGACACAGAAGACAAGACCTATGTTTTTCCACCAGTAACTGGATCAATATCTCTTAATGGTGAAAGGTTTGAGCTGAATCTTATAGAAATTTGAACTTGGAACTTCAAGAAGAAAGAACTTCAAGAACTTCAAAGAAGTCAAGACTCCACACATCTCTTATTTTAGCATGATAAACTACTCTTGAGAAAAAGCTAATTTAGAGCCTAGGAAGACTCTGAGGGAGATGGACTAGCAATACAGGAGGGGACCCCCTCCACTTTGGGGGTTTCAATTCCTAATGAAATGTGAAAGGGTGGAGTTTAAAGGGAGCAGCTCTTTTGTGGATGGTAAATACTAACCAGGCATGGTTAGAGCCTGCTGATACATTCAGAGCACATTGGAGGAGTTTTGATAGTCTCTAAGTCACTGTTCCCACCCCAAACGCGTACAGTCCACATTAATTTATTTCATACATTTTCTTTGGCTTGTTTAATGGAAACAAAGCCTTTCAATGAAAAAGCTGACTGAGCCAAAACTCACAGATACCCAGCTACACTGCCTATTCACTCTCTCATTTCCCTGTCTTCCCCCACCCAAAAAAAGAATATTTAAGTGACGTTTTTTTCCACTTGGCTCATTTGGAAGGTGAGCTGATCTGTGCTGTGAAGTTCTATATTAGTTCATCTTTTATTTTTTTTCAGAGACCAAAAAGGGAAGGAATAGAAAACAGCCTCTTCACATGAAATATGCCCTTGTCAAAACAATTTAACAAATGGAAAAGGCATGCCAATTATACTAGTTTTCCAGAAGTTCATCAACCTCATGGTTACATGTTAGCACATAAGAAAAATTACTCTATTTGTTCTTTATGGCTTGTTCCTGAGATCAAAGTGCTGTGGGCTGGAGAGTGTTTGACATCCAAGAAACACTGGTTGTTGCAATATTGTCTGTATCGTCTTTTGTTAGTTTTGCTTCTTTATAAGGCTTTAAGGAACAGCAGTCAACACTTGCAGCACACTGGGATCCCATCAAATGCCAAACTTGTCCTTTTGGAGCACATAGGGAGAGAATATTTTTATGACTCTTATTATGGCTTTCTCCTTTCACTAGGTCCTCTGATAGAAGTAACTGGAAATTGCATCCCAATCTCCTTTCAGTTGCAAAGATTAGTCCAACAGTGAAGTCAACAATATTCATCATTTATTTAAGAGGAGTTAAAGCCTTATATAGATAAACCCAGCAGTTTGTTAGACAAAACTATAAATCATAGGAACAACTGTTTGTTGTTCAACATAGATTTTTTCAGTAGTTTTTATTTAGCTCCTATTAAATGGTGGATGATATTCAAAAGACTGAAAACATAAGTAATAAAAAAACAACCCCTGCTTTATTTAACCAAATCAGAACAACTGACTGAATTAGCTTACACACAGTGAGCAGAAACACTTCAGCATATATGGCTCAAATTTTAGAAAAGAGGAGCTTCAATCAAGCAGCTGAGCTGAGCTAATGGGATTTTAAATGCAGTTGTTCCAAACCCCACATCAAGATAAGGACGGAAAATGTGTTTGCCGTTGGAAGATAACCAGCTATAAACGCATCCTGCTATCTGCAAGTGGCTCCTGTATTTGAAACAAAGACTCAAATGCAAATAGCCTCTCTGCAAAACATCTTGAGAAAAAAAAGTGTTTCTTCAAAAGATGGCCTATTTTGCAAAACAGTGAAGTAAACCAGAGCTGATACCTCACTTTTCACTGTATATGACCCTGCCTTCCTGTTCATAAAAAACACCCACAGAATTCTACTTTAAGTGACACTAAAATGAAGAATAGCTATGTTTGAACTCTGAGATATACTTCTTACAGTATTTTAAAAATGTGTTCAAAGAAGATTGTTAAACAACAACAACAATAAAAACAAACACCTATAGTCCCTAAGAGCTGAAAACCTCGACTGGTTACCTGGCCCTCAGGAGCAGCCTTGCTATAAATAATCTCTTTTATGAACTTCCTGAGTTTCATCTTCACTTTTTCCACCCTCACGGCTCCCATGGGGTGACCGCTGAGGGTTTGACTGCTTTCTTAGTCAAAAGTTTGTTTCTTAACTCCAACCTAAATGTATTCCTAATCAGTTTACAACTGCCTGTTCTGGAGCTTAAAAAGATATTTTCTGACATGATATATTCATAGGAAAAATAGTAATACACAAACACATACATATAGTCTCAGGTCTCCCTTCCTAAATTAAGCAAGCCAACCTTTTCCAGCCTCTGCGTGTGAAACAAGCTCTCCGATCCCTGGATCATCCCAATAACTTCATCTTTGGTAGCTTCAGTTTCAAGCCATCTTTCTTCAATACCATTAATAAAAAAAGTATTAGTAGTATCTTAAACAAGACCTCATTAATGATCATTGCATGAGGCCAGTAATACTTCCCTGCCTGGAAGTACTTTTCCTGCGGTATCCTGAGACTGCATTTACCTCTTTCGTACATTCACGACTTAGAGTTAGCTTACAAACGAGTAGTTCTCATGCTTCTCAGTGGTTTCCAGCTGATAACTTCCCAGCTTAGAGCAGCAGGTTTCAGCAAAAGCTCCCAAACGCATAACAACACCTTCCGCACTCACGTAGAATCCCATTTGTAGTCCTTAGCAGCATTTGGCTCACTCTTTCTGTGCACAGTCCCAGATCCCCTTCATGCTGATGACTAGTCCCAGCTCTCTGTCATCAGTACGTGTCCTTGATTACAGAATTAGGCAGAAGCACTTCCCCAGGGTGAACTCCTTGGAACATAATTAGCAAATTAATGCTTATTCTGAGCATCAGGCAGAACCTGCCCTAAGCGATTTTCAAATCCAGAAGAAAGCCATGTCTCTGCTCCAAATAGTGAAAAAGACAGATGTGTAAAGTCAAGCTGGGAAGAGACACAGAGCATACAGTCAACATAATCTGAGCATACAACCGGCATAATCACATCTCTCCTTGAACAGAAAACCAAGAGCAATTTTTCCCAAAAGCAACATGGTGGAGGTGAAGATGGCCAGACAAGCCGTGAGTTGCCTATAAATTCAAGAAGGATGCCATCCCACATCTTTAGGAAGCAGCATGAATGGTAATATAGCCATAACAAAACGGCAAACAAATTTGATTGTCTGAAGAAAAAAGACCAAAGAGAGAAAAGGGAATAGACAAAGGCAATAAAACAGGGAGGAGTGAGGAGAATAAACAAGATGGGAGAGTTTGAACTAAACACCCATGAAATAAAAAAGAAACTGAAACAAAGGTTTGACATGACAAAGATTTGTAATGAAGTGTGTTGAGAGAAGACAACACAGAATCCAAAAAGGTCCTAAGAAGGGGGATGTTCCCACAAAGGAAGGGGCAGATTCACTTCGTTAAATATATTAAGAAGGAAATTGAAGAAAATCTGTATTAATAAAAATGGAAACCTCACCACCTGAAATACTCTTGGGAGCAGAAATTTTCAGGGCCAAGGGAAGGAAAAAACAATGTCAAATTTTGCAGCACCGTAAACAATTTTTTCCTTGGCAACCGATTTACCTTCTCCTGACCTCCTCCTACTGTAAGAAAAAAAGTTATTCATTCAGCAGAAACTGTTCTCACCACACAGTGCATTGTAGGATGGGTGTGAAGCATATTACAGAGTGCTGAAATTACTGATGCTAAGTCATCCACTAATTGATTATTGTTGAGGCATGCTGTCAGCTCACCTACCGAAAAAAAAAAAAAAAAAAACCCACTCATTTTCTAAACTTGCTTGCCTTTTATTTATTTAATTTTTTTAATGGCCCAAGTTGGGAGGAGGTTTTGATCCACTGAAGGTTAGAAAGGCAGTACAGAGGGACCAGGATAGACTGGATCAATGGGCCAAGGCAAACTGTATGAGTTTCAACAGGGCCAAGTGTCAAGTCCTGCATTTTGGTCACAACTCCAGGCAACCCTACAGACTTGGGGAGGAGGAGATGGAAAGCTGCCTGATGGAAAGGGACCTTGGTGTCCTGGTGGACAGCCAGCTGAATACGAGCCAGCTTGGACTTGATGATCTTGAAGACCTTTTCCAACCTGATCTATGATTCTATGATTTTCTTTCAAATAGAATCCCCAGAACACTCTTGTGTTTTATAACTGCTTACTAGACCTACAACAGAGCCTTTTGTATGAAAGCCAGCAGCACCAGAGGCCTACCGTGCTTTCTTAAACAAGTAACAGATGACCCTTGTTGGCTGTGGGAACCCAGTCAGCCCGCTGAACACTAGAGAGCTCAGAGATGCATCCAAGCTCTTGGCATGGTAAGGGCTGTCATGATAAACTCGAACTGATACAAAGAGGCAGTCCTCTCCCCAAAGAACAACCCATTTCCCCTTAAATAAAACTTTGATACTAGGACTGGAAATATACAGAAGCAGATCTCTTATGAGTAATCAACCAAGCGATTACAAACTTAATGCTTATAAACTGTTTTTGAAGTGGTAGTGTTCTAAAGTCAAATGAAGAAATTCACAACAACCTTCCTTTTCCCATACTAAACACTAAATTCACTCATCTAGATGGAACACTAGCTGTATTTGCTTGTGATGAAGCACATATATATGTGTCTATATATCAGAAAACTGCATGTAGTGTGTATATATTTTAAGACAATAATCTATAGGTTTTAATTCTACATAGAAATGCTCTTCAGTTTAATGAAATTTTCTGTATAATACAATGTGTAATGCAGCTTAATACGTAAATGCTATTTAATTTCATCTTTTACACAGGTGCACATATTTCTATACATAGAAACACACATTTTAGGAGGAATTTGTACTACATTTAGACTGCTCTGCATTTTTACGATGTCATTGTGAATGAGTGATGAGATGCTGAAAGACCGAATGAAAAAGTTCGTGCTCTGCAGCTCCTCAAGGTGTTAAGAATAACAGAGTCACAAAATGAGCTAACAAAAGTCCACTCTAACATTTAAATGCTAGTAACAGCAGCACATCATATTAAAAACTTCAAGTAAAAAGAAATATAATAACTAAGTAATAACTCATTTACAAAAAATAAATATAGAACAACACGAGCAATTTTAGAACATGTGTTTCATGAAACACATCACTACTGTAGAATGAAGCTCACTACCTTCTGGTTTTCCAAACACTGAGCAAAAGAAATGAAAAACTCAACCATTTCTCAGAAGGCAGCATTTCATCTAGAATATACAATCATCCAAGCAAAATCTTAATTCCACCTTATTGTGGAGAATATTGTTCACTAGCAGTATGAGTATGCTACTTGAAGTCCCGCTCGGCCTCCGTTTTTCAGGTGAACAGCATGAATACCCTTCTCAGTCAGCATGCAGCATCTCACAACTGGCTGAAATCTGTGGAGTCATCCCACCTCTGCCCACATAGCACAGCCTGGATGGGCTCATCCTCTGCTTCCCAGCTGCAGCATTGGGACCTACTGCTTCTGAGACTTATATGTCTGTTGCGGTCCACTGCAAAACTTTTCCTAAATGTCACCAATTAAGGTCAAAGAATGTTCCTACGCACGACTGTGGTCGCCCTGAGTTCAACTTAACCAAACACCGCCCAGTCCAACCTATGTCACATGCCTGCATTTTCTTATTGGATTGTGTCCAACCGATGCAGTTCTCTGACCCGTTCCTCAACACCCCGAATGGAGGAACAAGCAATAGGTTTGTAGAAGACTGACAGCTCTTTCACTGTAAAAATTGAATTCCCTCCAGAACTCCATGTAAAAGTGTATGAGAACTATAAAAGGACAAACAATAGATTAAGGTCAAATGGAAGAAATTCTGTATAACCCTGCATTTGTACATCGTGCTCTCAAAAAGATATCCCAATACCTCATTCTTCCACATCTTCCTTCCCCTGTACAGTTCAAAGTGCTTAAGAAGTTGTAAACAAAATAGGGAAAAAACATCAAAACATCCAGAATTGAATCAGTGTCTTTAAAGGACACCAGAACAGTCTTGCAGCCTGGAAGGTCCAGGCAACACATCAAACAAAGCATTAGGTTTCCCTGACTGCAGTTCCAACCAACACCAACTATTTTTATTTGCAACCAGACACTTTTAATGAAAGAAAAGAAACGCAGAGCTAATGATCTGAATCCCGTTCACTGACATATGACTTGCAGTTTCATTCAGAACTTAAAGACTGATAAACGGTCACAAGTTACAAATTTCAGATCTTTTGGTGAATGCCTACCTTTATTCTTTTTTCTTCTCCTTTTCTGCCTTTTCATGAATCCTTATTCAAAAGTGACACATTTGTTCAGTTCAGGGAGATTCTTCTCTCTGGAGGGGAAATAATTTCTATCAGTAAGACTCCCTGGTGATCAGGTAGACTTGGAACTGCTGTTAATCAGCCTTTTTGACATGGTAGCTTGAATAGCACTTCCCATGATGCTTTGTGTGTCTACCTTAATTCTTTCCTTTTGAACTCACCATGACTTATAGGTGTCTTTTTTGCCTTTTGTGTGTCTGAAGTTATCCCTCTATTAACTTTAATTGGAAAGGTACCTTTTGTTCCCCTAGAGTAGTCATATACTAACCACTGAACTCCCTAGGCTCAAATTTCTGAGGTAGCAAGAGTTCAGTTTTCTGATCCTAGTGAAAGATTCAATGCTTTTATTATTGCTAATAAAATAAGTGATATTTACTCTGAGATGAACAGTTGCATCCGTTTATATCAGGAAACAGAGAGACTTCTGGTGCAAGTTAAGTTCAAAAGAATTACAAATACACAAGAGCATCACAGAAATACAACCCTTCCGTCCACAAACTGCAGTGCAATGGGTGCTGCTAAAAATTAAAAAAGCCACTTTCTCAGTCACCAAGAGAAATATAAAGTGCTTCACAACAGCACCAGAAGACACAGTGTTTTGCTTTCTACAGACTTGTACCTTCCCCCAGACTTCACTCACCTGCCCTCCTGATACCACTGCCAGTAAGAGAGAGCACATACTCAAGTCACTCTGCACCTCCCTGCACCCCAATTAGCCAGTGGGATATATGCAAGGTGTGGCTAGGTAGTTACCAACCTTAACAAGTAGCAGCTGAACTCCCTTCCTCCCCTCAGCATTCACTTTCAACTGGGGGCTTTCCTCTCTCCCCATATTCCTGCTATCGGAAATTACCAGCTAATAAATTTAGGGATGTTTTATATATATATATATATATATGTACGTATATAGGCTATCTGGAGCCCTTTTTGTTTTTCAAGCTGTCGTCTTAGGGCAGCAGTGGATAGCATCAATACTTCAATTAAGGTTGAAAAGCTTGGAGCCTTACTGGAGGCTACCAGCCCCAACTCAGTGTAGTTTACATGCACAAAAACACGAGACCACCAAGTTCAATGAGTTTGGCACAAGGACTCTCTTGATACCTTTCACTAGTTACATAGAAATGAATATGCACCATACAAGTGCCTATTATTACCTCAGCTCCACAGAAATGTATAATTTCTCCTGGCCACCTCATCAACCACTAGCTGAAGTGCAAGCAGATGTGACCAAGGTTCTCAGATCATACGTAAAACCATTCCTTTAACGTTCAAGTGTTGTTCTCTTCTCAACTCTCAGCTGACCACTGGTTTGAAATGCAGGTAAAATTTAATTCAGTTTTTTAATAGCCTAATTCAGTGTATTAAATTACGCACAGTTTTGATACCTGTGTTATTTCACTTCTCTCCCTTTTTAGCACTGACTGTGCATTACACACCAGGGCTTTGTACCCTCCTAAGAATCCCCTGGCAAAACTCACTGGGACAGAGCTGCTGGATAGGATTAAAAATCACACCCTCACCAGGTTTGCCACAGCTGTGTGAGTTTACAGCAGACCCTGGTTGCCTCATGCATGTGGCATCCTCAGGCAGCTGGCCCCAGCATCCCAGTGCCTGCTGACACAGCAGGACAACCCCACGCGGCCGTTTCAGCAATGGGGTGCATCCCCAGGCCCACATCACCCCCATGGGACACAGTATGGTTTCTGGACCCACCCTGAAGCCAGCAAGGGAACTTTCTGGGAAAGAAACCTTGCACGAATTTGAGCATTTGGGACTGAAGTCACAAGCAATCATCACAAGCAAATAAGAATGACCATTGAGCTAAAAGAAGATGCTCCAAGCCGCCCTGGCAGTAGCAACCCTCTCTGATGTCTGATGTGCAAGCATAGAATTGTAGGGGTTGGGAAGCACCTCATCTTCATCCCACTGCAGCCCAAAGGCTCCCATCTACTGCCCAAGCAGCCCATTAACAGGGGCTGGGCACTGAAGGGGAAGGTGGGGCTGGGAACACCTCCTCTAGCCCCAAGAGCAACTGTACAAGCAAAAGCAAGGCCATGCCACGTGGAAAAAGTTTTTCTTACATGCTTCTCCTGAGCACTGGAGGAAATCAACATTTTCTGATAGGAAACAAGCACCTAGCAGAGGCCTTCATGGTAGAGTCAGTGCTATCAGGGCTTGCTCACACAGGTGCCATACACAGCTCTGTCCGGCCCCAGCCATCTCCTCGGGTGCATTAGGTCAGCATGGCACCATTTGCAAGCAAGGTGCCAAAGGTGGCTGTGCAAGAAGCACAGAGCTCTGCAGGCTGCTCTGCAGCATCCAGTCCCTCCGCCTCTGCCTTTGAAACAGTCTGATGACTGATTACAGGAATCTCCCCTATGCAATACCTCCGAAACATGACATCTCAATCCTACCTCCATTTCTTTTACAAAGTACAAAATGGTTTTCCTGGCCTAATATGTTTATCAGTTAGAGTCTGAGCCAGCTATCTGTACAGGTTTGCGGTATGGAGCCTAGAACAGTTAGATTATTATCACGTCTTATGAAAATCAGACACAGCTTATTCTTGTAGTTGTATATAACAAGGTAAATGTATATAGAAAGATTGGTTCTCCTTAGATTGCTATCTCTGAATTGATGCTGTATGAGGCACAACTGCTTAAAAGGTTATAACTGATGTAATATTTGCCATTACAGGTAATTTATGGCTCCTGTGTGTCTGACTTGTCAAACCTTCTTAGAGAGATCAAACAAGGTCTGTTTGTCATATGCATTTATCTAACACTCGTTCCTCTGCAAGCTTCAAAACGCAATAGTTATTCTTTGCTTAGGTGTCAGTTTTCTCCTGTACATCTTGCCTCTTGGTCCTTGTAAATGTCCTCCTAATGCAATATGCAGAGGTGCTTCGCAGCAAATATGAGCAACACCTACCTCTCTACTGGCATTTTTAAGAGAGAATTTTTCCCTCCGAAGGGCTCCAGCCGTTCAGAGGCCTGACTGCAGAGGAAGCTGTGCACACAGATGTTTTGAAGCTTTGGCTATGCTTCAAACCATATTGCACTGTTTATTCCCCCATCAACTTTGCCTAACTCTGAACTGATCTCTGGGGCGGACAGTACCTGCTCTGTGTCCCACACCCTGCTGCTCAGCTCTCTGCTCATGTTCATACGCAGCGTGCTGCATGGGAGTACTGTGAAAGGTAAGGAGCTCGGCAGCATGCAGACACTCTTGTGTTTCACTTTTATAGACTTTTTACCCTATCGGCTGTCACAAAGCTGCATTTCTCAATGGCTATGAAGTGTGACGTGTCTGGAAACACAGAGGGCTCTGGCAAAGTAAAAATTTCATAGAAGGCTTTGCCCAGTTTAACTCTACATTAGGTTTTGCCTTCCTACTTTGTATGAATGGACATTTTTAGGCAGGCAGTATAAATAAAAAGATAAATAAATAAAAATAAATTTAATGAAAAGAACTACATTTTGCGGAAAGTTAAGTCTTGTAAGCAAGTTAATTGAATCAAGTATCTTCACTGATCTATCTTCTCTAACAAAGTCTCGAGTATAGAAGTTCTGTGCAGTAGACAGTAAATATTCTGAAAAAGTAAAGGCGATTCTTCAAGGCTTGTATGCAAAACAGAATTTCAACTGCAGGCATACACAAAGTCTGGGGTTCTTAAGACCCAAGGATGTGGCACAACCAAATACGAAAATAACATGTATTTGTGAAACAACAGCCTTTGATTTGGAAACATTTAAAACCCAGAAAAACTGTCCAGATAGGAGAGAAATATTAGCATTGCTGATTGCCTGAAATGGCTTTAATGAAAGATAGAATTAAAGACCGACAATAAAGCATAGCAATGAACTATAAATTGCATCGATGTCTTATAAATTATTTTACATATCTGTCTTCAGGAACTGCAGAAGTCTGTTAGTTACAAAATAGCAGTCGGTGCTGGGTCCGGTCCTGTTCAACATCTTCATCAATGACCTCGATCAGGGGATAGAGTCCATGCTCAGCAAGTTTGCTGATGATACAAAGCTGGGAGGAATGGCTGACACGCCAGAAGGCTGTGCTGCCATTCAGTGAGACCTGGACAGGCTGGAGAGCTGGGCAGAGAGGAACCAGATGAGGTTTAACAAGAGCAAGCGTAGAGTCTTGCACATAGGGAGAAATAACCGCATGCACTGATGCAGGTTGGGGGATGACCTGCTGGAGAGGAGCTCTGAGGAGAGGGACCTGGGGATCCTGGTGGCCACGAGCCAGCAGTGTGCCCTGGTGGCCAAGAAGGCCAACAGCATCCTGGGGTGCATTAAGAAGCGCATGACCAGCAGGTCGAGGGAGGTGATCCTCCCCCTCTACTCTGCCCTGGTGAGGCCTCACCTGGAGCACTGTGTCCAGTTCTGGGCTCCCCAGAACAAAAAAGACAGGGATCTCCTTGAAAGAGTCCAGCAGAGGGCTACAAAGATGATAAAGGGCCCGGAGCACCTCTCTTATGAGGGAAGGCTGAAATACCTGGGTCTGACTCAGAGGGGATCTGATCCACATCTATATCTAAGGAGCAGGAGACAAAGGGACTGGAGGCAAAGGGCTGGACTCTTCTTTGCAGTGTGTGGCTATAGGATGAGGGGAAATGGACACAAACTGAAGCATAGGAAGTTCTGCACAAATGTGCGTGGGAACTTCTTCACAGTGCAGTGACGGAGCACTGGCACAGCTGCACAGAGAGGTGGTGGAGTCTCCTGCTCTGGAGACATTCAAGACCCACCTGGATGCCTACCTGTGCAACCTGGGCTAGGGAGCTGCTTTGGCAGGGGGTTGGACTCGATGATCTCTAGAGGCCCATTCCAACCCCTACAGTTCCGTGATCTTTGCATCTTTTAAAATTGTTTGAATGAATTCAAGTATACTTATTCAAAATTCATGAAATGTCTAGTAAGTGTTATGATAAATAATTTGCTTCTTCACAGACTAATTTCAACACTGACTTATTTTTGCCATACTGATAAAATCTGTCTCCATCTCAAACATTATTCAAGCTGCCTCAGGAGCTGCCACTTTTTTCTAAGTTTCCTTTTTCCTCTCCTTCCTCGTTTCCCTCCTCACTCTTTCCCCCAGTCTCTCTTCTGCTGCTTCCTTCTTTCTCCCTCAGTCTCTCAGTGGAGGAATTTCTCTGCCCCAGGCTCCATGCTGTAGCAATCCAGAATAGCATATCAGAATCTGGAACAGTGTCTCTGAAAATCTGTATTAGCATTCTGCCACTTTCCTCTAGATGAAATTTCTACATGCTTCAGACTATAACAAAATATTAGGGAACTTGGTCTGAAGGGGAAGAAAATTAATCTGATCTACTTGGAAGCCATTTCTGTACTGCTTGCTGAGTAGGGCAGAAATACCTATAAGAGTCAGCTCCAAAGTACATTGAAAGGAGCCATAAGGTTGAGGATTTTATGAAATGGGAAGAATATCATCCTCCTTCTGGACAGATTAGATCATTCAACTAAACAAAAGGCAAAATAAACAGAAAAGAGTGGGTACAAAAATAATGTTTTTGAAAAGAGAAGAGAAGAGAAGAGAAGAGAAGAGAGAGAAGAGAAGAGAAGAGAAGAGAAGAGAAGAGAAGAGAAGAGAAGAGAAGAGAAGAGAAGAGAAGAGAAGAGAAGAGAAGAGAAGAGAAGAGAAGAGAAGAGAAGAGAAGAGAAGAGAAGAGAAGAGAAGAGAAGAGAAGAGAAGAGAAGAGAAGAGAAGAGAGAAAAAAAAGAAAAAAGAAAAAAAGAAAAGAAAAAAAGAAAAGAAAAGAAAAGAAAAGAAAAGAAAAGAAAAGAAAAGAAAAGAAAAGAAAAGAAAAGAAAAGAAAAGAAAAGAAAAGAAAAGAAAAGAAAAGAAAAGAAAAGAAAAGAAAAGAAAAGAAAAGAAAAGAAAAGAAAAGAAAAGAAAAGAAAAGAAAAGAAGAAAAGAAATACAACTTGCTCATTTATGAGCATAAGTACAACCTTACTGATAACTATCAACTCTTGCTGGAAACAATCTCCTAGTGAGAAAGTGAAAATATGTGGTTTATAAAAACATACTGAGGAAAGAGCCTGGTGCTCTCATTCAGATAGCACTGATTAAAGGAAATCAGCGTGTTATGCCAGAGAGATTTGACCACTGTGATAGTCGTGCATGACAGTCCTGGGTAATGGAGACAAAGAGACAACAGAAATAGCGAGTAGACGTGATACAGCTGATAGTGCTGACATTAATTGTCAGTGTTAAGTTTCAGGAAAAAAAAAAAAAAGAAAAGAAAGTACATTTCACTGACAAGCTTTGACTCCAGAAAACTAAGGATTGTGGGATACCTACAAACCCATGTCTGGGTTCTGTGCTGGTTTTTGTACTAGATATCACCACCATGTTACGTTTTGCAGACATCAACCATAGAAGATACTGACAGAGAGCCTTAGTAGCATGTGGCATTCATATGGTATTTTTTGGACAGCAACAACCTTACAAGCAGAAAACAGATGCCTTTTTCCAATTTGTTGTTGTTGTTTCCACCACTGATATATTTAGAACTTCTCCACAGACTGGCATTTCCAGACAATTTATTCTCTTCTATCTCTCTCACAATTTTCAGAAATACTTTGCGCACTATAACTGCCATGACACTTTGAGAAGCTGAACATTAATTTAGGCAGTAGATACATAGGAATTTCAGCTGCCTCATTCATTAGTAATAGCACGAGCTCATTTTCACTAAAAACAGCCTAACAATTAAATCTACTGGAAAATGTACTTGCTGTACTTTACTGTAAAATATTGCATAAAAATAAATATTCCATGAATTAATCCACTCTGTGAAGGTTATAAGCCTTACTCTGAAGGCACTTTTGTTTTAAGCTGGGAGCTTTCAGGGCACGCTTGATGGGCTCTGTGAGGTCAGAGACGGTTGACTAAAAGAAGTTATTTCATATGTGCTACACAGCAATCTGTGCATGAGAAACTTTACAGTAGGAAATGTGTAAATCAAGTTGACAACAACAAAAAAAAGTAAAACCTACTGATTTATGGCATCAACTGGAAGAGTCGGTGCAACTTACAAATCAAAGTGATTGCATTAGTCGCTGCCACATCAACAGTAGTTTGTTGGTAAAACATGCAGGGTAGCCTCTGCTAAGCCATTCCAGAGTCACTATCTTGTGGGTTAACACTGTGTGAAAACAGAACAACAGGCAGTGGAAAAGAGAGAGTGAGTGAGAGAGAGAAAATGGCAAGGGAATGGCACTGTCCTGGGGAAGAGCATCACCCTCTCCAAGCACTGCTAAGCCACTAACAGAACTGGGGAGGAAGCTGTAAAGGAGAAAGCAGCAGCAGAAGCATCCCTATTTCATGAAGTAAATAGTAAGCTTATCTTCCTATTTTATCTTACTAAACTGCAGTGGGACTGAGCGCACCCTCTGCAAGTTTGCAGACAACACCAAGCTGTTAAAGTCTTTAAGCTGAAAGAGGGTAGGCTTAGATTAGATGTGAGCAAGAAACTCTTTTCTCAATGGGTGGTGTGACACGGACTGCCCAGAGAAGTTGCGGATGCTCCAT
This sequence comes from Callipepla californica brunnescens, assembly GCA_023055505.1. Taxonomy (NCBI): domain Eukaryota; kingdom Metazoa; phylum Chordata; class Aves; order Galliformes; family Odontophoridae; genus Callipepla; species Callipepla californica. The sequence goes on along the minus strand of JALIRH010000048.1, from coordinate 542,267 downwards.
CCATGGAGGTGTCCAAGGTTAGGCTGGATGGGACTTTGGGCAACCTGACCAAGGGTTAGGTGTCCCTGCCCATGGTAGGGGTTTGGAACTGGATCATCATGCTCTCCTGGCATGGTGACTCTCCTCTTCACTCACTGAGCATCTGTACTGTAGTGCACACGGACCTGCCTATACTGACAGGGATCTATAGGTATGATCATCAGAATAACATAACATTTTGCTTGCTGTAAGACTATTTTTTAAAGATACTCAGTCAAATAACTGAAGTATTGACACATCCCTAAGAGATGCATCTGTTGGGAGAAAGAATACCTCTTTTTAGCAGCCTTGCTTGATGTACATACATGTCAAAGGGATACAGTGCAGTCCCAACCATGAGCTAGTCTGCACTCACAGCTGCTTGCAGAAGTCACAGCCATGTCACCCCAAGATCCCATGAAGGCTGTTGCACTCGCCTTAATGCAGGAATGACACAGACCTCCCAGCACCTCCTCTGACTGCAGTGTGTTTCATGGTTCAAGCACTCCCTCGTAGGGCAAATCCTTCTCATAGACCTGAACTGCTAGATTCCAGTGTGTTCACAAGAACTGTGCTAGTGGGGAATTTAAACATACTTCAGTCTCAGAGAACAATTCTCTGCTTTCTCCTCTTAGTGGAGTATGTTCCACACAAATTCTGGTGCCTCCCTGCATCTAATGAATCTGGAAGAAAACTTATTCATGCAAGCAGGCAAACCCCAGCCATTTAAGTGTGAGGTTTCTATTAAATGCCATGGCTTCTGCTTTGGGCTGGATAGGCTTCTCCATACAACTGGTAAAACACTACAATTCAAAAAACAAAGCTTGTGGAGACATCACCCAGAAACACACCCAGATTCCACAAAAGCCTTCCTTGTCAACAATGCAGTAATGGACCTAGAGGCTCATGAAGTAATTACCATGTACTCAGCCTTTACATACGTAGTCACAGCTTTGATTAACAATATCTAAAAGAAATGCTAAATTAATCTAAGGATAGTGTTTCATAAAGAAAAACTGGAAGAAAATCAACCCAGTATCCCATCCAATACAATTGCTACCACTCAGATAAGTGTCCTGGGGAGCTGTTACCTCACCAGGAGAATTTCAAGTTTGTATACTACTGTTTCTGTGTGTTTTTTTTTTCACTGCTTGGAGGGTAAAGCTTAATAGAAAAACAACTGCAGTTTGCCCCCTTTGCCTCACAGTGAACTAAATGACACTGTCTGCCATCTCTAGTGTCTGGCTAATCACAGATATCCAAGTATCAGGAGTTAAAATGCAGTAACTCACGGAGTCAGTTTAAAATAATGTATTTCCCCAAATTGTAAGTGCAGTGTACAAATATTCCTGTTTTCAGGACCACCCACTTTAACATCATCGAGACCTGCGATCCTGCAAAGATTCATTACAATCCTCTGCTTCACTTTAAGCACCCCAAAAGATTTGACTGAATTTTTCGTTGGGATGTCCCACGAGGCAAAAATTCTGTCACTGAGGGAACAGCTCAAGCAGTTCTGTGCCTCATGTTGGGAATAACCAGGAGCCCTGGGTGACCCAGCACCAGCCATGCCTTCACCCACAGTGTCTGAACACGGGGCCAAATTGAGTGGCAATAGCAGTAGGTTCCATCAGTATCCCCAGAGAAGGCAAAGTCATTCCCGAGGTCAGGATCCATTGGATGCCCTTCTTTTTGACAGCCTGTGACACACACCTCAAACACCCCTGGGCTGCACATCAAAAAAACAGATAAAAGTGATAAAAGTAAACCAAAGCCATGCAGCTCGCAAAGCACTGCAGATAGTCACAGCTGCTAAGGATATTAGCACTGTATCAACCAATAACAACAACAACAAAAAATTGTTATTGCGTTTCTAGCCAGAACTAGAAGGTTTTGAAGCTTTTGCCTAAGGCTAGCTGCCAATAATACCCTGGGAGCACCATTGCATTTCATTTCAGGGCTAATATTGAAATATAGTAAAAATGTGCATTTATAGGGAGCTGTAAAGGCCAAAGAAAAGATTACTCCTGCTTTTGGCAAGTTTTGGATAATAGTGTATGCATCATTTTTCATGTGTGAGAGTGATATTGCCCTCTGGTGGGTAACCCACAGCCAGATGCAAGCAGAAGCTCACATTTTGACACCACAATATTTGCAAATATCAGGTGACCTAGCTTTGCTGCACCCCAAGAAGGCAGGAGTGCACTGTCTGCTTCTTTTTACAAGAGAAGGGATAGGAAGGATGCGGCTTTAATTCTTCTCTCTTTGAAGAATGCAGCCCATTGACTACCAGGGCGGAATCATCCTCATTCAGCTTACCAAGGTCATATGGAATATCTGCGGAAAAGAAAAAGAAAGAGAGAAAGAGAGAAAGAGAGAAAGAGAGAAAGAGAGAAAGAGAGAAAGAGAGAAAGAGAGAAAGAGAGAAAGAGAGAAAGAGAGAAAGAGAGAAAGAGAGAAAGAAAGAGAGAAAGAGAGAAAGAAAGAAAGAAAGAAAGAAAGAAAGAAAGAAAGAAAGAAAGAAAGAAAGAAAGAAAGAAAGAAAGAAAGAAAGAAAGAAAGAAAGAAAGAAAGAAAGAAAGAAAGAAAGAAAGAAAGAAAGAAAGAAAGAAAGAAGGAAGGAAAGAAGGAAGGAAAGAAGGAAGGAAAGAAGGAAGGAAAGAAGGAAAGAAAGAAGGAAAGAAAGAAGGAAAGAAAGAAAAGAAGGAAAGAAGGAAAGAAGGAAAGAAGGAAAGAAGGAAAGAAGGAAAGAAGGAAAGAAGGAAAGAAGGAAAGAAGGAAGGAAGGAAGGAAAGAAGGAAAGAAAGAAAGAAAGAAAGAAAGAAAGAAAGAAAGAAAGAAAGAAAGAAAGAAAGAAAGAAAGAAAGAAAGAAAAGAAAAGAAAAGAAAAGAAAAGAAAAGAAAAGAAAAGAAAAGAAAAGAAAAGAAAAGAAAAGAAAAGAAAAGAAAAGAAAAGAAAAGAAAAGAAAAGAAAAGAAAAGAAAAGAAAAGAAAGAAAGAAAGAAAAACAGCCTGAGAGACTCCATGTTTTGTGACTCTCAATTTTTAACGTGACATGGAAAGAAAAAACAATCCTTCAAATTCTTACATTAGACCTTAAAACCTCTAGACACTGAGAATATTCTCCAGGATGAGTCTACATTAATTCTCACCTATATTCATTTATTTGGTTTGCTTCCTTTCGCAGAATCTGATTTAATTTTTCTTAAGTAACAGATAAATTACCAGTGTCTATATTATCAGCACCCTATTAAGAGGAGGAATCCAGCTCGATGCCACTGGGACATTGTAACATTCCTATCTCATCAGCCATCAGACTGAGGTCTAGGGAGTGAAATTTATCAAATCCCATTGTACAGTGTATCTGGAAGGATGATAAACATGATTAAAATTCATTTCACCAACACAGCTCCTCATATGTATTGGTTGTCCTTTTTCCTTGGAATGGTTAGACAAATTGCACAGTTCCCCAGAATGAAATTCAGTCTTGGATTTTATACAACGTGTCCTGATAATACAAATCAATATTTTGACAAAACACATTTTTGCCTGAAGATGAAGTATAATGTGTAATGAAACACATTTAAGTACTTCATAATTTATCCTGAGAGCACAATGCATTTGACCAAATGTCATACATCATTCCACAGAAAACAAGGTAGAATATATGTAATCTGTACTCTTTTAAGAGGCAACTGCATTGAAGGTGAGCACTATTAAAGACTTGATATTCAGAAACAATTTTACATTAAGGATCTGTGGGTAACCTCTGAAAGCTGTGTTATTCTATCTGATTTAAATGCAAGATTGTTTATTTTCCTCAAATGTGGCATCATGTTCTCTAACTACTTTCATTTTTAAGGTAGAGCACATTATCCTCTGTGTCAGCTTGATTTTGCCACAGACCTCACCATATTTGTTTACACATATAGCATGAGGAGTGGAAAGAAAATTTCTGTGGACCTTTCACATCAGTGTCTGATATCTAAAAAAAAATGAATGGATTCCTCAGGAATTTCCACGGCTGTTTATCCTCCAGAAGCTCTCTCCTTATGGAGCATGAGGCAGAAGTGGTGCAGAAGGAAATTTAAAAGCTGGTAACTGAACTTGTGCCAGTTCCAAGATTCAGTGCGGCCCAAATGCAGCCCCAAGGACATTTAGGAACCTGAACTGTTATCTCTGAACTGTAACCTTTTGTATCTTAATGGGCCTTGGCACAAGGTACGATCTGCAAGGTGAGGTGAGCACACAAGCAGGAATCTGGCCTTTGAGTGAAACATGGGCCAGATGAGATTGTTTTCGGTGGAAGTCTTCAGCAACTCATTGGATAAGATACACAAAATAGAGAAAAGTAAGCATTTTGATTATTATGTTTATTACACAGAAAAACGTGTCTGATTAAAGTCTCACTTAGTGTTCTCTCTTGGCCAAAACAGCCTGTCCTGAAGTCTTTCCAAGGAGCTTGTCAAAATTCAAGACCTAAGTGCCTAGACCATGACAATTATACACAAATTGTTTTTGCTGAGGCCAAGACATAAGCGTGTTCAGGTGGTACACGGAGATCTGTTACTGAAACATTTCCCACTTGAAATGTAATTGTGCTCCAGTTAGGAAGTAATCACTGGAAAGTAAAACCCTACAGATGACACACCAAGTTTATGTTCACAGAAGGTTAATATATTTTCCATCCGTGGCGGAACTGTTTGCAATTTACAGGCAAAAATTCAGCCCCAGTATAAGCAAGTGCAATTCTTATTGATCTCAATAGGAGATGCACTCATTTATAGCAGGGCTGTTTTTGGCTTCATGTCTGTTAAGCGCTAGAATGAATACTATTACAAGAGAGGGCACAGGTTCAGTACATGCTGAAAGCTTTTGCATGTGAATATTAAAATAGGCTGTCTCCACAATAGCAACTATTTGGGGCTGGAGAACACAACATGTGCCAATCTGAGTTGCATAATAACGCTTTGCATATCTCGGGGTTCGGTACTATGAATAGTTGCATACTGAATGGCTTCTTAATCTCTCCGGTGCAGTTACTGTATAGATCCTCTATCTAACAGCACGATGCAGCGCTTTGCTCAATAGATGTGCCCTGTATTCTCTCTCAAAAGCATGAGACAGCCTGTGGGAGAGACCGAGGCAGATCTTCACTTGAAGAGCTCAGTGGCTTTTGCTATTTTAGCATGAGAATTTAAAGAAAAAAGCTCACATTTTTTACACATTTGGTTTTCATTTGTTGAAACAGTTTTGTAGCCTAATAAAAAGACCTACAGTTTCATAAAAAGGAAGTTAACTGGTTGTCTTTGGGCAGTAGGAGACTTTTTCTTTTATTACTGTGTTATTTTAAGGGCATTAACTGCAGTCATCCTGTGAGCTCTGTTATAGAACTGATTTGATTTAAGGTCTTTTTTAATTACACTGTGCTTTATTAAAAAAAAAACAAATGTCAGTGTGAAAGTACGGGAACCGTAGCCTTTCTTATTATGCTTCTCTGGCCTGGAAGGCAAAACATGGCTTACTAGCCATGATATTGCCCACTGTCCATCCACCTCCTGGCTGGCAGCAACCTTACCCAACAAGAACACAAGCTCAGGCTGCTGGTATTCCCATTCAAGTCCTCTTTCCAGCAGCAGGAAGGTATCTAATTTACCAGTATAATTTCACCTTCCAACAGAAAGTAATCTGACAGCCCAATCTCACCTTCCGGCATTCAGACCCAAGGGGAAGGCAATTTGCCTGTCTAACCTTGTGTTTTGGCAGGGGGACAAGAAGAGAAGTAACTTATCCATACTGCCTTCCCACGGATAACATACAGACCTCAGGACGGCTGTAACTTATCCAATTAGTAGCCACAGTGCCTTCATCCTCAAAATATACCCAGAAGACTTCTCCAAATTCATAGAATCTTCAGCTGTAAGGTCTTGCACCTGGGTTGGGGCAATGTCAAGCACAGATACAGGTCAGGCAGAGAATGGCTTGAGAGCAGCCCAAGGAGAAGGATTTGGAAGTGTTGGTTGATGAAAAGATTCAACGTGAGTCAGCAGCGCGTGCTTGCAGCCCAGAAGGCCAACCGTATCCCGGGTTGCATCAAGAAGCATGACCAGCAAGTCGAGGGAGGTGAGTAGAGCCCCTCTACTCTCATGAGACCCCACCTGGAGTACTGTGTTCGGTTCTGGGGCCCCCAACACGAGAAGGACATGGAGCTGCTGGAGGAGGTCCAGAGGAGGGCCACAAGTACATTCAGAGGGCTGGAGTACCTCCCCTACAAGGACAGGCTGAAAGAGCTTGGGCTTTTCAGCCTAGAGAAGAAAAGGTTCTGGGAGAACCTTATAGCAGCCTTCCAGTACTTGAAGGGGGCCTACATGAAAGGCAGGGAGAGACTTTTTACAAGGGCATTAAAAGACAGGATGAGAGAAAATGATTTTAAACTGGAAGAGGGTAGATTTAGGCTAGGTGACAGGAAGAAATTCTTCACTGTGAGTCTGGTGAGACACTGGAACAGGTTGTCCAGTAAGGCTGTGGAAGCCCCCTCCCTGGAAGTATTCAAGTCCAGGCTGGATGGGACTTTGAGCAGCCTAAGGCAGACAAAACTCTTCCCCAAAGAATGAAACTATCACCAAGAGAACATCAACAATAAGGCAGATAATGCTTGTTACTTGTGTAGGCAAGAGGAAACATGCAGAAACACCAGCGACATCGAACTGGTGTTGGATACCAGATGGGTGGACCCAAAACCTTCTCTAACATGCCCATTACACCCAGGGTGAAAGTACAAGCAGGAAAATCTCCTGGACATCGGGGGCTGTATGGGTAGGCTAAGTAAGCACACACTACAAACAACACACAGTATCCAGAAAAGTCATTTAGCTGCAAAACCTGAGTCTCGCTCAGAGCTAATACTCGTTCTGTGGATCTGAGGGAGATTTCTGCATAAGCTTCATCTGTTGCAGCAAAGGGCCTGCTCCTTCTTTCATCAGATATCCCCAGCTTCACGCCAAGCAGGAACAAGGATAATGACCGCAGACTTCCTTAAAGCAAAAGAAAGCTTTGCACCAAGTCAATATCAGGACCTGCTTTACGATAAACAGAGCATGAACAAAAAGATGCTTTGCCTGTTGGGATAATGGGAGCCTTTCTTTTATAGGCACTGAGTTCCAGATCTGATACGTCCAGCCAGAGCTTTAAAAAAATCTCACACATGCATGTCAGCTATTGAATGATATTGTTTAAAGCTAGGCACTGTGAGCTGTTAGTCTTTAAAGAACAGGCAGACAGGCTAGAAATTCCACTGAGTGATTTATAAGCAGGTGGAAGAGAAAGTGGAAACTTCTGTGAATCTTGGTCGCGATCCAGTTCAGAGCCTTACTTTGATGGAGGGCTCCCTCTTCCGGATTTTGACTGAAGTGTCACTTCCCCAAGTCCTAACTGATGTATTATTTTTTTTTCCAATGCTGTCAGAAAGTGTTTTCAGGGAGAAAAACTGAGCAGGGGGAGAGCACCTATGTGCTGTCACAGTCCACTGGTCCCACTGTGTGGACCTGGGCTTCAGGCAGCACGTCCCACAGCATCTGCCCAACAGACCTGTAATTTTATTTCTGTATTTAAGTTAGTGGATGTCCTAAGCACAGAAACGAGGTTTTTCTTTCGCTTTTTATTCTTCATTTTTCTTAATATCTAAAAGCAACTGCTGGAGAGTTACATCGTTAAGAAATAGCCTTCGTGGTGACAATTCCTGGAACGCTTCTCCTGAGTTAAGCAGACCAAAGAGAAAAAATATCCATTTGGCTGGGATTTCTTCAGTGACATGAAAAATACCTTATACAAATCAAAACAGTCTTATACAAAAAATCCTCCCTAATCTGTGGGGAATTTCCTCCCTCCTAGGAATTCCTTCTGAAAACAGACGCTTCCTGAATGGCAGGTGGGACTGCTAGAAGCTGAACCTTCATCTTTCAATAATTTACATTTCTTAAGAACAACCTTTTCAGGCGGAAACCTGCTTTGATGAAGATTTTCTTTAATACAGCTGGAGTTTAATACCACAGTGCAAATACATCTGTATGACCACAGCTATAGATTGTTATCTTAGCCAGAGAGGCATTCATTATTTTGGAGTAGGGCAGGAATGCAAGCAAAACTTGGGTTCTGCTGGAAAAAAAATTGTAATCCATATTGCTTTTTGGACTGAAAAGGAGTCAGGGCTTTCTCACAGTTTGTTTCTGGAGAATGAAAGCATCTATGCACTTTATTTAAGTGGAAAATAATCCAGTTTGAAGGAAGTAATCTACATTTAGCAACTACAGACACTGTAATGAAGGAGCTAACAAAGTTACACATCCCTAATCAGAGAAACATTCAGTGTTCTTTTGGTTGTGATGTGGCAAGCCTTCGCCTTCTAATGTTATTACCGCCCACTAGACAGCACCCCCCATTCATCCACCATCTATTCTTTGGCTTTCATCCTGCTGATTAGCAAACAGTAATCAGCCCTATCAAAATTTGAGGATTCTGACATGAAGCCAAGGTGACCTGCAAGCCAGGTACAGTGAGCTTCCTGCCCTCAATCTTGTCTGGGAATCAATGACCTGAAAAGACCCAGCTGATGCCAGATGCCTCCTTGCCCTTGGCACTCTCCAGTTACATCACAAGAAAAGTCCCAATTAGTTTGTCATATATAGAGGTGGATGCAGCAAGAGTATGACGAAAAACTGAGGGAAAGTGAGCTGCCTAATGCCAAGCAGCAAAGTGGACAGAAATCTAGAAAAAGAGGATAGACTTCTTGGAGAAAAGATCAGAGCCTTCCAATTGTGGCCACGAGCACAGAAGGGATCATAAAAAGCATTCAGTGGAACACAGTTAATCCAGGCTTATGCAGAAATCAATGTTTAGGGTGAGAGTTCCCCACAGTTACCAGCACAAGATAAATATAACCAAGGAACTCTAAGCCAAGTTCCTAACTAATGTTATCACTATTAATAAAAATTCTGCTGGCTCATTTTTTCCTGTCTGCTGAAATGTATGACTGGAATTCTGGAAGGAATTGAATGATCCTGTAGGCTTTGTGTTTTTTGTTTTTTGGTTTTTTTTTTCTTGGTTTTGTTTTGTTTTGTTTTTCGTCATTACTGTTATCATAATGATCAGGTAGAAGGAAAAAAGCCCTCTATCTGTATCCCAGGTCCTCCTGTTTGCTTGCAATACCTGAAATTTACATCTTATGATGGGAATCAAGGCAATCTTTAAGACTTAGTTGTCCTCTGTTGGAAGCTCCTTCTGACCATACCAAATCTGTGATAAGAACAGGCAGTTTTCTCAAGTAATATCCATCTTCCATCACCTCTCTGGGAAGCTCATGTGTCAGTCTCCTCCAGGGCCCTTCCTCACAAATGGCAGGGCTCTGACAGGGGAAAGTCCCATCTCATATTCATTAAACTGCTTTCACTCAGGGCTTTTATCAGCATTGCTCCTTGGAGATAGACAGGTGCTCTGGAAACACCCAATTCAAGAACAGCCGTGAGAACATGGGTTGGGGATAGAGTCACAGAACCATAGGGGTTGGAGAGGACCTCTGGAGATCATCTATTTCAACCCCCTGCTAAAACAGGTTCCCTAAGGTAGACTACAACGGATAGTGTCCACGCGAGTTTTGAATATCTCCAGAGACAGGTTGTTATTCTTTCCTAATTTCTTCATATCCACCTATTTCCCTATGGCCTATTCCCACATCTGCCCTGGGTGGGCTCTCACTTACTCCTCCTCCTGTCCTTGCTGTACTCAACTTTTTCAATTTCTTCTGTTGTACTGTCTTAGGACTCCAGTACCAAGAGTTCCTGATTTCCCTTCTCTTCTCCTGGTTCACATGAGTCTGTTGCTACAATGTCCCGTCCTCTCCGTTGCTTAGAGACTCCTTTCTCCTTGTTTGTCATTAGCTTTGAGCAAGGAATCTGGCCAACAGAAAGCTAGAGATCTTCTGACAGATACAAAAGACATTATCAGTATATCTCTGACTTGACAGCAGAGCAAAGTTCACCTGGCTCACATTTACCAAGACGATCTTTTAAAAGGAGAGTAACAGCAAGAGTGAAGAGTAAGATTTGGGCATCTTCAGGAGAGCCGAAGAGGGAGTGAGCTGGACACTGAAAAAGCACAGAAAAAAAACCAGTTTCAAATGTAAGGCCTCTGATCTACAAAGGACTAGAGCAGATGTAATGGGCAGCTTTAAAGACACTGAAAGCAAACGAACAAAATAAGAAAATCATCTTAATTAAACCTACCCCTTCCTCATACTTGCTTGATGGAGTTTGCAATTGAACAGTAATGCTGCAACATCTTCATGGCTGGCTGCTGCCCCTTTTGAGGAAATAGCATCCATGTCTGACCGGTGTGCTTCCTTCACTTTGCTGGAGAAAAGACAGCTCTGCACTAGGGCAGGAGTGAAAACATGCCTCTGATGATGGGAAACGGGGGAAGCAGGACTACCTTTTCTAGGAGCACTTCTTTTGATGTATCTACTGATGAACGTACTGTCAGACCAACCCCTGAGTGACACCAGTGATGTGGGATAATTTCAAACTACACTTTATGGGGATTGAAATCGGGCTTTTAGAGCTCAACTAGAATTGCCACCCTACATCCAAACCTTCAGTTCCACTTAAAAAATGGTTACCATGTTTGCTATCTCTAGAGGTCAGCACAGTATCAGAAATAAATTCCTTGTTGGATTGTTACGTCTACATGGTGGATTTCATTGAGAAATACCAAAACAGTGTTATGGCTGGTAAGTCTTCACAGGAAAAAAAAAAAAAAAATCCATAGGTTTTTTTTTTTTTCTTTTAAACATAATATGAAGAAGACTGAAGGGCCAGTGTCAAAATTCCTACTTCTTGATACTGTAAAAGAAATGACATTTGTAACGTACTTGATGGTAGATAAGAACTAATAGTGCCTATTCTCTCCTGTTTGCCCAAGTTAAATGTCTATTTCTGTTGAAATACTGGTGCCATTAACACATAACTACGTCCTATTCAGGAGTGAGATACTGAATCTCTTAGTACCTATTTGTTTTCTTCTTATCTGGGGATATTTCCCAATATCCCCAGATATTCCCAATTTTTCAAGTTACAAGAACTTTGTTCACAATTATTTGACAAATTCCTCTCTACTCATGCCAAGAATTCAGTAAAATTGGAATGGTATCCATGGTTTCGGCCCAGAAGAATTAGGTCCAAGTACAGACAAGAAAGTCTTTCTGTAGAGCTGCAAGGGAAAAAGAAAAAAAAAAGGATTTAGCAGATTAAACAGTTGAATGACAAACCTGACTTTGTGGGGATGCAAATATTCTCCAGATGTCCATGAACCAGCAAGGCTGCTGGGCTGGAGCCCTCTAGAAGCCAACACCACAAGTAGTTTTTCTTCAGATTCACTTGTTCTACAAAGTTGCTGAAAATGTCTAGAATTCTATATTGTAATTCTGGGGAAGAAAAAAAGGAATTCATCATTTTTCAACACGAGCGGGATTAACAAGATTTTAAGCATGCTTAGCAATTGATACTATCTATGGAAATGGAGAAAAATACAGAAAACTAAACTCCACCTCCACACCCACATTATAGCCAGCTCTGGTGCTTAGCTCCTTGTCAAGAGGTTGCTAACAAATCATAAGAGATGTAGCTAGGACTGCTGAGTTTGAACGTATTTGGCAGGGCTGAGCCATGACACATCAACCCACCATGTTACCCATCATCCTAAGAAGCAGCTTTAGGCCATCTTTTATGTATGTGTGGCCAAGTTGAACCAAGTGCCAGTAATGGCAAATGCAAACAATAAGAACTTTCATTAGAGCAGTCACATATCCAGATGAAAAACCCAGGAGCTGGAGATCTCACGCAAATCTGAGAGTCTCTGGAGAGTTGGGGGTTGATGAGAAATGCATATAAATATCATAATCTGTGAAAGATATAATCCTTCTCCAATATTTTTTACTTTATTTAAAGAAAACTACTTATTTTGTCCAGCCCCACCATCTGGAATTTCCAAAGACAAAAGGGCTTCTCAGCAATAGAAAACTGTAAAATGTATTTGAAAATAAATCTGTAATGACAATCGGCAATAAAGAATTTATTTTCAGATATATTTTGCAGCTTGTTTGTGCTGAGGGGTGCTTTCATCTTTGGTAATAGGTGCTGTCAGGCTGCGCAAAAATGAAGACTGCTTCCTCTTAACTCTTTCAGCACCACACACACAGCAATATCCATAAGGATTTTCTCATAAAGCACTGACATATATGTTAGACAAATGCCTCATTACAGGGGCTTAGTTTCAAGTCTCAAGCAAAGGAGCAGCTAATCGCAGCTCTCCTGTCTAATTAAGTGATACCTAATTTTAAGTCATAGAGTATTTCTCCCTCAATGCTTACAGACCCTAATGCTTTCTTTCAAAAGAAGCCCTAGCTGTTGGGCTAATGGTGCCTTACTGGTTAGCAACAGATCATGACTGCATAGCCACACTGATGTCACAAAGATGAAAGCTGCAGGGTGGGAACAAGCAGTCAATTATAGGCATGTGTGGGATTGCTATCCGCAGCATCGTGGAATTAATGTTGGATTTTGGAAGCAAAATCACTGCCCACAATGCAGGTGTAGAAGAAGCTTCAGTAGAACCTCTGGGAAAGAAAGCTGGGTTCTGGAGGAATACACATTAACCACCTAGAGAGGGTTCATACCGCAGTGCTAATCTGCACAGTATTTCATTTCCTGATTTAACATCTCTAAGTAGAAATACTGGACGTGACCAATGGAGAGTAGGAAGGGCCTGAGATAGACAAACCCTTCTTGGTGTCACTAGTGTGTAGATCAGACCGTAAAACTTTTATCTGCCCCTGCTCCTCTGTCAGCAGATTGAAGACAAGGGAAAAACACAACAGATGTTGTTCTTGAGAAACGTTTCAGCTTTTTTGGTGGACTGACATTGGCAAACAGTCCAACTTCCACCCAACTGCTCAGTCTCCACACCTCACTGAAACAGAGAGAAATAAAACTGGGAATCATACAATCTTTGGACTGAGAAAAAGACAGAGATTGCTTACTAACGACCACTGTGAGTGAAACAGATTTAGCCTGGGGGAAATTTACTGTTAATTCATACAGATTTAGACAGTGAAAACAAACAAAAATAATACTGTGTGGAAGTGAAGCAGTGTCATTTACACTGTGCTGAAGCAGTTTTAACTTTCCACGACCAATAACACAGTCCATCTTCTGATCTTAGTGGGAGGGAATAAACCTCTGCACTGCGTCTCCAAGAGCTCTAGGTATAAAAACAGTGCCTTCTATCTAAATATTGCTATGATCTTTGATTCCATTTATTTCTGATCAGAAATAAAATAAAATCTGAAGACAAGCGGTAAAAATTGAAAGAATAAAAAATCCTGAAATACCAGTTTTTCCCCAGCCTTCTCTGCCTCCAGGGTGAAATAAAAAGTAATGCCAAGAAATATTACCTGGAAGAGATTTTTCTGAATGACTGTATGCAGCCCCCAGCTATCCCAATCAGATCATGCAATACCTTACATACACCTATCACATTCCATCTGAAAAACCATTTGTTCTCTTGGTTCATTACTCCTCCCCAAAGGCTCTTACAAAATAGTGTGCCTTTTCTCTTTTCCACTTCAAATGTTCTCAGTTATTTGTTGCGGCGTCCTTGGTATCCATCAAATGTTTTTTGACAGAACAGCACAACAGCACTGAATGTTTCGATGCTGGCAAATGAATGTTTCCAGTGGGAAAGTGTTTCACCTGAAAACTGGCTCCACTGAAAATTAAAAACACATCTGACTTCTCTAAGGGATGAGAGCAAAATTTATGAGCTGTGCAATCCACCTCTCTACTGACCGTAGGCAAATAGTAACAAAAGCATTTCAAGAATCAAGACTGACATAACCAATATGTACATTTAAGGCAGGAACAAGCAGTGTCAGCCCCATTGAAAGCCTTATTTATGCCGATCTACATCAGACAGTATGAAATAGGTAGATCTCAGCCGTGTACAGAACCTGCTGTTGCCTTACCACAGCCATTTCTGTAAACTTCCCAAAAGAGGTCATACTTGATGCCTTTATTGAAATGCCTCCTCCCAAAAGAAAGTTACTTTTTGGAATGTAGTACAAGTCAGAGCAGTGTCTTGAAGACGGACATCTTATAAAAACATCCTGATGCGAAGGGTCCAGTCAATCTTGTCCGGCCAAGATTGACAACATGCTCCATGACCTTTAAACTGGCATGGGGCCTGGCATTATCATGCTCCATGAGAAAGGTTGTCTTCTTCTCCAGACTGACTCTGGAAGTTTGAGCCTTTAGTCTGCATTGCAATGTAGCAGTTGGAGTTGAAGGTCTGTCCAGATTCCAGGAAATCCAGAAGGATCGTCCCTTTCCTATTCCAAAGGACAGTGCACATCTCTTTACCCACTGAGTGCTGCTTCATGAACTTTGATGGGGAATTCACATGGACTGACATTTTGCCTGCAGGTCATAGTAGTGACTCTACGTTTCATCACCAGTAATAATGCAGTCCAGTAAACTGCGACCTTCAGCCTCACACTGTTTCAGCTTCCATGTCAGATGCCAATTTGTCAGACTGTGTCACACATCAACAAACTATAACAGTATTGGCAGGAAGGCTCAATCCCTATTGATACACTACCAACATCAGCCTCTGATGTTGTGGGCCAATGTAATAAAATAAGAAGCTTTATGAGCAGCCCTCATAATACTGAATTCTATAATAAATTTGTATGTTTGCCATACAAAATGTTAGAAGGGATCAATAGTTATAGAAACGTGAAGCATTCTGAGAAAGCATTTGCTAAAGTGGGGCGTGTCTTCCATTGCTCTGCAGAAAATACAGAGCGCCTCTGCAGTCTTCTCCCACTTCCTCAGAACCTACTAGGATTAAGTTATTACACTAAGCACCTTTCTGATCCATCCCTGCACCATGCAACTCCACTCCAGGAGGGCTCACAGCATTACAGGGTCAAATATGCTACTTGGTAAGCAGAAGATATCTAAGCCCAAGTAGGGGCCTCTTACCTCTAGGTAAGCATTTTTACCCGCTGGCAGAAAGATGAAAGCCTGAAGTTTTATGGATAAAATACCTCTATATAATTCATCCTGCAAAGTTTCGGTGAGCTTCCTTCGTCACTTCGTTCAGACAACACAGTGGAAAGGATATTACAGCTGTACTATGAAACAGTAACAAATACACGTGTAGAGAAGGATGATGGGAGAAATAAATACATAAAGGAAAAGCAGAAAGGATGGAATGCTGTTGGAACAAGAACACAAAGATAAACATGAGAATTATGTTGATAAATGCAGGAAAAATATCTTGCATCTCCTACTAAACACTCTGTTGAATCAATGCATCAGCTAATTCTCTATGTCTGTCTTTCCCCCATAGAATACCACTGCAAACTGCCATTTGGACTAATTACTGCCAATTTGTCTTAATGCAGACAAAGAAAGGAGTATATACACCGTCCAGCTTCTACAGCCAGTAAATGATAGAGCAGGACTTTTATATATGTACAGCGCTAAGAATTCAAGTATATATTCTAAATAAGACAGATAGACAGATGAGTTTGCTTAAATAGCCAAAATTAGAGTACCTCCAAATAAATGGTAGAAAAACTGAAGAATCAGGTGCTTGAACTTCTGCTCCTTCAGTTCATGTTGCAATAAAGAGAAAATCAAAAGCACAGTGATTAAGCAAAAAAAAAATGGAGGTTTCTGATTGTTTCCACAGAGCAATCAAAGCCTACACGGCTTCATTCTGCTCCCAGTTTACCACGTTAGCTGTGAGGGTGATGAAGGGATGATGAGGAAAGGCTGGGACTGCTCAGTCTGGAGAAGAGAATATGTTGTGGCTCAAAGAATATGTTATCAACGTGTATAAATTCCTGAAGGAAGGGTGCAAAAAGAAGACGGAGTCAGGCTATTGTCAGTGGTGTCTGTTGCCAGAACAAGAGGCAGCAGCCACAAAACGAAACACAGGAGGTTCTTTCCAGACAGGAAATACTTCTTACTAGGAAGGAAACCGAGCATGGCCACCAGTTTCCCCAGGGTATTTGTGGAGTCTCCCTCCCTGGGGGAATTCAAAAGCTGCCTGGTCATAGGCACCATACTCCAAGCGTCCCTGCCTGAGCAGGAGTTGGAACAGATGGACTCCAGAGACCCCTTCCCACCTCAACTAATCCTCAAGCCTGTGAAAGTCAAAGCAGAAAAGCAAGGTATAAGCCACCTTCTCTATCTTCACAGGTTTATAGGAACTGGCTTTCATTCAACTACAGCATTTTTGTTACATTTACCTAATAACATTACTTTACAAGAGGCTATATTATCTAACAAGCAGGTGTCACGGTAACTGGCTGTTAAACAGAAAACAGACAGCTCGCTCTGAAAGCTGCAAAAAACATTCTTAGGAGACGTCCATTAAAGAAAACAGAATCAGATTAGTCTCTTCTACACACTGAAGTGGCTTAAAACTGCCTTATCTGAGCATCCGGATGTTCTTACACAGTGTACCTCTGAGTTGATAAAGCCAGTACCTCCAGTTTTCCTTGCCACACAAGGGTTGTTTTAAGTGGAAGTAACTGTATCCACCTGAAACAAACCTGCTTCAAGGCATTTTTATCTAAGCGCTATGATTTATCTAACCACTATGAAGAAAGATCCAGTGGTCCTCAAGGAGCACAAACTGCAAACACAGCTAATGTTCCCTTTTGCTTTTCATACGCAGCAATCCTTGGGCTCTATGCTAAGGGCAATTTAGGTACACCCAAGTATATAGCCGCTAACTCCATTAGGCATCAAAGTCAGACCCGAAGTGTCTTTAAAAATGAAAACACAAGCTGAGTGGTTTCTGACAGCTTTTCTGCAAAGGTAAAAGTTGATTTTTGCAGTTGATCTCCACTTTGCTATTGGACATGAGTCATGGGTTCATCTCTCAATTATTTCATTCATTTTTCCATCACGGAAATTGCTGTCATCGGAGGCTGAAAATGGAGCAGGATTCCCAAAGCACTCAATGGTGCTGGAGAGAACTAGAAAACCAAAATAACACCTACAAGAATCAGAAACAAAGACAGGACTTGGGCCTTCCCAAACACCTCACTAATAGGGACTAAAAAGAGTGTTCCCTTTAAGTAAATTGTCCAATATCATGGCTTCCTTAACCTCCCTGTGATAAGAGTGGGCCCCAAATTTGCTTACGGCTCAAGTGAGGACAGGAGGACCTGTTTCAACTCTGACCTGCAAAGAGAACGTTCCCAAAACACCAATTCCTCCCAATCTACCACAAGTATCTTAACTTTCCATCACATCTCATCTTTCTCACTCATGACCTCCTTTTCTCAGAAAAAGAAGATAAAAGTGTCATCTAGAGACCTTACTGAGAGGCACCACGATATCATTCACTCAGCCTTGTTTATCCCCACCTGTGAAATGAGAAAAATTCATTCACTTCGTAAGTTATACTGGACTTCTGGGAAAGAAAAAAAGTGGCTGAGACCCAAATAGCGATGAAACTCCGGCATGAAGCACAGCACACAAAACATCATTCTTAGTCATACTTAGAGCTTCAGATGTGTAGCTCAGTCTATCTTTATTTAAACACAAAACATCCTGACTTCATATACTCCCCAGATTCTCAGGAAAAGGCCAAGATCTGCCTTACTGAAAAACTGGAACAAAATGAGAATGCTGCAGAATGTGTTTTTCTTTCTGTGGAATTAAGCTCTGAAGAAAGAGAATCTTCACTTCTCCTTTTACGTCAAACTAAATCCCATGAAAAGAAAACCTCTTTGCAAAATACAAATGAAGTACCCAAAGGGAAACTACCATAAATCCTTTTCCCAAAACACAAATAGTTCTATCTGTCAGAAGATGCTCTAGGGCATTTACAACAACAGCTCACATGAAAAGAACAAAAGTCTTTGCATCCTTCACCTTCCCAGAAAATCTGGTTCTTCCTGCTAACGTAGAAACAGCTTGTTTTTACAACCATAGTTTCTATCTTATCCAACCTCAACAATAAAAACAAAGTCTACTCCTGTAAATTAAACAATCTTCCAATCTGCCTCCTTTGGTAAGATATCAAAACCTTAAAAGTACGTTTTATGCCTGAAGTGCTCTGCAATGCTTTAAAAATGAGAATTTGCCTATTGTTCACATAGTAATGAAAATACCAGCTGTATTTGGTTCTAAATGTTCTGCAGCTATTCCAGACACACAAATTTGGATCTACATCATTTCCCTCTTGGGCTAATCTACCTAAGGATGCTAGTAAATAGGTCCATGTAATCTAGTCAGATCATCGATCCACCAAGCCTAGAGTCCCGTTTACAAAGGCAGACATAAACTGATGCCCAGGGAAAGGTAAAAATAAGTGCCCAGATAACGTGTAAATAAACACCTGTAAGTAAGTTATCAGCCCCCCAACCATTTATCAAGGAAAGAAGCCAGACTTGACAGCAGTAACTAGTGGGAGAATAAGAGATAACAGGCATAAGCTGAAAAATGGGAGACTCTGAACATGGGGAAACACTTTCACACCATGAAGTCAAACTAGCATTGGAGCAAAGTGCCCAGAGAGTACTTGGAGGCTTTCAAGACCAGACTGACTAAAGCCCTGAGTAAATTTGTATGAGCTAGGAGACCCTGCTTTGATCAGAAGACTGGACTGGAGATCTCCTAAGGTTCCTCATGATCTTAACTATCCGATAATACCATTTTTTCATCTGAAGATCTCTTTAATCTGCTTTACATAGCTGAACTTAACAGTGTCTGAGCTGGTTGTGCAAATGGACTGGGTATGCTGTAACCTTCAGCATTTTAATGACAAAACCAATTGTCTGCCATCATCCCCAGAGGAAGGTGGGGATCCATTTCCACAGTACGAAAACATATTTAATTATTTCTAAGAGATAAATAACAACACAATCTGGTCAACTGAGACTCAAATGACTACATGACACCACTGGATAACCAATTTTTTTATTCTTATTTTTTTGTTAGTTTATTAGGCTCTTAGGTATAACTCATTTCCCACTAAGATGAGTGACAGGTGCTTAAATCATTAACTTTCAGATTGGCATCAAGCCACAGTCTCTGGTTATGTTTTTATCCATGGCATTAGTCAGCCTTTTAGAACCTGTCACATTTTTCCTCGTGGAAATCCAAACAATAAGCCAATAGCGTATCTTTCTTGTTGATACAGGAAACAGGCTGGGCTTCTGAAAGTTTCCTTCCTTCATAGAAAGGGATTGTATCCCTGAAATAAACATTTATAATTCATTTCTTTACAGGAAGTGGGTTATATTCTACAGCAGATATTAATACTTTGATTAAGGACTGCACTCTGATAATTGAGGAGGGAAAAAGTTGGAGAGAGAGCTTTCCAGGATGTAGCCTCTCTGTACATGTAACTTGCCTTATAGAATGCAATAAGCCTCAACATTATTTACTCTGCAGGAATCTCATCAAATTTGTAGATTCTTTCAGCAACGCTAGATGCATTTACTTTCAGGTAGCTGAAAATGCTGAATGGTGACAGGCCTCCACACCAGGCCTCAGAAAAAGACAGCAAGAGCTCCTACTCAGAATGTAAGCTGGAACAATGAGACTGACCACAGTGAGCAGCCAACGGATCTAACAACAAACTGCAACTCTGCCTAAAAATGCTTACATTCGTTTCCTTCAATTTGTGAGAAACTGTAACAAAGAACCAAGCAGTAGAGATAAGAGAAGATAGGAGACTTTGCTCAGTGAGCCTTGGAAGAGTCTCTGATCCTTTAACTTCAGTATTTCATTTCACTCACAGTAAGAGAAATAGTTTGAAAAACTGTTAGAAAAACTTTGAGATCCACTGTGGGAGTAACATGACAATTCCTCTTTCCTTGCACGGTGTTAATTCAGCAGGAATGAAAGTATCAGCATCATGTTTGCTTTGCCTCCAGAAATAGCAGGCACACCAGCTCATGAAGACAGCTACGTTAGGAAAAGCATTCAGTGGGGCAGCTGGAGGAAGTCCTGTACTGAAGATTACTGCTGCTTACAAACAATAATCTGGAGATTTCTGACCTATATCATGCCTCATTCTTCCATTCACGTGGAAGTTATGCATGAACTGAAACTAGCAGCGCAAGTGAAACCTGCAGTAGTCATCCACCTGTAGATGTTTGTGGGCACCAGCTTTTCTATGTCAAGAAAAGAAAAAGAAAGAAACAGAAAAAGAAAAAAACAACACCCTTCTGTTGCTCCATTAGAAGCTTGATTAGAAGAATAATGCCTCAGGCAAACCCCAGAGGTGGAAGAAACTTGAAAGAAACACAGTGCTGAAGAACTAAGTTGATACAATATTAAACAAGTGAAATCATGGAAGGGGGAAAAAAAAAATATCTTGAAGAGTCAGATGCTGAATTCCTTTATAGTGATTTGACGTGAGCCTACTTATGCTAATTACTGCAGAGTGGCTAGTTATAGCAATTGTACTACTCACAAATGTACGGTGCAGAACCAGGCCCAGAGCTGCAGATCAGAACCAGAAGAAAACCAACCACACAGGCCCGAGGCCTGCTGCTGCAGCATTTTTTTCTGTATCAGAAATTGCTCCAATTATACGGAAGGGCCGACCACACAAAAAAGCTGGTTCCTCCCTGGAGATTTGCATCATACAGTCCAAACATTTAAAATGCATTTACTCTGGGGCTGAGATAGCCCCTAAGATACCACAGGCTGGAAGCGCAAAGCAGAAACACAGAATGAAAAAGGAAAGCGTTCCACTCCAGTCTTATTCAAAACTTCTTCACTGTTCTTTAGCACCACTGTTGTTTCCTTACACACAGAAGCCAGCTGCATGTTCTTTAGTCACCCTTCACCTGTTAGTGCGAGGTGCACTTAATTTCTTCAGTGTCACATCAAAGGATTTTTGGAGGTCTTCGTTCAAAACCATCAAAATGAATTGCCTTGAGAAACCAGCCCTACCAGAAGCACACGGTGACACCGTTATCAGTGTCACAACCTCCTGGGGCCCCGGCTACCACCACCCCACCCCTCAGCCCATAGTGTCCTATGCTGCTTACAGAACAGGTTATCTTTTCCTGTAGCAAGGACCGGGAATTGACCAATTACAGTCCCTGACAAGCCCTAAACTCATTTTAGGAATGTAATTTGGACTTCTTTTTTTTTCCAACCTGGTATTTTCAGGGAGATATGAAAGCACACAGAGGTAAAGGCTTACCTTTAAATGGCCAGGGCTTTCTCTCAGTGAAGTACTCCACTTTTTGCTCCAAACACACGTGCTTAGCGTGACGTTTAGGTAACCATGCTGAAGAAGATGGCAATCTTTTCAGCGGTGCTGGCTCTGATTCTGGTCAATCTGCTAAAGGTGCAAGGTGAGTCGGACACTGGTAAAACAACCTCCCTAAATTTGAATTGAGATTCCCATTCCAGAGTGGATTTACTCCCAGATTTAACTCTCTTCTCAAATTCGTGCTTGGGATCTCTGATCCACAAAAGCAACTATGCAGATATTCACACAACCCTAGAAGAACCTGGGTTTTTCCACAATCCTCTTCATCCATGTAAATTCCTTTCTGTTTTTTTTTTTGGTTTTTTTTTTGTAACAGGCACACCTGTTACCCCTGTGCTTGAGGAAACGAGCGTGGAGCAAAGCAGTGATCTCAGCATGCAACCAAGCAGCGAGCTCCCTGTGGAATGCAGCAGAGACCCATACAAAGAGGAAGGCATGGAGCTAACCGGGAACACTGGAGTACAGGAAGGTGAACAGGCCACTTGGGAGATAAGTGGAGAGCCAAGTACTGAAACCACCATTAACTCAAGTGTGGAGTCAAACAACCAGCCAACCCAGAAACCAACCACTGCATTACCTGGTAAGACCCATTTTGTCTTTGAGTGTTCTCCTGTTATTGTTAGCTCACTTATTTTTGCTACTCCAGTGCTTTCATCTTTAATTCGCTAACAGAAGAGAACACAAACAAATAGACAAACATAAGACAGCACTTTTCCACGTAGTCTACTTCTGACCATCTCTGGCACGCCAGAGCTCTAGCATCTTCTGTTCTTTTTATTCCAAACCCTTAAAAAATTGCTAGCAATGGAAGAGGAAAGACAGAATCCCACAGACAGCTTTTGTTACTATGTGCAAGTGTAAAGTAAGAAGGTTTTACCTCCCCTCTTCATGAAAGAGGTTACTCTTGTGGGCTATATCAGTACTTACTTATAACATGCATTTTTAACGTGGAAGAACATAGGTGGAGTGTTACCGTTAAAAGACCTGTGGTTTGCTTGAGTGAGATCTCACTGCTGAGCCTCAGCTTTGTAAAGCTGAGATAAACTATCTCCTACAGAAGAAAAAAAAAAAGAACAGCTAACAAGTATAGGTTCTGTTATAACAACCCACAAAGATCTCTCACTCACCAGGTGCAGTACACCAGAGCACTGTAGGACAAAAGCTCTACCCCTACTAGATCAACTTGATCTAGTGGATGGCAATCTTACCCGTGGCTGGGGGTTGGAACTTGATCTTGCTTGTTGATCCTCCAACCCAAGTCATTCTCTGACCTTTAGAATATTTCTCTTGAAAAAATTCCCTTTGAAACGTTTCTGCTTTGTTTCTTCCTTTTACTTCAATGGTGTTTTGGACAATGCCCACATTAGGATAATTTGGAAGTTATAATAATCACATTCAGTGTGATTTTAGAAAATGGAACAATCCATGATATCGCACTGGTACAGGTTGCCCAGAGAGGTGGTGGAGTCTC
Source organism: Callipepla californica brunnescens (assembly GCA_023055505.1). Classification (NCBI taxonomy): domain Eukaryota; kingdom Metazoa; phylum Chordata; class Aves; order Galliformes; family Odontophoridae; genus Callipepla; species Callipepla californica. The sequence goes on along the minus strand of JALIRH010000048.1, from coordinate 519,409 downwards.
CTTCTCTGGAGATGTTCAAGACCTGCCTGGACGCCTACCTGTGCAACCTGGGCTAGGGAGCTGCTTTGGCAGGGTGGTTGAACTTCATGATCTCTAGAGGTCCCTTCCAACCCCTACAGTTCTGTGATATCAGCCAGCTCTACTACCACAAACATCAAAAAGGAGCACTAGGGTAAAACTTCCGAACTCTGTAAACCATCACCCTCACCACCTTTAACAACAGTGCACTGTTGAGACCTTAAACTCTTCCCTAAACGAATGTAAGGAACCTGAGTCAGGAGTTACTATCAAGCACTATCATTTGATAGTGCAATCAGACCTACTGTCTCCTTTAGACTCCAGATTTCCATATCTTCACTGTAACGTAAACTGCTGTGCCTTGCATTTCCATGCTTTCTCATTACCATAGTGAGCTGTTTCATCATGCACTCAGCTTCAGTAATGAATAAAGGAAGAGAGCTTCGCTACCAGACACTGTTAATCCTTATGTTCTTTTTGCTCGTTAAAAAAAAAAATAATAAAAATTGAGCTATGTCTTATGTAAAGCACTGAGAGTGAGCATCTTTTAAATGGACATAAGGATCTTCTCACCCATGAAGTCCCGAGGCTTTTGTGAGTTCTTTACAGTAGTCTGCGTAGAAACAATCTTAATTCCCACTGTGTTCACAACAAACAATCTGCAAAGTCCCAAAGTCACAGCTCTGAGCTGTTCTGTCACTCACTGTCTTTTTTTTTTTTTTTTTCCTCTAGAATAAACTGCAGCATTATATCCTGATGGAAAAGCAACAGTTACTCTTACCTGCAGAGCTGATACTACGACTAAAGAGCACACAAAGGGTAACTGCAGCAAGCTGGATGGAAGGGCAGAATTCACTGCATCTCACTGTGAAACTACAGCTTGTAGGAAAATAGCCCAGGAACCCTGTCTAATTCTTGCTTGCTTTAACAATTTAGCTAGATCACAGGTAACCTGTGCTGTCTGCTTGCATAATAACACAAAATAAAGAACACTAGTGCAAATATATGCCTTGTCATTATTGTAAATCCTTTCCTTGATTCCCTTAAGAATGAAAATACTAACCAAAAAAAGTCATAGGGCACTGTTTCCTAGGTCTCCTCTCAAACTCATTTCAGAAGACTAATCCTTGTTCTTTTCTGTCTTTATTACTGTTCTGAACACGCCTACAGGAATTAGGAACAGAATTGTGGAAGTCTTTTCAGACCAGGCTTCAGCAGACTTAAAGTAGTCAGACGAAGGCATCGTGTGTCCCCCTCAGTCTGAAAACAAGACATTCTTCAGCCCATTATCCTACCTTAGAATACAGACTATGCAATGGTGAACAGTATTAGGACACAAGCACGGCTGCAACATGCAAAATTGTATCTGAGGGATTCCATGGCTTACAAGCACAACCACTAACGAGTCACTTATCTGCTAATTTTAAATGCACACAGATGTGCCAGAGAATAAGTTTACTTCTGATAAAACTGCATGTAACAACATAAATGAGACACATGAACGTATTATTACTTACCCATTTATTTCTCATTTAATACCCACAAACTTTCCACTGGCCAGCATTAATTGCAGCATTCCTTGCTTGGTACTGTTACTGTTGCAGCCAACAGAGCAGGTAAGGTGCTAAAGAAAACAGACTCTCCTCAGAGACTCCGGAACCATACAGAATTAATGGAAATTGAAGAAGGAGGAAAAAAAAAAAAGGGCCAAAGGTTCACCAAAAGTTTTCATGGAAAAACAAAACAAAAATCAAAAACAGAGAAAGAAATTTCTATATCCTGATATTGGAAGAAAAGATTAGCAGTCCTAGATTCTCCATTTTTTCAAACATATTTCAAGCATAATTTGTTCCTTCTAACTATTCATGTGTAAAGTCGTAAACAGGGAGAGTCCAACCCCCAGTGCTCTGTAAGATTACAGAGGAGATCTTCAAATGCAACCAAACCAAACACAGTTAACCTTTAATATCTGCTGATCGCTAGTACCTCAGAAAGCAATCAGGGAAAACAACAACAACAACAAAACCCCACTAAATGTTAAATCAAACTACACTTTAGTCTCAAACCAGCATTCAGTCTCAGGATTCACCTTGTGTAACAATTCCTACAGTCTGCCAGCAGAGCACGTCAATGCTCTGTTTGACCAACAGACACCTCTGAAGGCAGAAATGGCTTAGAGGATGTAAGGGCTCACTGTTTTTAATGACATCGTGCAGCAGAGGTGTTACACAGTACCTAGTTCCTTAGAGGCTTTGTGAGACAACTCAGCAAAGGGATATCCGTGAAAGTGCAGAACTGCAGCTGGTGGACCAGAGACTGAAGGAGCAAAATAAGATAGGAGGAAGCAGGATTTTATTAACTGACTTACCCTATGACTGGCTGAGATGAGAGGCAGGTGAAACTGAACACCTGCAGAAGAACAGACTGCCCTCTGCATTACAAAAAGCTCATTACAAAGCACGTGACTCAAATTTACAGCAAATTCAGACCCCGGCAAGAGTCACATCCACAAAAAGTAAGCTTTTGGTGCTTACTTGACTGGAAGACTCAGACAGAGTGGTTTAGCTGATGTGCCAGTACCCTTACACCACTGCTGGAGTGTACCAGGGCACTGGAGACAGCGAGAAAAAGGCAGAGATGATGGCTACAGGCAGCTCTGAACCTACTAGTTAATGCAGAAGGAAATCTGAACTGGAGTTGGAGTGGTGAGAGAACATCATCTGCCTCAGCCATAAGCTGCACTACATTTTGTTCAACAACAGCCTCTAAAATATTCAGTCAGTCTCTCCTTCACTGACATCAAACACGTATAGTTCAGGGCCAAGAGGTTCACTCTGGTATCTCAGTCTGGGAACCTGAGGCAAATTGTTAACAAAGATGGCACTAACATTACAGCAACCAGAAAAACATGAGAAAAGACTTCTGTAACAGCACCTCTTCCCTGAACAAAAAAAAACAACAAAAACAAAGTCAAAGAATTCAGCTGAACAGGAATGGTGAAATAAAAGATACACTTTCCACAGAAATAAACTCTGAAGTCCTTTACCCTCCCTGAAAAGGCCAAAAATGACAAGCGCACAAAGGCAACTGTGCTTTAACTGAATGTTTTAATGGGGATGGGTACAACTAATATACTGTGATAGTTAATGATTTTCAATGAAATCTTATTATTTTAGTGAATAAATTAGCCAGTTGAACAAAAATCCAAAACGGAATAAAGACACTGCAAGTCTCTTGGGGAACCCTCCCATTGCTCCAGTTTCTGTTCTCACTGTTACACAACCAGAAATGTTATGACTCTCTTGTTTCTCCACACATTTCCACTGAAGGATAAGCAATATTCGAAGACTAATTCCTTCAACTAATTACAGCCCGTTATCATGCAGGCAGCCCTTAGGTAAAGGTGTGGCAACAGATTCTTTGCTTTCCGTCAGTGCTCTTGGCTGATGAACAAAAACACTGAACTTGACACCTTGGTTAGCAGCTGCCCTCACAAAACCACTATTGGCAGTCATGGTGATGGCTTTTAAAGAGTCTCCTGTCCCAAAAATGGTTAGAGAACGGCTGTTGATTTTTGAACTAGCCACTAATCGTAAGGCACGGTCAGACGGCTGATCTGGGACCACAGTAATTCTTTTAACAAGCAATGCAGCTCGCTCTTTCTCCCCAGGCCCTCCCAGCGTCTCCAAGATGGACTGAAAATCTCTGACAGCAGATTCACATGCAAAGAGCTCCTTCCCCTCCATGAACTCCTCCAGCTGAGGCAGGACTCTCTCCCTCCTTTCTTGAGCCGCTTGCTCTGTTAGCACTTTTTCTTTGAAGACGAAGTAGCAGCCACCATAACTCAGAGCAGAGACATAGGTTATTAACGTAGTGATATCCAAGTTCACCCTATTGCAAACGTTTACTTTGATCTGTGTAGGAAAAGCGATGCTGGTCACTAAATTCTCCCGATCTACTCTGGTCACCTGCAATTCAAGGCCTTCTTCATCCGATTCACTGGCACTTAGGTGCTGGTTTTCCACAGACGGTTCTACTAGTGAGTTCACTGCAACGACGTCTCCTCGCACAGATATCCCCATCTCCTTGAGTCTCTCTGCCACAGGACTGGACACGCTGTTGTAGAAGGCAAATATTATGTGGGGATTGCTGTACTCCACTGGCTGCTGACGGCTTGCCTGCAGGAAGTCCTCTGCCTGCTCAATGACACTTTTGTCACCATACTGGCCCCTCCCCAGCCAGATGTTATGCAGGGCTTCAGCCTTCCGACCGATGGCCTTCACCCACGTGTGACCTCCGTTTGCCACAACGTCTACTACCAGTGTCTGTTTATTTCCAAACCTGTCCTCATAAGCAAAGACATGGAGGACACTGACGACATCCTCTAGGTTCTCTGCTGACTGGACCACGGCTTGGAGATGGGTGAGGTTTGTACTCTGCAGATGGGATTCTTTAATGACAACCTTCCCTGACTCCACTTTGCGTAAGAAGTTTAACTCAGCCTTCAGTTTGCCACATAGTTTCGCCCCACCTTCTATTTGCCTCTTCTGGTACTTGGAAAGGGCTTCTGCTCTCTTGATCAATTCCTCAGCAACAGCGATTCTTTCACAAAGCAGAGACTGCACAGACATGTTGGAAACATTATTCCTATTAGATGAAAACAAAGGATAAGATTGTTAGGACACAGCTAAGAAGACAGTCAGAAGGTAATTGCAACAGTACACATTGTAACTTCATAGCAGATTTAGCAGAACAGCTACCTGTACAGCAAAGCACAGGCATCAGGAACCTCAGCAGGAGCCCCACCAAAGCCTTTACCTCTGCAAACACTCCTAAAGCCTACTACCTCAGATCTCAGTAAGGAAGAACAACAGCCCTCAAGTCTCCACAGACACCTTGTAAGATTGTGTATCTCTTCCCTCACATCTGAGCCTCTCACAGAGCCAATCACTCAGAGAGATCTCAGCTCCCAAAGCTGATTTGCAGATGTTGCCATTCAGAGGAAAATTAGAAATCCTCTTCAGGCCATATGCAAATCTTTACCCTCCCTCAGACCACATCATCGTTACAATATTGGTCATCTACCACGCTTAGAGATACACAGCAGTTGTGTTTGCAGCAGTTATATAGTGTATAAAATGCCCATTGTATTTTACAGTTCTGATCAGCACACCTCTGTCCTCTCCAACTTACATGGATAAAATTCAACACTGCACAGCACTGTGACAAACTGTAAGTCCAGGACCAGGAAGATCTGGAAACCTCTATGTTCTCTAGCTTCACCACAAAATCACAGGGGTTGGAAGGGACCTCTAGGGATCATCAAGTCCAACCCTCTGCTAAAGCACGTTTATGAGAGATTTACTGTGCAGCGTCAGATAAACACATTTCTCTGCATTGATACTGCTTAGTATGTCTCCCTGAGCATAACGAATAGCCTAACTAAATGATTTGAAAAATGTCGAATTGAGTATCACATAAAAAACAATACAATTTTTTAAGACACTTAGTAAATTGCCACCGTGGAGAGTGAAATTTGTCTATATGCACTCCCAGCTACAAGTATAAACAGATGTTCCTGTGATCTTTATCTAACTGCACTTTGAAGAAAGCTAGGAACTACAGGTCCTTTCCTTTCAAAATCCCAACCAAGCAGGCACAAGTCTTCACTGCCCAGAGTGAATCTTCCTCCTATCAGTGCCTGGACAGCAGGACTCTGACTCACTTTTGGCTCTGGTGCCACAGAATTAAATATAGCTCATGCCTTCTGCAATTTTTGCCTTGCTATCTCTTGCCCTCCGCAGTCACTCTGTGCAGCCAGAGATGGTGGGCACTAGGAGGCACTGCTTTTTCCTCGGCACCTTCCCGAGGCAGCTCTTGGGTATCAGCTCAGAGCATTTCGAATCCAATGATCACAGAATTGCACCTTCAGGGTTCCTCAGTCACAGCAAGAGCCTCACACTTTGGCAACGACGCTTCAGCACATCTGTGAAGGGACATCCATCTCCTACCACCTCCAGTCCTCACTTTCCCTTTTGCGGCCAGGAGGCACAGAACGGGTGTTTGCACACAACGGGCGTTTCTGAGGCGCTGGCAAGCTGCTGCATCTGACATCCTCGCCCGATTACTAGGAAGGAGTAAAGCTTTAAGGCCTTCAAACAGCCACAACCACGCGCAGTGCCTCCTGTGAGCAACCCGAGGCCGAGGGCAGGCAGGGTGCTGAGCCAGGCAGTGCCACGTCACACCCCACGGCAGCAGCTTACGTTCCGTGGTTATTACAGCGATGGCAGCACACTGCACGCTTTACTTTCAGCAGGAAGCCAGCGATTATTCCCGTATGCGAAGGAACGAGTAAAACCTTGCAGTTACTACCTCGGCATCGCTCCCCACAGCAGCTCCAACTCCTACAGGACTGCGGGATGAGGCCCAGTTTAAGTTGTTCTTACAAGGAAAAGTAAGCCCACCAACCCAGCCCAGCTTTGGGCGCTGAGGGCGAGCTCAGTGCCGCAGCTCCCGGGCCGCCCACCGCCATCTGGGGGCAACCCTCAGGCGGCCTTTATCCCGCCTCCTCTCCCCTCCACCACGTCAGCGCGGCGCCATTTTGAGCGCGGGCAACGCGTGTACCCCCGCCTCGCCCTCAGCGCGGCCCGCACGCCCTCAGGACCCGGCATTCGCTCCCCATTACTCCCGGCGGCTGCCAGAGCGCGCCCGACCCCATTCACGCTCACCGCCGCGGCCGAGCCGCTCCGTGCTCTCCTCGGCGGCAGCGGCCTTCCTTCCCCCGGGCGGTGCTGGGGCGGCTCGGCACAGCGCGCCTCCCCCGGGCCGCCGGGCGGGGACAGCTGCGGAGGACGGGGGCGTGGGGGAGCCCTTCAGAAGCACGAATTTCATCTTAAAGAAAGCCTTTTTTTCAGATCCACGCTATAACACGAGAATGTTTGGGTTCTTTTCCCAGAGGAAAGCAGATTTCAGCTTGTGCGGAGTGGTTGTGTGCTTGCATCAGCTTTCTGATCTCCTGCAAGGCTGGAGCGCAGTCGTGTCTGGGCTTTAATTTTACAACGAAGTCATCTGGTGCTCAGTACGAGCAGTGGCGCGCCATGCTCAAGCACTTGGTGGCCTTACTTGCCCCAAGATGCTGCCTGCCCTAGCAGCAGTCCAACTACTCAGTTACCTCCCAGTGGCCTCTGGCCTCTTCTTGTGCTGCAGCTGCTCAATTTCACTGTGGGCTCCCATAGCGAGCAACCCTTTCTAGTGACTGATTTCACAAGCACTAGGAAGCTGAAAGCATGCTGTAAAGGGCTTACACCTCCAACTTCTACCACTTCTGCTTTATCTAACAGTCCTGCTGAACTGCTGATAGCATTCAGAAGTACCACGGTCCTTTTAATCTTGATCCTACCAGCGAAGTAAAGCCCAAGGATTCTGTTCTCGCATTGATGTCATGCTGTCTGGATTTCCTCAGAGCCCGGCATCTTCTAAGACAAATCTAAATCAAAGCATGTTGTCTGCATTGTGATCGGCTTCTCTTCTTCAGGTGACTGATCAGAAACGAGATAAATGAATCTCATACTTCATAGTCAGTTTAAGTCGTGAGTTTGTATTTCGCCATTTCATATGAATGAATTCTGTCCACTCTGTTCCCCTTGACTACACATTAAGTTTTATAAAATATAAACCAAGCTAATACAACACAAATTTATGAAAATAAACACAACCCCTACGTAATTTGCTGCTCTGTTGGTGCTGTCCTCTGAGAAATATATCTACAGATTTAAATTACTATTTCTTAAATTCCACTGCCTTAGAATGGAAAAAAATGTAAATTAATTTCTTGCATTTTAAAGGTTCTGCTTGAATAGCGGATAAAATTCAGTCACTACTCTAGAACTGCAGTTATCTGAGTAGGACTACAACGTTACTCAGTGTCAAGAATTAAGCTGTTAAAGCAGCAGAAAAACCCCAGTCTCAAAGTCACACCATCCTCCTTACTGGAACAGTGTTAATACCAACATCTAAACGCCTATCACTAAAAGAAACAAACTAAATAAAATCTGAATTCAAAATATTATCCTTGTGCTTTCAACTTACCCCAGATACAATCAACTTTGATTCTCTGAGGGAATACAGCTATTAGAGATAGCTAATACACAGAGGTATACTAGCCTAGTGATAACGTTCTCATCTTTTTCTGTGAATACTGCTGTTTGTTCTCGAGAGAGAACAGCAATAATAATCAAATCATACATTGTCCTCTGTAGGGTGAATACCCCAAAAGAACACTACCCATACAGTACAATGAAGGCGGAGGGTATGTTTTGTACGGCTTACCCAGGTGGTAGAAAGACAACCAGTAAATAAGGAAAGGCTCACCCATCACTGACAGTCAGAGCTCACCCAGAACTCCACAGGGGAGGGATCCGCAACGAGAGATCCTTCCCCAGTGGTGGTCAGCCCTTCAATGGGGTCTGGGAGAGGTGCAGCCAGACTCTACCCCTTCTGGTCACACAGGTGCATTGCCTCTACCTGTGCCCCTGCAGCTGACTCAGTGCTCACCTCAGGTGATCCATCAGTGGTTCAGGCCGTGATTCAACAGTTCCCACACAGTCTGCCTAATGGGGCAGGAAGAACCGGGCATAAAATACACACAACATCCATAACAATTACTTTGCTCCCTACCCACTATTACCATCTTGGGAGTGAAATACTTTGGTTTCAGCTACATTTCATAGGGCATTCTTCACTAATCATTCTCGTAGAGGATGCAACCAACCTGTTGTTCATGCTATTCTTTCTCTTAAGAACCTACCTGCTTTTTTTTTATCTTTTGGCACACAAAACTCCTTTTAAATATTTATATAACATGACAATTAGACTGAATGCAAATATTCAAGTAGAATTGCACTCTTCTGAATGATAATTCTGGATACATATTAAAAACTAGCAATATGGAGCTTCTGGTTTCAGTTCCTAGATGCTTAGTTCTCTCTAAGAAGAATATGAATTGGTTTTTAGAGTAAAAAACACTCAAAAAGTGATCTGGAGCTGTCTTAAAAGAACCATTTGAACATCATTTTTATTTCTGACATTATGAAATAAAACTTCACTTTGTGGTACGCTTAAGAGATTCTTATTTGCCTAATGATAACATGAAACACTTGAAGACAGACACAGAAAAGATCAATTAGCTTATATGTCGCTTTCTTTGGACTTATTTTCTTTGGTTATGGCTGGCTAACATCTAACCTGTCTGGCTGCTCCCACATAGCTTTTTTAACGTACAAGCAGACTGATACAGCTATCCTAGTTTCCGTCTCATTATCAGTAACTTTTCAGTGGCCCCAGATCAGATTTCTGCTTTACAAGAAGTATATTTTGCCTCTTTCTTTTGTGCAGTTTGTTTCTACGTAACTTTACAGACACTAAACATGTTAAAAAAAAAAAAACCAAAAAATATCCACAACAAACCCACAGGCAATAATGTTCAAGTATCTAGTTCTGCACCTTTAAGAGTAGCAATACATAAGTTAAGTGCTCTTTCATTACTGTTCTGTTACAGTTATCTTGCCTGTTGAAAAGTACTTCATCACAATTCAAAGAATAAAGTAATTTTGCTCTCTACATCCTATTCCTATGGATTGCTAATGGTACTGGTAGATGCATTTATGTTCTGGCTGTAGTGATTATTTCCATTATTCCTAACAGCATTTCAGCACTGAGTAACTTCAATTTCTAGGATCACAAAAGTCACAGACTACAGAAAACAAACTCTTAAGACACAAAGACTAAAACAGTTCTAGACACTCCGAAGCAGAGCTGTTCAATTAGATCACAGTTCGTGCCCCAAATGGAAGACCGTTCTGCACTTCTGTGGAAGTACATGTTTTACAACACAGCAATGCATTTTTGTAACTTAACAATTACACAAAATGCCAAAGTGAAAAAAAATTTCTTGTACATTCAGAAGTTTTTTAAAAGAAGGTCTAACATCTGTTCACCATGGCTCACTTGGAAAAACTGTACCTCAACAATGAAGATACCAAAATCTCAGCTTCGGATCAGCAAACGACCTACGAATAAAAAGACACACGGACACTTTCCCCCAAAACAGTGGCCTTCAAATTTTATTCTTTTGCCTTTTTGTGTGTTCATTATAACTTTACATTTTGTACAGTATTTTGTGTACAAACTTTCCACGTATCAAGGGAAAGAATGAACTGTATTATTAAGATTCGATTTATTACAATATTAGGACTGCATTTCCATCCATAATATTTAAAAAATCTGTCAGACAAACCATGTAGAAATAAGTATGCAAAAACAGCAAAGGAAAACATTTAAGGAGCCCAAAATTAAAAAGACCTTAGTGTGAATTCACACAGTCTTACTTGGTTTAGACTAGGCTATTGCAGCCAAGTAGTCCTTAACCTCAGTTGGAGTTAGCCTCCTAAAACCAGCTTCATTACAGATGCCAACTTCGATGTTGTCTTCTGTCATTTGCCCTTCAAAGCTCTCCTATTAAAGAAAACACAGTTCAGTGAATCTGCAACAGTAAGATAACATATTCTTTAAATGCTTTGCTGACCTTTAATGTTAAGATAGCTGTATGAATGGCATCTTCAAGCTCCAGATCTTCATTGTATCTGTAAAAAGATCACATATTTCAGCACAGCACAATGTTTCTGAATCCTAGTAAGTCTAGAACCTCTAGAAGCCCAAACACTATGAAAATCTCCACATTTTATATAGCAAGAACTGCTATATTAATATTCAAAATAATTACTGTAATTAAAACTTCACTACCACTGCTGATACTGTGTAGAAAAATACTTTTGCAAATCTATTAAATATACTGCTTACTGCACTGGATTAATTAATCATATATACAAAAATCAGTGTTTAGTAAAGCAAATATAACGTACGCATTCGATACGGCAATTAGAAACATCACATCGTAAGTATTTTATATCTTTGTACTGATAATTCAAAAGTATAATTTTCTTTTTCTGACTTTTTTTATCTGAAACCTGGAAAAAGAGTACTCTTCAAGGAATATTTGAAATACATTACCTTTTTTCAAGGAATGTCTTTCCATTAACGTAGTTTTTTCCCATCGCTGTTGCTTTCCAGGCGAAATAAGCTCCCTGTAAAAGCAACGCAGAATCACATAACTGTAGGGGTTGGAATGGACCTCCAGAGCTCTCATCATGTAATCCAACCCCTCTGCCACAGCAGGCTCCCTAGACCAGGTTGCACAGCTAGGTGTCCAGGCAGCTCCTGAATATCTCCAGAATCAGTCAAAGATTACATATTCAATTATTTGCTAAAAGCGTCCAGAAGCCGTTACGAAAACATTAAATGTTATGACAGTACGTGAGATTATTTTGGGTCACATTCAGACTAATTGGATATGAAAACATTTTGCTGTGAAAATCTGCAAAACATCTTTATTGGGCCCTGTTGATAAACTCCCACTACTCTGACAAACAAATTTAGTACGCTGTTGGTACAGTTTTAATTTGGACTGACTCCTTGAACAGAACGTCTATGCTTGTGTTTGAGAGTGAACAGTCAGGTCTTACACAAACCTCAATTCCTATATGAATATATATATATATTTATACGTACGTTTATATGTGTGTGTTTATATATACACAAATAAATACCGTTTTATCTACACATTTTGAAAGACTTGCTGTAAATCAGCCCTCTGATTTATCTTAGCTACTACTAAGGTATTCAGTCACTACCAAGCAGGTGGGAAGAGATGAGAAAGGGTGGTGATGTCCTTCAAAAACTGCTGCCATTCCTCATGCAGTCCATAAATATGGAGGCACAGAATAAGCAAGCAGGTGACACCCACTTCCCACATCTCCTCTGGCACAGCAGCTAAACTTCCAGGCGTGCTCACAGCACAGATCATTCTGACTTCTGAATCCTGGCTAAGGAATCTTTTCTCCTAGCTCCAGATTCTTCAAATAACAGAAAGTATTTCACGAGCACATACGAAGTTTTAGGCATTTTAAAGTAACAGCAGAACTTACAAATGTTAAGATACTTACAGATGGATCCGACTGAAATAAATAGGGCCGCCCCTCATTCCAGCCACATATTAGCAGTGATACACCAAATGGACGAACACCTCTACATACAAAAAAAAAGCAACAAAACCACACAAAACAAACAAAAGCTCAGAGTTGGCATGCAGAATTCATAAATTCATTCGCTAAACACCAAAGCTGAATTACTTTCGGATGCAGTAAACTTCCCCAAAGGCCTCCCACCAGCACAGGGCTGTTATCATGAATGACTAGATATGCTAACTGTCTCACCTGCTGCCAGCTAGCAGTCCTCCCACTCACCCACCTTCTGCGAGCATTTTACAGTGAAAAAAAATCTGCATTTCTGACATTAAAAATTAATCACCAGGTAGCTGTCATACTCGACCTTTCTAACTACCTTCAGACTTCCAGAAAAACACATACCCAGACTGCGTATATTCCTGCATCACAGAAGCAATTCTTTGGACTAGCTGAGCTGTTGGAATGGGCTCATGGTAAACCAAGAAATACTGCTGGGCCAGCTTCCGTGCTCTGTGGACAAGTACTCTAAAAACAGAGATGACATTATCGTATTAGAAATGCAACTATTTGTTACAGTTTTAGCTGAAAACTGTTAATAATCACTGTGCAAAGGAATTACACTTCTGACATAGAACAGGTGTATGGAAACAAAAGATAACACAGAGTTATCAACTCAGTACTCCCTAAAGTACTCTGAAAAACAGAAGCTAAGATTGAATTCATTGCTCTTCATCTCACACTCATTTTTAAGATAGAGCATTATTCACCAAGGTAATTAATATTATGACAACGTTATAGAGAAAGAAGATCTCATGCACTGTGTAACAGAATATTACGCTAAACATACAGAAAAATGTATCTAAATGATGAACAAACAGTTGCTTTTTAATACCTGTAATCTGGACCCATGCCACTATACACTAAACCTATATGTTTGGTAATTGGTTCTACTTTATGGACGCTCCTTTCGTCATAAAGAATGGATTTCTGCTTCTTTTCCGTTGCTAACACCACTCCATTTGCAGCTAGAAAAGAAAAAGATTTATTGTATATTAAACTACACTTATAGAAAGCAGTAGACGTACAGAACAAATCTGAAGGAACAAATAATTTTGCTCCTCCGTTTTTAAAAATCTCTTCAAGTTTACAATCATGTTAAAGAGATCCTTGATGAATCCACCCAACACATTGTTCCCCATTTTAAATAACCACACAGCTCTTATAATCCCATTTTAGATATTCTCGAGTATATATTAATAACTGAGCAGTTGAAATACGTATTTAAATGCACGGAAAGATATCTAGACTTAAGAAAATAAGTAACGATAACACTCCAACCAAAAGGTGCTTGTTTTCTACTTGTGTCTCCAAAATTACCCTCACAACTTTAACTTTCTTCTCCTCAAAAGGAGCTCGGTGTTCCCCTCCTAATTTATGATACTCAACTCTTTCACTTGTGCAGTTATGATCTGAACAAACCTTTAATCCCAACCGATGGAGCTCCTGCAGCCACTGCAGCCAAAGCATACTCAATCTGAACAAGTTTCCCAGAAGGACTGAAAAGGAAAAGGCAGAAGTAAGCCTGACACAATTCTGATCTGCTCGAATAAGCATCAATCTGATGTTAACTTCCTTTTTAATCTCTTTACAACTAGTATCTGCATCCTCTAATCGTAATTAAAACAAGAAGCAGGGTGATATAGCCCAGAACTTATTGCTGTGTGGTGCTGCTGTGATACCTGTCTGTAACATCACTGAAAACTAATGCTTCTTGGATAAGATTAGATCTGATTGCAATGCACAGCTCTCCAGCTTTATATCATTTAATCCAAGTTCCCTACTCTGCGAGGGAATCTTTATAGAGCATGTCATGGATTTCTACAGAAGTAGCATGTTTTGCAAAAGCTTTTTAACCAGTGAAGCTCACTGTTGAAGGACAGAAGTAAACCACTGCTATTCTTTTTTCACTGATATGTCCAACGACACAAGATGCAAATATCCCATTTCACCTCCAAGTGTTCCTGCATCTTGCTTTAACAATCATCAACAAAAACAAGCAGATGTGTAGTTTCACGCATGAGAATCAAAATATCCAGAACAACAGTAAAATAATGTAAAAGCTAGCACAAACTAAAGTAAATGATTATCAGAATGCAGGACAAGTGAATCTGGGAAAGTAAGAAAATAAGTAGCTGTTATCTCTCTTACACGAATACAAACTCCAAAAGTTTCATAGCATTAGCGCTTTGCAAAGTACACAAAAACTGTAATTCCATCAGGAAAGAGCTAATGAAGAACTCACTCCTTTGAGCAAAGTGGGCATGTTCAGCTGAATTCAGCCATTAAGGAGATCCCTCTCGTACTGCCGCATTTGCTGAACTGCAGCCATCACTTTAGAGAACTACTCTGCGATTTCTCAGTTACACAGATTAAGCAGCCACTCTACCAGAGCCAGCAGGCTCTTGCTTTCAGTTTCTCTTTTCGAAGCTTCACAATATAATCCTTGAGAACTCAGCACCTTCGTTAATAAATAAATAAGCAAAACCTGAAAAATATTTTCCTTTTCTCCGAATTCACCTGAAGCTGGCGTATTAGGATTAACACTTTAACAGCTACCGCTCCAGCAGCGCATTGGGTGCACGCAGCCGCGCTACATCCAGGCTGTGCGTGACAGAAAACGATCGGAGAGCACCGCCTGCCCTGCAAAGCACGGCACAGAGCGACATAAAGCCGTGCAAGTTCATCGGGAGCTCATCGGATGGCCTCCTGTCACCCACACAGCGGCAAAGCCCGCCCTGCAGCGAACCCTCAGCGTCCCCGTGCCCCTCGGGCAGCCCACAGACACTACCACGGGGGCACGGCCCGACCCTGCTGGAAGAGGCGGGGAGGACCCCGCGCTCCTTCAGGCCGTCTGAAGCAGCCCCGGCCCTCCCTCACGCCCGTCCCTCGTGCCCGGGCCCGGCAGCAGCGCTCTGAGGCCCGGCTCCCGGCGCGCAATGACTCTGCAAAGTCCCCTCCCCGTGCCTCCCCCGCACCGGACGGCCGCTTCTAGCAGGCCGCGCACCGTTCCCCTCCTCGGGAACCTCCTGCCCGCTGAGGGCCCGGCCCCGCGGCGCGCTCCCTCCCGCCGGGCACCTGAAGGTGGTGAGGGAGAAGCTGTAACCGCGCTCCGCCATCTTGGAAGCAGCCGCGGAGCTCTCCTCGCCAGCTGCCTCTGCGCCCGCGCGGTCTGCCCGACCGCCCCGCCCTCCGCCGGCAGCCGCAAGGGGTGCAGGGAGCCGGAGCTGCGTGCGGCCGCTGCTCGCGTCGGCATGGCGGTCGTGGTGCTGGTGCCGCCGATCCGCGTTCTTCTTCAGCGCTGCTGGCAGCGGCTGGAGCGCGGCGTCTTGCCGGCCGTCTGCGGGCTGCACAGCCCGCTGTGGGGTAGGCCGAGACGGGCGGCGGCGGCGGCGGCCCTCAGGCGGTCGAGGGAGGACGGGGGTAACGAGCTACGTTCCCTTTCAGGGCTGGTGCCGGCCCTCCAGGGCCCCGCTTGTCCGCCGGAGCCGGCAGCGGGCAGCGGCGACGGGCCGGGCCTCCTCGGCAGCGCCGTGTGGATGGCGGCGCCGAAGAAAAGGCGCAGCATCGAGGTGAACCGCTGCAGGAGGAGGAATCCCGACAGGCTCATACCGGTCAAGGTGATGGCGATACATAAGCTCGCCCTGGAGAGTGGTTACCTTGAAAAAGCGTCCTGGAGTTTGTTTGTGAACGAGTTTACAAGGCATCGCAGTCTTCCAGACGCGTTGTAATGCGCAGCCGTCGTGTGTGTGTGTGTGTGTGTGTGTGTGTGTGTGTGGGCAGACTGTGGCTAAGACAGTTTGCCTGGAAATCAAGAGTGTGGATCCTGGCTGCACACCCAGTATGAATGGGAAAGATCTTCCTGGGCACTTACTGTAGTAATCAGCAATTGATGTGGAAACACATTACCAAAGACAGGCATTAGTAGAAGAACAAGTTTGAAAAAGTCAAATGCATTTCCCTGGTATTTCATTTCACGTTTCTCAGTAGTTTGCAGCTGTTTTTTATTGATTGATTGATGGCTCAAATTACAGAATTTCCCATTTTCCACTGTCTTTTTATTTTGTTTGTTTTTCAGAGGAACGTAGATGTTTGCCCCGAGTGTGGCAACTTGAAACTGAAGCACGTCCTTTGTGGTCATTGTTACGCTAAAGTCAAAGCAGAGACTCAACAGATACGGAAGGAAATTGGTAAAAAGGAAGGAGGGCCGTTTAACGCTCCTACTGTCGAGACTGCAGTCCTTTATGATGGAGAAAAGCCCACAGAAAAAGATGAAGGCAAGCGGATCATTGAGAGAGCCAGGAAGCGTCCTTCTTGGTTTCTTCAAAATTAACGGCAAGACAGAGCATGTTTTTCAAGAATGAACAAAACCTATAAAACAATCAGTGCTGATTCTGAAGATGCGTGAACTTTTGGGAAGCTCTGATCACATTTCATGTTGTGTATTGCTTCTGTAGCGTGCAGGAGGCAGTGCTTCTTGGGGATGTACTATCATAGCTGTCAGCAATTAAAGAGAAGTTGGGATCAATCTTGTTGGATATCTACATACAGTAAAGTAACTACTGTATGCTCATGTCGTATGCTGTTTTTGTAAATAACTTTTTTTTTTTTTTTAGTTACTGTGAACAAAGGAAAAACAATGACATATAAAATAAAGATTCCTAAAGAATTCCCATTTTGTAGTCTGGATGGTTAGTTTGTGCTTAGAAAACTGCAAAGAACAGCATACCTTCCTGGCTCAGTGGCAGTCAGCCCTTAAATGAGGTGTGAGTCCCATTGTGCAGGTGAATCACCTCTGCCTGTGCTCCCAGAGCTGACCAGATCTTTCCTTCAGGAGCTCAGTCAGTAGTTCAGGCCGTGACTCAGTAGTTCCCATACATCTGGTATGTGCCATGATGCTTCAGGTCTGCTTTTCTCTCTGTGTTTTCTGTATCCTGCTACATAACTGGCAGGAAAGTAAGAACAGATGTTAGCAGTGATGTTAAATGTCCTTCGTAGTCCATGGAAGTAACGAGTAAGATAAGTGTGTTTATTAAGGCAGTTCAGTTGAGAGCATCCAAGCACACAGTGTGTCCTTTTACATTTGTCCAGAGAGGATTTGTCTTGGTCCTGTCTGTTCTTTGCTTCTGGATGGATGCTTGCTGAACAAATGGAGACCAAACAGAGGATGTGAACACAATGATGTGTTTCAGCAGTGGCAACACAGACAGAAGTTCACCTCTGCTGGTGCGGTTCTTTATGAACGTGTCATGCAGACTCTTGTCCATCACTGGCGAATATGCATAGACAATGTTGACAATGATGCTGAAAAAAAGTGTTTTGTAGCTGAGAATTTGCTATATCAAGTAATGTTATGATGCTCTTCATCTGTTGAAGCTTCCAAAGAAATAAATCGGAGGCGTTGCTTTTGGTGCACAGTCAGCTCCACTCAGTGTGGCCCAGGCAAACCAAAAGTTTGGAGACCCATGACTTAAAAAGGAAGAGGGTATATTTACATGGGTTAGATGTAAGGAAGAAATCCTTCGCTATGAGGAGGGTGGTGAGGCAGTGGAAGAGGTTGCTCAGAAAAGCTGTGGATGGCCCATCAGTGGAACTGCTCAAGGCACTGTGGGTGGGGCTTTGGAGCAACCTCATCTGGAGAAATGTGCTCCTGCCGGTGGTGGGGAAGGGAAGTGTGAATGGAATTTGAATGTGATTTGAATTTTGGTTGGTTCTGTGTGGAGCCAGGTGTTGGACTTTGTGATCCTTATGGGTCCCTTTAAATCAGGATATGCTATGGGCAGGGCATCTTGGCCTGCATCAGATAGTGTGGCCAGCACGACCATGGGAGCGATTGTCACTTGGTACGTAGCACTGGTGAGATTGCACCTCAAGCATTATGTCCGGTTTGGGGCTCCTTGTTACAAGAAGGATCTTGAGTTGCTTGAGCATGCACAAAAAAGAGCAGTGAAGCTGATAAATGAACTGGGAAACAAGAGTTATGAGGGGGAAATGGGGTTGGGAAGAGGAGCATGAGAGAGAATCCTCACTCTCTCCATGTACCTAAAAGGAGGTTGCAGCAAGGGGGCTGCTGGTCTCTTTTTTGAGGTGACAAGTGATAAGATGCGAGGCTGCAGTCTCAGACAGTGCAAGAGGAGCTTTAATTGAACATTTGGAAGAATTTCTTCATGGGTATGATGATCAAGCATTGGGATGAGCTGCCCAGGGCAGTGGTGGAGTGCTCATCGCTGGAGGCGTTCAAGAGATGTGTGGATGTGACACTAAGGGACATGGTTTGTAGTGAGGCTCAGCAGATCAGGTTGATGGTTGGACTTGGTGATCTAGAAGGACTTCCCCAAGCTATATGATTCTGTGATTCTAAGTTCACTCTTCTACCTGTACCTTTGCAGTGTTAATGTGTTCAGGAGGTATTCATATTTGATATGGTCCGACATCATTCTGTTCAGTGATTTGGAATCAGTAGGAAACTGTGCAGCTCATGCCATTTCCAGCAGTCTTTTGAATATCTTTTAATGAGTGCTACACCAAAAGTAAGGCCTCCTATTTTATTATGTTAGCTCATGATGTGAGAGGTGGTGGTACAGCAACTGAGGGTGAACGTTCCCACCAACTTTCCATTCCATTTTTCTACCGTGTGACGTATGGCAGCAGAGGGGAAGTCTGACAGAACGGCATCTGTTGTGAAAGTGTGAATGAAGCAAAGGGGTACAACAGTATCCATCCAGGCAGAAAAAATCGCGTCCACTGATATTCATCAGTGCTTGCTAAAGACGGAGACCAAACAGTGGATGTTAGCACAATCGAATACAGATTGCATGGTCAACATTTTACCAGCAACAATGCTTTCTTAGCAACTGTAAAACTGGGTTACGTGTATGTGTGTGTTGTTGTTTTTTCCCTCTAAGCACTGGATGTAAAAAGGATGCTATTTCAAATGTTGGAAGGAGCGAGGAAGATCACGTACTGTCCAAAAATACAAGGATGTAAGTTGTTAAACAGTTTTGCATTGTACTAAGGTCTGCGTGTATAACAGTGATCTCTGGCAGTGAAGAACTGTTTGATAAACCAAGTTTCTCTTTAATTTCCCCTTTATCACTGAAATTTTAATAAAAGTTAAGTTCTGTAGAAGACGTACTGCCAAGAGGAGGATGTACCCAATCTACTTTAAAACACTAGGTGGCAGAGGAGCGTAGCTTTCTGGAAAGTGGAAAAGTGGCTGGTGTGATACGATACAGTCAAAGACAAATGTTAAGAAATTTGCATCTGTATGAGTAAATGATTTGCAAATAGACTAAATTTGCCAAGGAAAAATTATAATGTGATAGTTTTCATGGGACAAGGGCTAATCTATTGTAATTCATTGTTCTGACTGAATTAAATGAGGTCTATACTGAAAATCAATGTACTAGATTTTATGTATATCTCTGTACTTCTGCTCTTTGCTGTCTGGTTTATTTAAAATTGTGATCTTACTTAATCAGTTGCTCTAATAAGATGGTGGGGAATTGCAGATGGGATTTTAATTGTGTTCCTTCGTACTTCTTGCATATTCAGTTATACGACATTTTATTTATGCAGCTAGAAAGTCACACGAGTAATAGGCCTGATGGCATTCCAATCAATTTCAAGGTATAACAGCTTTGAATTTGTAAAGTTATAAGGATCAACTTGTAAGCAGCAGACACAAAGTGGAAAGAGAGGTAAAGCTCTCCCATCTTTTCATAAATAAAGGCGTACTCTTGCCCAGTCAACACCTTGACTCTGCTCCAAATCATAATTCGGAGGGATTATAACAGCTTGCAGCATCATCACCGGTGAAAATATATGGCTAGTGGTGGCGAGTATATTGAAAAAGAGTGCTTTATACCTGAGAACAGTGTTATTGTGCTCTTTGTATCTGTTGAAGTTTCCACAGACATAAATAGGAGGCATTACTTTTGAAGCAATCTTAAGTATGTAAGCATTTGTCTTCTGTTTGGTTCTTGAAAGGGCTCACAGTCTACAAAAAGTGGTTCTGAAAATGATTATTCTTTAGCTTTTCACTGCACAAGAATAAGGAAATGTTCTGTTTATTTGTCCTCAATGCAGGAAACAACTTATGCATCTGTAGAGGAATAGTATGCATTAAAAACGGTGAGTATGTCATGTTGTAGGAAGAACAATCCATCCCTACCTGTGGAGCAGATATAGATTTACATCTATGCCCAGTCCATGCCAATGTTACTTCTATTCCCAGTCCCATCACACAGATCCATCTGCTTGTGTAGCAATTTGGCTTACGGCTCTGTTTTCTGTTATAGTATAGGTCTAGAGTGTATTATGTGAAATATTTCCAATAGCACCTAAGGATTTTGCGTAGGCTGTTGGAGAGATTAACGTTTCATTTGATAATCTGAGATTAACTGTTAAATACAAAGAATGGTGGTTTTAAAGATTAGATGGGCAGACCAGTCCTGTAGGAAAAGTTCATTCTAAATATATTGAGATTTGAAGTTCCCACTCATTCATCTTTTCGGTCCATGCCATACCATGATGTTAACAATGCCATTGATTTCAATAGAATTTCTGCTAAGGGAAATCGTAATTCCAAGTACCTGAGAGAGGTAGGGTCTATAGCACCCACATGTTGTTTTATAAAGTAATTTACTGAGATCGTGAAAGCATTTTTAATTGAAATCAAAGTAGAAAAAACTAAGCCTTTCTGTTACCAATACCCATCTTGATGCACTACTTGAGCCCATGAGTCCACCTATGCCATAGTCCTTTGGATAATATTATTCATGAATTAAGAATGTAATCCTTTAGGAGTTCAGGAGAATCATCATAGATTCTCAAGGTTGGAAAGGACCTACTGGATCGTCTTGTCCAACCATCCACCCATTACCATTATTACCACAAGGTACTAAACCATTTCTCAAAGCTCCTCATCCAAACGCCTCTTGAACATTGCCAGGGATCATGACTCCACCACCTCCCTGGACAGGACATTCCAGTGCCTGGCCACTTTCTGAGAGAAAAAGGTTTTTCCTTATGTCCAGTCTAAACCTACTCCATTACAACTTGTGGACATTTCCTTGGGTCCTGTTTGTTGCCTGGGAGAAGAGGCCAAACCCCTCATCATCACAACCTCCCTTTAGGAAGTGGTACAGTGCAGTGAGGTCTCCCCTGAGCCTCCTACTCTACAGACTAAACAATCCCAGCTCCCTCAGCAGCTCTTCCTAAGACTTGTGCTTCAGACCCCTCACCAGTTTTGTTGCCCTTCTCTGCACATGTTCCAGGGCCTCAATGTCTTTCTTGTAGTGAGGGGCCCAAAACTGAATGCAATACTCGAGGTACGGCCTCACCAGTGCTGAGAACAGTGGGATGATTACCTCCCTGCTCCTGCTGGTCACACCATTTCTGATGCAGGCCAGGATGCCGTTGGCCTGACATAGTTGAATTTCTTTGGCCCCAAATCACTCCTTCTCAGATGTTTATGTCCAGCTCATGATAAGTTACCGCAAAGATTGTATGAAAAGAATAATGGAGGAAGGAATGTGAGGGACTACATTCAGAGTTGAGACCAAGAAGGTACAGTCACTGGTGAGTGTGTAGAAGTAAGAAGGATTCTCTTGATGCATGTGTAATAGGAAGAGCGTAAGAAGAGTTGCCATAGGAATCATGCCTCTGTGGTGCGGCTGAGTGACTACCTGCAAAGTACTCATGCATGGGACACTGTGGAAATAGATGGCAGTGCTGTTAAAACAAATGGAGTAGTAAATAGCATTCCTTCATCATGCATCACCTTCATGTTAGCATTTGATGTCAGCAGCTATTCCCATTGATAGGTTGCAAGTTGAGGTACAGAAGGAGCAGGTAAAAATTGTCCCCTCAGTCAAAGGCAGAGGAAGGAACTGAAGCTGCTTGCGAATGATTGGCCTCTTTTATGCTGTGCTATGTCATAGGTTAACCAATAAATGATAACTACCACCTACAATGGTGATTAGAATAGACAAGTTTGTATTTTGATAATGTAAACTGCTGGAAATTTGCTCTGTATCTAAACCTTTCTTAGTACATAAGCCTGTAAATGCCTCTATCCAGAGCTTTTCAGATGTGCTGAAAACTGTGTGTATTTCCAAGTGTTTCTTCCAGTTTTCTCCTTTCATTTGAGAAGCTGATTGAAAACAGCACAGTTTTTGCAGGAAGCACACTAGGACCAGAGTCAGTCACTTCTGTAGTAGAGCGTCTTACCCTACAGGAGGACTCACTCCTTTCAGTGGGATTATGCATAAGAGTATGACTCAGCAGAACAACAACAGCAGAATCTGTCACCAAGAATTCAACATATGATATCTAAAAGTAATTGTGCTCCTAGAAGTAAAAGATTTATCTTCCACAGGTTTGATTCCCTTGGTTCTGGAATAAGATGCCTCATTTAGACAAGACATTCTATCTAAAGTAAAAAAAAAATAAAAATAGAAATAGCCCAAGGTGGAGGCAGGAACATAAAAGTTTTTTAACCAGCAAAAAAATCAGTAGCAAAGTGCACATAGTTGGTCTAGATCACTTCTCAAAGACTCAAAGATAACATTTTCCCTCTGAAGGAAGAGAATTTGCAATCATTTCTACACTTTTCTTTGTAATTTAAAGAGATGTACATTGCTTTCAGGCCACCAGAGTGTATCTGCCTCATCTTGCTGATATGGCAGATGCTGAGATCCCTGAATCTGTTGCTTAGGTTATATCATTCAACAAGCAATCAATTGAGAATATGTACTCTTGATCAAGAGTAATTTAATTCTTTCCAGTTTATTGATGTTGTAATGAGCCTGGTTGTAATGACCCTGATTTTAATGACTGCATCTTCCCAAGGGCATAGACATTAGCTTTGTTAATAAGATTTTAAGGAATTTTATCTGTATCAGGAGCATAGCACCTCATGAAGGAGGCAAAAAGAAGGACTCCATATCCATCTCTGCCAGTTCTTACAAATTGACATGGATATGGATGTGAAGGAAAAACTGAGGCTCTCAGCAGCATTCTTTTTTTTCCAAAGATAAACTTGAATCGGAAAAGTGATGACGAGTGATGAATATGTTTTGTTTGCTGTTCATGAAAGGTCCAGCCTGTGGAGTTGAAATATAAAAGCTTCTTGCTGAATTCAGAGGTGCAGAGAGCATTGTCAGGAATTTGTGCATGCTGCAGAATTACACTTTTACATGTGCAGCTGGTGTTAATCATGACCACTAGTGGTTCACTACAACAGTGCAAAGTGCAAGCAGTAGAAAAAGCTGTAATGTACTGTATGTGATACAAGGTTCCTACTTCTAAAGTTTAAATTAAGACAGGGGAGATTTAGGTTAGGTATTAGGAGAAAGATTTTCACTCAGGTGGCGGTGACACACAGGAACAGGCTGCCCAGAGAGATTGTGGATGCCCCATCCCTGGTGGCATTCAAGGCCAGGCTGGACGTGTCTCTGGGCAGCCTGGTTTAGTGGTTGGTGACCCTGCCCATGGCAGGGGGGATTAAAACTAGGTGATTTTTGAGGTCCTTTTCAACCCAGGCCATTCTATGATTCTGCGAAACTAACATTATTCTACTGAGTATCTTCCCTTAAGAGGTCATGATAAACCATGGTCCTCAGAGAGCAAGTTGTCAATAACTGAAGAAACTTGCCTCCATTTATTTGCACCTCTTTTTCACTTACAGAATGGGAAAAATATCAGTTTCAAGGCACCCACCCCCACACCCACACAAGGAGCTTTGTCAGGAACCTTTTTTCTAAGCCATCTATATTCTCAAGGTCACAAGAATAAAGATATGGACATCACAAACAGAAAAAACAAGTGCACACAGAAGTCTGCCTTATAGGGTAACTGGTTATTTCTTGTGAAGCCTGTTTTTGGTATTTGACACTGGTTCCCACTTCACTTTATGAAAAAGTCTAGAGGAATCTCCTCTAGAAATAAATATGCTTGGCCTACTGCTGAGGCATGCCATCACAAAAAACATCTCCCCACTCTCTGGGCTGCACAACTCAGAAACACTAGGAGCAGCTCTACACTCAGAGCCTCAGAGGAATAGTCCTGAAAAATAGTGGATCCCCCTGACTGCTGTGAAGCAAGCAAGCACAAAGCCTCATGTGCATGGCACAAACCACATCTTGATTTGGCTGTAAGCAATCAGTGGCAACAGATTCGTGCCTCTGTGTGGCCTGTGTATTTTCACGACTGTGCCACTCATGGTAGCTCCTGAATGTTAAGAGAACCTAACCCTCACTTAACCCCTAGCCCTAACCTTAACCCTAACCCTTACCCCCTGCAGTCAGAGGATGTTTGTTCAATCTAACCTGGGGACCTGAAGAGGTAGAAAGCACAGAAGCAACCCCTTGCTAAGAACAATTGTAAATCGCAGCATCTCTTTCCCTCTTACAAACCATCACCATCCATGGTTGGTTTGAATTACACCAGGCATAAAAGATTCATGGATCTGTGCCAGATATGAAAGATGAAATGCAGCAGGAAGCAGTTCTCCCTTATACACTTCGGTGACCTTACAGGAGTGGATATGGAACTGATATTTTTACATTTAAACTATCTGAAGCATACCGTACTACTTGCGTCAATGAAACATGACAGGAGTGTGGGGGGAATGTTTGATAGGCCAGTTTTGTTCCTGCTGCAGGAACTACCACCTACTGTTTTCCCTGGACCGCTTGGTATTCCGCTTTCCTGGATTCCATTCATGAGGCAATTCCTTCTGCAGTGCTGGAATGTCTAGAAATTTGTATAATCATTTGGTCATGTTAACTTCCCTGTGTTCCTTACCCTGCTGCCAAAATATGCAGATCTTTGGCATTCCCTGTGACTTCCAAATCTAATCTCCTTTCCCCATTTGGAATTTTACAGAACTGCAAATCTTTGGACACATCTCTCAAAAATAACTTTTTAATTTTATGAAGACCAATTTTCTTGACACCCTCCTTCAATTTTCTGTGTATGGCCTTGAGGCTAATTTCACGTTTGGTAAGGTCATGGGTATAAGCAACTTACAGCAGGGTAAGCTTGATTCCATGTTTCCAGCTGTCCTACAGCTGGTTGAAATACCAAGGTTAATTGTCCTTCCAGATTTAGCAATAAAAATATTCATGCAGGGCAGAGGTTAAACTGTATTCTCATATTTCTTCCATTTTAGGTTTGTAATCCTGGACTGGTACAATTTCTGATCTCATCCCGTCTTCTTCCAGCAGCAAACTCAGCCAAAGCTCGAGAACTGGTGAACAGCTTGGTGCAAATTGCTTTTAGCATTCAGACCCCAGGATAGTCAGTAGAAGTGGAGGACTCTCTGTACCTTTTCAACAGTTGCACTGACATAATGTGTATGAAGCCTTCTTCTATCTGCAGTTGTCTCTGAAAATAGTATCTGCCACACTCTTACTCAGTTCCCCCACCAGGAATCTTTATAGACAAAAAGCATTTTGATTTTTTCCAGAGCACTGACATTGTGGAAGTCATTTAAGCAGAGATCTTTGTCAAGTGCTCTTGAGAACCCTTTTGATTTTTTCTTTCCTGTTTGTATTTTCCTTTAAAGAAAAGGACATTGTACTTTTGTGAAATTCATCCCCTACAAAAGAATGCTTTGTGGCTACACAGCTCCAGTGGGAACAATATTCAGCGCTATCAGCAATGACGTGCTCATGCTAAGGCGAATCCTCCTTTTACTTACCAAAGAATACATATATCAACATTTTGCTGTTTCTGATCAGCTGGAAAAGACAGTAGCAGCATATAAATGTAGAGGTCTGACACATCACTCATTATGGTGAGACTTAATATGGCTTTATATCTTATTTTAGCTACAGGGGAAGTCCCGAGACCATAGGGGATTATCAGAAAAGCAGCAGTATGGAAATGTGTACAGAGGGGGAAGGGAAATGAACAGCTGGAGAGTGCTCAGTGCTGGTACTCTACAGGGAAAACAGAGATCTCATCATAAGTGCAGAGATCTTGTGAGCACAATGATCTCACAGGGCTGTGCAAGAGAACTCAGACTGTTAGTTCCGGACCACCACCACCTATGATGGACTTTTATCTCGTACTTATTTGCTTGCTTTGTCATGTACCTGCATGACTTTTGCAATTAATTTGTGCACTGATTTTCTTCAAGACAGCAGAAAGCAGCATTTTGTAATAAATTAGTTTTTTTAATATTGTATCAGTAGATGAGATGTTCTTTAATTAGCACACTCCATTCCTTAAGGGGTAAGTTTTTTTTTTTTCCTTTTATATACTCACACATATTCCATACATTCTTCTAACTAGGGAAAATAGTCTTAAAATATTAAGAACTGTTATGGGCTAAACAACTCTCAAGCAGATAAATTAATTACTTAATTGCCGTGCTCAGAAATTCTTTGCAAGTGGGTGACCTTGTAACAAATCAATAAGGAGAAATGTGGATAAATATGGGAAGCATATCAATTATGAAGCTGTCAGCTTTGTTTTGCTATTCTCACACCTCTGATCCATTTGTGAGCTGTTCCTTCTTCCCATACTTTCTTCTGAGGAGCTTTTTCTTCTTTAGCTGTTGTGTAAAACTCTTTCCCTTACTCCTACTGAAGATACCTTGCTCTCTTTCCTAGCTCCCAAAAACATAACTTCCCTTGTTCTTCTGAGGTCTTGCCTTGAAATGTGTTTGTAACCTGACATTTCCATTCAGCATATAAAAAGTCATTAAGCCAACAGTTCTGTGTAAAGTTTACTGATCCCAAAGAAGGTACACGGAGGCAAGTTAATATTCATTAGTTCAATAGAGATGTACTCATGCTTCCAGGAGTGGCTGGACATGCTGAGTCCTCAATACCAGTGGTAGCTGGCTGGCAAGATATCTGCACCATCCCTTAGTACCATGGCTATTTATATAGATATAAAACAGCAGGAGTCAATAAAGCATCATGTATAAGAATAAACAAGGTCATCCACAGAAAGCAAGTAGGCTTAGTTACATCTGCAGAGCAGATTCTCAGAAACAAGTTTCTTCTAGCTGCATGCAGAAGCTAGAGGCAATTTTGTGTTCCCAAGCTAACAGAGCCCTTTCTCACCAGCCACGTGCCTGTTCAGGTCTGTATTTTTCCACACAGCCATCCAAAAAGTCATCTTCAAGAAAGATGATGGAAAGTATAAATACGGAGCAAAGAGACAAGGGCGAGGAGAACGGGAAAGAAGTCTTTCGTGTTTGGAGATGTGAGATTAAGTTCAGATGGAGAATTGCTTCAGTACTTGCTGTCCTTGATGATATGTGTGCTCAGACCTTGCTTCATTCCTAGAGCACTCCTCCTCACGTTCTCACTTGTGCATTTTTCCCCCCACTCTTTTACTTAATAATTTAGCTAGGAAGATTAAGCAACTGCAGACTGAACTACCGAAATTGTAATCAAAGTGGCAATAGTAGACGGGAGCCTGTGGACATTCCAGTGCACAAAGCATCCAACCAATGAAAAAGAAAAAAAAAAAAAAGTGATATTTTACTATGAAATGAATGTCATAACTAAATTAGATGCCCAGAACCCACTCAATATTCCTCTGCAAAATAGCTGATGCATCACAGAAATAGTTGTGAATGTGGGTGGTAAGTCTTCACCAAAGCTACCCAGCTGTAGGAAAGGTGACCAACTTGTGACACTACAAGGAGGAAAAGCTCTTATCTGCCATTTCTTTATCTTCTGCAGCAGCAGGGGTGAGTTCCTATTTGAATATTTACCCTAGGCACAACTCTGGTAAATATTGACATATTGTACCAGAAATTTCAGCAGGCACTGTGCAGCAAATATTAATACAGAAAGTGAAACTGCTTTCCTGGTTGCTTGAAGCTCATATAAGGTGGAGGTAAGGAGATAACATTTTTCTCCTGTGTATAGAACGTCTCTGGGCTGTGACTTCAGTTGTGACAAAGATATAATTCAGCTTTGTAAGATTAGGTCTAACAATGACGAAAGGTTATTTCAGGTGGACTTTGTCTTTGAAAAACTCTGGCTTATCTTGACTGCCTTACTGTATCCTAAAAAGATATAATCCAGCTGTGGAAATCGGGTTTCCCAGATTTTATTTAGTCTAGTAAGTAACTGCTTTAATTCTGGGGTTTAATAGTTCCAAAGCTGGGAACTATGATGTGATGGAGTCGTGATGGTGATCTCTATTCTTTCAGCTCCTATGGGAGAAAAACTTAAGCTACATAAATATGTACATTTTTGATTTGCATCATACAATTAATAGGAGTTGACATTTCCCAGGAAATTTCCATTTTCTCCTGCATTATTTTTACTAATTTAGTTTTGGTGTTTCGGTTGACTCTTTCATTTTTACATCCTTCTCTCTCTTTTTATTTTTTCCTCCACTGGAGAGAAAGAAAGATTGTGTTAATAGTGTACTGCTGGTATAGCCTTCCCTTCATAAAACAGTGGCTTATGGAAGAAAAACAAGGACCATTCATCTGCCTGTTTGCTTGGGTGCAGCCTTCTTTTTGCCTATGTAATTGAAGAAGAATTCACACACCATTTGACCCTATATTCTAGTGTGATCCCAATCACATTCCAGCTCCTAGTCTTGTTTAATATCCAAAAGAAACAAATCTCCTGTGCTTGGGAGAAGCCCTATGGAAATCTATAAACACAAGAGGAAGGCAGAAGTGAAAGGATGTGTAGCTGAGAGAGCATAATGAGACAAAATATTTCGGAACTTAAACCAATGAGGAAACAAATTCAGAGAACAGTAGAATAAATAGGAAAATGTATTCAAAGGTATAGGTTGCATTGCAAATTTCGTTTATAATCTCCATTTGCTTATTTAATTTTCTGCCTGTCAATTAAAATTGTGCTCATACCCTGTGTGTAGGGAGCTCTGGGTCGTGGTATCCAATGAGCAGAAAGGTCAATCACCTGCACCCCTGTGTCCACACCAGCTGTGGGAACTGAAACAAGTACACAGACATAGCTACCAAGGGAATGCACAGTCATCCAGGCCTCAGGCTGCAGGGTGAATCTGAGCTATCCATCTAGCTCCAGCTAGATGCATATAATCTACGGGGCCCAATGGGATTAATGCCTGGGTACTCAAAGAGCTATCTGATGTCATTGCAAGAAGTCTTTCAATTTGTTTTGAATGGTCTTGGGAATATGGGGAGGTGCCAGTCAGCTGGAAGCTGGCAAAGGTTGTCCCAGTTTTCAAGAAGGGCAAGAAAGTAGACCCCAGTAATTACACGCTCATCAGTCTCACTTCAGTGCCTGGTAAAATTATGGAGATTATTACAGCCTTTTGATACACAATGGGTGCTTATAAGAAAGATGGAGAAATAGATTTCTCCAGGGCCTGTAGTGACATGACAAGAGGGAAGGGTTTAAACTGAAGGAAAAAGGTAGTGGAATAAGCTGCCCAGAAAACTGTGGATGCCCCATAAGTGCAAGTGATCAAGGGCAGCTTGGGTGAGGGAGGGTCAGATTGGATGATTTATGAAGGTTTTTTCTGACACAAGCCATTCTATGATTCAATTAATCTAACACAAAGCATTGACAAATATTCCTCTAAATGTGTGTTCTGTTCAATTGCCTTCTCAAAAGAGCAGGAACAAATGGGAGCAAAGATACTATGGAGTAACTGAGAAGAGATTTCTGTTCCTGATAGTCTAGGGGACAGTTTAGTAGTCAGTATTATCTCCATCTATATGAGGCATTAAAGTAAAACACTGGAAGCACTCTGGAGAAGGGGTTGTGTTTGGACCTTCTCGTACCATAGAATCACAGGCACAGCAAACTCTGACCAGAAACACCAACACAACCAGCTCAATTTTCCTTAGTTCCAAAACAACCTATTCAGTTTCTCAGGTCAACTGATTGGAGATGTCCATCTACATGCCTTTGCCCCTTCCCCCTGTGGATGAAGGGCAGAAGACTCCGGGCAACAGTTAGACATTAGGAAAAGGTTCATGCTAGAATTCAAGTGTTTGGACAACAGTCCAAGTGTCCATGTTTTGTGGGGACAAAAGGGACACGGTTTGTGATGGGACTCAGCAGATCAGGTTGATGGTTGGATTTGGTGAACTTTAAGAGATTCCCCAACCTATGCGATTCTGTGATTCTAAGTTCATTCTTCTAGCTGCGCTTTTGCAGTGTTAATATGTTCAGGGAGTGTTCTTATTTGAATCAGTGCTTACCAAAAAAAAGTGAGATGAAAAATAGTTTTAAATAAAATCATTAAAATCAATGAAATCAGTATGCTTGGTTTCTTAGTTGGGCTAAGAAGCTAGAGCTTAACAATATGTTGATACTAGTCTAGAGGTGTGCAGAGACACCAAAACCAGACAACGCAGAGATGTTCAATGCCTTCTTTGTATCTGTCATCAGCACAGATGATAGACTCTGAGACCCCTGGAGCCCAGAGCTGTAGGAACATGACTGCACTAATGATAAACTCCCCAGCCAGTCCTGATTTTCACTCCAGCTGAATGCATGTAAGTCTATGTGCGTAGTTTTGAGCCCCACAATATAAGAAAGACATAAAACCAGAGTGTCCAAGGAGGCAGTCTACAAAGTTGGTGAAGGGTCTAGAGGGCAAGATGTATGAGAAGCAATTTGATGTCCCTTGGTTTGTTCCCCCAAAGAAGAGGAAACTAACGGGAGGCTGCCTGGTAGCCTACAGCTTCCTCACATGGGAAACAGAAGGGTAGTGCTGATATATTCTCTGTGGTGACAGCTACAGGACCTGAAGGAACTGCATAAAACTGAATCAGGGAAGAGTCAGGAAGAATATTAGGAAAAGGTTCTTCACCAGAGGGTGGCCAGGTACTAGAACAGGCTCCCCAGGGAAGTGGTCATGTAACCAAACCTGCTGGAGTTCAGGAAGTGTTTGGACAATGCTCTCAGACATAGGGTTTGAATTTTGGGTAGTTCTGTGTGGAGCCAGGAGTTGGAGTTGTTAGTTCTTGTGAGTACCTTTTGACTCAGTATTTTCTGACTCTGTGACTTGGATTTTATTTTGGACAACTGAAGCATTCAACAGATTGTTTTTGTTCATTCCAGATCCTCTTAGGAAAGTGCTGATGTTAACTGTTTAAGCATTTATCCTATGGTCTTAGATATGCCTGTGTTACAGCTTGACAAAGAAAAGATCTAATGTTGCCAAAGGCAATTAAGAGGCAGGTGAAACAGGAGTGGGTTCTATTTTTCTCCCAAGGTATATGAAGACAGATATCATATTGTAAATGCTAGCAAGGGTCCTGGGAACTTCTCAAGGTGAAGAATAACATCGAAAAGAAACAAATATGAGGTTCCCTACATCATCTCTAACCATTTGGCAGAACTAGAATTGCTTTTGCATAAGAAAACACAAAAGTCTTGAAAACGAATGTGCTCAGTACTTTGGACAGTTACACAGGTTTCCCAAATGAACTAAATTAACGTCCTTAACTCTCTCTCACCCAAAATTCTCCTCCCTGTTCCTTTTGTGATAAGCTTACGTTCTTTAATTCTCCATCTTGAGATAAAACAGAAACAAGCTGCATTTACAAGAGCCACTGTACTTTGTTACTGTGCTGTTGGCCTCCCCCTCAAAGCTAGACTAGACAAAAGCCTCGTGTTGGTTCATATCTAGCCAGCTGCCAAATATATTGCAGGTCAGAAAGGCTCCGAGAATTGTGAGGAAATCAAGCACTGCAGTGGTACGAAGACTTACGTTGGATCAGGAAGGATAGGTAAGTCAAAAAAGGATACTGAATATAACAGGGAGGATGAGCAGAGAGCAGCTGAAGACACATAATGAAAGATGAGACACTCAAGTCACTTCCCACTGAGCCAGACTCCACTCCTTCTCGTCACACAGGTGAATTGCCTTCACCTGTGCTCCTGCAGCTGACTCAGTGCTTGCCTCAGGTGATCAATCAGTGGTTCAGGCTGTGATTCAGCAGTTCTCATACGTGTGGAATGGTGAATACTGTAAATGTGCCCCTGCACTTTCATCGAAGCTGAGGTGCCTGCACCCACACCCTAGGCATGGTATCCAAACAGCACACTGGCAGATTTTGAAGAAGACCAGCATCTCTCTGTGGGAGACAAAGAAGCAGTAGCTCCCACTGAGAGACAATCTAGCAGAAGGGAGAAGTGCTCCTTCTCTACTGAGGCACAATCACATCAGTATCTCATCTCCCACTTTGTTTTTGTCAGCATGTTAATTTTGGAAAGAAAGATTCGATCTGACACACCTGTCTTGCAAGCTTCTGAACCCTTGATGAAAATGTTGCCAGCAGTAATGAGCAAAGCAAAAAGAGAAGTCCCTTGCCTTTTATCCAGGTTGCACCAATCCCAAAGTCACAGCTCCTGATCACGTTGTGCCTTTATTGACCTTTTCTGCTGTGATATTAGCCTCTAAGATGGAGGGCTCTATCTTTCACAGTCTGTCAGTGAGACTCCAGATGCTTCCTCTTCTACACCTGTCCTTTATGAAAGAAAAATTAATAGTAACTATATGTGGTTTTATTGGTTATACTTCTTGATGCCAGCTTTTGTCTTTGTCTCTCCCAGCATATCCCTCAGTGCTGCTTTTACATTCCTCAGACAGAGAACTAAGTAAAATGTGCTGTGAATGGCCATCTCAGATGCAAAAAGAGAAGTCCCTTGACTGATCCCCACAGGCTTGACAGAGGAGATTTCTAATGACCTGCTTGGAAACAAACAAGAAAACATGTTCAGGTAAGCAGGACTTCTAACCTGACGCTACAAGCTCATGTCCGAGAGTCTTTGGATATTCTCTCCCACCTCTGTGGTGGGGGAACACAGACCCCAAAGCTAATTTACTTTCACATCTGCTGGAAATCCGTTGCTCAGGGTGCCTTCAAAAATCTTCACTTAAACCAAAGTTTTATTTTTCACAGGATTTCATCCCAAAGAAAAGATGTGCCTCTTGCTCCATGAGTGAGAATATAGAATATATCCTGTTGTCCCTGCTTCCTGCATTCTTGCAGCAATATTTTCAAGTCTTAGGTTTCCACTGAGGTTTTGTTCTATTTTTAAAAAACAGAGAAAAAGGAGAAACAAAATATAGCTTCCAGTCAGCCCTCTTTCCACCAACGTAGATCTCTATTCTCTTTTCCAGATTCAGTGAACTTTTCCCACAGGTGCCAGCATCGTGAAAGCTCAGAAATGCAAAATCAAAACAACCGAGCCGGTTATGTGGCTTGCATGAAAAACCGACCTTTTTTGGAAGGAGGGGTAGAAACTGAGGGACAAAAAAAAAAAAAAAAAGCATCTTTGCTCTTAGAGAATTCTGTTGTCAGATTTTTATATGTGCAAAGATGTGGAAGTAACGTGGCTGTCTAAATCTCTGGTTTAATAATTTATTGTGTTGTGTTTTGTGTTTTGAGTTGGAAAAGGAGAAATGCATTTTTCAAGGAAGAAAAGCAGAATAATATGTGTGTATCTTCTAATTATGGGATTTATACGAGGCTTTCCATACTGATATTGCTGGTGTATCCTAGCAAAACTCAGAGCAGAGGTGCAGAGTTCTGTCTCATGGTCTTGGTAGCAATCCTCAACTTGAGATCAAAGCAGAACCTCAAGAGCTGAGAAACAAGTTCATCTTCAAG
The DNA here is from genome assembly GCA_023055505.1 of Callipepla californica brunnescens. NCBI lineage: Eukaryota > Metazoa > Chordata > Aves > Galliformes > Odontophoridae > Callipepla > Callipepla californica. Next base: position 485,644 of record JALIRH010000048.1, on the reverse strand, counting down.
GCTGGGCAGGCCTTTGAGGTAACTGACAGAATTCCCAGTCAGCATAATTTGAGTTACAGTGGCTGATCTGCCTGAAATAAATGGAGACCACTTTGTTTCAGCTCATCCCTGTAACTGATTTTGAGATTGCTGGGGATTACAGTGGTGACTTCTGAGAGGTGTTACCAGGTTTATGGCAATGCATCACAGCATGTGCTCTCTGAGCAAGTGGGGGAAATCCCCACTTTTATCTAGAATTTATCTAGGATGCCAGAGAAGTTAACCCAGTTGGTTAATCAACTGGGAAAGACAGAGCTGCTAACATGGTACTTCAGATTTTGTCCCCTCTTCCATGGGGACCTTGGTACATTATCACATGCAGACAAGTAACAAAACTTATGGAAATAGTTACTGGAAATGATAGGATGTTACCTTCGGAAAGGTCTGCTCTTGGATACCCAGATGCTATTTTGCACAGGCTCCTCAATGCTAAAAGAAATGTAAGTTCAGTGGGATGCTGCTGCCTACGGGCTCTTCCAGACAAGGGGAATTCTCGCTCTGTACGTATTACAGCAGCTGTAGTGACTCCTGTGTCAGTGCTGTTCTGGTATGCTGGTCTATATCTGTTCCAAATAATCAGGGGAAAAAAAAAAGAGGAAAAACATCAGTGTGGGGTAGAGAGAGATACTGCTACATTCTGTGGATTTGGTGTGGAGATTTTGGATTGTGCTGTGCACCTGAATGGTGGACCCAGGTTGGATGGGTGATGCTCTGTGGGAGTTGTCATCCTCCAGCTCTCTGGCATTGCTAGTGAGGAGACCAACAGCACATCAGCTGGCGTTTTTGGAAAAGGCTCCTGCAGCACCCATTGGAGGATGAACTCTCCCAGGTCCCAGAGGGAGCATGCCTGTAATGTGCTATGGCCATCAACATCAGGCACTGTTTTCCCCAGTGCACAAAGCAAATATAAATCGTTACTGTTCAGAAAGCAGTCCCAAAGAAAAAAAAAAACAACAACACCCAGTCATACTTAACATCACCACCTTGGGAATCAATCTATGCTGGAATGAAGAGAGAGGCATTCATTTAATAAATTATGAGCAGCAGCCTGACTCAAAGCACAACTTCTTAATAGTACTTGGCAACGTTACTGCTTGTGATGATATCCTTAATGCATTTGCTACTGAATAAGTAATAGATTTTCTCAATGCGAATGCACATTCTGCTCAACTCATTTTTCTTGAATATTCAGGCACTCACTTTCAGATAGTAGGGTTATTTTGTAGAATTGACCCATCTTGTACCCTATATTCCTTTCTGTTTTGAATTGATTACCATAGTGTTGTTTGCAAGAGGAAAATTTAGTCCCTGAGATACAGAAGCATTTGCTTAATGTTAAGCTGCAGCAAAGTCACATTGATTGCTACAGATATTTGTATATGTTCAAGGACTATGCTGGTTCCTTGCCCATTAGGCTTGCTAATTTGCTAGGGGACCTTTTATGTTCTTGAAACATTTTTTATTTTTATTTTTTATGTGGCAACTGTCTTGCTTAATTGTGCAATGTAGAGGATATTCAGATCCTTATACGAATAAGATTTGTAACGTCTATTTTCTTTTCTTGTCTGTTGACAACTACCTCAGCTTTAGCAGAAGTCTGGAATATCTCAGTAAGCTTTGTTCCAGTAACTGTCCAGAGGAGGAACTGGCACTGTGTCATCTCCATGCACTCATCAGCTGTTAGCACATCAGCTGTGTATTCAAAACTTTTCTCTGTCTAAAATAGTCAGCCTATGTCTCCCAAAGTCCAAAACTGTGTGCTGATTCCTGGAGCTTTCTGGATGAATACCCTAAATCACTGAGGTGGTGTCCTCTGTGCACATTCTCAGTAGAGCAGGGGAATCCATGCGTGGAAAATGCAGCCCCTGGTTTGAGCCCAGCAGGTGACACAGACAAATGCACAGTATGTTTCTGAAAAATAAAACTAAGGGATTCTACAGGTGTATTGGTCAGAAGAGACAGGACAAGGACAGGCCCTCTGATAAATGAAGAGGGAGAACTGGCTACAACATACATAGAAAGGCTGAGCTGTTCAACAAGCTCTTTGCCTCAGTCTTTATGGGCAGACAAGAAGCTTCCCAAGCCTCTTGTGTCATTCCCTGAACCTTTAGACAGGGGCAGGGAGCAAAATCTCTCACACTGTAAAAAAGAGTGAGTCTGAGATCACCTCATGAGACTGAATGTGTACAAGTCTATGGGGCCAGACAACAGTCATCCTTAGTCATCTGCAGGGTTAGGTGTTGCACGAAGAGTGGTTTTGTGGAAACTGTGATATGCTTTTTCTGCTTCTCAACACATTTACCTAATTTCATGCGTAGCTATATCTAACATTTTCCTATATTTTAAAATTGATGAGCATTGGGCTCTAGGTCTGTCCCTCACTACAAACACTTTGCTTCTTTCCAAATTAATCTGACTGTCACTTCAAGAAACAGCGTCTTGCCCCAGCTCTTCTTTCAGAGTTCCCTAAAAATGGATAAATTTCTTATTTATTTTCTTGCTTTGAACATCTGAGACGTGAGATCATTGGTGTCTTTAAACTTGACATAGGAGTCTCCTATAAGCTATAAGTTGGTATAAGTTTTGGGCAGCCTTCACATCACTCATTTTCATTTTACTTCCCACAGCAGCCGCAGATATTCCCTATATTTAATTTTACTGCTTGTTACTCTTAGCTGTCTTTGTCTTACGGAACTTCCCCAGATCTTTGGCTATTTATCAACATTTTGATTCTAGTAGTAGTTTGAATTACTGGGGGAGAATTGGCCAGTAACATTCAGACTAACTAGTCTGAAGTCTAAAGAGAAGATGAAATCACAGATCAATTAGCTAAAATTGAACTAAAGTTAATTGTTTGTGGCCTGGATCTTGGCACTATGAGAGGAAATTAGCCTAGTTGTGATTATTAGATTATTATTAGAATGACGTGAGTTCTACCTTCTATTTATTGGGGCCCACGCTTGTTTTAGTAGCATTGTCATGACTGGCTGGTTTCTGATCATAGAAATAAACTTACAATTCTATGGCCTCCTCCAGGACAAGAAGAGGGAGAAGGGGCAGCAGCACCAACTGCCTTGTCATTAATACAGAAACTCTTTCTTTCTTTTATTTTTAAATTTTTCTCACAGAAGCAGACTGAGAAGTTGATGTTCACCTCCCAGTCTGCCTGTGCTGTGCTCTGGCTGGCAGTGGGGTACTGGCCTATCCCCACCACCAGGGCCACCTCTTGCGGGGTGAACGTAAGTCCTAGGGGCTGCTGCTGTCTTTCCTCTTTGGGGAGCAACAGGGACCCCCCATACGAGAGGTCCACTGCCTCCACCTTCCCTGGCTTCTCCTGTGACTCCTCATCCAAGCACACAATGGCAGTGTTGTGGTACCCAGGATCCCCACAAAGGACACTGGAGAGCTCCTGGGCACTGGGGCCTGCAGGGCTGGTGGTGTGGCCAGGACCTGAGGCAGAAGGCTCCTGAAGGGAGGAGGTAGCAGAGCTGAGCGTGGACATGGAGCTGTCCTCCTGTCCTTTTGCAGCATGGGTGTCTCATTAGTCCTACTGATGGTGGGTCTCTGGGCCATGCAGGACTGCAACAGTGGTGATGAGCCTCTTCACAAAGGGCACCATGAGGTCTTTGAAGAACAGCCACAATGAGGCCACCTGGTTGAGCACCTTTGTACAAAAGAAGCCCACCATGGTGCTGCAAAGACGTTCTACCTCACATCACCAGACATCTTCTTGATCTCTTCTTGGAGCCATTGCAGTAGGGGCTTGAGGTCTCATGGACAGTCTTGGAAAAAGGCAGCATAGACCTCATGTGGGAAGCTGTGCTCAGGAGTGATGAGCACAGGGTCTGCAAGCCCCTGCTCATCCTGTAGGCTACCATCTGAATGTTCTGGTGGCTGTGGGACAGGAAACTCTAAACAGTTGTTATCTGACATCAGTATTGGATGCTTGTTTTGTTGTGCATGCATATGGCACCACTTGGCTTCGTTGCCCACCAGAACACACTGCCACATCAAAGCTGGGGGAGATGGCCTCACATAGGCAGAATCGTCCTGTCTTTGCCCACAGTAATGGTGGGTCTAGTCTGATTTGACCTTCATGGCCCTGGGCTGTGCTAGGGAGAGCAGAGGTTGGGAAGTTTCTCCCCTCTCCTGTCATGAGCCAGCAGCGTCATCCTCCAGTACACCCAGGTACCTCTCCTCAGAGCTCATCACCAGCCTCCCCAGGGGTCATGTCCCTATATCACTTTCCTCTGCTTCTACAAATGCACCCTGCACAGCACCAGCTGCCCAAGCCAAGCAGGGTCAGGGAAAATGCTGGTGATGCTGTGGGACGGGCACCAAGAAGTGCTGCTAGCAGCCCCACACCACACCCCAACCAAAGCCTCATTCTGTGCTCCAAGTCTTGCAGGTAGGGCAGGCACAAATCCCTGCTGGACTTTCATAGTGCTTGAATTTATACAGTGAGAGTTAGCAAGATCACAGTCATCTCGTGCTGATGCCACAACCCCTTGGTCAGTGAGCACACAGTCCATCGCTGCATGTATTCGGGCTCCAGCTCGGGCCTCTGTCACCATTCATTATTATGTGACTTTCCTTTGTAATGGTGATACTTTGGGGAAAATAAATATTTTGCAATAACCCCTCTTCAGTGAACTGTTTACACTTTCTGAAACTTTGAGAGTGTTGCCTGTTCTGGTTTGGATGCAGTACAAATTGTTGGCAGCCTCTACATCAGGCTTGCCTTTTATACCAAGTGCTCACTGTACTCTACAGTACTTCCTTTAGCAGGGGGTGGTACTGGATGATCTCTAGAGGACTCTTCCAACCCCTGTGATTCTGTGGTTGTGATTCATTCTCTCCATATACAGGAGGGCTCTTCAAGTGAGAAACATAGTTATCTGCATTGTGCAAACAAGAAGTTTAGTGAATGCCAAAGTCAGTTTTCAGAATCAGGGAAGTTCTGGTCCCTTGCGTAAAACTCCAGACAAAACTACTGCCTTTGATTTTGTGCTCTTGTATTTCTCTTTTATGTTGGAGCTGACTGATGCCTACAGTGAAATGCATTCATCTAACTCGGACTGTAAAAGCTAGCGAGGGAGTTGCTCAGATTCTGTATAAATGTGCATCCCGTTTGCCTGCTGATAAATTATTTAAATCTCTGCTATTTATGGAAGCTGTCAGCATGCTTTGCTCTGCTGTTTTGACAGGAGAAGCAAAGAAATCCGAGGGAACTGGCTGACTAGGAGTTAAAATTTATTACTAACAGTCACACTGCTCTGCATTGTTTTCTTCTCGGTATTTGTCAGTCCTCAGAGATGTTACCCCTTACTATAAATACAACACCTGCTTCCAGGATAACCTCTCTTCATTTGTCTGGCAAAATGAGCCATTCTTTTAATTTTACTTTTCAAATCTGTATCAAGGCTTGTGAGTGTATTTGGGCTCTCAGCACAGACAGCTTTTACACTTGTCTCATGTTGCCATTCCTCCATGTGGTGTTTGTACTCAGTGATGGATTTCACATAGTAATGCTGAAAGCTCCCACGCACCATAGAGAAATGGGACTGGGCTGCAACAGAGCTGTCAGGCAGACCTGCTCTGCTCAGAAGCTGGTTTGCAGCAGAGGAGGAGGAACTGGTGGTGTAACATTTTAGAGATTACAGATCCCACGTGCGACGGGCCTCGACTCCTCTCCTAGTTCTGAAGTCACCATAGGAGATAGAGGTTGATGCAAGGTTGATGTAGAGCTGTGCTTTTCGTGTCAGGCTGCTGGCATCCTGCTTTCTGCCCTGACCACAAATTTCTGAAACCCTTTTGTGCTAGCCCAAGCACTGCTGCCACCATGTAGCTACATAAGGAGCAGATACTTCTGTAAAGCTTCCTGAGGAAGGGAAAGAGTGAGATTTCAAGGTGCACAGGCACTACTGCCAGCACGTGGATGCATGTAGGAAAAACGTGCTGGTAACAGCATGCAATAAGTCACTTCAGAGTGGGTATGGAATTGACCCACTGGGATATGACATAGTTGTCTTTCATGTTTTTCCATGTAGCTTTAAAGTGGCCTTGCAGATAAAAGTAGGCTTAAGTATTTACTTATTTATCAATGAAAGCATATATGCTTTTAAAAAACAACATAAATTATTTACCTGGAAATATTTCAGAGAGAAGAATGCCTATATATTTAGATATTGATACCTATACTCCTATATATATCACTTAGTGTATACAATAATTATCAAGCAGTCTTCCAAAAAAGACTACAAAGTGTTTTGCTAAGCTTGATCAATAGATTTCTGTGAGTATTCAGAATCTCCATTTTACAAAGAGTTCAGCTGAGCACGCATACACGGTGTTTAAAATTCTCATTCAAAGAAAATAAAGTCAAAGGAAATACTTCTACCAGTTTCCCTGGGCTTTCCTGAAGCCAAACCATATGTCAGTATCAAAACAAAGGACTGGCTGAATTGTCCAGATTTCCTCTTTCTGTGTTCTAGTCACTAGATGTCTTCCTTCTTTGCGTGCTATTGGGAGAATGGTGTTACAGTGACTACTACTTCTGATAAAGGTCTTCTTAGCTTCTTAAAATAAGCTTTTTTTCTTTTTTTTTTTTTTCCCAAAAAGCAAATAGTAATTATAACCTTTCCCTGGGATGAAATTTAGTCTGAGGATGGTTACAACAAACCTTGAATTAGTTTAGTCATTTCTTCCTCAGTTAAAGGATGCCAAAAAAGCACTTTTGTGGTTTTGCATTATGTGCTTAGCTCTTATCTCGAATAACATAAAGTGGCTTTGAAAATGTAATTGACAGCGTGAACTCAGCTTTCCTAGTATTGAAGTAATATAATCTGCGAGTTAATCAAGATGGAATAGTTCGTACCAGGACAATGGCCCCACACATGAACAAGGGCGCCCACAGACAACTGCGGCAGCTTGCTGCAATAGTCTCTGTTAAAATCTCCAGTCCTAGTTGTGGGATTTGCTGCACTGGGAAGGGTGTTTGCGAGCAGTGCTCATTTCATCAGTTAACAGAAGTTGTGTGTATATACGCAGTAAGCATAAACATTAGAATTGTAGCATACAAGTGAGTGACATAGCAGTGCGCAGCATCACCATAACAAAACATTGCTTTCCGCAGTTACAAACCCTCACGTACCATACTGTGCACCTCTGCACATGTGTGACTATCTCTGCAGTTTGGGGTACTGTCGCTTTTATGGGACACCCATTCTTAGCCTAGGAAAGAGAATTTATTCGCAGAATAAAGAAATAAATTAAAACCAAAGAGCAGAAGGATGTAAATGGGACCTTCCGTGCCCTTACACAGAACACAATACTGCACTGCAATGCTGAGACAAAGAACGGGCAGCCCAGGCCATTGAGCTTTCCTTTGGACTCTTCCAAATGCAATGTGTGACCTTTAGGAAACCCCTGATATTTCCAAACCTGACGTTTGGTGCAACAGGAGCTGAGTTAGGGCTTACTGATATGAAAGGAAAGGCTGCTGTATGTTTTAGCAGGTGGTAGAGCAGATCCCAGGCGAGTAGTCAAATTTTATTATTATTCCTGAAGTGTAAGCTGAAGGCAGAAATCAGGACAGGGATTTTTATGCCTATTTGCGACTATTACGTACATCTGAAAAAAAAAAAAAATCCAAGCAAATCTTTGTAATTTTATATCCTACGTAAAACTATAGTTTTCCATATAATACTATATTTGCAGTTTATCTAAAGTACTGGAGGAGATGTGGAATTTAATTGTGTAAATTCAGAATTCCATTTCCAAGTACATTTGATCTAATGGAAACTGGTATTGTCCTGCGTCGTCGTGGCAGTTGCTCCTGATTTGTACTGATAAAATAAAAAATCAGACCTGTTAAAGCGTGAGAAAGGTCCTTATTTGAGGGTTTGGATCACTCACTATGAATAAGGGTGGCAAGATGTGACATCTGGTACCTGATAACTTTATTTACACCGTACTATTTTTCAGTGCTATGTATGTTTTAAAATGTGTGTAGAATCTATTCATGGCTACCCTCAATTTCAGGCTTTTATGTACTAAGACTGACTCCCTAGCTGCTTGTGAAAAGCAGTTAAGAGTCCCTGAGATGGAAATAATAGGTAAGTTGTATTTGGTTTTGGGTTTGTTTTTGTTTTTGGACAGTGGTAGGAAATAACCAGTGTCAAAGAGAAGATTCTGTTTTTCTTACTGCTGTTTTGCACGTGGAGTGGTCAACTCACATTTGGGCCTGATTCTGTATGTTCTCTGAACATGAACATACAGAGAAATAAAAACAAGGCTTCATCCTCCTACCTCTCAGCACAGCCTGCAGGTATAGCGGTAGTAATGGATGGGAATGATGAAACCTGTAACAATAAAGTGATGGCAGCGGGGGGAAACAGAAAAAAACACATGACAGACCTTTAACAAAATAAGATGATAGTTTGGGAGGAGCAAGCGGTTTTATTTGGAACAGAAGATGGAGCACTAAGTGGAGAGAGCGAGTGGGACAAGAGTGGTTGAAGAGGGCATGCCCTTACTTCTTCCTTCCTTGTCACTGATCAGCCTGAATAGAGAGAAATGAAAATGAAGCTTTCCGGCTCCTTTCACAAGCACAGGATCTGTTTATTTTTTTGTGGGGCACTCTGGATAATAGGTGTTGAAGATTCTGTCAGCAACAGAGATTTGTGCAGCCAATTACTTCTGCGCTGCACCAAGTGTTTGCCCACAGTGTCAGTGCCCCTGACCCATTTTCTAATTAAAGCTCACGCTCTTTATGCGTGTGCGTTTCTGCAAGTCTCATCGCTCCCACCAACCTCTTGTCCCCAAATTCTCTTTCACTGGTATGAAACAAGAGCTCAGGAAGTGCAGTGACACCAAGCACATTAAGTACGGACATGTCATAGCTCTCCAGGGAGCACAGATGGGGGCTTCAGCTGCAGCAGGTGCTGAGAAGACAGATCCCAACTCAACCAGGCAATGATTGTGAATCATCTGTATGGGCCTATTGTTTAGATGCATCCAGCTTGGTCACACGCTATGCAGGGCAGCAGCGATGCTGAGGGGGTAGGAGGGAGAGGGAGGGAGGTGCTAATTCAAATGCTGCTTTTAATTTAGGGAATGAAAAGGATGTTCTCCCATCTCTCCCTTCCCTGAGTGCAGCGCGTGAGGATTTCACGATGGATTTCACAGTCAGACTGCGTTTGCAGAACTTAGGGAAGAAGAGGGTAAATAAGCCAATTATTATGCTTACAAATAAATTTTCTATCCTCTTTCTAAAGGAGCTCTGTTCATTTTGTTACGGGTCAGACACTAAGGTCGAAACTGCTGCTCAGGTTTAATCCAAGATGCATTTTTAGTTGTGTTAATTGAACTCTGTATTGCATGCTGGGCAGCAACTGTGCAGGAGATGCAGAAAATAGCAGAGAGAGGAGTTTTCAGCCGTAATTGACAGTATTCCTCGAACAAATTGTGAAAATATTCAGCAGCATGTGTGTCCTGCTGTCCTCAGTGTAACTAAGAATATCACGATTATGCACTAAGAAAAACCACTCAATTTAAACTAGAGGCCCTCAGATTGTCTTTTATACCGCCTGTGGTGCAGTACAGTCATGATAAATTTAAAGTAAGACCAGAAGAGTCAAATCATCCGGCTGTGCTCTGTAGAATTGTATGAGCTCCATGCTTCTATAAAGTCTTGCAACAGCAGTGTTTCCAATTCATTTAATGGCCAAATGCTGAGTTGATGTTAAAACACATGGATTCTAGAGCAAGCTTCAGATTCCAGGACTCCTCTTCCTTCTAAACAGAAAAGAAAGCCAAATAGACTACAGTGTCTCATGTGATCCCTTCAGTGAGAGATGAAAGCGTTATTACTTTTATTTAATTTTTATTTATTTATTTGTGTTTGTGAGTGTCTGTCTTCACTTTTCATTCAGGATCCTTAGTGATCAAAGTGGTAATTTTAAAAGAAGCAAACGGAAGCGTTGGTGTCTTAGAGGAATGGTGGAGACAGTAGCAAATCAGAGCTTCTGAAGCAGTACCTTTTGCTTGACTGGCTCATGCTCCAATGAGACAACGGCAAGCAGTAGTTTATATGGCAAGGCTATTCCAAAGGAGAGACAGGTGTAAACTCCCCAAGTGTGAAGGCTGCTCTGAAAGTAACATCTTCTATTTTATGAGGTTGAGCGCAATGTCAGAGGCAGTTGTTGATACGGCAGCAGGGGTTAAACCTTTCCACCAATATTTCACATTCTGTTACCATGGGGCAGATGACAGCGGAGGAACAGTCAGACACAAAAAGGTGTCTGACACAGGAGTATGTGTGAAGCAAAGGTGAGTCACTGAACTCTTCCATGCAGAAAAAAAACTGCTCCCATTGACATTCATGGACACTTGCTGGCCATTTATGGAGACCAAGCAGTGGATGTGAGCACAGTGAGGGAGTGGGTGCTGTGTTTCAGCAGTGGTGACAGCAACAGTAATCTACCTCCCCTCGTACAGATTTTTACAAGAATGGCACAGGCTCTCTTGTTAGTTGCTGGCAAAAATGCATAGCTAATGTTGGTGACTATGTTGCAAAAAAAAATTATAATTACTATATATATATATATTTTTTTTGTAGCTGAGAATTTGCTCTATGAAATAGTGTTACTGTATTCCTTGTATCTGTTGTAGTTTCCATGAAAATAAATAAAAGACACTGGTTTTGAAGCAACCTAATATCAGCCCGTTCTGTATAGTTTTTAGAGCAGTGTTTCAGAGAGTTTACTTAATCTTGTGACACTTTTTTTCACCCTGGGCTGCTCTTATTTCACGGGTTTGGCATCAAAGTAACAGCACTTGGCTTATGCTAAGATAATGTTAAGATGTTAAGCCTTTCGATTCCCACTGGCACTGTCCTAATTAATGCTGTTAAAACATTTGAGGAACAAAAGGGAGAAGAAGGAAATGGGAAGGAATTAAGTTTATCCAAATTCATGCAACAAGCACTTGTGGCCCTTTCTTTGTCTCTTCAGCACTCTCTCCAGGCTATGCAGGAGTCTGGGTGGTAAGAAGGCCTCAGTTTCATGATCTGTTTGAACATCAGGAGCCAGAAGAAGCTGGCTTTATGTGGCATTCACTTTCAGGATCACACTAAGGCCTGACAAGAGCTACTTGCTTGCCCTGTGCACAGAGCAGCCACAGCAATCGCATAGTTGCTTTCCTTTCCGCAGTAGCAAAGCGAATCTAACTGTTCCCATCCTGATGCCAAAGCAATACTCTTCCCCACCAATGCTCTTTGAGCAGAGATGAGATTTGACCGTTTCCTCAGGTATCAGAAAAAGACCATTTCTCAGAAGAGAAATGGCATGCACACAGCTGCCATTAGGGAGATTTCTGTGTTTGTTTCTCTCAGTGATGTCCTTTTTATAGCAAACATTAATGCAGATGTGCCGTGGCAGTCTGGCATTCATGCTAATGATGTGATCCCCTGCCAGAATCAGAAGTCTTTCCCATAGACAGCAAGAAGTAGGCATGCTTTCTGGGAGTAGGATGAACCAAACTGTGCAAGCATGACTAATTTTTTCCATCAGAAAAAATTTAGGAGATACTGAATCAAGTTTGTGGGCAGCCTGTGTCCCAAATAACTGAAGGAATGGTACAAAATCTGGAGATTGTTTTACACTTCTGTGTCCTATATTTGCTACTGCTGTGGGTCTGCATTGCAGGTAGACAAAGATTTGGCCAGAGATTTTTAAGGAAACTGTATCTGGATCAGATGTTCTAAAAAATTCCAGGCATTGAAAACTGATTCACTTCCTTCACTGCTGTACCATAACTCATGCACTGTTTCCAGGATGGTCTTTAGAGTGGATGGCCTTCACAGAGGAGGTGCTCTTTTTTTCTGAATCTCTCACTTCAATTTGTCTCACCACAGTAGAATCCAGATTTGAGTAAGAGTCTGTGAATTTCAAGGTCAGCTGAGAAAAAAAAAATATATATAAATCTTTGGTGATTTAAGGGTATTGATTGATGTACTTTCTGGTCTAGTGCCAATTGTGAAGTCATGGAAATTTTGGGGAAGGATCAGAAAGTTATTAAAAAAAGGAGTAGTATTCTTTGGTTGCTTTTATTTTATTTAGTTATTTCTCCTAAGCTAGAGAAGAATTTCATAGTAATTATTATCTTTTTTTTTTTGGTCCACGGTGGACCACAATGATTCCATACAGTCAGGGTGAAGAGGAAGTAACAGATGTTAGCAGACATACATACTTTTGTTTTGAACAGACTTTTTAAGTGGGTAACTGTATGAACTCCATCTTGGGAGTCCTGAATGTTTCCTGATGAATGGAATGGGAGCGAAGCTGATTCTGCTTAATAGTTTTTATTTAAGAAATAAATGACAACTGGTGGGTGGAAGAAGGTGGCCAGTGGGATTAAACCTGCATAAACTAGCAGAAGTATCTTGCACTTAATCTTAATCCCATAGAGGTAAAACAATGAGGATGTTTTGACCATGAAGAAAAACAGAGAGCATGGAGAGTATGAGAGAAAGGCAAACATTTCCTGTGTTGTTATGATGTATTACTGTGCAGCAGGGAAGGCTGTAAGGCAGAATGCTGGGTGTTTCAAATAGACCATTCAGCTATGCATTGTGAAAATACCATATGTGTCCCTAACATAAATGTACTACTGTACAACACTGCAGTACCACAAAACATTTGGGTTTTGGGTAGCGGTTGTCAGACAATATCCCTCTTGAAAGCCTAATACGTGGTGACTGTAGCAGCAGAATAATGAGTCTGGCAAAGGGACACTCTGATCTAGTTACAAATATTTATGACCAGAACCTCTAAACAGTTTAATAATATCCTAACAAAATCTTTGTACGAAGAAGTGTACATTTCACCAGAGATTACTGTGATTAACCAGGCACTTGGCTAGGAAGAGGTAAAGGTCAGTTAAGAAAGTGTTATGGAATTGAGAATGACTGTCTGGTACACTTTTTCTTACAGTGTAAAAGCTACTAAAGCAAAGACTTGCACCTGCATGGGGACTTTGTGCAGTCTTCCCTAGTTAGAGAATGAAGCTCATCATTATCTTACTTCAGAAATGACATAAGAGAATCCAAAAATGTCCCATTTGATTTTATTTGCATTATCATGGTGAAACAGATAAAAATAAGCAAAAGGCAAAAATAAATTGGGACATCAGTCAATAACGAATCCACTGCTTTTATCTCTGAAAAAAATAACTTGTCTATGGCGGAGACAAGCTAGGACATTATTAGTGAAGCTACTGAAAGACAAGCATTCATAAAGGAAGTACCAGCGTAATCTTACTAAATTGCTTTGACTATCTTGTGCAGTACTCCTCCTCAGGACCTGAGTTCTTGGTTATGAATGTCATGAGAAGGATTTGAAGGAGAGAATTACCATACTTCAGATTAGTCTGAGATGTTTACAAAGGATTTAGACAAACTATTCTTACTTTTAGCCAGATGTTTCTAGAGAGAGACAAGTACCAAATCCAGAGCAAATATTTTCTTATCCTCTGAGAGATTTCTAGCACATCGTGCCTCCATAAGCCTCACATTCACGTACAGTGCACATCCTTCCATGAATACCTCATTCCATGTTTTTAGTTTGTTTTTTTTTTTTACTCTTGGAAAACACAGAGATGAGTTAACCTGTAAATGAAAAACAAGCAGTTCTGTTAGCCATGGAGATCAAGCAGCCAAAATTCCTGTGGGTTTCAATCCTTTAGCTTTCTCTTAAAGTTCTTTCCTCTTCTCCCTTGCCAATAACATTGCTTTGTCCCCACCAGGATCCAGGGGCCATGTGCATGCCCCATGTTTTCCCTGTGCCTGGCATTCATTTCTCTGGGCATCGAGGACAAGCACATGCTGCACTTTCCCCTCAGTGGGTCACTGATTTCAGTCTCTCAGCTTTACCTTATGCTAATCACTTTTCATATATTTTTAAAGATTTTCATCACCTTGGAAATACGTTCCTCTGGTTCAGTCATTCAGAAGCTGCTAATGAGGGATGGCTGGCAGAACCTGAGTGCCTGCTGGCTGCTGGCTGTCACCTAGTTGATAATCTTGTCCCATGTCAATGTGAAACGAATTCAGTTCAGCAGAGCATTGTCACTGTGACATCAAAAGACACAGGGATGTGCATCCACATCCACCTGCTTCTTTCTGCAGAACGGAGAATACCTGTATTTATTCTACAGGAGCCCTTGAAGAAAAAGAATCCAATGGCCCATTTTGTTTTAACTTCCTAGAAGTCTGTGCCTGGGAGTAACTTCTTTGGGTTGAGAAATTGCCCAAAGGTATCTGAGAACTGTGCAATTGAGCTCTGTTTTCTGAAAATTTTTCTGAAAATTTGAAATATTATTCCTTTCTTTAATATCAGCTCGTTCTGGAGTTCTGGCTTTTTGTTTTAATCTGTTCTGCCTTTAAAAATTTGTACCCACAAGCCTCTACATGATGCTTTTTGTTGAAGTGTGTCTTTATTAAAACCTCAAATGGTCTGAAGGTAACAAACAATGACAGGAAGATTGTATTACGTAAATTTGTTCAAAAGGAGTACAAAATGGTGTCAAAACACCCATCATATGAATGGGCTTAGGGTGAAAGAAGCCCCTAGGCTGTCTAAAGTGATGGTGTGGTGTCCGAAGGTAATGTAAGATTTTTGCTTTTTTTGTCCATGAATTACCATAATCTTTAGGGATGAAGAAAACAAAGGCAATTAAAACCAAGCTCCAATAAAACACACTGCTCTCCTGGCAGAAATCGTCATATGCCTACCATATGACTTCAGATTCTGTTCATGACCACACATTTTGTCTATTAAAACTGTGTTGTTGGTGATTTGAAAGGAGGTTCCCTTGCACTGCAGAGATCATAGGCTATCGTATGGGGGGTGAAACTATTTGATATAAATGTAACAGTAATTTCCTCTTTCTAAAATGTTTAAGTGACCTGGGCTTGATGATGCAATGAATCATACATCTTTAAAAGGTTTATGGAAGTGTAGTTACAGATCTGTTGATACGGAGTGGGGAAAGTGGTTCATCGACTTCTCCAGTGCAAATTGTACAGTTGTGCTGCTAAAGAGCAGGGAGAGCAAGCTTCTTAAAAAGGCAAAGCAAACTAAAATACAATTGGTGTATGGACTCACTGAGTGGGCATAGTGTGCCTGAAAGTGGTGCTGGAAGATGGAAAAAATAAATTTTAATTCAAAGTGCAATAAATTTTCATGGTGATCAGAGTTCAGAATGGTAACCTATGCTTCTGTTCCCACACTTGTAGTTCAAATTAGCAGTGTGGCGAGAAAAAAATGGGCGTATTACAATGAGTTTTTATTACAGTAGTGCTTAGGAAACCAGAGATGGAACTTCTCATACAGGTCTTTCAATGCACGGTTTTAGGCAGCCTTTGCTGGGGAATTTTTGATGGCGTTATTTTTCAGGGACACAATAAGATTTCTGACAACGTAGCAAATATATACTATACTCCATGAAGATACTGCAGGCATTTTGGCCAGCTGCTGCAGGCTTACTTTCTGGAGTAGGGAAGTGAGATTTGTGAGGAGGTGGCACATCCTTCACAGTCCTTTAGAAAATTGATCCAAACTCAGTTAAATTATGAACAACAGAAACCTGGTGACTTGTTTGAGTACTAATCTCTCATTCTCTTTGCTATTAGCCACAGTCCCAACACAGCTTCAGGTTCAGTCTCCTTCCTCTTCATCTCCCAGATGCCTTCAGCCACCCAGATTGGCTGTGCCTTTTAGCCCCAGCCTATGTAGCCTTCCTGACTAGTTTTACACATTATTTAAAACAATTGATTGTCTTTCCTAGCCTTCATTTCACTCCTTATTTTAGTACACTCCTCTTCCCGCTACCTGATTTGGTTTGACATTGTCATCTGAATATCTGGCATCTGAGATGGCTCCTTCCTTTGAGCTCCCAGTGTGCCCAGGCTCTGCTCCACTGCTTATCTTCATAACAGCTTGGACGTACGAGAAAGACCTGTTCTTCCCCAGTAATCCTCCAGCACGATGGCACTTGGGCAGCTTGGCTCTGTGTGTAGGCACTGCATGTTCAATCAGGAGTGTAATATTTAGTAATTTGAACTTATGAAATGGTAATTTCACTACACCTGAAACCTGGCTATGTTCTCTTCTTTGCCTGTCTCAAAAGCTCTCTCTGCCAAACTTCGATTTTCTGTTTCAAAATAGCAAGTCACAATAGGATTTCAAAGAAAAAAAAATACACTAATTGTACTCCTCTGATGTCCAAGTCAGTATCTTTTTCACTATTTTCTTAAGAAACAGATTAATCATTTGGACTGATTTTACATTTTTTATCATTAAAAGTAATCAAACTGAGGCAAACATTCAGTAGAGGCAGTATCACTCTGGGTAATTTGGGCGAAGCTGGGAGCAAGTATGTTTTATAACTCAAAGTGTCAGTCAACCTTAACTGGGCAATGCTAGAAGCTCTGTATAAAAGAACAGTCCAGAAGAAATGTAAATTTCCATGTCATACAGTTCAGGATTTTAGGGGATTGTACAAAGAAAGAGAGCCAAACATTACATCCAGTTGAACTGAAAGTAAGAGACAAAAATAGAAGATGCAAAAATGTTTGGCTTTACATCCACTTTGTTCTTTTTTTATGGGGCAGCTTGGAATTTCAAAGCTGTCTTGCCTATGACTCTTAAAAAGCTTTTTATGTCCTGAGGCAATTTCGCTACTGAAACTGACTATGAGGTGCTGTGAGCGCTCATGAATTTAACGAAAGTAAAAAGTTGTCAAGTTTCAGGTTTTAATTAGGTAAATTACTTTGATCCCTTTGCTTGGGCACTGGTATGAAAACCTGCCTGTTTGGTTATGAGGTTAATAACACTTCCAGTGTCCACAGCAAGATCCTTAATGTAGGTTTAATTTCATTCTCATCTCTCTTCACTTTATATGAAACTCTGCAAGAGGGGAAATAAATTAAAACCCCGTTCCTTTCAATTCATTAGTAACTTTTTCAAGATACAGCTGTTTTTAAACCCGCTTTCCTTTCCCCTACCTGAAATACTCTTCTTACCTGAATAGACCTTTGACACACGGCCTTTAGTAATAAAAAAATACGTAGGCTTGCATAGAATATGCATGTGAGAGTTTGATCATCTAAGTAGAGGTAATGCATTTTATGAGATCCATTTTATGCACAGCTACTAAACTCAATGCAAAGTCATTAACTGCTTCAACAGGGCTCCCACAGTGCAACATTTTCTTTCACAGAAGCCGTATGCCCTTGTACTCAAAGAAGAGGAATTCCACCAATTCTCTATCCTTTATTTGTAACTAGTTTTAGAGAAATGATTGGTCATGCACATCAACGATTCTAACTGGTTGTCCAAGTTTTTGCTGCCATGCAGTCTGTATAACAGCCCAGACCTGCTGCAGTATGTTACAGCCCTAAGGAGGCTGATGGAGATGATAATGCTGTGGAATTCAGCGTTTGGAAGTTGATTTGTTTTTTGCTCTACTTCCACAACCTTGGGTTAGTAAAGTATATTATTTCCTTCTTCAGATCCCACCTCTTTTATACCTCTAGACTATCAGTTGTGCAATGATGGGTGCTGTGTCAATATCTGTGTTATGGTTGCTGACTTTCCCTATGCCAAAGCTTGGGATGCTGCAGCAAAATATAACTGATGTGGGGAACAAGGTTGAAAAATGTCTTGGCTGACCTTTGCTATTGTAGTACCCTTGAAGTATCATTATTCTGATGCACCCCAAAAGGTGTTTTTGAACCACCTGTTTAAATACAACCCTGGAAAGCTCCTCATTTTACTGGTAGCCATGTTACTGCACAGTGGCAAGTTCTCTCTCCCCACCCTCAGTCACTTAAGCTCTAATCTGCCATCCTGGATCCTTCTCCCCAGGACTTTTGGTCCATGTGTGCAAAAAACCCTGTCCCAATCTTAAAATCCTGAGACAGAGAAGTAGGATCCTTGCTGTTCAGGTGTGATGTTGAAAAAGTGAGCACAAAGCTGTATTGTCCAAAGAAGCTCAGGAAACCTATGGTCCAATTTATTAGCCCAATTCTCAAGACAGTAGTGTATCTGCAAAGTCAAACTTCCTATCTTTATGTAAATTTGTGATAACTTCCCTTTGGATAAGGGCAGCACCAGCATATCTTACAACGTTAGCTCTGCCTTCACTCTAACTTTTGTCCTAATTTTAAAGCCTGACTCTATTGGCTTAAGCTGGGCATGACATTACACTTTCCACCTCCTCCTCCTCTCCTAGCTGTTGTTTCTGTACACCTAGTTTCATGGTAATTCTTAGTTCAAACCGTGACAAAGACACTCCAAAATTAGCAGCTTTTTCAGGACGTAATCCAGCCATCATTTGCTACCAAGTGTTTGGCTTAATATCATGTCAAGACTCATTTCAGAGAAAAAAAATGACTTGGACTGGTACTCATCTTAGAGCACACAGTCATTAATAAGGGCACTGTTTTCCTTTCATAGAACCTGAAATACACCATTGCTTCATTTCTGGTTGGAAGGTAGGCTGATGAGAACTACTGTCAGTTCTCATTTGTTAGATTGCAAAACTGGTGAAATGTAATGTTGTTGTTTATTTTTTTTATTATTTATTATTTATTATTTTATCCCTTACCCTAACCCTTACCTATCCCTAAACCTAACCCTAACTCTACCCTAACCCTTAACCCTAACCCTACCCTAACCCTAAGCCTAAACCTTAACCTTGTACTTGTAGCAAAGGTAATTTGCATAGTATGTTCATAAGGAAAGGATCAGAGCATCCCTGTATGTGGCTGTATATTCATTATGATTCTGTTCCTTTAAGCCTTCTACTTAAGGCCAGATGAAAGACTACATTGCCAAAATAAACTACTATAAATACAAGGCATGTGACAGCAGCTAGTTTGGAGCTGTCTGCATAGCATTTCTGTCTCTCGCTGACCAGTTTTACTGTACGTGGACAGAAAGAGGCCAGGAAATAGGCCTTCTCTTTGTACCTGCAGTGCCTTCTATGTAAAATATACTCTTCCTTGTCATAATCTGCACATTCTTTCTCTGTTCTGTATTGGCAGTTTCCCTGCTAGCAGAAATTCATGTTGCTATGCTGAAGTAACACTAGCGGTTAAATACACTGATGTTGAGATACAACATCTACTCAGAATGTGAGCTGGATTTGAGAGGTAGGACTGAGCTGGCTGTAACTCATGAGTATGTGAGATAGACCACATTTCTGCTGAGTGTCAGCCCCACAAAGGCACAGTTAAGGAACTTGGCCAGGGCACACAGTTCCAAAGCACAAAGTCAGACTTCTCTTAGAATTTTCTCAGACAACACCTGTTTGTTAAACAACACCAGGGCTTGGCAGCAGACACTCAAGCCCCTAGAGCCTCACACTTGGCATCTGGAGCTGTCCTTGTGGAACAAACCAACTATGCCAACCTCCCTCAGCAGATCCACTGACTTGAGCCAGGATGCTCATGGCATGAGGATGTTGTATGGGAACTGCTGCATCATGACCGTTTGCATCATGCAAAAAGGGAAAACATCTCAAAATTCTCTAGTAAAAATAGAGAAAATCTACAAAATGGAAGAAAATGTACAAAAATACTGACTTCGTGAGCTCTAATATGGAATTTGCATCTAAAATTTGGTCTTTGAATCTACAGTTTTGAATGGAGTTCATCATGATGCAAGTTAAACATTTTTAATAGATGACTAGTCCTGGAGAAACTGGGGACCACTTTCATATTTTAAGTAGTGAAATGCCCCTTCTTCAAAGTGTGCACTGAAAATTTTTGTGTAGCAGCCTAGTATGAAAGGAATTGGTGGGGAATGAAGACAATTGTTATAGACAGGTCTAGAAACACTTGTTTGCAAGGTATGATAAATCATGCTGTGCTTGATATTGGGCATAAATTAGAAGCCTCCAGTCCCTAGCAATGTCAGTACATTTTATGGGCATTCTGATCATCCCCGGGAGTGATGGAAAAGAAATCAGCATTTTGATTAAAAAATAATCAGCCATAGGAAAACACTTGGCATACCCATCCAGATAACTGCAGGCTTTCATGCTACAGTGAGCTCCCAACAATCCTCATCCTATGATCCTGCTCAAGCCGCAGCCTCTAGTTCTTCCTTGTGCCAAATTGAGATGCTGAGGAGGTGTTCACTCTCTTCATCACTGTTGCTTGCTGTGATGTACAGGCTGCTTCTTGCTGATGGGAGTGTGTGCAAGGACACTGTTGAATGAGCTTGTCTATACCCTTACCACCCTTGCCCTCTGCAGGCTATATATTTCTCAGAAGACTGAAGGCTTAGAGCACTAGCCATGAACTCTAAGTGGCTTAGGAGCAGCTAAGAAACACGCGGAGGCTTTGTGAATATGTGCCCCTTGGTGCAGTGCTGCTGGCTGAAAGCACACCCACTCTAATGGGAGTGGAAGACAGAAGAAATCCCTCTTCACATTTGCACAGGAAAAGAATGGCAACATGCCTGCTGACCGTATTGATACAGAAATGATCTTCCAGGCTCAGAAGCACAAGCCCTCCCTTCACACCTCTCTTTCTGATTTTCTTCCTTACAACCTCTACCTCAGCATAAAGGCAAACACAAATACACTGCAAGTGCATGTAAGCTGAAGGAAGTCGCCTTCAAAGTTATCGGTTGCTGAGGAAAACACTATGCTAGGCATTAAGTTCCACCCTGGAAAACTATATGGCTGCTTAAAAGAGCAAAGGGAGGGATGTGAAACCGTAACAGTGTATTTTGTTGAAGGAAATGGCTGATTCCCTCTGCTTTGAATTTACTGGCACTGTATTTGTGTAATTTTTTTATGATTTTGAATAAATGAGAACCCAGTTATCATATCACCATCTACTGTTACTGATGACACGTAATCTTCAGTATTAATCCCAAGCATTCATTTGTGTACACACGCAGGCTTGTTTTAGTTATGAGCCCTGTTGTTCTTGCAGCCAGTTGCCATGGCATTGCATGCTTGTGCTAATAATATAGTGTAATGGGCTGAGGAATGTAAACGCACATGCTCACAATTGCAAATAAAACAGTCATAAATTGGTCTTTAATTACAAACAATCATTTACCATTTCCTGGCTTCTTGTCAGAGAGTTTTAAAATCTTTGTGCTTCTTTTAAAAGGTTTTTTCGGTAAGGCTGAATAAACACAAAAATACATTGGGGATTTCAGTGGCAGTTTGTGATAGGGAGATGCAGGTATGATTATGGTTTAGTGGGGTAAGAGATGAAGGAGGGGGTCTAGGTTAACTGATTTGCTTGGAATTGCATAGCAGATCTTACTTTGAGGGAGACAATAGAAGGCAAGAACCTACCATTCAGGCTGAGATTTGTCTCAATCAAATATGCTACTGATTTATCCACAAACTAGGATGTTTTTTTTTGACCTTAGGTGAAACAGACAGCCCTATAGAAAACAGAAACGTAGTCTTTGCCGTTTCACTTGAAGACTAAAGGGAAACAGGCTGTCAGTATAAAAAAATAAATTCACTTTAACCAGTTCATAATGTCTTGCACTATATATTTCTTCAATCCTGGCAAGCAAAGAGTAAACTTGCTAGTGGTTGTGCTGCAATTAATCTGACTGAATTTAAGATGAATAGGTTGGGTCGAAATCTCACTGGTATATCTGATATTCAAGTCCTGAAGGTTGTTTTTCTTGTAACGGGGGGGCAGTGACAGTAGAGTCCTGGAAGTTTCAAAGGTATAAATGTGACTTTCAAGTTTTATGTAAATATTTAAGGGTCATCTGATATCTTCAGCTAGCTTGATAAGTTAGATGCTCTTAGGAAAATCTTATGTAGACTATTTTGGGATTTCTGCTTGGAGTCCAGCTCTAGAACTAGTCACGTTTTTTAATTTGAAAATGTATCAGCATTAAAACCAGTACTTTAATATTATTTTGCTATGAGATATAAGCAACAGGACTCATTTTTGGATCCAAGCCTCTCCACAGCTTTACCCTGACATCCCTGAAGGACACTTTTTGTGACATTTTCTTTCTCACAGGAATAAACTTTGCTCTTTTTCAGTCTCCCGATATTTCACATCCTTCACTTCCAAAGATCTTAACTGAGAGAAGCTTGGGTAGAACAGCAGTGATGATGTGCTCAACACCTCTTGGAAGGTATTTTATGCACACAGGATTGTGTAATCAATTAACAAACAGCAGTCTTAGTTTTCAAACAAGTAGTAAGGACTCTGAATTTTCTGTATGGTCTCTGCTCTGTTATTTTTCTCTCCTGATATCTGCCCACAGAACCATCCTTATATTTACCTCTGTATCAACTCAAGAACTGTCTGCAAGTGTTTATAGCCTGACCTTCACACCTGATTTGATGGGTCTTGCTGTGCTACAGGTTGTGTGTAAACTAGCCTGCACATCACTAAACATTAACGGAATATAGTGAAATAAATAATTATCAAAAAAAAAAAGGGGGCCAAGAAAATACTTCTTTTCATATTAGTGCACAAGGCTGTTTTGACTTGGCACAGCTCACAGCTTCAGAGGGCTACATTTCTGACAGCTCACTCAGCAAATGAACAACGGAGATGAACATAAGCTGTCAGAGAAATTACCACCTGGTTGTTTGTTCAGAGGTAATGTGTTGAGAGCTAATCTGCTGCTTGGGCATCTGTCACTGAGGACACTAAGCTCCTCAGAAATGGTACTGCTTTGCTGTTTCTCAGTAAATAAGAGTGCTCTTGTACTCCTCATTCTCTTCTCTGCACCCATCCTAAAAGTGAGCTTCCATACTGAAGGGACAGATCAGCTGCAGTGTGTTTTCTCTATTCTTGTAGTGGCTACTACAAATACCACTACTGTTGGCTGCCAGTAAGATGCACGCAGAGTCATTTCTCAGCTATCCAGGATTGCTGTCAGCAAAGAATCTCATTGCTAATGAGACTGCAAAAATCAAAGTTAAAATGCCTGATCAAAATCTAAAATCTCAGGGATGATAATTTCAGGGCAAACTTTCTAAACCAGATTGATTGTATTTGTGTAGTTTTGTTCTTAAAAGAAAAGTTTTAATTAATTGGAGACATTCTTACTGATGAAAGATGTAAATATAACAATAGATGCTATGCTTGGGTTGTGTTTCCTGTCCTTCTCCTGCCGTTTCCGAGTAGAAAAGCAAAACCAAACCTTCAGTAGCGATAGTAGCTACTTTCTACTAGAAGATAGGTGTTTCTTAAATGCCAGGCAATTTGTGAAAGACTGTTTTAAACACCTGGGACGTTTTTGAGAATAAATTCATTTAAAATTTTGTGTATTGAAAGCCTCCTATACATATAGCATAGTGTTCTGCCAAAAGGGGTAGAGAAGTGTATCATTTAGATGGGGAGGTAGTCTATTCAACAGGTACATCACACACAACTTTGAAAAAAGCAAAATAAATTAGCAAGGGTTATGAAGACTGGGATTCTGTACGATTTCCTAATCCTGAAGTTTCTTTTGAAATAAAGCAATCCTGGTGTATGAGCATGTGTGCTATTAAAAAAAAAATAATATATGCCATTGCTGGCATTGGGAAATAAATGACCATTGAGGCGAGATTTATGATTACCAGTTAAGCAAATAAGCTACTAACTCATCCTCATGGCAGGACTGCACTGCCTGAGAGCTGGTAGAGCAGGAGAACATTAACATTACCTTTCTCGGCCTGTGACTTTCTGACTGTTTTCATTCTGCATACCTTTGCATCATCAGCATCAATTTGTTGTGCTTAGGTAGGATCATCTAAGAATTATGATTATAGGGTGATGTAGCAAAACAGCTTTCTACTCTCCATGTGTAAGATCACAGAAATACAGGGGTTGGAAGGGACCTCTAGAGATCATCTAGTCCAAACCCCCCTGCCAAAGCAGGCAATATAGAACTACCTTCATAATCCCAAGGTCTCTTTCTAATGGACAAGCATCACCACAGAGCTCATCATTTTAGATGTAATGCTTGTACTGCCTAGTCCTACATACACCACTTTCTCTTCAGCTACACAAAATCCGTCTATTGTTTGATTCTCCAGACACTAACTCTCAAAAATCCCTTTGGTAAGATCTGGCCCCAGCACCTCTTCGCTTGGCTGTTCATAGGCAATTTTTTTTATTTATTGCCTATGAGCATTTAAACCATTAAACATGAGTAAAGAAATAATACATATTTATAAGGTCTTTCCATACTTTGCTATAGCTGCTGATAGCCATGCCAGCATGTGTGCTTCTGCAGAATTATTAACAGTGTCATGCAGTGGCTTTCCCAGAGGAGGAAGAAGTGACTAGGAGAGGCAACATAGTCTGTATGGGACTTTTTCTGAGGACAGAATGTTTATTTTTCTGCTAGGCTGGATGTAGGGGCAGGGGAAAGGGGGTCAAGAATAACGTGATGTTTTCTTTGTTGCCTGGCAGTATGCTTGACTGCAAATTGTAAATTACAGGGTTGGTAGCCAGTCAGCTGTAGCCAGCAGCCTGCTTAGGGACTATGTATCTTGAACAGGGCAGGTATTCAGCAACCTCTGGTGAAAAGATAGTATCCAGCAGTTGTTTTCTAGAGATAGGGAGGAAGGTAGGCTATCCAGGCAACAGAATTCAAATTCCAAGAAGCAAGAGCAAATGAGAGCTTCAGGGAAACATTCTTTTTCTTGCATCTTGCATCTTCAAAGACTTAGGAAACCGAGGGAGGATGATAATGATTCCTAATGTAGCATTAACACAGCCTACTACATTGCACGGACAAATGAAAAGCCTGGGAGGTAGGACTGTGCTTCGTTCCTGCCAGAGGATGTTATCCCTAGGTGAATTCCCAGCTGAAAGAGAAGATGTGAAAGCTTAGAGGGTAACAGTGCCTTCACACTGATACCTGGGTGGAGAGTGGGCTGCCTACACAAGCCAAAATTTGTGCGCGTTGGTTAGATAACGCAGCAAGGAGGCAGATCTGTGAAAGCAAACACTGAAAGAAAAAGGCAAAAGGAAAGAAGTCTGAAGGGTGAGAGTGGAAGACACAGAACTTACTCTCTGTACCCTGGAGTAAGCAAGTCCTTTTTAAGTCAAACTTAAAACTTTCAAGTACAGAAGTATCTGTGTGTGTAAGTTGGGAATTACACTGCTTTGTTTTCCCCTGTTCCAGGAAAATGGCTACTGGGATAGAGATTAATAGCAGGCAATGGTTTTTCAGACTTTTGCTATATAAACCAGAACTCAAAATGGTCTCCTTTCTATACCTCTGCCTGCCAGCCATTTCTGCTGAAATGGCAACAATATTGAGGCAGATTAATGCAGTAAGGAGGAAAGACGCTATGGCCTTTTATGCCTGCCCTCCCATCTCTACCTGCTCTGTGTCTTATCACTCCCACCTCCACTGTACCTATTGCTTCCAGGCCTGCAGCATGCTGGGATACCCACAGAGCCTCACTGGGACTGGGAGTCAAACCACGAAACTTCTTACAACTATCTTAAGAGGCATACTTATCAAGAAGCCCTGTCTAGCCTGTATAGCTTGGAAGGAAGATACAGTGTGAAACGAACTACGTAGCCAGGGAACCCACATTGCCAAGGATCCTGAATTAACCAGGGTAGGAAAGACAAAAGCTAATTGGGCAGACAGGCAGTAGGATTTCAAAATACTGTCCAACACAGCAAGGAAGGGCAGACAGAATTCAGTATCAGGGGAAGCAAAGCAGTCCTAGCTTTACGCATTAAAAAAAATGAACAAACAAACAAAAAAAAACCCATGGATTTATATTATTTAGTTATAAACCAACCAAAATGATATGCCAGCATTCAATAATGTCTAAAATAAAAAAAATTCCAGGTGCTCTCAAACTATTAGAAAGAACAAAATATCATACAACATTTGTACGCGTTTGTAATGCATCCATCTTCAAATTATTATGGAAAAACATACTTTCCCTCCCCCTCCACCTCAGAAAGACGAAGAGTTAGCAAATGGTTAGATAACAGGGAGAAGAGTAATCAAACAGTTTCTGTAGAAAGATAAGATAGAGAAAGCAACTGAGACAGAAGACAGGACTTTATGGAGTAACAAAAGCAGAAAAGACACAGTAAAAGCAAATTTAGAATGGCTAAAGAAGGAGCTCTGGGGGCAGCAATTAGTGCTGATGGACTTGACCAGCTCCACCTGGACCTTCCTTGTATCCATTGGCCGAGTAGACTCATTTAAGCTCAGGCTTGGGTAAACCTTTTTTTCCTTTTTCATATCTGCTTCTGCTTTGTGTCCTTTACAGATATGGGGCTGACCTTTTAACTCCCTCTCTAACTCTAGCTCTTCTTTTTGAGGGGAGTCTGGGCCTCTTTTTATCCTTGTGCCCTTTATGGTGCTTATGGGCTCTATCAGTTGCATGATCATGCTCTCAGAGAACGTGATTAGCTCTAGGTTTTCTTTTCTTCGCTGTTCCCTGGTATGCTGCTCAACATACCTGGAAGCACGTGAGTAGTTTGGATGTGTCTCACAATACGCTTACCCAGCCCTTGTGTTTATCTAGGGCTGTGTATACCTGTACGTGGTTAAACAGCAGGCAAGGTGAGAGGGGCATTTATCCTGAGTCACAGCATATCATCTGTACAGTTAGTACCTCAGTAACTTGGCTCAACCAGTCTTGCACTTGGATTTTTCTTAAGTTTTGTGTCAAGCTAACATATAAGGTAAGCAATGCATTTCATATAACTTCTTGCATTTTGGTGTAGGGCTTCAATGAGGATGTGATTCTTTGCACAAGGAGTATTCTTGGAAGTCTGTGACTTCCAATTTAGTCTGTTTTCCCAAGCAGAGGATTTTCCAAGATGTAAATCACCTCTCATCTTTTCCTTTAATGTTTAAGAAACATCTGAGCAAGTAACCAAGTTTAGCAGACAAGTAACAATTCTAGAAACGAGTGTCTATAAGCTATTTGTGAATTACAGATGTGGCCTAGGTCAAATGAAATGGATTTTGAATGACTACTGAGAAGGGTATAGATGAACAAATCAACTATCTGGCCTATTTCTAAAGAGGAATAAATGCAGAATTATGTAATTTCATTATAGATGCTTAATCTCATTAATAGAAAATCATTTTCTGTTAAATGACTACAATAAATTTAGATAGCAGTATTTTAACAACAGGTTACCAAGCTCTAGTATTTGAAGCAAAGCACTTAATTAATAGTGGATGCTTGCTAACTCACTTGAGTTTTAACATCTTGTGGCTTTTATGTCTCCTAGACCTCTCAGTTAAACTTTCTCTTTGTTCAGGCTTTTGTTTGAAGCCTGCTCTGAGCATATTTTAACTCCTCTTAAAAAAGGAGAGGAAAAAATAATGTATTAACACCCTCCGATTTTCTTCTTAAGTAACAATAAAAGACGTAAATGCTGATTTTGTTGTTGTTTGTTTTACTCAGAATTTAATTCTTGAATGTGATAAAGAAATGTAATTTCCAGTTGTGCGAGTAGTTAGTGTATCAGGATGGGTGCTGCGTCCTAGGAGGATTTATTCCCCCAGATTGTTAGTCACTAGAACGGGCAGCTACAATCACGACAGCTCACTTCAGGATCATCAGGAGAAAATTTCTTTGTTTTCAAAACTGTGGCTTCATAAATGTTTCAGTGGTTTTATAGCCTCCAACTTTTTTTCAGCTAAGCTGCTAGGGTATTGAGAGTATATTTAACGGTTTTCTGATGCATTCTGTTCTGAAAGGTCCTGGAAGATTGAGTGATTGCTTTCCCTTCTTTGAACCTACATGCTGCATTTTAAAGTAGTAGAGTGGAAATGTGATGTGTGGTTTTTTAACTCCCCAATTTAACCCAAATGAAATAAAAAGCTTGCTGTATCAAAAGAATGCAGAGTTAGATGTTCCCAGAAGAGTGTGTGTTTTCTTATTCTTGGAGTTTTAGAAGTTGAATCCCTTAAAGAAGGGAACACTACAGTCAAGTTTCTTTCCCAAGAGACCAAATGTTGCCTTCTCTTCTGCATTTTTTCTTTAGGTTTTAAAGTACCAGCTGCTGTCTTTTTTTTTTTTTTTTTTTTTTTTTTGCTTCTTGTGCTAATGATAAGTAGTTTAACTAAAGCAATGAATCATTCATGCTGTTTTTCAGAAAGCCTGTAGTTATTCCATGATTTTCTGAATTTATTAATTTCATAGCTGCTGCTTCTGCAAGTACTAATTCAAAAGAACTATACAATTAAATTGGGACATTGGGCCAGCCTGCTTTCCTTAATCTGAGAAAACAGTTTTCTTTAAGAAGAAACTGAGGAAATAACTATTGAAAGACCACCTGTGCCTAAAGTCTTTTACAACATGGTAATACAGTAAAAGGAGAACCAAAATAATTGAATTAAATGAAGCTAAGAGTCAACCTTGAGTATGTTCAAGAATCTGCTTTACCACTTCAAAGAAGACTCCACATGTTAAAGGTAGGCAACAGTGCTTCCCCCACTGATATGTTTCTGAAGACAGTATAAAACACTAAATGTCTGTAGATCTCAAAAGAAATCATACTGCTCAGGCTGTAGTAATCTCCATGACGTGCTGAGCACTGAAATGGTTTGTAAAGGCTTTTAAGGATCTAGCCTCTCACTGAGAGTTACAAGAACTCTGCTAGAGACCTTGCTACAGACAGGGTTTTCCTACATGGTGTGCTTTTCTGTCTTACATAGCTTTATTTTGTAATCTTTTACAAGTGGTCTAGTGTCTCTCCATTTTTTTTTTTTGCAAGAACAAAATTGAGCTCCTTGTTCATAGGTGTTCTGTGAGGCTGAACTCATTAGGAAAACTTGCAGTTTTTCTAGAGAGTCGCACATGGTGGATATAGGAAAAGTGCAGAGCAAGTATCAACTTGGTATAATCTAAGGAGCAGGCTGCATTCATTATGTGCTTCCAGGGCCTTGTTCAGAACTGTGAACTGTTGCTCAGTGCTTTCTACAGGCATATTTTCCTATCCATAGATTTCAAATCAAATCTCATTTTACTTGTGCGTGCATTCAGGCATGGGAAGACAGAAGTGAGCTGCCTGAGGTCATACAGAAAGTCTGTGATGATCACAGAGTTCAGATCCTAAGATGAATGACTTGCTCTCTCCATTCAGAGATAAGGTAGAAGATATTTTCTGAATGGGAGCAAGTTCAGATGTAATTCCCTGCTGTTTTACTGCTTAATGGCAAAGAAAGTGGGTAGTGGGCTTTTGTTTCTTCTCTGTAACATAATGTTTATGGTCTAATCCTGCAGAAACTTACTGACATGACCAGGCCACAGTCAAAACATTTAAATGCTCTGTTGCTGAGTAGGAAGGCCTGTATTTGTCTGACTTAGATTTACATCAGAGATGACTCTGACAAGTAACCGACTTAGCTGTAAGTAATATTGTGCAGATGCCAATAGGACTAAAGAGCGCCTACCCTTGAGTGGAATAGACGTTGTTTAGCATTTGCTGGTGTCAGGACTGTGGTGGCACAGCTTGGGATGGTGTTGCAGGACTTCCTCAGGGCTTGCTAACTTCAACCCCGCAGCTCTCCCTGTTTCAGTAAAGCAGTGACTGCTTTCTCTTCTGCTGGGTCACCTTCAGTCAGGAGGATAAAGGCACAGGGCAGCTGTGTGGCTACTCTTGCACCGAAGTCTTTACAGAATCTGCCTTATAGCATCTGAAATCATGCTCCCGTGAAGCTAGGCAAATCACAAACACTGCTAGTAACTGGACCGTTGATGTGCTTGGCTGTTTGTTGCTCCAGGGTATGGTTATCATCTACTTTCACTAAGATATAACAGACTTGAGGAGTAGTATTTCTAGGAAAGAGCCCTGTAAAACTTCTATGAACTTTATTCATGATGCTGAGAGCTATGATAGTATAGAAGTTGAATTTTGGATATCTACTCCATAAAAATAGGTACATACATATACAAGAAATACCATCTAGCACTCATGCAAATTTAGATTGCACTTTTAAGGTATGTGTATGGGAACTGTTGAATCACGGCCTGAACCACTGATTGATCACCTGAGGCGAGCCCTGAGTCAGCTGCAGGGGCACACCTGAGTGTGATTGGAAGGGGTGGAGGTTGACTCCACCTCTCCCAAGACCCCTTTTAAGGGCTGACCTCCAGCAGGGAAGGATCTCTTGTTGGAGATCCCTCCCTGGTGGAGTTATCAGCGAGCCTCGACCATCATCAAGGTGAGCCACTCTCTTTTTACTATTTGTTTGTATACCATCTACTTAAGCCTACCATCTACTATCTTTTGCACTATTTCCTTGAGTGCTTTTCTTCGGGGTTATTTGCCCTACAGGTATGCTAATCTGTTACGAGTCCTAGTGTAGCAACTGGTACTAATAGAAAATCAGGTATGATAACTGTACCTGTATACTAGGCCTGAATAGACTTATGTTCTACTTGTGTAGCTTTAATTCCCGCTCATGATTTCAGGTAGGTGCAAGATCCGTGACTCTGAACTAGGACAGCTGTTGTTTAAAAGCTATCTGTTCTGTATTCATGTTTGTTAGTTCTTATGTCTAGTTTGATTATACCTGGATTTTGTGTGCCCTTCAGCTGTTTTTTATTATTAAGTCATAGCAACAAGAGTAAAACTAGAATTGTGTTGTTACTTGATGAGAATGTTCATCTTAATGACCATTAATACCTCTCTCCAATTATTTTTCAGTGGTTTTGGAAATCTGGAGAGGTCCCTCTTGACTAGAATCTGGGAATCATTGTTCAGGTTCTCAAGACAGAGGCAAGAAAGAGGAACCTGCTAATTACAGGCCTGTCAGTCTCACTTCAGTGCATAGTAGAATTATGGAGAAAATTATGCTGGGACATTGAAGGACACCTGAAGGACGATGTGGTCATTGGTTACAGCCAACATAAGATAATGATGAGAAGGTCCTAGTTAACTAACTTAATTTCCTTTCATGACAAGTTCTCACATCTAGTTGACTAAGTGAAGCCAGCTGATGTTACTTTCTTGGATTTCAGTAAAACTTTAAATACTGTTTTTCACAGTAACCTTCTATGTTCACCACATGGCTAGACAAAAACATGAAGCAATGGGTGAGCTGATGGCTTGGGCCCAAAGTGTCCATATAGTAAATGGATTTGCGTCAGACTGGCAGTTGGTCACTAGTGGGGCTATCCAGGGCTCCATTTTAGGGACAGTTCTCTTTAATGTTTTCATAACTGACTGGATGTAGGATTTGGTGTTTTGAACAATGATACTAAATTGGGAAGAGTTGTTGACTTTGAGGTTTGGGGGCACTGCAAAGAGATCTGGACAAATTAGAGAGATGGGCGATCATTAACCACATGAAATTTAACAAGAGCAAGTGCTGTGTTCTGTGCCTGGGAAGGGGCAACCTTGGCTATATGTACAGACTGGGGGATGAGGCACTGAAGAGTTGCCCCACTGAAATGGATTTGGGGCTCTTGGTCCATAGCAAGTTAAAGTTAAATATGAATAAATAATGTGCTCAAGTAGTCAGGAAGATGAACCATATCCTAGAGTGCATCAAGCACACATGATTACTAGCCAGTCAAGGGAGGTGACTGCTTTGCTCTACACTGCATTGGTGTGATTTCATCTCAAGTACTGTGTGCAGTTTTGGGCACCACAGTACGAAAATGATGTAAAGCTATTAGTGTCCAGAGGAGGGCTACTAGGAGAAAGGTGTAGAGGGGGAACGTGTGTGAGGAGTGGCTGAAGTTCCATGGTTCGTTTAGCT
This sequence comes from Callipepla californica brunnescens, assembly GCA_023055505.1. Taxonomy (NCBI): domain Eukaryota; kingdom Metazoa; phylum Chordata; class Aves; order Galliformes; family Odontophoridae; genus Callipepla; species Callipepla californica. Next base: position 453,833 of record JALIRH010000048.1, on the reverse strand, counting down.
TAGGTAAGAGGCGACTGAAGGGAGACCTCATGGAGCTTGCTGGAGTTCAAAAGGCATCTATACAACACTCTCAGACATATGGTCTGATTTTTTTTTTTAATGTTTTTTATTTTTTGGGTGGTCCTCTGTGAAGTCAGTAGTTGGACCTGATCTTTGTGGGTCCCTTCCTATTCCGGATATTCTGTTTCGTATGTGAGAGTGATGTCCTGCTTATTCCAGGTGTACATTTAGTGAAGATGTCCCAAGTATTCTGTCACCGACCAGTAGGCAGCCCTCTGACAGCTCCTCACTGAAAAAGTGCAGCAATGCCAAAACCAGGTTAAGGAGGAAACAGAAACCAAAGGCATCTTGTTATTTAACAGTTGTCAGTGTGTTGCAGACATTGTTCATTGGACACTTGCACCAGGCATGCTTTCATCCTTGAGCTGAGGTGACTGCTGTGATGCTAGATCTGTCCAAAATTAGTCTTTAGGTACATAACAAAAGCAGCTCACTTTCTAAGCCATATGTTAGAAGTCATATTCTAGACAGTTTTATATTCCCACCAGTTTGGAGCTGAGTATAACTTCCTATGGTCTATGGCTGTTTTTACAGCCAAATAAAATATTGGTTAGGCATTTCATTCCGCTTCAATGAGCATCTTTTTTCTTTCTGGCCTATGCTTGTTTCAGTGGATGTTTTTTGCAGTACCTTCGTCAATGCTCTCTTAGGACAGATATTAAAGCATCATCTAAATGAGTTATGTGAAGTCCCGGAAGGATGAGCAGAGGGATGGCTTTGCATTGAAGTGGAAGCTGTAGGGGGCTGTAGGGACAAATAGTTGTTTTTGTGCTCAGCTCAGGATTGACTTCTAAGAGCAGTCTGAGTCCACATCTTGGACTGAATACTGCCTGGAAAATCTATGTGAGCATGGACAGCTAAACCGAACAGAGGGTTTTGTGGTTCAAGACCCCTGTACGTTACCAGTGGCAATAAGTGATTTATAATTTCTGAGGGTCTCTGTGTAAATACATAACCAGTTCTGCTGCTGTGAAAGGCTTAAGAAAATACATTTCCACCTTCCTCTCATGAGCTTTTTAGTGTTAGAGGTGGGTGCCTGTAAAAATGGAGGGATTTTGTTCTGTAGGGCAATTATCCTTAACAGGAACACTGCTCTTTTACTAGAACTCTGTTGCAAAACAAAACTTTGTCCCCAAAACTTAGTCTTCTGGGGAAGAGTCAAGAGGAGAACTGATGAAGTGGAGTTAGCCTGGGAGAGGCCTCAGAATCACAACACCGATCATCACACGTACCATGCAACAGGGAGGGAAAGCCTGATCCACAGGGGGTACTTGTAACACTAAAGCAGTGTTAGAGTCAACTCTCAGGATGATGCTGCATTTTCACACCCCCCCCCAAGGCAGAGAACATGTGCTTTCTGACAAAACGTCTCACTGTCATTTCACAAATTACAGTTTTAGAGTGGAAAAAAATGATACACATCCTGATTTCACAATTGGAAAATGATATTATATCTTAAATTACTGCTTGTTGGCACTTAAGATTAAGAGGGTTACTGAGGGAGACTGAATTATTATTTTTTTTTTTCCCCTTACTTTAATATAGTAATACTAAGCAGGCAAGCTGTATCTTGCTGTGAAATCTAGGGAAGCAAAGGAGAACAAGGGAAAGAAGAAGAAAACTTGGTAAGAAGTGCATGTTTTAAAATCCACTTTACCACAACTCCTTTTGCTACTAAGATGCAACTTCACAGACATAAACATGGCCAGCTCTACATTTGTAGAGGAGGAACTTCAAAATTAATAAATAAAGATTTTGAAGAATAATTCAACATTATCCACGTTTGGGAAGAGAAGAAACTTCATGAGTGGCGGATGTGATCAGGAATGAGTGGATGCTTATGAAGGCAAGGTAAAAACAAAATGTTTGATTTGGAAATGCTGGCAGAGAGACCCTGACCCAGAAAAAAAAAAACAAAACAAACCAGCAGAAACACTAAACCCATACTGATTTTATTACATATATGGATTAGAATAGTCTAGTAATTCCTGTGAAATTAAGGAGATTATTTCACTTTGAATTCATTGTTTTATGATATAATTACTCATCAGGAAGTGTTGTATTTATTTTCCTAAATGAAAGGTGAGTAGTTGCCAGAAAACTGCATTACATTTCTTGTTAAATTACCCAAGTGTGGAGAACTCTGCCCAAGCAGAGCTCAGTAGTAAAAAGAACAGCTCTGATTCAGATTGCTCTTTCTAATTTCAGGTTCAGGACTCTTATAATTTAACTTGTTTTTCTTAATGTTGCCATTGTATTAGCAGCCAGAGGTATCATTTCAGCTCAGATGTGCTGAATTCTGTATGTTAACTTGTGGAATAATTTGTCCTTGCTGAACTTATTGGTATAGCTCCCGTGCAAAATGTACAGTTGGGGCTTTATTCCTCAGCTGTATTAAGCAGCTCTGCAGACCAGTTATGGAGGAGCTGCTTCAGGCTGATTGTATTCCTCTGTGTTATTCTTGCTTACTTGGGCAGCCATTACAGCTGCGGTTAGAACTTATTCTGCTAGTTAAATTGTTTTATCAGAACCTCAAAGGGATAAGGATGGGATAGAGCATGAGTGTCCAACTTCTTGGCTTGCCTTGGTTGCACTGAGTGAAGAGGAACTGTGTTGGGCTGTATATGCTTAGACTGCTCCAAAAGTAACTCTTCCTATTTATTTCCATGGAAGCAACAGATACAAAGAGTACAATAACACTTTTTAATAGAGCAAATTCTCAGCTACAAAGGACTATTTTTCAATGTTGTCACCATCATTAGCTTTACACGTATCAAAATCTGAATACTTATTTTCCACAACTTGAGCTAGCACTGCATTGTGCCCTTCTTTCAGCCCAGATAGGGTTAACAGTGCACCAATCTTTGGGATAGAGTATCCTGCATTGGTATAGAGGGCATCCCATAGTATCCTCAAAATCTAGGGCCATTCACTGTGGGTAATGTAAAGGCTGATTCGAGGCAGTAAATCTAGATTAATCTTTCAGAGAAGCATCTGGAAGTGGACAGTATGGCAAGTGTTCCTGCTCATCCTAGTAAGGGTAGGGAGATCAGTAAGTCCCAGGAACAGCCCTGGGGCTGGATAGAAGGGGGTGATGGAGCTAGATCAGAAAGAGCCCAGGTGCTGGTTCCCTACTGACCTAGTTTCTGTAGGGATCAAGCTAGAGTTCCGGGGGTGATAAGTTGTGTTTGTTTGCTTTTCTGACTAAGCACAAGAAGTAACATCCAGAGTTGAAAGGGAATACTTCAAGGAAATCTAGTTAAACATCAAAAGGCTCTCCAGGAGTTCCTCTTTCCTTTCAGATAGTAAAAATGAAACAGGACGGTCAAAGTACGGATAAATCAAGCACTTGTGAAAACTGAGTCAGCTCCAGAAATCATGAGTGATTTTAAAAGTATACGCTATTTTCCTCCATCCTGGTTTTGTTGGACTTAAGGTTTCAGAGGTTTCAGATTTTCTCATTTGTCTTCTACCTCTTTCTGTCCTGTAGTAAGGACAGAAATAAATTAAAACAAAGATGATATTTTCAGAGCAAGAGATGTGGCTTTAATAAAAACTGCAAATATTAAGGACTTGAAAACGCCAAGTCAACCTCACCAATACAACCTGTATATGTGAGTACATAACTATAGCTCCAAGCATAGAACAGTAAAACTGTTCAAGTGAGTTAGCTTAGACACAAACTGCATGCTTCAGAAGTGGTCTTTCCTAAACTTTTGTGCCTATGAAATTCCAAACTGTAAAATTTGAAGAGGCTTTAATGAGACTGACGAGGTTGTACTGGAAAAAGGCAGTATATTTTGTAGTGCCTTTGAAGTATTTGACATACATGTAGGGGATGCACCCAGTAGGCTTTTTAAATAGATCTTAAATCTACTTAAACCTCCTTGCAGCTTGGCTTTAGAAGCTATTTTTAACATAGGCTTTTTTCTTTGCATCTCATGAGATGCCTTCCAACTAGTCACACACGCTTCTGGGATGCAGAAACACTTTTTGAGGATGCTGGCACTGTACCCACATCTCTGCCACAGGAAACTCTGTTTTACCTGGAGGGGATATTAGGCTTTAGGAAGGGAGAGCACAAATGCCTCTGGGTCTTTGTACCTAATGCTTCTGCTCCTTATCTTTTAGTTGTTCATAAAGGTACTTCCATAGTATCCTGTGGTCCAGTGGCCTGGTGTTCATACTGGAAAACCTGTGGCCATAATTTGTCAGTTATACTTGTGGATAAGTATTCTTAAAAATTGTGTACATGGATAATTAATTATCTTGAAATTTTGGATTTAATAATTTTAAAGTCTTAATAATATTTTTAATGTCTGTTTTGACAATACTTTGATATTCCATTTTATTCTAAAAGAAAAATACTGAGATCTATTGCCCATGATCCCTTTGTTACCTGGCTAGGTGCTCTGCATCCCTTTGATTCAAACTTCTATTTCATAAAATGTGATTAACCAACTTGTTTTCTCCCATTTAATGTTTTCCTGTTGTAAACTTGGTTTCGTGCTTTCATGCTGCAAGGGTGCAATCTGTTTGCTCTGTGTCTGCTGTTAAGACAACTGAAATGTTTTGGTCATTATTTTATAAGGTCTTCTTAAGTCTATTCAACGAAGTCTAATATTTCACAGAAGGAATAAAACCTGGAGGGATATAACCTTGATCTTGAATTCACTTTTCTTTAGAAGGGAAAAGGAACGTCCTTACTACTCTTGAACACAAAAGCTTTTGCTAGATAGATGGTGAATTCGTGTGGCAAACTGAGGTTTACAGACAAAGGTCTGTGCAAGGGAGGCAAATTGCCTTTCTCTTTTTTACTAAGAGATTGGTTGATACCCCATGCCTTCTGTGCTTAAGAGGAATGTGGATTATACTCCTAACTGTAAGTTTTAACTTTGGGCCAGCCCAAAGTAGTCTGACGGTAGTATCCAACAGTAGTGATCTCCTTCTATGACTGAGTTGATCTCCTGTGGATGAGGGAAAGGCTGTTGACACAGTCTACCTAGACTTCAGCAGAGCCTTTGACACTGTCTCCCTCAGTATTCTCCTGCAAAAGCTGGCAGCACATAGCTTGAACAGGTACACTCCTTGCTGGGTGAGGAACTGGCTGGAGGGCCCAGGTCTGGAGTGTGGCGGTGAATGGAGTTAAATTCAGCTGATGTCCAGCCATGAGTGGTGCTCCCCAGGGGTCAGTACTGGGGACTGTTCTGCTCAAAATCTTTATTGCTGACCTGGATGAGGGCACTGAATGCATCCTCAGTAAGTTTGCAGATGGCACCAAGCTGAGAGGAAGTGTAAATCTGCCTGGGGGTAGCAAGGCTGTACAGAGGGATGTGAACAGGCTGGGTTGCTGGGCTGAGGCCAGTGGGATGAAGTTCAGCAAAAGCAAGTGTCAAGTTCTGCACTTTGGCCAAAACAACCCCAGGCAGTGCTACAGGCTTGAAGCAGAGTGGCTGCAAGACTGTGTAGAGGAAATGGATGTGGGGGTGCCGGTTGATGTTTGCCTGAACATGAGCTGGAAGTGTGCCCAGCTGGCCAAGAAGGTCAACGGCATCCTTGGTGGACAATTGGACTGGATGATCTTGTAGGTCTATTCCAGCCTTGGTGATTCTATGATTCTAGTACTCAGTGATCCATGTAGGTTCCTTCCAACTAAAACAATTGTATTTAACTTGGAGGTGCAAAGGATGTGTTAAGTTTAGGACTAATCCCTGCAGCTTAGGTGCTGTCCTTATCCTAACAGGCTGATATTTCTAGTGCAATCATAGCCCCGACTCTCCATTCTCTAAAAGGTGTTTTCTCCCTTTTGTGAAAAGTAGGGAAAGAGGTGATTGTGGGAGGAAAATACCATCAATAAGTTATGACAAATGTCAACATTATGACATTTACTAAGCAAGAAACCTTGACTTGAATGTGAGTCATAGATAGCCAAGCAAGCTGTACTCAGGTCAGGACTTAAAATACATATGTGAGTATATATTTTAAAAATGATTTTTTATATGACTTCCACCAGGTTAGATTTGACTGTATCTTGTGGCTAGAAGAAGGAAGCAGTAGATGAAGGTGCACATTTCTGAGGTGTTCCTAGAAGGTGCAAGAAGGAATCCACAGATTAAGTAAATAGTTATAGTATTAGGTGATCCTTCCCTTCCTGCTGAGCTGTCTTGGTTTACAGCCCAAAGGTTGGCCTGAGTTGCAGATGCTCAGTAATGCAGAACTTCATCCTGGAAGTCATATTAAAATTTCCGGTAATGGGGATAAAACCTCTTCTGCTGGATTTCTGCTCTTTTCTTGTAAGCATGGGCTGTTACTGTGTAGTGAGCTCAAGGATGTTACTACTGCATGCTCCTCTCCCTGAACACTTCCTGCTCTCCTAAAATCTGCGACTGTGTGAATTTCCCTCAAGGATATGTTACCATCAATCTAGTTCAAAACCAGATGCTTTTAAAGTTGCTGATTTAGGTTAAATGTTGTCTGTTGATTCAAAACTAGTAAAGTAGATAAGGTTTCTTCATAAGAGGCAATCGTTAGGTTTTAATTCATTTATGTTAAGAGCTGCATCCAGTAAACCTCTATACATGGCTTTTGTAATAGCAGAAAGTCTACCGGAGAAATTCATGGTGCTCATAACCAGCAGCACTTGAATGAAGTAATCTGGTGTTGTAGCTGTACTCGTAGTGCTTGAATTTCTTTTCATACCTCAGTCATCATTTTTAAAAACGGGTGGTATTTCTGAGCAGAGTTCAGACATGTGGCAGATAAAAAGGAGATCTGCATTTGATAAATGTACTGATGACCAATAATATGAGCCTCATCTTCATGTTTACATCAAATAGCTATTCTAAACTAGTGTGTGCTTTCTCCCCTATGACTCCACCTTTGATCATGTATGCATCTAGCCCAGTGCTAAAGGAGACTTCATGCTGAAACATTCTAAGCTTATTCAAGTGCTTCAGCATCGTTTTCATAGGAATCTGGTAAAATGGAAAGAATATGCGGCTTGTTTTCTTCTGTTTTGGAAGGATTGTTCTAAACTTCAACTCAGATTAAAACCAGCAGGCAACTTAATCATTCTCTTCAGTACCACTTATGAATTATTTTTTTTTTTCCTGTGCTTAATCTAGCTGCCTTTTTGAAGGCTACGGAGTTGTCCTCAAGAGAATTTTAAAATGTGATTTATTTTTATCCACTCTATCACTCCAGTGCGTATAGATATTACAATTTCTAGTTGTTATTGCTTAATGACATGTAGATATCAGCATAAAATAGATTTAAAATGGAAGAGTAAAGATAGTTCTTTCTCTGGCTTTCCACAGGAAAGAACAGAAAGGTGAATCTTGAGCTGTCAGCCATAAAATTTAGCAAAGGTTGCAGAAGCAGGCATCAGTACTGACAGTAGCTAAACTAGATGCTGGTAGAAATCAGAATGTTTTAAGAAGGTGTGGCTGTGTTTGTTTGGGCCTTACTCTTTGTTAGGGATGAGTTACTGGTCATCAGCAGCTGGTGCATGGATTAGATAACCCTGACATACTCTGGGAAAGCTAGCACTGAGCAGGGAATCTGTCTCACCATGGTGTTCCAACAGCCTAGGAAGTAATGAACTGGAGCTGCTGCTGTGCGTGGTGTGAAAAGTTCAACCAGCTGAAGGCAAGCTTCAGCTGCTGCTATCAAAAGAGCTGCTTCAGCTTGCCTGAAAAATAACAGTAAAATCAAGGACTCTTCAGTGAGGGTAGAGCAGCTGCTATGCTGGCAAGGGTGTTCCTGCCATTCAAGCATGTCATAACCTAGGATGCCCTTCCAAAAGATGCTGAAGAACTGAAAGATTAGTGATTAAAGGGGTAAAAATTAAGACTCCTGGAGCTTAGTCTCTTCTGTTTAGCAAAAGTTTTGGCTCCAGTTAACTAGAATGAGAGAGTAATTTAATCTGATGAAAAAGAGCATTAACAAATAGCAGTGGCTAAATGAATTCTGATTCTGAATACTTCTGATACCAAGAGGCTACTACTATAACCACTCAGACTGTTGGGAATTCAGTTGTTTGGGATTTATTTTAAGTGAAAAATGAATGAAGATCAAACTTTGAATTCTAACTTGAAGTAATTCGGTGAAGTCTGTTATGCAGGTCAGATGAGATATTTGTTGTTTTTTTTCCTCAAGTGTTAGAATATATGTAGAGGAATAGATCAGCACATATGAACTTAACTGACCGTGTGAACATTTCATCACATGTTTCACTGGCAAGTGAATTATTGGAAACTGCCTTCAGCAGTATTGCGTGGGATATGGAGCGAACTTGTACCTACTCAGAGCTGAAAGCAGTCAAAGATGCTATTTGTTTTTCTGCTTCTCTGATGTGTGGCTTATCCTTGCAGCAACTCAGCTTGTAAAGGAGGCATGTTTGGATTGCATATATATTTCTTAAACATTTCCTCTTAAGTATTTCCTTTGCCAAGAAAAATAATTTCCTGAAAAACTTGTTTTAAATGTGATTTCTAAATGCTATTAACTGTTCTTGAAAATGGATTTGGTCTGCATTGTCTCTAATTCTATATATACAGGTCAGGTATCCCACAGAGTCTGCATCTGAATCATAATCACTTTACTTGAATCCTCTATTTTAATTCAAGGTAAAAAAAAACAGATCCTTGCGTAATATTTATCATTAATTCCATTAAAATCAATGAACCATTTGCAGAATAGTCCCAACATGCACAAGCCATCGTAACAGTTTTCCAGGCAACTCTTCTGGATTTCTCAGTAAAACTTGTTGTGCTATCAGAATTCTGCTGCTTTTAAATCGCTGTACTCTTCTCTCTTTGGTATCACTAACTCTGTGTACTTTGCATCCAGGGCTAGGTCAGCCCTGTTATTCCCAATCTTCACCACCTTTAAGTGCAATTTTTCTATATATTGGCATCATTTTGATGCTTAGAGCAAAGGAAGTTTTCAGGAAAGGAAAATGTACCTTGGAGAAGGTGGAGAAATGTGAAGATTTTTTTTCTTTTTAAGGAACAGTTAAAAATGTGGCTATACTTTTCAGGTTATAGAAAAAGTAGCTGTCTCCGTTCCATTCCTAATTGCCACCTAAAAAGTGGGCACTTTTTATAGTGGCTTCCTCTCAGCCTAATCTTACTTGAACCTCTTAAAGGATGAGATCTTCTGGAACTGAATTCTGAACTGGCCCCCCCTCCCTCCCCTCACCCCCCACCCCAGCCATCAGTTAGTTCCCACTGATAGCAACAAATGTCAGAATAAATCTTATGGAAAAAAAGACCTAACACAAAAGCTTCCAAAAACAGTTGCATAAGTGACCATGTAAGTTCTATTTTTATTAATTAACTTCTTGTGCTTAAAAACTGAATTGGAACTCTTGAACTGAAAAACAAACAAACAAACAAAAAAACCCAAAACCAAAACACTTTTGGAAGCTCACAGCTACTGTCGGTACTATGAAAGCCACAAAAAAGGTCGCTGTCGTACGCAGCTATGCTTTTATTCCAGGAAGCAATGCTTTGGGGATTGCATATTTTCAGACATGACCAGAAACAAAGCCTCATGCTGAAGAAAACAAGATTACAGTACTGAAGACAAAGTGGCAGTCAAACAAATGTAAATCTTTAACCTTGCACTTGTATGTTTGATTAAACACCACTTACTGCTGCTACATTTTCTTTTTAAATCAGCAGTGAGCTCTAGCCGTATCAATCCATCCCAAGTTAACAATACGTATTGTTAAGAAGTCATTGAGCTCTTCTGCAACCACTACAAATCTGCCTCAGGTAATGTGAGACAGTGCTAGGCTAATGGAGGTGAGAATCTAATCTACTGATTATCTAAACTACACTTTTCCACCAACTGCCATCCAAGCAAGATAAGTGATACTAAGGAAGGAGACATTTAATCCTACCTTTCCATGCACCCGAGCAAAATCATTTTCATTGCCAGCTAGGATGCCTGCAGGGAGATTGGTAAGACTTATTACAGGCAATGAAGTAGCACTGCAAATGTCTGAAATGTATGGAAAGTAATAAAAGTTGTCTAAAGATGGAAATAGCATGATGTATCATCTGCAAGTGATTAAGATGGTGGGTGGTTTTCAGATGGCTTCTGTTTCCAGAAGTGTCTGTTTCAGTACCTCAGTATCTCGCATTCAGGAATGCCTGTCAATTTTGCAAGTTATGCCCTTACTTATGGCAAGGGCAGGATCATCTTAGTGACTACACATCTTACTCCACTTGACCATGAGGAAGTCTTCAGGGACGAGGGGTTTCAAAAATAATTTTCCTGAACAGGGATGGGATTTCTGAGTGGTAGCACATAGGATGCTGTGCAGATGTGTGGGTTATATCTTAGTGCTCAGAAAAAACGTTTATCCTGGAGCTAATGGTATGGCTCAAAGGCATGAGAAGAACTTGTGGACAGCAGCTCTCATCAAAACATTTGTGACTCTTTCATGTGCGTATACCTTATGTAGGCAGTGAGTGGGCAAAACCTACTTCAACTGCTGTAAGAAACAATAAATGTGGTAGTGTTATGGCAGCATCCAAATTTATTCAGGCATGGAACTTAGAGTTCCAATTTCAAGAGCTTAGAAAGCTGATCTCACCCAAGATTCTATTAATTCTTCATACACTGTAGTGGTATGGATGCCCTAATCTCAGTCTTACTTCCAAGAAGGCTGCATTTAGTTCTGGGGCCCTCACTACATGAATGACGCAGACCTGGTGCAGTGGGTCACTGGGAGGCCACAGAAATGGACAGAGAACTGGAGCACTTCTATTAGGACAGGATGGCAACAGTTGGGGTTGTTAAGCCAGGAGAAGAGAAAGCTTTGGGGATACCTCATTGTGGCCTTCCAGTATCTAAAGAAAGCTGAGGAGGCACTGTTTACAATGGCATGTAGCGACAGGCTAAGACACAAAGGCTTTAAACTGAAAGAGGGTAGATTTAGATTAGATGTTAGGAAGAAATTATTTATTATGAGGGTGGAAGCATTGGAAAAGGCTGTCTAGGAAAGCTCTGGAGGCCCCATCCTTGAAACTGTTCAAGGCCAGGTTGGATGAGGCCCAGTCTGGTCTAGTGAGTGGAACCCTGCCCATGGCAGAAGGTTGGAACTAGGTGAGCTTTAACATTCCTTTCAAACCAGGCTTTCAGTGAGCATTTTATGTAATTCTGGAGATGGATGAGCTATGGCATTTTTTCTGATTCTTGAGAACTGATGATTTCAGGCTTTCTACTCTCTGAATGTGGTCCTCAAAGCTCTTTGCAGTTCTAGGTGTTGTTAATGGAATCATATAATTGCTTGGGTTGGAAAGGACTCCAAGGATCATCAAGTTCCAACCCCTCTGCCCAGGGCTCCATCTAACCTGGTCGTAAACATTCCCAGGAATGGGGAATCCACAGCCTCTCTGGGAAGTCTGTTCCAGCACTTCACCACTCTCTCTGAATAACTTCCCCCTGACTTCCACTCTAAACCTTCCCTCCTTGAGCTTAAAACAATTCCCCCTTGTCCTATCACCTGAGTAAAAAGTTGATTCCCCTCCTCTTTATAATCCCCCTTTAAATACTGGGGGGCTGCAATGAGGTCTTCTTGCAGCCTTCTCTTCTCCAGGCTGAACAAACCCTGTTCCCTCAGCCCGTCGTTGTAGGGAAGGTGCTTCAGACTTCTGATAATCTTTGTGGCTCTCCTCTGGATCCTCTCCAACAGCTCCACTTCTTTCCTGTGTTGGGAGCCCCAGACATAGATGCAGTACTACAGATAGGGCCTCACAAGGGCAGAGTAGAGAGGGACAATCACCTCCCTGTCCCTGCTGGCCACCCCTCTTCTGATGGAGCTCAGGATACCATTGGCCTTCTGAGCTGCAATGCACGCTGCTGGCTCACGTTCGGTTTTTCATCTACCTGGATCCCTGGTCCTTCTCTGCAGGGCTACTCCCAAGGAATTATTTTCCCAGTCTGTTTACATATCTGGGATTACCCCAATCCAGGTGCAAAACCTTGCACTTTTCTATGTTGAACCTTGTGAGGTTCGCGCAGGCCCATCTTTCACGTTTGTTGAGGTCTTTCTGGATGGCATCGCTTCCTTCTAATGTGTCAACCACACCACTCAGCTTGGTGTCATCAGCAAACTTGCTGAGTGCACTTGAGCCTGTCATTTATGAAGATGCTAAAGAGAAGTAGTGCATTTCTCTTTACAACACAGATTTTTGCTTAGACAATTTGTTTTGGGAAATTGAATGAATTATAGTTTATAATCCATGAAAGACTTCTAATGATGGGACAAACAGATCAGATATCTTACTTTTATAAGGCTTTGAGGAGATGATCTGGCTCGCTAACTGTACTTATCTTTCAACCCTCTATCTATACTAGCTTTTATATATAACCCAGCTAGGCCGTACCTACACCTGTGCTGCATTCTGAAAGTATGCACTGCCTTGTCATGTAACATGTTACGTTGACAAGAAATATTTAAATAAATGTTTTTAGCTTTTTGAAACATGTCTTAGTATTCCCAGAAAGATGGGGACTGCATAATGCTTGTGGTTCATCCTGAAAAGGATGGATTCTATGAGCTATGAAAGACACTGTTGCACAAGACTTGAATCCATTCCAGATAAGGCAAAATTTACTTGCCTTTGTATCAACTAGTTTTGTACTTGAATATCCTTAACAACCTTGTGCCCCAAATACTGGAGTCTGTGCTTAAATTAGGTAAAACTATATGCCAGTCCAACTGCTTAGCCCTCTCCAGATAGACTGGGATCTGCTCTACCTGTATACTAAACTATCTGGATGCACCAAAATATGATGAAAAGAGCATTTTGTAATGACTCTGCAGAGCTGGTGGAGCTGTAGTGGAGCAAGGGCAGCTGTGGGCTCTTGTAGTGCTAAGCACCCTGCTAAACTTAAGGAAGAGCAAATCTGAGCAGGAGAATCCAAACCTGTGTTCAGTTTTTCATATAGAATATTCCACATGGTGTGGGTTTGCAAAGCAGCTGCTGACATCCTCAGTTGTTTAGCTTGTATGGAATGCACTAAATGTGGGGCAACTGGTTTCTATCTGCATCCTCAAAATGTAGCGCACTCTACTTTCAAGTATGTTAGTCTTTTAAAGAAATGGGCATGAGAAAAAGGCAAAATCCAGGCTTGCTCCCTGAGGAACTGAGATAAAGACTGAAGAAACTGAGATTAAGACTTTTAGGGTGACAAGGATGGAGACACATTGTGGAAAAATCACTTAAAAACACCAGTTGGGATTTTTTTTTCTAGCTGGTAATCACAGAAGCTACTGCAGACTTTCAGACTGTCTGTATAATTTTCTCTGACTGAGTGGTTGTAGTATACATTATGACAAATGTATTACAGTAATCTTATGATCCATTATTTTATATGTCAGTAGTAAGATTGGTGGAAGAAAATTGCATTTCCATCAAATTAAGCTAGAGAAGTGACAAAACTGTGTCTTGGATAATCTAATAAGAGCAAACTAACAAATATCGATGGGGTCTCTGTGATGTATATACTTCAGCAGCAGAGTTAAGGATTATAAATTGGTTACCATGAACAGTATTTAGGACGTTGCAAATTCCCAAACAGACTAACATACTCCTTTAATGTAACCTGCAAAACAAATGCAAAACTGAAGGTCTCCTGTATTTCTATTATCTATTCCTATGGTATTTTAAGTCCCAGCTGCTGTAGCAGTGCTGTTCTTCAGAGAATCTCTACTAGGCTAAATCCCACTCAACTACATTGGAAGTACCACTGGCATCAGTGAAGGACTTATCTCACTAAACTGCTGTACGATTTCGTTTTAATTCAATGTTTTTTACAGCCTCTTGCAATACTACATCATATTGCAAGCTAGAATTAGATCTCCAAATGTTGAGAGACAGAGTACATTGTCAACATTGCGTACATTGGCTGCAGTGTATGCCTCAGCACCGTCATTTACAGGAAGGAGGCTCTGATTGTCTCACTGCTAACCAAACTTCACATTACTGTTTTTCACCCTCACTTCACAGTTACCCATTGTCTTAAGGCTCCGTGGAATAGCTTATACTGTTCTGTACTTCTGTTCCACCTTATCCAGCATGAATAAACTTGCACCAACTAGTATTTTTATCTGAAATGCTCAATTCTTCGGCCTTGAGCAGCTACTGAAATATTAACATCTTAGCATTAAGTTTTAGGGGCATTTCATTTAGGCTAATGTGTATCAAAGCAAGAATAAGAAAGCTTTAGACCTAGATGACACTGGGTGTTTTTTTGTTTTGTTTTGTTTTTCTGTGAAAGGGCCAAAAATATTTATGATGAGTGTCAGGAACCTCTGAGAGCTTAGACTGTGGATCTTGTTTCTGCATCAGCACAGGATGGGCACCTTTCTGACAAATATTTTTAATCCATCTGAAGGATGGCAGAACATGGTGTTCAGGAGAGACTGCTCTGGAATCAAACTTTTAAGGTACACAGAGCTCAAATCATCTGCCTACACTTATTGTAATGCCATTCTAGCAGGAGGAAACAGGTTCCTGGTGTAATCTCTTTAACAAAGTTCATCCTAATCCCCATCTGATTATCTGACAGGAGAACAGTAGCAGGTGTTCCCAAACACCTATTCTTCCTTACCCTCAAATGTCAACCTAATGATCAAAAGAGGACTGTTAAATTCTACACCTGTTAATAGATGATTATATCCTCATTTGTTGGTTCCTGTTGAAACCTACTTGACCATATTCACTGGAAACTGACAACTGTTGTCTTTAATGCATTTCTCTACCTAAACTACAACTCTGAAAAGTCAGCTTGAGAAACTCAAAACATTTTAGCTGCTTACAAGGAGGGGAGGGAGGGATCTGTAGAGGGAATGATCAGGCTGGAAATAGTGGATGCATGGTTTCATCAAGGCTGGTTTTTTGCTCAAATTGAATGTCACTGATACCCATTCAGTTTCTCATTAACTCATTCAAACCTGTATGGTAATTGAGGAAATTCTGCAGTGTAATAATCAGCATATATCACTGCTGAGTCAGAAAGCCCAATGACAGCCACGTTTACTATGTACTTCAGTGTACTCTTGACTCTTTGCTTCCTGACCCTGTGTAATGTAACTCCAAATGTATGCTGGTTTTCCAAGCATGAATAGGGTCACTTGAATGCTTCCTCATTCGGTCTGATGAATTGCTCTTTCTGCTCCACACCTATGACTCAAAGTCTTGAGAAAAGACTGTGAATACTGCATTCCTCTCCAAGCATCCCTTCATTGCTTATTGAATTGACAGGTTCTGAAGCAAGTCAGCAGTAACTGAGATTGCTTAAAAAATCAGTTTTTTTGGCAAACGTTGCTCTGAACTTCAGAGAAAAGCATCCTAGCTTCATTATAACACGTTCTCCATTTCCTCATTTGTGCTACTCTCACTGCTTTTGCATCATAGCTATTTCTCAAGGACAGTTCTTACAAAGAACAATTGCTAGTTTGTTGCAGTTGTTTTTTCTAGAACAGATCAAGTGTAAATGCTGTGTCAATAGGCAAGTAGGAAATGTCAGTGGCTCCTTTACTGTGACCAGGAGTCTGTCAATAGATGAGATGTCAATGGAGTCAATTCAAACCTGTTGATACCCTGACAGCTGCAATCCTATATAATCAAGGAAATAATTTAGAAAGAAGATCAACAACCAGCGTCAGTGTTTTATGTTCAACTTTTCTCTAACAGTGCATGTTTAGATGTAGTTCTTCAGGCTTAGTTATTTGCCCATGCTTAAGAGAAGCCTTTAAAAAATCAAGTTATTGAACAAGAAGATTATCCTAAACCTAGGTGTTTTCCTCTGGACCAAAGCAAGTTTTAAAATTCTGATGTTTAAATATCAAAATGTTTCCAGTTTCCCTACTTCACTAACTTATCTTTTCAGAATCCATTATGAAAGTTGTAAAACAAGCATTGAAGTAATTAAAGACAGCATAATCCAAAGTGTATGTCGAAACCAAAATAAGCCTATCAAGCCACGCAAAACAAGCCTTGATCATGATGGTCTCGAATCTTCAGCTTTGTTCACTTCCTTTATTTTTTAATTGTTATATATTATTAAAGCAGTTTTGAGACAGGATTAAGAAAAATGTACTTCATATAAAGTAATTCCACGTATCTCCTCTGGATTAATCATAAAATAGGACACTTCCTGATTAGGAGAGTATTATGAGACATAGCAGATTGAGTAGTAACAACAATGGATTATATAAACAACTCTGTTTAGGAGAACATACACAAAATGTACATAAAATATTTCCTGCAAAATAAACAAAGACTTGAAAAAAGGTCTTCGGTATTTTCCATAATTTCCTAAGTTAAAAAAAGGTTTCATATAAATACACATTCATACAGACCAACTGAAAAATAACTCACTACATGGAGAAATTTCTATTCAGAATGCGGTGCATTAAATTGAACAGGATTGTACTGACAGGGTTTTCTCTCTCCCCCCCTCTTCCTGTTATCTACTACAAATAGCTCAGTTACTCAGACCTGACCTGTGAAAATTTTCTGATGTCCTAGACATACTATAATTCCAATGATTCCTGCTTTGGATCTATTAAATCCTTGCTGTAGAGCTTTTCATGTTGAAAACTCTCCAGGATTCTGTCTTAGAGAAAAGAATTCTGCAGTGGAAAGAAAGGCAACAATCTGCCTTTTTTTTCTTCTTTTTACTCTATAGAAACATTCTGCATTGGTACTGGTCTAGAGGAATATCAGGACTTGAGGGAGCCCTTGGATATCTGCTGTATCTAATGCAAAACATTAGGGGGATGTCTATAGGAAGAAGGGAATTACCATGTGAAGCCCCTGGTGACTTGAAAAAAGACAACAGAGCACTCGTTTTTAAGTAGGATGACCCAGGGAACTACTAACCTGTCAGGCTCAGAGCCAGGGAAGATCATGGAAAAGATCCTCCTGGAAGCTATGCTAAGGCATCATATAGAAGTAAGGGAGGTGATACAGGATAACCAGAATGGCTTCACAACCTGCCTGATTGTCCTTGTCTCTTTTTATGGCGGTGTAACTGTGTCAGTAGGCAAGGTAATGATTGCTGTCATCTATCTGGACCTCAGTAAAGCCTTTGATACCATCTCCCATAACATTCTTCTCACCAAATTGGAAATATATGGATTTGATGGGTGGACTGTTCAGTGGGTGAGGAACTGGTTGTGTGATTGTACCAAGAGAGTCAGTGGCTCTATGTCCAGATGGAGATCAGTGACAAGTGATGTCCCTCAGGGGTCGGTACAGGGGCCAGTGCTCTTTAACATCTTTGTAAATGATATCAACAGGGGAACAGAGAGCAGCTTTAGCAACTTTGTAGATGACACCAAGCTGTGTGATGTAGTTGACGCACCAGAGGAATAGGATTCATGGAGACCACAGGCTTGAGTTGTGGATCTAGGTGAACATCATGAAGTTCAATAAATCCAAGTGCAAGATCTTGAACTTAGGCCATGGCAACCTCTGCTATCAGTACAAACTGGGGGATGTAAGGATGAAGCCGAAAAGGACTTGAGGTGCTGGTGGATGGCAAGCCAGATGTGTGCCAGCAGTGCGCCCAAGCAGCCCAGAAACACAACTGTATCCTGGGCTGCATCAAAAGAGGTGTGGTCAGCAGGGCAAGGGAGGTGATCCTGCCCCTCTACTCTCTATCCACAGAGACCTCATTCTAACAGACAGTTCTAGTGATTATGGCAACACCTTTGTCCTTGTGGGAAGTATGCACAGACTTGCAGGCACTGGATGGAAAAAAGACCCTACCTCTGTGTAGATGCTTCAAGATTTCTATACAAACATAAATGACCTATAAATTGTATCACTGCATCATGAAGTGTAATGGTCTGTACTGCATGTTTGCTCTGTTCTTTTTGTATATCTTCTCCTGACAATGGTCTGAAACTACCTTTGACCTTTGGTCTGATTCCTTCTGGCTGTATTTTCCATACAGATGGAAATCAAATTACACTAAGCAGAAGAGTCAACAATTTTAAACAAAACAGTGCACAGGAAATAAAAGCAATTCCACTGACAAGTTGCTTTACTATAAGCAGTCGTCCTGCAGTATGACTTTAAGATTTTTATTTGATTACACACCAAAGAAAAGAGAATAATTCTACCCTTGTGCTCAACTTGCCTAGCTTACAGATGTTGCACTATTGCCCAAAAAATTGCCCTTAACTTTCAGATGAAGATCAGATCTCAGGGTTGGTGACTTCTCTTTTTATATCTGAGTTTTTTTAATTTTTAATTTTTTTATTTTTTTTTGTATTTGTAATTCTTTGTCGATTGGAAGAACTCAAATACTGCAACAGAAAACAGAGAATTTTTCAAATTCAATCTTTCACTTCTCCTCGAAGATTTTCTTCTTAACTGGTTGTTCTTTAATACAACTTGCCATACCTGAGAATCCCCACAAAGAGGTTTTAACTATGTAATTCTGAATTCACTATCCTGACAAGGGGTCTACCACTTGAAAACTGAGAAAAATCATTTTCACATTTTCCCATTACAATTCTACAGCTTGTGCTTGTCATTTGTTTTCTTCAGAGATACTTGGAAATGCCCTGTGAATTTATGAAGTAATCTTTTATCTGGGATATTTCATAAGTTTTTACCTCAAGAACACTAGAGACCTAAAATATTCTTCAGTATATAATATCTTTTTCAGCATTAATTTAAACATGCAGGATTAAGCATAGCCTGTCTTCAGCCTACAAAGAATTTGTTGATTATTTTCAGACATTGAAAAGCGAGAGGCTCATTCTGTCCCACAAAACTAATTAAACTGTTTACCTTATTAATACTCATTTCCTGTGCTGTTGTGCGCTTCTGTCTTGTCCTGTCTGTCTGAACACTTCTGTGCCTCCTACTATTCACAAAATGCATGTGACCTGACATTCTCATAAGCCTTTCTGGTTTATTGCTTAGTGACCTTCCTGTGGGTAAAGCAATATTTTCAGTTTTGCACATAAGGAACAGACACAGCAGGTAGATTAAAGTATTTACCCAAAGCTATGCAGGAAGTCTGACAGGGCCAGAATCTGACTCCAACTATCCAGGGTCAGTAAACAATAGCCTTCTGCTTGCAGTAGCCTCCACTCTTCCAGCTGTGAGTGAAACTATCAGTTTCCCTATGGGACCGTATTCCAGTATCTCTAACAGCGTTGTAGAAAGAGAACAATTTCTTTTTTGACAGTGGATATTGGCCAAAATCATCACAGGATTCTTTAGCAAGACACTGCAATTTTCCCCTTGTTTTCAGTTTCCTTGTTTAGATTTGTGAAAGGTGTCAGAAACCATAATTTTGCATAACAGCTGAAAATTATCTGACTTTAACTGAACTAGAAATTTGTGAGAAGAATAATGTATGTAAAGTACGTTTTGTAATAATGCATCAGATTTATATAAATACCGAGTGTTAAGTTTAACTCACTTTTTTTTTTTTTTTTTTAAACACGAAGCCTGTTACTGCTGAGGCTATTTTAAAAGAATATAACTTTAAATAGTACAGTACAGTAAAACTAAAAATATCGCCTACGCTATTTAAAGCAGCTACAGTAAAAATAACTCTTGTCCTAAGGCTCTTGCACTATTATCCAGAAGTGCTTGAACATCAGGCAGGGTGTCTCAGCTAGCTCTAAGAATAAAAGGGATGTTGCATTGTTAGTTTTATTTTTGGTAGAGTGTTATTTTTGGTAGAAGACATTTTCAAAAGTGATGTTACAGCCTTCTGCCAGACATGGGATTTAAACAGTTTGGCAAAGGAAGTCTGCCAATGGCATATAATTTAGCAGAAGTTGTTCCTGTTATCTCCCCCTTACTTCCCGGGAGTAGGAACTTGCACTGGCAGTGAGAAACACGAATCTGTAAGCAGGAAAACTTGTGTCCTAGGACAACAGATTGCGGCTGAGCAAGTGTTGTAGGAGAAAATTTTGCAGTACTAAAAGCGCAGCTGAGAACACACACGTGTCACCCTGGAAAATTTTGATACAGATCAAAAGTGAGTGAGCCCGTGAAATCGACAAGGAACTTGGTCCACATAGACACTAGCCAGACAGCTCTGGATAACTGTGGAAACTTATTTCCTACCTCTTCTTTAAATACTTTGATTATATATACAGCACAGATTCATCTGCTGCCAGACAAGTACAAACTCTATTGAAAATTACTGGATTATAGTGAAGCCAGACATCCTCCTCTCAGCTACTTCCTTCTCCCTGCTCGGAAGTACAGTGCCTGTGAGATATTAATGGCTTGAGAATGAATTTTTTTAGGGTTTAAAAGAAAAAAAAAATATTAAGAAACGTTAGTTGTTACTTACAGCTTATGTATTAAAAGTGAAAATGTGAACTTAGTGCGTGAGCAGTAAGAATGGGTGCTCATGTAGGAATTAAGAATCTATTCCAGTGTATACGTAATCTCAAGCAAAGTCATGCTGAAATTTGGGACTGATTTGTTTTTGTAATAACTACTGTCAGATTCTGGCCTGATAGGATTATTCTGAATGTGCAACAGCATCAGGTCTTCAGGGCCCTACAGGGATAATGTTCATTTCAACTGCAATTTAAAATGTTTTCAAACATGAATGATATCAAAAACAGAGCCACTTTGGAACAAATACATTCAAGCTTTGGAAGTCCAGTGTTCTTAGAACATTCTCCCTGATCATGTGTCAGTTGTCTTTTAATGTCATTTATGGACCAAGTCTCCTTTTCCGACCAGGTGCCATTTTGACTGTGCATTCAGACCTCCTCCGGGTACTTAACATTTTTTGTCCTTTATGCAAAAACTTGCTGACAGGAAAACAGAAACTTTCACTAGACTTCAAGTAAGTTGCTGCAGTGCAATCTTTTTAGCTCTCATAAAAATGAAAACAGATGTGGGAGAGGAGACCACAGTACAGACTATGGGTGCTCAATGTTTTCACTTACTTAGGCTGCAATGAGTGAAGAGGAATTGCTTTAGGCTATATCTGAAGTACGTAGGTCACTCCAAAAGTAATGCTTCCTATTTACTTCCTTGGAAACTACAACATATACAAAGAAGCCCACAGGACAGCCCTGAGTTGGGATTCTCCCAGCTAACAGTAAACTTAACAGAATCCTTGTGATCCTGGAACGTTTGAGGGCTCTGGGAGTTCAGATCCCTCCACTGGACTCCTCCTGTTGCCCTTGCATGGCAACTTAGAGGATGGCAGACCCTGCCCTGTCCTCTTCCTCAGGACTTAGTGAAGGAGAGATGAGAGGTCCTGGGCAGGGACGATGAGCGGAATGAGAAGGAGGGGCTCATAGGAGCCTTGGCTGTGAAAAGAAGAATACCAGGAAATGGAGGCTCCATCTGAGCCTACAGGATGGCCCTGAGTTGGGGCTTTCTCAGCCAATAGTAAACTTACAGGATGGGAGGATCAGCACCGGCACTGAGGTGGCTGTCTGGAGGGCAGTGAGCAGATCCCAGTGCCCCTGAGATCTCTGGGGTGCCATCTCTTTCTGGTCAGCCTGACTGTGATGTCATGGTGAACAGTGTGCTCTGATGAAGGTGGGTCCACGTCCATCAGGTCATCCTCTGGAGGCGGATCCACCTCCATGGGCTCTCTATCACTGTCAGACAGGTCCACCTCCGTGGGCTTGATTTCATTGCCCATTTCCTCAGTCACCTCTTCTAGGTGGCTGCTGCATCCTCTGTCTTCCAAAGAAAAACTCCTGGTATATCTCACTTGGAGAACAACTGCCACTGGATCTTTCTGCTTAGTTGTGAGGATTCTGAATGCAGAGTCCCTGTATTTTTAGGGCTTGGAACAGAAGGTGGCCATGGCAATAGGATTCTGAGTGTCCCATGGTGACCAAAACATGGCAGCTGGGAGTTGGGGCCTAAAACCCATGCTGTGAGACAGCTGCAAGCATGTATCAAGAGGGTCAGGGAAGGGACTTCTCAACCACTTTGCAACTGCTCAGAGAGGAACCATCCTGGTGCCAGACAGCAGCAGAGAAGGGGTGAATAATACTGACACCCCCCAGGCAGCCATTGGAGATGCAGTCATTATAAACTGTTGAGTTTTGGGGGTTGCATTGACTGTCCTTTCTCCTCCCTCACTTCCGCCCATGGAGCATGTGAAGGTGGCACCTCTTCTGCCTTGACCTCCAAAGGAGAGGGAGAGAGGGAGAGGGAGGAGGGCCCACTGTCCTATGGGTGGCTGTTACTTGCCACCCATAGGAGGAGAGACAGTGTGGTTGGGAAGTTAGGATAAAAGGGGGACTGTGCCTCCAGTACTCTGAGAGACCCTACAGGGGAAATCCTACAGGAGAGCCTACAGGGGAGTAGACTCTCTCTTTATTCAAATAAAGAAAGCTTAAAACTCCTTTGTATCTTTTTGGGATAAAGATAATTGAGCAAGCCTATTTTGAGCAGAAATTTTCTCAACAGGGTCACGTGCCCCTGTTGAGAAGAGGAAGAAAACCTTGGAACAATCTTTCTATAGCTGCACAGAATAAAAGGTCCCTACACTGTGTTGTAATATCTAGTGGTTTCTTGGTAGCCTGAAGAGAAACTGATACACCACTAGGACTGGTTTACAGGGCTTAGAGAAAGAACTCCTAGGTGCTGCCCTATGCTCATGGCTCACAGAGAGAACTTCAGCTGCTTCTGTATTTTCTTCCAAAATTCTGTCCCTGCCTCTTCCATTTCGAACTCTGCATGGTTTGGTCTAAGATGTAATGTCTGTGACTCCTACTTACTCAACAGAACAGTATATGTAGTCAGTCACATCTGCTAACAACAGTGTCAAAACAGTTTTTATTGCTTTTTACTCCTGTTAGCTTTGCAGAGACAATTGCAGTTCAGCTGGTGCATTACTAACAGCTCATTTGCTGAGTTCCCCATAGAGAATCATCACAGCTAATACTGCATGAGACAAATATGAGCCCCTTTTAATTCCCTGGTCTGGGGCTGGAGGTAGAGCTGCCAAGCGAGGAGGGAATTCTCTTAAATTTTACAATAGGTGTAACCTGGAGTTATGAATGTGAACTTCTACTGCAACTGTGCTTCAGAAAACAGATAGGCTTTAAAGATGCCTAACATAAATAGAGAAGGAATCCCAGGTGTAATTCAAGTCGCACAGAATTAATGAGGCCTATATTGTGCTGCTGTTTCTCATCTGTTCATGAGAACTCAGTTTGTACTGCAGTTGGGTACATGCAATAAGACCTGATGTTTCTGTTTTATGTATGTTTTATGTATTTTCCAGCTGTATATACCACACACATCTATTTTAGGTACGACTGTAACTCAGCTGTTTTCTCCTAGTCACTTGCTTTTACTGAGACTGCTAATGTGCTGCTAAGACAAAGTCAAACTGCTGAAAGCGTGTAGTAATCACTGAATGTAAAAGCAGTACTTGGGTTTTTTTTCAGGCTGACCTCTACACTTAAAACTGCTAAAATTTGTGCTGGAACTAAAAAACACCCCGATGTAATTCAAGCAACTGAAGAAAGATAAACAACCATGCAAAAACTGCATTTTAAAACTATAGAGATTTATCCATAGCAATAATTCCACGTGTCCATTGACTTGGTTGTAAGTAGAGACTGGATGACATGTAAGCACTTAAAGGCAGCAAGGTACACCGTAAACCTAACCAGACCCTGCAAGCTGCTAGGTATAATTTTTGTAAATTTTTGCCCTTTGGTCTTCCTATATTGTATCTCACTGCCTTGCTCTACTTGGTGTCCTTTTAAATCAATAAGCAAAGGAAGAGTTTATTAAGAAAACTGGTATTTTTGGAGTGAAAAGAAGATAGGCCTGTCAGCATAACGCTGCTTAGTTTAAGTCTGCTGGCTCTGGGATTGAGAATCAAGTTGCCATTTTGTTACTGGCCTGAGTTTAAATTCAGCACACGGTTGATACCAAAGACTGTCAGAAATGTTGCAGAAGGCTGAGTATCAAAGATTCAGGTCATCTGTCCTGAATGATGAAAATATTTCACAGTAGGTTATTTTGGCTGCAATTGGAAGAAATATGTTGTTTAAGTGCGTATCCACTTCTTTTCCTTTTATTAGTAGAATTAATTGACAAATGAAAGAAGACAGTGGCAAATTAACTCATGTCAGACTTACACTCACGGTATTTGTGTGGGGAGGTAGATGTGACACTGCAGAAATACTGAGCGTGGCCCTGGATCTGTGCACGCTGGAGCTGTGTTCATATTATTGTGATTTATATATATATGTAGAAAACCTGATACAAAATGGAGTGGTGGTGATGTTGCTTGTTTTGATTTTCGGAAGCACTGCCAACTACAGAAAAAAAAAAAAAGACAGCCCCTCCCACCCCCACCCCCCAAAAAAAAAACAAAAACAAAAACAAAAAGCCATAAACCACCAAAATCTCCAAAGAAGACAATAGATAGTTATGAAGTATTGTGACAATCAAACAACAAGAGCAGAAAAAATGTTTAGAAGAGACATATGGCCTACCATGCTGGCCCATTTTTGGTTGATCTTTTTCCAATCCTTCTGCTCTCTCAATATAACCTCTCTCTCAGTCCCTCCCCACTCCATAAACCCATCTGTCTTCATCTGTTAATTCAGTCCTCTGTTGCTGTGGAATTATCAGCCAAGTGACGGTGGACGATGAACTCTTCAATTCTCTCCAACATAGTCAGAACAGGCCTGCTACTCAGTGGTGGGCCAGTGTTGAGAAAAATGTAAATTACTAACAATTTGTCTGGGAACCTTTGGTGAGAGAGAGGCCAAAATAATCAACTATTTGGCACCTTCAAAAATTTTCCAAGGTCTAGATGCAGCCAGTAGAAATATCTTCACCACCCTACTGAGAATGCAACGATTCTGGCTTTCATCACCTAGGAGGAATCTCACCGCTTATCTTGTGCTTGAATCTGTTCGGTCTGAGAGAGGTTTCATGAGAAGGCTGAAGTGATCTAGTGGGGTTAATTGCCCTGTAAAAAATTAACTTTTTTCCTTCTTGCTTGCCAAATGATTTCACCTCTCTCACCAATGTATTAGAGGGATATGTTGGCCTGACACCAGTTCAGCTTAAAAAATTAACCCAGAAAAACAGAATAACTCTGTTCTAGATTAATGAGCTAAACTAATTTACTGAAGGACCAGGTGAATGCCTGGGCTGGCATGAAGGAAGGGTCAGAATCACATGATCAGGAATCAGACGCAGAGCAAAACCACAAGTATTCTCTTTCAGCAAGAACTCACTCATCTTTTGAATACATACCCATGCTCTAATAATTCAGTATCCATGCAAAATAAATAAATAAATGAATAAATAAATAAATCTGTACATGCAAGGTGAAGCAGGAATGGAGATCAGGATGCTGCACAACACATTACCCTTCCTGGCAAGGAGGGAAATGGTTAGCTACAGGGACTGCTGTCCTGCTGGAATCAGGGATCATTCCTGGTTTGTCCCACGTGAATTCTCAGCAATTATAATCCTTGATCATCTTTTAGAAGACAGACTGTCATGGCCTGTCCCAAGTGTTCAGATCTGGGCTGTCAGGAAGGAAGAATATGGCAATTTGTGCCCGGGAGCTGTTTAAAGAAAGCACTCCGTGGACAGAGCCTGAAGTCCTCGTACCTACATCACAGATAAGCTGCCCACTGCCATGCGTAAACACTGCATTCAGCTGAGATACGAGCAATCCCATCTGTGTAAGGCAAAATACAGTAATAGGTATTAGACAGCATCAGCTAAGTGCCCTTGTAAAGACAGTCTGTGTGTTTTGAAATCAGTAATGGAGTTCTGAGTCCCAACAAAGCAAGTGATTTGTAATGAGAAGTCACGTCAGCCAGATATAAGGATGCCGTGTGGTCATAAATAAGTCCAGCAGCTAGAAATGCCATGACTCCGCCTTATTTCATGATTCTGCAGGACTGCTCTAGCTGCCAACATTCTGCTACCTCCCTGTAAAACACAGACACATGGCTCAGTCACACTGGCTGCCCAGATCATCTTCACCTCACACTGTCTGCAAGCGTGCCTTATCTTAACAGCTGAAAAGATACCAAAACTGTCACCCTGCAGCAAAACCAGCTGTTAGATTTAGTCCGTGGGAGTTTAGGGAGTGTATAAACAGGTAGGCACGTAAAATGTTTATAATACAGATAAACATCTGAAACGCCAAAGTTCAGTTCCGTTTCGAAGCTGCTTATGCGTTATGCAGCTCATCTCCTTTTAGTAAATGCAAAGTTACAGTGGAAGCCCCTTTAATTCCAATGTGCGCCACTTCTTTCTTTTGAGGAACACGAGAGAAAAGGTCCTTTATAAAAGCCAGGTTTACATTCGGAATCATTTGCCACAGAACTGCATTTATCTTCTGTTCACAATTTGAATGCCCACCTACAGGAGGTGGGCATGGAATACGCAGTTTGCCTCCTGATCTTAATTTTAACCTCTCCTGTTTTACTCAGACTCCAGCAAAGGGCAATCTAAAATTGCTGCTTCTGTGGGAGATTTCAGGGTGTTATTTTCAGTCTAGAAGGAAAGCAGTCGGCGGCGTCAGCTCCCCGCAGAGTTGGGTAGATGTCGTTTGGCGTGCGAGGCAGACATCAGCCACCACCCCAGAGTCCGCGCTACCGGCGCGGGGATCAGCAGGAGGGCTGCAGGCCCGCGGGAGGGGGGCAAGAAGGGAAGAAGATCTGTATTTCTCCCGCACACGCCGTTAGCTCACCTCGGCGCCGGGCGAGGCACCCAGCCGGAGCTGAGGGCGGCCCCAAGCCCGGCGCTCCCAGGTGCGCGGGGTCCCGGCTTCGGGCCGCCACCCCCAGGGGCCGCTGGCGTCCGTCCCCAGGCGGCCCCGGGGCGGAGGCGAGGGGCGGGCCGGGCTGCCGGGCTCCCGCCGCGGCGTGTGGGTGGCTCCGAGCGCCCGGTACCCGGCGGCAGGCGGCGGGGTGGGAGGAGGCTGGCGGGGAGGGGGAGGAGGGAGCGCGGCGGCGTCGCGGGCGTTGCGGCCGGTGCTGCCGGACTATGGTGAGCTTCGGCGGGGGCCGACACGCGGGCGGCGCTGCCCGGCGCGGCGAGCTGACACAGGGCACGCGTGGGATGTGAGCCCCGCCGGGGGAGCATGAGCTGCGCCCAGGCCGGCATTGTCCAGGTAAGGGAGGCCGGTGCCGCCCCGGCACGGCCCTTCCCGCGGGGATCGAGGGGCGGCGGCGGCGGCCTGCAGGGGGGTTCCGCGGCGGGCACCTTTGTGCCGAGAGAGCGGCGGTGCTGCGGGGAGCCGGCTGCGTGTACGCGGGTGTGTGTGTGTGTGTGTGTGTGTGTGTGTGTGTGCGTGCCCGGGGGGCGGCGGCGTGGTGTTGTTCTCCGTGGAGCATCCGCCTGCGTGCCGGGCGCTGGCCTGCCCGCGCAGCGCTGCATGATGCGGCTGCGGGTGCGTGCCGGCGGGGAGTCCCGCGCGGGGTCCGCCGTGGTCGTGGCTCTGCCCTTTAGGAGAAGAACCCCCCCCCCCCCCCCGATCTGGTTTTTGGCTCCCTGACAATGCACCAAAATTTAAGAAGCAAACTGCTTTTTTTTTTTTTTTTTATTCCCCTCCTCCCTTTCTGCTGTAATCTAGCCTTACGATTTCATATTTTCGCTTATTACCTTATTACGTAACCGCTTCTTTTTTTTTTTTTGCCGGCAGCGATTAAATAAAATTCCTATAAGTACGTAGGGAACGTTGCCCTAGCCTCTAAGCACTGTCAAATAATGCTCCTCACGTTTTGCACCTTCACAGAAAACGGATTTGCACCGAAACGGGCACGTACGATGTGTTGTCTCTTGCTTTGTTTCCCGTGTGTTTTCCTTTATACTTGAAGATAGAAATTACTTGGCCTGGGTTTCGATTTTTGCATCCCGCTGTCTAGAGCTGCGGTAGTGCTATTTTTTGTTGGTTTTTTTTTTTATGCTGCACTCAGCAGAAGCGCGTAGGGAGGCTGTCCAGCATAGCCAGCAGCACTGCCATCTCGTTCCAGGGGCACCCCAACATCAGGACAGAGCACTGCCCAGCTGGGGATGACACACAGCAGGTGCTCAGCTGTGCCTCTCTCACGCTAAGGATTGCGGTTATTTGAATCATTCATTTCATCCTGGGGATTCGTTTTGGAAATCTGGATTTTCCAGTAAAGAAGGGCTTATCGTTTCTCTGATG
Source organism: Callipepla californica brunnescens (assembly GCA_023055505.1). Taxonomy (NCBI): domain Eukaryota; kingdom Metazoa; phylum Chordata; class Aves; order Galliformes; family Odontophoridae; genus Callipepla; species Callipepla californica. Next base: position 425,579 of record JALIRH010000048.1, on the reverse strand, counting down.
TAGTACGTGTGTTTAGGAAGGAGCGGAGTACCGTGTGTGTTCTGGCTGCTCTCCCTGCTTCTGTCTCTGTGATGCAGACCTGTCTGGGCACCGCAGGTGCAGTGTTGATTTTCACGCTGGAACCAGGAGTAGATGTACAAAGCAGCGTGCGCTTTGCCAAAACACAACTCCTCCTGTGATGCAGGCTCAGTCCATCGCGGGTGAAAAAGGGTACCTGTCCCTGTGTAAGAAATGCGCGTTCAGTTTTCTCGTTGGTCTGAGCAGGAGTCAACTCAGAACAGTGATCGCTCCAGTGGCCGGCATTGTGAGGCACATGACTCAGTGGTTGTGGCATGTTGTATTGCTCGTGTCATACGTGCAGTGTTGCACAGCTGGCTTAGCGTGCCCTGAGCCCAGCCTCTTTGGGATCGGTCAGCTCTTGCTTGTAAATGTGCTTGTGTGAAACTGGAGCGGGCCAAAGCACAAAATGCACTTGGTGACTTGATCAGGAGCTATAAATACCTGAAAGCGGCAGCAGTTTGGAAGCAGACCATCCACTCAGATTCAGAACATCCCAAAATAACGGATTCAAAATCTGTACGCTCTGCTTTTTAAACGCATTTTGATAAACAGTGTGGTACTTACCGTGTTCCAATAAATAATTGGCTAAAGGCTGTTAGTAAGCAAAGCAGCGTATCGCTCTGTGGTTTGTATTTTGTACAGGTGGTGCTCAGCGTAGCGTTCTTTGCAATCACGAGATGATCCCTGAGTTCTGCACGTGCTTCCTCTGACGTTGAGCAGTATTCATTCATGGCAGTGCTAAATGCTTCTTCCTGCCTCTTTTTGTGGATAGCCCTCGCACAAACAATGCAATTACTTAAATAAGGACCGAAGTGAGATGTGGCTTGTTAGCTGTTTTCTGAGATGCCCTGAAAGGCGTGGTTCTGATACTGTGGGAGAGATTCAAGCTGGGAGTGCCGTGGTATTGAATAGTATCAGGCCAGGAGCTGTTGTAACAGAGAGGTGATGCTATCCATGCTTTGAAACTGCCGGAGATCTCAGACTGAGGGATGTAGGGATTAAGGTTGCCTGTGTGGTTTTAACTCTGGTAAAAGCTGCTTTAAAAAAAAACCACAAATTCTAACAGTACAACTTCCTCATTAATCACACCTGTTAGGTAAAGTTCAAACAGAGGGCTTTTAGCAAGTAACAAAACAGTTACTTCGGAGTAACTTAATTGGTCATGGTGGACTTTGCCAGGGAATCTGACTTGTTTTCAGCGACTTTCCTTATTCTCCTCCCAAGACGATCTGATGCCAAAGTCTTAACCTACTTAGTTTCCTCACACTTAGGGATACTTATAGGACTGGTGTCAGCATGCAGAGCTTACAGTCTTTGTAGACCCCAGCAGACAGGGCACAGTGCTTGACGCTTGTACAGGTCCTCTGGTTCTCTCTCAGAGCGAATGTTAGCCAGCTCGGACAAAGTGCCTTATGAAGATCACCCAGAGCAGCAGAGTCTTCAAGATCTAAATGTACATATGGCCTCCCTGCACCTCCTGCAGCTGCACCTCTTCAGCCTGTGTAGTGAGGAGCTCTCAGTGAGCAGGCTGTTAGCAGCTTTCTGCCTGCTGCCAGGTCCCTGGTGGCCTTGTCACTCCTGGAATCTTCACCATTGCCAGCCACTTCCTTTAGGTCCGGAGTAGCTGCACGATGGTCCCTCTCCTTCCAGCTTGACTATCTGCATATTCACTTTAAAAGAACTTGTGACTTCCTATTTTCTTCATGATGCCTGCTGTTTGTTTACGCTGAGCAGCTTTCTCGGTGTTGGCAATAAAGGGATGAGTCAATTTTACTTCTGTTGAAGGCTTTTCTTTTCCACCAGTTTCTCTTGTGAGGTTTCATGTGCTGTTGAAATTCTGCAGTGGCAAGCACTGCAGGGGTTTGGTTTAATTCCTTAGAAACAAATTTCCCCTGGTCTCAGATTTGGTGAATATTAATTCTAATAAAGTGTAAGGCCAAATTTTAAATACTTCTGTATTTGCCCTCAGACATAAGTAAATGTTTTGGTTTCTCATGGTATGCTCATGAAGGTCTGGGGCATGCAGCATAGGGAAAAGTGAAAGCATAGCCAGGTGCTGAGAGGCAGAGATGCCGCCTACCCCGTTTGACATTTTCCAGCTGAATTTTGAGTTCAGCGTGATGTTTGGAATAAATGAAGAAGACTTGCAGCTGTAAAATGGGCTTTGAATCAGTCCTAGTTTTTCTTATTAGCAAAGGTATGGTAGGATACTGCAGTGTCAGCTCTGGAGTGGGATGTCTAGGTTCTCCAAGGCAGGGCTGCCTCTCTGGAGGTGCTTGGGCTGTCCCTTGGCAAGGTGGAGTTCCCTTCTCATCTGGGATGTTTATAGCTTCCTCAGCACGCAGACTGGTAAGACTGGTCCAGGCTGCAGGCAGTATAGGTGTGCAGTTGTCACGAGTGTCAAACTGCTGGGGCAGGGGAAAGGCTGTGGCCCAGAAGCCTGCTCCCTTCAGAAGAAAGCAGGAGCCAAGCAGTAGCTGAGCCTGGGACTTGGTTCCCCACTGCAGTGCCTGGGGCAGCTCCTGCTTGTCTTCTCTCTCCAGAGGGAGCAACAGGAGAAACCTTTGCTTCATAGTACTCTCCTTACTCTCCACCCCAGCCTCATTTTCCATGAGATCAGCAGCTTGGGCTTCTTCCCAGCCCCTCATCCTCCTGTTGAGGAGACCATTGCCTACAATGAAGATAAGCCTTGAGCTGACTGGGGGAAGCAGTAAAATAGGTTGCTCCTTTAGGCGTTTAAAAAAAGAGGGAAACCCTCATGCTGGTGTTTGAAACGTCAAAGGAAACAATCAGTTCTGGGCTCCCTGTGGGACCCGTGAGCTCATCACATCACAAAGTTCTCTGTGGATGTGGGCAGGCAGCCTTCCCCTGCTGCAGAGCAGGAGGACTTGGAAAAGAGCACGTGCACAGCAATCAGAATGCTGCTGCTGAGCCCTCAGCTGAGGTTTCATTTCATGCGTTTAGCAAAACAGGCGCTCGTTTTCACACTTCCCAGATATTTTTATATTTCTCTGTAGATGCTTACTGAAGACCAGCGTTTGTTTGGTTTTAAGCCTGAATTGAAATTCCCATCCGATGTCTAGAGGGAAAGGAAAAAGGGAAAAAAAAAAAAAAAAAAGCAACTGTTTGTCCCAGAATTTAAAGCCATTTAAGTTTGAGAGCTGTTAACCCATGAAGTAGTGATACAGCAGAAAACATTTCTTGGAGTGAATCACTTGTGTTTAAAATGGATCACGTTCTAAAAATAAGCAGGTAATTGCTTCAGCGTAGTCAATGTGGAATTTAAAGGTGACTGTCATCCATCTCCATAGCAAGAGTCATCTGGGAAGTCTGTGATGTTAAAGGCATTTGTTTCTATTAGCACCTCTTATAGTAGTTTTGTTAATGAGCTCTCGAACACGAGGACTGAAGTCTGTCATGTGTTATAATTAATTTTTCCATACCATAAGAAAATGTCTGCCGCGTGCACCCTCAATTAGGTGAATCAGGTTTCTCAGGTCCCAGAATGTCTGGTTCAAAAGAGCTGTTGTTGTACAGAAAGGAGGAGCACGCTGTTTTGTTGCTGGCAGAGTGCTTTCACACATCTCCATGTACAGCTGAGAATGGCATCCTGTGAGCTTGGGAAGAGCTGATGTGCTACCCACAGCACGCGTTCTGCAGTGGAAGCAAGGTGGATACTCCTCCCAGACATGTGGCAGCAGAGGGGGTGGAACAAGAAATTGTGTGCTTCTCCTAAGGGGCAGAGAGAGGAGGGCAAGCAATGGGGAGTGTTTGCAGAGACTGTCAGACAAGTTCTCTCCCGTGAGGTGGTGAATCTTTGAGTGCCTGGCTGCATGAAGCAGACACCTCAAGGAGCTGTTCTCTAGGTCTTAAAAGCTTTTGCCATGCATCCTACTTCTCCCTGAACCAAACCATCGTGCCGAAGCCTGTCTCTTCATCAGCAGAACGCATTTGGTGTGAACTTTGCTGAGCTAGGTAAGAAGCAATGAAGTTGGGGCTTTGCTTGAGAGCTGGGCACCTGCTGTAAAGCAGCACCTGAACAATCTGAGCTTCAGTCTTCCTTCCTGCTGGATGTGGGGGGGTGAGCTGCTGCTTGCGAGTGCTTGACACAATAGTGGAGTGGATGAGATCACCCAATGGGTCTGAGTGGTCCCTTGGGCAGCTTAGCGATTTCCTTTCCAACCTGGGCCCTGTCAAGACTGACGGCACTATTTGTGACATAAGTCTTGTGCCTGATACAGCAACCTCAGGAAAATTTAAACTTCTACAATTCACATTCCAGTGCAGAGCATCTATCAAATGTTGGGTTATTTCTCAAGTGTCTTTAATGATGTGTGAAAAGAAAAAAGATGCTGTGTATTTTTAATAAAAATGTACACTTTTTGCCTGCAGCTGCGTGATTGTCTGAAGAAGACAGTAGGTTTACTCTCTGACACAGCACCTTATTTTTAATAGTGAGGTTTAGTTGTGCTTAAGGTGGAAAGAGGGAAGGGGGAAGTGGATGAAGTATTTCATCCTGGAGTTGGAACATGCATTTCCAAGGTTATGCTGTTGCAGATTAGTGAAAGGCCTTTTAGCCATTAAATCCACTGCCTTGTTTATAGGTCTGTGGAAGCTACGTGAGAATGAAGAGTGGGATATTGTCATGAACTTAAGTTACTTCATTTGACTCCACTGTGCTCTTTTAATCAACCTGAGGTTGATTCCATGATTCAGAAATACGTACTCAGAGTCACAGTAGAGACCTGAGACTGAGACAAATACAAGAATTGTTGAGGCATATTCTTTGATCTTGACAGTGAACAAAGCTCCTACCAAAGTTATTGAAAGCTCAAGAGGAGTACCATCTGGCCTTTTATGATACGTGTGTTTATGTGTTTGTTGTTGTTGGTGGTGTTTGGTTGTTGGTTTTTTTTCGTGGGGGTGTTGAGGATTATTATTTATTTATTTTTTTAACAAAGCTGAGTATTATAGGGAAACTGCATATTTGCAGTGTGAGCCACTGACGTTTCATTCTCATCATTCTAGCACCAGGCTAGAGTAGAAACAACTACAGGAGTTAGTATCCAGACTAACTATTAGGCGATAACGAGCTGAGCTGGTTTTCCTTCTTCTCTTGTTAGTCTAGAAAATAATTCCAGCATATAAGCACTGTGCCCTGTGGCAGAACTCCTTTTCCAAGACCTATCGCTATGGTGGCTTATAAGAGTTAGGCTGATTTACTCATTTTTTGTTTCCACTTCTTAACGTTGCTTACAGATTATGTTTTACGCCTGGAAGAAATGCATTCGTTCATTATTATACAAGCAAAGCTCCTATTAAAGAACAATATTTCACACCTGACCGAAGGCAGAATTTCTTCTGTAGGTCCAGGAGACCACATGTTGACATAGAAATACTATCTGCTCCTGAAATTCGACATTGTGTTCCTTCATGCTTATCATCCTCAGAACTGTCATTCTCAAAGCAAACTTCCTTGATGATTTTTCAGACGTGCTCTCTGCCCATCCATTTCCATTCTCTTTAACAGCTTCCTTCTCACCTTCTCTTCCCAATTCCTTCTCCCCTTCCCACTCTGAAAGATCTTTCAGTTGCAAAGCATTGTTATTCTGTCCAGCATGCCTTGCTACACACACACAGTGGTTCCTGGGCCAATGTACAACTTGGACAGTGAGAGTGTGTGTTCACAGCTCGTGCTAATGCTCTGTGTGTAATAGCAAGGAGTAGTAAAAAAAAGCCTTAGTGTCTGTATTGAACAATTGGGATATTCCAGATTAAAAATGTGTTGCCTAAACAGAAGTACCTGAATGCTAAAATGAATTTGTATGTTTCTGTGCTCAACTGTGTATACATCAGGAATAGATGCGGAGAGAGTGCTTGTATAGGACGCTCTAAAACTAGTGTTATAAAGAGTTTATTGTTGGTAGGTAGGGAATTGTAAGGGTTGAGACACATGAACAAAATCGACAAGCAATCATGCTGAAGAAAAAATACAGGAAAACTATCAAAGGTGTGGTGAAATGTTCTGGGTGCTTCTGTGGATTCATCTTGCTCTTTGTGCTGCTAAGGTTTTGCTGGGGAAGGACTTAGGAGATGGATGGAAGCAGCCAGTGCCTTTTAGGAATCACATTTAAGGATCGGTTGCTAGATTTGTTTGTCAGAGATGCATGGTGGTTTCCTCTATGCATCAGCTATAACGTCTTGTCCAGCTTGGAAATCAGCACAAGCCCAAGGAAGTCAGTGCAGAAGTTCCAGAAAGGGCTGGACCACCCTTCTGCCCTTTCTCCTTTCCTTGCATTTCTGCCCATACTGGGCACTGTGACTCCTAGCCTGCCTGCAGAAGTGGCTTTCTGAAGCCTGGGTCAGGGGCAGCAGCCCAGACCAGGCTCCCTGTGGAATCTACCACTTTCTCCCATCACCATGCTGAAAAAGCAAAACAAAAGATGTCTGAAGCTGTAGTTAAGAATTGACTTCCAGAAAGAGGTGGCGGAAAGAAGTTGTTTCTTTAGAGAAAAAAGGATAAATGTGATATTTTGAGGCAGAGGTGGTATGTCTAAGCCCACATTTGGATGTGGGAATATTAATGCTTCCAGCAGAGTCTCAGTTCACTTAAAATAATTTGATCACATCACATTATTTACAGAAGAGTGTCATCCTAGTGGTTATAAAATGTGGATTTTGTGCGTATAATGATTTATCAGTACAGTATAGTTGTGGTTTGGACTATCAAGTTAAATATTTGTCTACTTTGATCTATTTTTCTCAACCTAGTTCTTGCATCTGTGTGTGTGTGTGTGTGTGTGGTGTTACCTGCCTAGGGAGTCCCAGGGACACTGGGAAGACAGCTTGCCTAGCTTGCCTTGGGATGGTGGTGGCAGCAGGCTCAGGGCTTGCGTGCAGGCAACTCTTAGGCTCAGCAAGGGCAGGCCACAGAGCTGGATGTGTAAGCAGGAGCCTGCTGATTAGCACTGGATCTACTAGTAGCTCAAGAACGTTCATGGTGAATAATGTGTTTGGCTGACTTGTGACCCCCTTGTAATAGCTCTGAGAGATGGACAGGAGATCAATCTGTGTGATGGCCTACCAATAACTCACTGGGAAACAAAGTTCATCTCCTTTAACTACCTGGACCAAAAGGGTTATAAATACAATACTGATGATCTGAATAATAGTTCATTCCTGTGTGACCCTGAGAGGGACAGCTGCACCCTGAAACAGAAGTGGAAAAGAGGGCTGTAAACAAATGAAGATCTAAGTTACTGTGTCTGTGTGACATGATGTAGTGAGCTCACCAGCTTATGTCCGGGGTGTTACAGCCATGTTTTAAGCAGCACTGCCCTAAAAGTAGGCATGCTACAGGAGTTTGTATCGTCTGCATGCTACTGGCTTACTTTCAGACAGCAGTGGGGCTTCTGCTTGGTGTTCCCCAAGGCTTTTAGTTCTAGCATAATGTAGGTAAAACCAGCATGCTGCTGCATATCTGCCGTTTCTGTCACGCACATTCCTGACTTTCCAGGAATGTGTCCTAATAGGCAGGAAGCTTCTCCAGTGTGTATGAGTATGAGGCAAGAATTTATGCCCATCTGGTCAGTCGCTGTGGTCTGCATACCAGATTCAAAGATTCATTCAGCCAGAGAGCAAGAGGAAGTGTAAGTCCGATTTGATGGGTGGAGGGGGAGTTGCTGGTGCCAGTGCTTGTTCATGTATTTTATGTGCTAAATAGTGTGTGGGGTATCAAGAATGAGGTGATTTTGGGATGCCTGGGAGCAGAACCATAGGTCTCTAAACACTGTTAATGTGTAAAGCAGGGGTCAGGAGATTCTTCCCTGCTGTATCTCAGCCCCAACCATTGACTTTTCATGATTTCTTCCCCTGATCCTTTGTCCCCAGTCTCTACCAGGGGATGGGGTAGGAAGGAGGCTTTGCAGCTGAAGAGGTCTCAGCCAGGCTCAATGCAAATCAAGAATTTCTCAGAGAAACACAGGTAAAAATGCAGTTGTTTATGAGAATGATAAATGATTCAGAAAAGTCAGTTAGCTTTCTCTCAGAGCTTTTACTTCTGATTGTTTGGAATTTTCTTGAAGCAGGGATTAATAAATTATTTTAGTGCTCAAGTTAGCAGTCAAGTTCTAGATCCACTCGAGTATCAAGTCTAATGAGGAATCATTCTTATATAATGACCTTGGAGGAGAAATATCATGTTTTAGGCCACAGAGGCCTGGCATGGGGTAGGTTTTCTCACAGACCCCTAAAAAAGCACCAGTACTCGTCTCTTGCCACACACACTTTGTGTTCCTGCAGTGGTGTCCTGGCTAATCTTCTCAGCTTTAGAGTAATCCAAGGCCTCCAGCCAGCCTTCAGGAGCCGGGCTGAGCACACACAACCTGCTTGGATTGGTGCTGCACCAGAGAGTTGTTTGCTGGAAACAAGAGACCACCCCCCAGCCCCCCACTGCACATACTTCTTCAGTTGTACATTGAACTCACGTCATGTAGCAGTTAGAAACACAGTGTAATTGTGTACATTTTCCAAGGCTGGCTGCTCCAGTACAGAGCTGATTTCCTCTCCATGCAAGCCTCCCCGAGGCTACCGAGCCGCCTTTAAAAGATATTCTGTTTCCTTGCGTCTACTTAGGTTGGATCACCCTAGTTTTGATGGCCCTTTTGTTGGTTTCTCCCTCTCCCAGCAAAGAAAAGACCGGAAAGCTGGTAGAAGCATCCAATGAAGTGTGAACAAGAAACGTAATTACTTTCTTCAAGTAGTTCTGGTACGTGGACGTATGGGAGGAGGGGTGGCATGTTAAGTACTTCTGCGTGAAAATTTGCCAGTGGAGTGGTTTTCTGTAAAATAAATAAATAAATGCTGTTTTAAACAGAATCAAAATGTGCCTTGGGAGAATGTGTTTGTGCTGCGGCTGGCAGCTATTCAGAGGATCTGGAGCCCTGCAGCCTTGTTTAATGATCAGACCCAGCTGGGGGAGATCAGAGATGGAGGTGTGACGAGGTGGTGGTTGTTATACTTCAGCTTTCAGGAAAACTGCAAAATGTTTTGATTCCCTACTGTGCAGAAAAGGAGGTTTGACCTACTCTGCTTCATAGAGCTGCTTCTTAAAAACTTCTCTCCTGTCTCTAGCACATCGCCCTTGTCATCCCATTGTATTTACTTCATGGAAGCCTGGGGCCTATCTCACAGCTACGCTGTATCCATTTAAACCTCTGACATTGCAGTAAGGATACATTTGGCCTGTGAGTCCTTAAAATAACTGTGAAAAAATTCTTAATGTGGGACAGAGACGCACATTAGCAGGATTCTTCTTTCTTTTCGTCGGAGTGCTGGGAGCAGTTTTTTTTTCCTCCTGTCATTATCTGTACTTCCACATCAAAAACACCTTTTCTAGAGCTATTGGAACTAATGTCTATTCTCACAGTAGCAAGCCTATAAAATATTTGAGCTTCAAACTTAAGCTGGTGCAAGTTAAGCACAGTTTTACTGTTTAGGTCTGTCTGTTTTCAGTTGTGAGATGACCTTATTTTTAGTTGCAGAAAGGCCTGTACTTTGATACTGCTGGCCTCATTTGCTAAGGTACAACAAAGGCAAACTCTCTGCACCAGGTCATTCAAAAGTGATGTTAATGAGGGAAAGCTATGTTCTATTTTGGCTTTCCTTCTCCCGTGGCAGTGAAATCAGGCATTAGTGCAATGAATAGAAAAATGGTGGCTTCGATTAAAGTCGTACTGTTTCGGGAGCTTTTCCTTTCTCTCCTTTTGTGGCGATTTGTCTTCTTCCTGCAAAGAACTTTTTAATGATTTGATCTGTGGGTTGCTCAGGTGAGTTGGAAGCCCATCCTCTGGCTTCTTAGTCTGCTGAAACATGAAGGTGGAAAGTGCATTTTTCTTAGTATGAACACTCAACAGTGCATTAGTTCAACAACTGAGTGGCTCCTTGCGCAGACCACACTGTGCGGCAATAACATAGTAGCTTCATTATCTTCCAAGTAAAATGAAGAAATAGAAGGTTAATGTTTTGTTGTGTTTTTTTTTTTGTTTGTTTGTTTGTTTGTTACCCTGATAATATTCCTCATTCTGTTCAGTTTACCTATTTCTTGTATGTCTTTACTAACACCTGTCTTGTGTGGTGCATGTACAAATCCCCTTCAGTCTTCCCTTGCCCTGTACCCCTTCTGTTGGATGATGGGTGAGGTTTCCTGCTACAAGGGTTACTGGCTCCACAGCTCCAGGTAGCCATATCATCTGGACAAAACTTGGAAGTGGCAAACTTTTTATCTGCCCATGGGCAAAACAGAAGAGGAATAGCAGAAGACTTAAAACTGTACTTAATGTTCTTAGAGGCTGAGAGTTGGTTGCTGAGTATTATGTCTGAAGAATAATAACTTCGAAAAATTCTTTCTATTTTCCCTTAAAGTGTCTTGCACTCCATGGTTGAAAACAGGAATCTTTCTGAGATTGTCACTTCAGTTTGTAGACTCTGAATCTTAAGAACGAACTTAAATGCTTTTTTTCAGCTGGGATCCGACCCCTCCTACCTCCTCCTAGATAACTGAATAGCAATTACAACGTGACACTTCTGTAACCTGTGTTCTTGTGGGCCTAAAGTTCTTTCCCGTGTTTAAGAAGAATTTTCTCTATTTCAGTTTGTGCTCATTGCCTCTTGTCTTGTCACTGGGCACAACTGAGAAGAGCCTTGTTTTGTCTTCCTCACTCTCTCCAATGCACTATCTACACTGATAAGGTTGCCCCTGAGCCTTCTCATCTCCAGGCTAAATAATCCCAGTGCATTCTGTTGCTTTTCCAGCCACTCTTTCTGGCACGTGATTCATTTCACTGTGACGGGACACATGCATTTGTATAGCCATGTAGAGAGCTGCATCAGAGAACTGACCCAGGCAAGAAGTAGTCTGTTATTTTAAGTCATGTGGTTATAACCTAGATTAAATTTATTTGAGTGTTTGAAGAACAGTTATGTCAATGCAAGTAGACAGAAGAAAGATGGAGGGAGGCATGGTATTTCTTCTTGTCGTTGCATGCTGGCTTAAAGTGTTTGTGACTGTAGTCAGCTATGGAAAAGACCTGGACACCTAAGAGTAAAGACTTGCCAAGAAACTATAGCAATTGAGATGGCATTTTGGCAGGGAGTACACGAAAATGAAGACGTCACTGAGAAATTGGTGTAACCCAGTGTATGAATGATTACAGAGGGTCAAAGAAAAGGTCAGTATAGAATTATCTCTATTGTGTCTGAAGGAGAACATTTAGGGAACATAGCAAACATTTGTGTCTGCCATGAGAAAGTAAATTCTCTTTACTGTTTCCTTACCCTCAATCCTAACCATTTTCTACTCACGTGCAGAACTGGGTGTTTCTGTTTTTAGTACTGTTTAGTAAAAACCTGCACCAGGAATCACCTCCAACTTTTCTTTGAACTTCACAGCTCAACTGCACATCCATCACATTAAGAGCCACCTCCTTTAGTCGGTTGTGAGCCTGAATTCTATTGCCTTCCTTTGATGCCCCCTCCTTCTTGTACTGAAAGAGGAGGTGAATGATCACTTTGCCTCCATTCTCTTTTCCACTTATGATTCTGTAAACCACTGTTATATCCTGGCACAAGTGTTTTTTTTCTATGTATAAGCTGTCCCATGTCTTTGTTCTTATATCCTTTTCTAAATCTTCTCTTAGTCTTCTGTTTGGTCTTCATCTTTGGTATCTGCATACTCTTCCTCTTCTGATTTGTTTGATTTGTTACCTTTAAATCATATGTTCTTCTTTTTCAGGTACTGATTTTGCATTAACTCTCTAAATTCATCCTTTTTACTTCTGATTCCAACCCCTGAGGTGCAATTTTCTTATAGCTGTGTGCCTCCCAGGTAGTCATGTCTCACTGCTACGTCATCTGGATCCAGCTCTCTTATGAGAACCCCTTATCTGCTTCCTCCTTTCTTTTTCCTCCAGCCCACCATATTTAAACTTTGGACTTAAAGTCTTCGTATGTGTCTTTGACTTTATCAGACCAAATTCATCTCTTTTTATCATATTATCGTCGATAACGTAACTTTCTGATGATCTTTATTGCAAAAGATTATGCCTGTAACTTGGTTATTTCCATCTTTTTTAACTATCTCTTTATCTCTTCTGTTCCATTTTATCCAGGTAAATTTTTTAATCTATTTTTCCTGTTTCTATCTTCATGGATCTACTGAATTCTGCAGATTCTAAGATACATGTTCTCATGCATTCTGTTTCTTCTTTTGCTTGATAATTAACATGACTGAGGCACTCTGTTTCTACCAGTAGTATGGCAACCCTTTTTATGCTACTTCCTCTTCTAATTGAGCTCAGTGGTAAAAGGCTGAGAAGCTTACTAACTTTTATCCTTCAGATCCTTTCCAAATGTTTACTACTTCAAAATGACTATACAATTATGTCTGTGAGCTGTTGTTTCTGTATTTATCTTGTCTATATAAGTTTTTCTGCTCTTCAGTGTACAGACAATGACTGGATGATTTTGTAGCTCAGTGCTATCACACCTTGCACTTCACAAAATTGTCTCTAATGTTAGACATTTGGTAAACAACCATTTCTGATGTTTAAGACATTTTTTACTTTGTCTTATTATTAGGTGATATGATTTTTAAATTTTTCACAATGTAGAAAATGTCAGTGAAGTTTCCAGCCTGAGATTTTTACGTGGATCAAGTTGTTCATTTGAGCTGTTGTATTTGCTAAAGGCTGCTAAGGTGTCCTGTCCTTTTTGGTGGATATTCCAAAGGTCCTTCTCTCTTCATTGGATTACATGCATCTCACATCACTGTAGTTGTCTAAAATTGAGCTGTCTTCTGACTGTCAAATATCTGGACTTTGTAGTGAGTAAAGAGGCTTGGAATGGACCATTCTCTACTTTAAGACAAGTTGGATTTTCCTATGTCAATACTCTTCCATCAAGAGAGAACCTGGAGGCAAACTTAAGCAAAACAGTTACAAAAACAAAAAACAGGTAATGGAAATTTCACCTTATATCTACTATAGGGTTGTCTGTGGCAGCAGAGGACTGGAACTGCTGGTTAGTATTTCTGCATCAGTTCATACTAGTGTTTTGTATTTGAGGTACATCGTTCACATCTATCTTTCTGGGCAGTTTACTTTTGCTTTAGCAGAGGAGCTGCATAATAATACTTCAGTCAGTGAAGAATGTCAGAAGCAATAGAGGTTGATTCATAATCACCAGTGTGTAACTAGGTAAGACAGCATTTTTGGAGAGCATAAAGAATAAGTGCATGTTGAGCCAGTATTCCTGTCCATAAACGCTGAAAAGCCAGAAGTTAGACTCCCTTATAATATGGGAATTTTCAGGACTTGTGGTTTTGAGTTTTTCTCTTCCCGAATCAGTGTGCTTGCAGGGTTCATAGTCTGAAGTCTTTCAGTATGTGCTAGTTGGAGAGGTAGTTCTGAACAGAAAAACTGAGATTTTTCCTTGACTTTGGTCAGGTACCTCGGCACTAGGAAAAGCACTGATTTTTATTAACCTCACTAACATGCTGCTCCCACTGGAAGGCGATTAGATTTAGGGGGTCTTTCTCCCTTTGTTTTTACAAAAAAATTCTATTCTGTATGGTTTGAGATGGTGAGGAACTTTTTCTTTTCATTTATTCCTTTTAGTTTTTCTTTTCATTTCTTGACTGGGTTTCACCTTTTCTCTTAGTTTTCCCACACCTTGTTATGTGGCCTTTTTATGTTGTTTGTTTAACAAACATGAATGTTATTTGCTTGAAAAGAAAGATCTGTTCGTCTTCTCTTAAGGCTAATCAAGAGGGAAACTTTCTAAGCCTTGAAAGCAGGATGAAACTTTCTCTACTCTGAAATATTAAATAATGGAAGCAGAGAGAAATGATGATACCTCATGATGATACCTCAGAGAAGATTTAATTAAGAAAATGAAATTGCATTAAGGGTGACCCATTGTGGATTGCCAAAAAGGCAATAGATGAGGGAGAAATTTGTTCGCGGTGTTTGCCCATCAGTAAGAGGTTGCACAGCATACTCAGACTGGAAGGTAGGATGCTTCACGGAGTGTCTTGAAGTGATGTTTACCCTGCTGCTGAAGGTTCCGTCTAACTTCAGTGCTGAAGGGAGCACATCTGGCCTATAGGATGGCATACAAGTTCCTTGGAGTGGAATGGCAGGGGCCTGTGGCCATGCTCTAGCCCTTGCTCGCACTTCTCCTCGATTGCAACTCAGAGGCTCTGACTGCTTCTAGTGGGTAAAAGAGAGTTGCAGACTAGTGCATAGCATTTGTTGAAGAGCTGTTCAGCAGCCGTGCCATCCATACATAAGGCTGCATCTGCAGCAGAGCTGGCAAGTGCATTAGTGCTTCAGTAAGCTCATGTTGCGTTGAATTGATGAGGTCATTTCTCCACATGTGGTGGCCCATGTACCCACTGAATGCAGCCTGTTCTTGTCAGGAGTTGAGAGGGCAGCTATCAGTGTGCAGAAGGCCAGCTGTGATGGAAATAGCTCTGTATGACAGTAGACAGTGAGGAAGCAGCAAAAGCTGCTAATTAGGTGGGTTCCTGATGCCCAAAGCCTAGTAGGGGCCTGATGGGGAGCTGCCCACTGTCCTCTCTGAAGCGTAGAGTGAAGAGCTGGGTGTTGGGACGGTGCATTCATATTCACACTCAGCTGTAGAGGGGAGGAGGGTTTCATGGTTCAGTGCCGAGGATCAAATGGGGAAACTGCGGAAAAAGTGTATGAATGGAGGAGGGAGGAACGTGCGGTACTTGACCCTGTACTCACCTAGGCAATGCTTTTGAAATTCATGTGACTCATGGGATCTTAAATAAACTAGGAGAATAATGTTCAGCAGATAAAGGCTGAAAGGTGGGGCACGGTTTCTGCAATAACGTGATTTAGTAAGTCGGCAGTCACTGCTATGAGGGCTAGGCAGTTGCTCTTGTGCCCGGCACACTGCCTGGATCTGTTTCAGCAATTACTGAGGCATTCCCTCGATCTCACCATTAGTTTAATGGCTAGCAAAAGCATTATTTATCCCTTTGGTCTGAGTGACTGCTGCTTCCATAATCAGTTTTGCATTGAACTAGAGGCTGACTTGGGTAAGTGATTTTTCTCTCCCTTCTCACATGATAAAAGAGGGTACCTGTCATTACTTTTGTGCCATGTCTTTCATTGCAGATGAAAATAGAAGGAGAATTTGACAAGAAATTAAAGCAACTGTCATATCTTGTTGTGTCCCACTGTCTTCTCTAAACCTTACTAAGAGGTATGCAAATGATAGAAAATGCCAATTGGAAAAATACTCCCACGTTCAATTACTTTGTTGCCATGTGTAATTCTGCAGTTGGAAGGAATCAAATTCTGACCACTAGTAGTTATTTTGCTTGACTTTTGTGTACTTATCTTTTGGGTAAAAGTCATATTTAAAGTGGCTACATGATAAAATGGAGTTATTATAATTTTCTGGCCTGCCCTTATGAAAGAGGAAGGGACATCTTGTTCATGGATACAGTACCACTTCTACCATCCTTTAATGCAAAGTAGCTAGGATTTTACAGCCTAACTTCATCTTCGCTGGATTTAAAAGATCACTCCAAGAAATTAGCATCCTTTTTTTTTTCTTCTATTTCCTCCGATGGTAAATGCTAATATGCTTTCTGTTGACATTTTAAATTTATTTATTTATTTATTTATTTTGGAAATGTGGTACCTATAGATGAGTCCTCACTAGGGATGCAGTGGGGAAATAGATTTTATAGAGCACAAATGTCTGTTGAGGGAGAGGACAGAAATAACAGAGCTGGACATGATCTGTAGAGGCAGGAGCAATGGTAGCTGCAGTGCTCCCAGGGAACTCAGTGTAGCTGCTCTCAAATCTCTTCTCAGGATGAGGATTCCACAGACTCTTGTCAAAACATGTATCTGAGCTTCCCTGATAACATTAAGAAGTTTTTCATAATGTCTAACACTGATTCTTGCCATATAATCAATCCCATTGCTTCTCATCTTGTCTAATGTGGGCACAAAGAGAGTATTTTCTTCTTTGCAGTAGCATCGTTAACACTGAACCATGTCATTTAAACCATTCCTCTCACTCCACCTGCATTCTTTCTGACTTCATGTTTTTACTAACCAGTGCCAGTTTCTTTGAACATAGTGTCCAGGAGAAGCTGTAGTAGTGCAGCTCAAGCTTTGCTAATGCTCATTAGAGTGGGATGATGAGTTCTAGTGTTATGCAGGCCACAGCTCTCTTTGTTCCAACCTGCTCTTCTGTCTCTTGGATATCTTGTCTCTGACTCGAGTCTTACCAATGATTCCGCTCCCACAAGATTCCTACCTTGCTAGGGGTACTTTTAGTTGTGTTTATCCAATTACTTCAGCTCTGAACTCCTCTTCTGATTTGTTTTTTTCTTATTTCTCCAGTTTAAGATCACATTGGATCCTGTCCTGCAACATATTTGCAGTGTTTGTTGTGCTGCTTTGTCT
The DNA here is from genome assembly GCA_023055505.1 of Callipepla californica brunnescens. NCBI lineage: Eukaryota > Metazoa > Chordata > Aves > Galliformes > Odontophoridae > Callipepla > Callipepla californica. Next base: position 409,008 of record JALIRH010000048.1, on the reverse strand, counting down.
GAAGAATTCAAGCCTAGTTCAGTTAAAGCCTACTCCTCCTTTGCCATCCAGTTAAAGAAACCACTGAGCAGGGGCAGCCCACAGGATCTACCGAGCATGTGCTACAGGCTCTTGGAGAACCAGTGGTAGCTGCTGACTGGGTACTACTCGCTGCGTTTTCCATCTAGCCTGAGTTAATTTTACCTACATCATCTTTACAAAACTTTCTTGTAGGTTTGTTGTGTGAGATCATATCAAAAACCTTATTTGAAGTCAAGGTATTATGTATTTGTGCCCTTTCTTTTTTTTCTTTTTTTCCTGTAGCCACAGAAACTATTGCTTTGCTGCAGGAGGAAATTAAATTGGTTTGAGGTGATTTTTTCTTGATGAATCTTTTTCTTGTTACATCCCGTCCCCAATCTCTTGATGTTCTTTTTGGATTTGGCCTGCTATAAGAGCTCTTGGGATCTCTCATCAAAGTAAATGCTTGCCAGAGGGGTTATAGTCCAGGCCCTGCTTCTTCCTCTGTCTAGACTTTGCAATCTCTGGGCTGGCTCTGAGTTTGCCTTTGTGACCTAGAGAGTTGTCTGGTATATTTGAAGTCTAAGTAACGAGATTGTACAAATTCACAGTCTGCGAAGAAGAAGAAAGCAGCAGCTAAGACACTTTTTTTTGGTGTGTATGTGTGTTCCCCGGGTTCTACCACAAGATACATAAAATTAATGAACTGGCGAGGTGCATCGTGTGCCAGGCAGTCCTGTGATTGGTGCAGCAGCACGAGCTGAGGAAAGAGCATGGAGTGTTTTTCCATGTTATTTACCTTGTGCCTGAAGAGAAGAAGTACTGTTACTACAGGTGAACGTCTTCCCTCAGAACCTCATGCATTTGCACCCAAACCAATGAGACTGAGAAGAATATATAGCGTAAACTTAATTTTATTCATTATGTGGTTAAAATGAAGTTCTGTAGTTTTATAATCTACCTTTGCCCATCTGTGTGAAAAGAAAGATCTTTCTAGATGGGAAGCCTAGTTTTCTAGGTTCCTGTTCATCAATACAGCATAGACGTGTGAAATGAAATGGTCAAAAGGGAAGCACCTCAGAAAATGAGGGCATCTTAGTACAGGTGTGTTGGAAGATTTTAACCAGTCTCCGTGACTGTGAGTGTTAGATCCTGGCTGTTTTAGAGAGGGCTGCCAAAGGATACTAACCCATTTTTAACAGGTTTTGTGTTGCTTTTCTTAAGAAAAAAAAAAAAAAAAAGTTTGTGAGCTACGTCTATGAATCCTAAAATTTATTCTTGTCTAAAATATATGTTATTTACAGAAAGTTATTTCTTGCCAAAATTGAATTTAGTTACCAAAAGTTATTTTATTGCTGTATGATTACAAAAACACTTCCTTACTTTTTATTTTGTAAAGTAGTGCTTTGTGGCTTTTTCTATTTTACTTGTTCCTAAAACCCTGAAAACATCGTTACGTGCCTTGCAGCTTGATTTATCAGATAGTTAGAAGTGTGTTAGAAGTGTTGATCGTATATATCTGTTTGTGGAAAACACGTTTGGAATGCACTCTGTATCTAAGAAGACATAGGTCTCATAGGATTTCAGGTTTTAGCAGCCTCTGTGGAGTTATCCAGCTGTCTGAAACCTGTCTTGCTGAATCTGTGTTTTCTCTGACAATAACTTTGGACTGATGGATCTGTGAAGTTTTCACTGCTGTGACTTCTGTTTTCTGAAGTCTATAAGCATATTTTCAGTGTTTATTTCTACTTCTTTCTCAGAAAATCAACTGGTTAAATTTTAAATCACTTGTAGTAGTCTTCTTAAAAGTACATTTATAAAATACAAAAATATCTGTGCAGGAGAGAGCATGAGGCTGCAGATTGCCGTGCCAAAGCAATGAATGTGGATAACTGATATTAATTGAAGGAGATGTGCTATATCTTGCTTAAAACATGATAGATATTTCATTAGACAAGATTTAACATTAATTCGGGGGGGGGGGGGACTGCTGTTCAAGAAGGATCTTTAAGCATTCATTTGTGTTTTCTCAGTGATTCAAGTTGTTCCATGAACCAATAAACTTGTTTTCTCCATAACCTGGCAAAGATTTGAATATATGTTTAATTTTGAAGCAAGAAAACTATGCAGAGTGATCGGAGTTTAATTTGAGTGGGCTTAAGGACAGTTTGTCTATCAGATTTTGTTCCGGGAGCCTAAATACTTAGGATTTGGCTACTGGGAGGATTTAAGATACTTCATAAGTCCTTAAAGTAATTTGGTGGTGGCTTTTAGTTACAACTGCTTCTTTCATTTAAAGAATGCAGGAGAAATAAATGGCAGGGTTTTAGAGCTCAGGAAATGAACGCAAGATTTTCTGTATCTACCATTTACTTCAAAAAGAGACCTAGGTGATTTTTTATTTACTTTATTTAGAACTGATCTTCAGTTTCTTAGTTGTCTCCTTAGCTGAGGTCTTAATCTAAATACATGCATATGTTATGGATCATTTTTTAATTCAGTCATCTTATTAAGCACATGCATTTTATGCGGTTTTTGCAACTCATGGCAGTTAGTAGTCTTTTTTCCCTCTCCCATGCCGTTTAAATTTATTTGGTTTGGAAAAATAGTTGGGCTGGCATATGTTGGTACCTAGATAGTCTAAGAGTGATTCAATTAGATTTTCACATATGTTGTTCATCACTTTGAAAAATTTTGCTGCCCTCCTTCCGAGAACATCATTAAAAACAAAGTGACATCTCAGAGAGTGCAGTGTGAGTTATTAGTAAATCTTGATAGCTTAGTAATGACCTCGATTTTTGTAACTTCTTCTGTTATATTTGCTAGTATTTCATAACATTCATTTTTCAAGGAAGAATTTCTCCTCCCCAGTTTATCTTCTTTCTTTCCTGAGTCTGCAGAGATGTAAGGCTGGGTTTGACATGATCTCCATGGCAGCACACATTAGTTCCCATGGCAACATATTTCACAAACAGACCTACAACTTTAGGATGGTGTCAAACAAAAGGAGAAACCCACTGTTGGAGGAAACCTTCACCACAGTTAAAATTAAAAAGGGCAGGGGGAGGAGCATGGAAAGAAGTTGGGCAATATAAGGGCTTCTTGCAGTTGATCTTTTTGTTATAGGGTAGGCACACCATTTCAAAATCTAAATTTGTCCACAATTACTGTGCTACCCAGCTGCGTTCCTGCACACGAGTAGGGAAGTGATTTGCTGTCACAAGTCTTTTGTCCAATGATACTTCTTTAGCCTCATTTTCTAAGGAAATGAGTCTTACAGAATAACATTCTTCTGTTCTGATTTCTCTTTGTCTCTTTCCTATCATCCCTCCCCTGTTGCTTTTGACTCCATTGATCAGATCATTGGAGTTGACAGAGGTGCCGAAGTTGAGGAGGTAATTAAATTCCTCTAGGTGTTGTGAGAAAGCTGGGTTCTGTCTCTGTTCAGTCCCTGGAAGGAGGCTGTGGCTGTGTAGAGTTGATTAATTAAGGCATCTAAACGACATGTGTAAAATACAGCCTGGTTCCTTTGGTAACGGTCTGAATTCAGGAAAATGTTTAAGCACGTGTATTTGGTTTCATCCAGAGATGCTTTCTGAAACTGCTGATATTTGGAAAAGCAGTTAATTAGTTACTTATCTTTCAAGATAATGGCACTGGGAAGGCACATGGGAAAATATGAGTAAGGGCTACAATCCCTGGAGGGTCTTTCTCTTATAGACTGAATAGAATCCATACAGTAGGGTTTTACAGTGCAGGGATTACAGGTAAAAAGGAGAATAATTTACTCCTTAGATTGTGCGCTGTCTAGTCAGGAAACTAAAAATCAGCTTTTCCTGTCCTATATATTTGTCTGGCTACCACCGACAACCCAATGTGAAATTGTAGTTGATAGTGCAGAGGGTTTGGAACGGAATGCTTTGAGAGTGTGGTCAAGCATAAATCTCTGTATTTGGTGGTGTGTGCTGAATTTTGGACTGTGAACATCTGTACTCTGAAAGGTGTGCGCCTCCACATGCATGGAGAAGATTGCATTTATGTCATTGGAAACGTACTTTTCTTTTGGATGAGTGCTTTTTGGCACATGCCTGTGTCATCTCTCTGTCCCAGGTGTGGGACTCAGGATTTTCCTTTGTTGTACTTCATGCTGTCGCTGATCACCAAATGCTCCAGTGCACCTAGATCCTGCCGTAAGGACTCTTGGTCTTCCAGGGAGTAAGCATTACCTCTCTATTGAGTGTCATCAGCCCTAGAATTGAGCCTGGGGAACACCACTGGTGAGCAGCTACTGGTGACTGATTGCCAGCCAGATGTAGCCCCATTCATTATGACCCTTTGAGTTCTCTGGTCAAGATAATTTATCGCTCAGGAGAGATAAGCATGTTTATGTCACAGCTGGATAAGCTCTCCGGAAGGGTGCTGTGAGGGGTGGTACTAAAGGCTTTACAATAATCTGGAAAGATGACTTCCACTGCCTCCCCTTCATGCACCATGCACTTAGAGAAGGATATCTGTTTGCTAAAGCAGGACTTTTCCTTCCTGAGCTCGTGTTGACTGCCTGATAACAGCATTGTTCTTTAAGTGGCATTCAGTATCCCCCAGTGTAATCTCCATAACTCTTTCAGGGGCTGAGGTTAGAGTAACAGGCTGTAGTTTCCTCTCTCTTCTCTTCGTGTCCTTTTTGTAGCTGGGTATAATGTTGGCTAGCTTCCAGTCAGCAGGTAGGGACCTTCCCAGACTCCCACAACCTTTGATAAATTGGTGAAAGGCATCCAGCTGTAACAGTCCTGATTTCTTCAGCACTCTGTGATGCATCCCGTCAGGTCCCGTGAAGATGTTAAGTTGCAGGAGGAAAAGGATTGTCTTGCAGATTTTTGTTTCCTCTCAGTGTCCAAAACTGCTGAGAAGTTAGCTCTTGGGAGTGATCTCAGTGAAAGTGTTCTGTTCAGAACAGTTTAAGCAGTTAGATTCAGTGGTCAAGGATGTATGTAGGAAATGTATTACCTGCTTTTGCATTTTACTTGATATCTGTTGTTTTGTTTTGAACAGTGGCTAGAGTTTAGGTTTTCTTTTTCTTCTATTAAGAAAATTGCTTTTCCATAATCTTAGTAGCTAGTTCTTAAGAGGCCTCCATGTTCTGAAAATTAGGTGCCTCGCAGTTTCAGGTGATACAAAGGAGCAGCTGTATTATACATCTTGCATATAGGAGTGCTAGCTGTATAAAAAGCCTAGGCTGTGCTTCTGTTTTTGCTTAAAAAGAAGTAACAGCTGTGGAAAAACTACTAAATATCAGTACAAACACCAGAACTCATCTGTAGCTGAGGAGACACCTCAAAGCACTCAGTTGATGTTAAACCTCTATGCTGATGGTTATAATTGTACTCCACCTAGGCATCACAGGAAATAGGGTCCCTTTAGCAGCAGAGCCTGTCTTAGTTTGATTTCTGCTCAGTTTTCAGCCTCCTTCCTGTGCGCATGGCTTTCCAAATCCAATTATTGTTTCTTAAACTTGATGTTCAACGATGGTTAAGTCCATCCGTGGTTCTAAAGAGTTTCAGCTGACTTCCTAACAATAGGAGTTTATCTAGCTACTGTCATCCTTGTTTCAGAGCTTAGCTTTCTGACTTGCCTTCCAGGCAAGGAGTAGCAAGGCAGGGTAAACTAGCCTCACATAGCTGTTTATATACGTTTATGACCAGGATAGAATTTGTGTATGATTTGCCAGATTTCAGTGTGTTTTCCCAATACCTTTCTGTGAGTTGTGGTAATACCTTGCTTTCTTCTGCTTTGCCTCTGAGTGTTCAGACTGCAGTGTGTGCACGATGCTGAAGAACTACCAACATACTGATCTAAATGAAAGCTGTCGAACTGTTCCATGGATTGTAAAAATAAACTTGTTTCATTGAGCTTTCATATATCATGGGATTTGCAAATCTAAAAATTCAATACCAAGAAAATGGGCTTTGAGTAATTCCTTAATCTGGTTTTCAGTGGTCAGGATGTTCAGCTGTGTTTTCTGTGTCTTCTCCCTAATTACTTTCATATTAAAGATTAATTGCATATCATAGAGAATCCTTGATTAAGCCAATGGAAAGTGAGTGCATAGATCCGTTCATCAGAAGCAGCATGGAGAATAATAATGAGCAACCTCAGGGCTTGTCTATCTTACAATAGACACGCAGAGGACGTGCGTTTCTGTGATGCTCCATTTACTGTTATTAAACAAAAAGAATCATAGAGTTGTAGAGTCATTTACTGCTTTGCTGGAAAGCTTCCTTTTTTATCAAAACAATAAGTTATTCCACTGTACACACCTTCTGTGGTGTTAAGTTAAATAGAGAAAGGAGTTAATATTTTACTAGTGTGTTTTGCTTCTGATTCCGGTAGAATTCAACAAGGTGATCTATGAAGACATTTTATTTTAGACTTGTACTTAGGCTTTCCTTCTCGTGGAATGCTTCTTTGCAATGTTATTTTTCTTTTCTTCTTAGTTCCAAGGTAATGCATGTGAGGCATGCACCACATCAGTAAACCTGTGGAATTCACTTCCCGTTTCACAGCAGAGCTTGTGTAAAATTTTACCCCCAGACTATAGAATCATAGAAAAATTAAGGCTGGAAATGACCCTTTAAGATCATCAGATCCAATCATCAGCCCATCACGATGATGGCAACTAAACCATGTCTTTGTGTGCCACATTTACGCAATTGTAGAACACCTTCAGGGATGATGACTCAACTGCTTTCCTAGGCAGCCTCTTCCAATGTTTCACTACACTTTCAGAGAAGAAATTTTTCATAATATCCAGCCTGAACCTTCTCTGGCACCACTTGAAGCCATTACCTCTCATCCTACTGCTTGATACAGGGAAGAAGAGGCCAACATCCACCTCACCACAACCTCCTTTCAGGTAGTTGTAGGGGGCAATAAGGTTTCTCCTGAGCCTTCTCTTCTCCAGACTGAACAATCCCAGTTCTCTCAGCTGCTCCTCATTCACCAGCTTTGTTGCCCTGCTCTGGATGTGCTCCAATGGCTTGCTGTCTTTCTTGTAGTGAGGGGTCCCAAACCAAACGCAGTACTCTTAGGTGCAGCCTCATCAGATCTGAGTACAGGAGGATCATCACTTCCCTGCTCCTGCTGGCAACTCTATTTCTGATACAAGCTCCTGAGCTATTTTGGCAAGAAAGAATATCAAAAGGATGTGACTTAGCAAGGGAGGTGTTAGGAAGTTTGTCGACAGCATGTACTTAATATATACGCCAAAATTGAATTAGAGACACTCTAATAACGCAAAGCGAAGCAGCTGTAGAATGAGATTTCTTTGCGGAGTGGCCCATTGCTGTCCCAGCTCTCATCTGCTGTTCATTGTGTGTAGCTTCCCAGCACTGTTCTGAGCCTATTATTTTACAGATGTTGTGGGGAGGGTACCTAGATGTATGACAGAATACACAAAATTGGTTAGGTACCAGGAAGACTTCCCAGATGTGCATCCTTGGAGCCTTGGAGGCAATCTGAGCAGTCATGAGGAACAGCAGCTTGGTGTGCTATTGTAGTCCTTCACTTACCCAGTAGGTGGGCAGCAATGCTGAATTCTTGGTTGAGAAAATAGATCATCCCCAGGGAGTAATTATCATCTGACAAAGTGACATTTTCCAGACCTCTGGAAACAGGAGGCTGTTTCATGACTAAAGACAGAGATGTGGTTATTGGTGGTAAGCTATACAGTTTTTTTTCTGGTGCTAGTGAAATTGCGATTAGGGATAGTTGGTTATTAAGTAATCCAGTTTTACATTCCTTCTCTTCCTACCGCTGGACTTTATAAATCACTTTTTAACATTTTTATTTTTCTGCTTCTTCTTCCTGCCTTTTTTGAACTATCATGAGTAGTACACCAGAGGGAATAGCTAACCTATTTATCGTGCATTTCTCGTGAAGTCTCTAGGCAGCGTATTTTAATCGCCTTCGTCTTCCAAAATATCTGCACTACTCTCAGAAAGATTAAGGCAAGGAAACCTAAACACAGATGCTGGCAATAATAAACCTTCCAATTTTATTTATCTCTACTGAAAAATGTAGACCATGCTGTATGGATGGTTAGTCAAGCTGTCTAGGTTATGTTCCTTATAATATACTGAAGTGCATGGTTAGATTTTTTTTTTCTTTCAATGCAAACTGAAGCGATCCCTCAAATTTTAAAATTTACTTCTTTTGCAAATGCTGTTGGTTTCCAATACAGGTTGGATTTATTTTTTCTGAGCGCTTGCATCCTGGAAGGCCAACTATATCCTGGGCTGCATTAATAAAGGGGGGGGCCAGATGGCAGAGGGAGGTGATTGTTCCCCTTCACTCAGCTCTTGTGAGGCCCCATCTGCAGTACTACGGAGGCCTGGGGCCCCTATAACAAGAAGGAAGCGGAGCTCTTGGAACGGGTTCAGAGGAGGGCCACAAAGATTATCAGAGGGCTGGAGCATCTCTCCTATGAGGAAAGGTTGAGAGAGCTGGGCTTGTTTAGCTTGGAGAAGAGAAGGCTCTGGGGAGACCTCATTGTGGCCTTCCAGTACTTGAAAGGAGCGTATAACCAGGAGGGGGAATAACTGTTCACGTGGGTTGACTGGGGATAGGAGAAGGGGAAATGATTTTGAACTAAGACAGGGGAGATTTAGGTTAGATATTAGGAGGAAGTTTTTCACTCAAAGGGTGGTGTCACACAGGAACGGGTTGTCCAGAGAGGTTGTGGATGCCCAGTCCCTGGAGGCATTCAAGGATGTGGCTCTGGGCAGCCTGGTCTAGTGGTTGGCAACCCTGCCCATGGCAGGGGGGTTGAAACTCAATGATCTTTGAGGTCCTTTTCAACCCAGGCCATTCTATGATTCTATTCTTCTGTGATTCTCCTTTCTAAGGGTTACTAAAATAAATGTGATTGTTACTTCACAAATTATGAGATTGCCCAATAGAGATATTCATGTTGAGGATATATTTAAGTTGTGGAAAAAAATTAATGTGGAGAGTTAGATGAGAGAACGATGTAGTTTAAATGATGACAGAGTTAGCCGTGGGAGTTGTGCACACTGTGTGGACTACTTGAATTTTTTAAAGACACACCTGAGATGGCTTTTGCCAAGTGCTGCTGGAAGTAACAGCAGCAGCACAGCTGGTACTGCAGAAGTCATTGGAGAAATGGTGTACACACAGGCACTGTACCTGTTCCCAGACTAATCTATCCCAGCAAGTACAGGATTGGCAGTGCAAAATGCATGCTTCAGCTTGGGACTGGAGGTGCCAATGTGTTTATGTCCCACTCTGTGTCTACACTGTGTTTTTTTGTTAGATAGATTTTTTTTTCACTAGTTTAACTGGAAAGATGAAGAAAGCGAGTAGCTGTATCCCTGCAGTCAACTGCAAACACTACATCAGTCTGAAAAGGTAGTGCTGCAGGCAGTTCTCTTGGTTCTGTCAGGGATTTCAGTTGTTCAAAACCCACTTAAAACATTAAGAAAAGAACTGTATAGGTAAAGCTGCTGTTTGTGTTCTGTACTGTCTTCATCTGAGGAATATATTTTGTCACATTAGAAGTCTTAATTGTTTCTATTTTCCTGTGCTAAAGAATCAGATGGTAATGGGTGGAGGCAAATCTGGTGCTCATCTATTCCAGACAACTTGTAATGCTTTCATAGTGTGTAACCACCAGAACACGGAGTCACGTGTCTGTTCTGTTGTTCAAGTCACTCTTCCCGTGAACTCTGGGCTCTTTCCCCACATTCTTCCTAGAGAACATGTTTAAGATTAACCCATAAATCTGGAGTCATTGTTTATGCAGCTCAGCCCCACATTCTGTCTCTTTTGACTTGCTCTTGATACTCTGAGACGTTCTTGGAACATCTGCTGTGTTTTTTCCTTCCCCCTTCTCAACTCAGCTACATTCCCTTGGAGCAGCCCATTATATATCTTAACTTTTTGTTCAGGCTATCCGCAGTTCTGTGCAGTGCAGGAGCAGGGAGAATGAAAATTCTGTATTGATTCTACCTTTCGGTGCTTGACAAGCAATTTTTATTTTTAGCCACAGGAACAAACAATGGGAACATTTCTCAAAAACTAAAAGCATTCTAAAGAATTTTCACTGGTTCGTATTGGGAGGTGGCCAGAGCAATGTGATAATCCTTTCTGGAAGGCACCAAACACAAGTGTCGTATGATAAATGAAAAAGGGATGATGCTACGGTCAGCCAAAGGAAGGGAAGATACCTGGAAAAAAAAGATTTGTATTGCTTAAAAGATGTCATACAGATTCCTGTTCTAGATGATCTCCAAATACACAAGAGAACGTTTAAAGTTTAAATATAGATGAGTTGTAAGAAAAAGTAGGAAGTTAGAGAAAAAAATAACTAGGCTGCATAGATCATGTGCATGCAACTGTTATTTTAGGAACAGAGATAGTCTGGAATTTTCATTTGCAGATGTTTTTCAGTAGGAAAATTCGTATATCCACAGAAGATAACTTTTCCTCAAGAATATTTTACTACTGGAGGGTGGGAGGTGGAATGTACTTTGATTTCTGACGTTTACAGTTAAATCATAATAGTTTCCTTTATCCAGATCAAAACATTTTTACCTCAGCATTAAGTTGAAGCTACTGTCTTGTGTGTCTTTTAGACGTATTGCTTATATGTTACTGGATAGGAGAGAAAAAATGGAAAATTAAAGTTTGGAAAGTCATCAGATTCAGAGACATGCATTTGATAGTTGGAGAGACCTTATCAAGGCATTCTGTAGGCCACTAATGTACTTTTTTTTCAATACACATTAGAATCCTGGAAAACTGTAGAGAAAATGACTGTTTTGTAGGTATTTAGGAAGGATGTGTGGTACAGCCTGTATAATTATTTGTCCATTACCTGCCATTTGTCCCAAGAAAATTATGGAATGCCTAGGATGTGATTGTTACAGCTGCAATGGGGGTGGCATAATGACAGCTAGGTTATGGGGGAATTAATATGAAAAAAACAAATCACGTCAGACTGGCCTTTTTTGCTTTTCTTTTATGACTTTTTAAGCCTGGTTAAGAAAAGTTATAGAAATGATGTAATATGCTTAGACTACTGTGCGACATTTCCTTTGCTGCTGTATGTTTTGACCGAGACACTGAGTTGAGGTCTGCAGAAATGATGGTAAGTAGGAAAAAAAAAGTCTGACTTACAGAAGTCTACCAGCACTACCTGTGTTGTGCCCTTTTCTTCCGCCCATGGTTCAGAAAAGGTTTTGGAAGGGGAATATGGAGAAGAGCCACAAGGAGGAGTGATGAACCAGAGGTGCTGGGTCCCTTAAATTCTCATATCAAGAGAGTAAAGAGGTTATTTGATCATCACCTGAAATGTGAACAAAAGTAATAGAAATTTGAAATCTAAAGCAAAATTGTAGCACCCTGAGGATGAAGATCATAGCAGGCACTTTTCATTTGTGGTGTAGTCAACAATTTAAATAATTTCTCTTTGTACGACTTTTACCGCATCTGAAATCTTAATTCTTTTTGTATATTCTTCTAAAACATCTACCCAGGGAGGCATACAGGAATTGATTTTGCAGAAAACCCTTTTGGTGAGACGAGCCTTCCCTGTGTCATGCAACTGAACAGGACCCAGTTGCATCCTACAGGACTGTCCAAGCATAGTACAGCAAGTAACTTGGCAGGGAGATGCAGAAACTGGGGGATGAACAGGGTCAGGAGATGCTGTTGTGAAACTGTGGTATTGTACATGGCCTTGGGGCTAATTTAGACCCAATTCAATTTAATGTCCCACCAGTTTAAATTACAACTTACGTATTTAGTCCAGGGCACAAAATTCAGATGGGAGATGCTGAATGTGAACCTTATGCTTTCTAAATGCTCTATTCTGTGGAAGGTAATGATGTTTTGAAGTTTTGTACTAATCAGAGATGAAAGCAAGTGGGATATTCCAGGGGTGGTAGTTCTGTCTTTTCTTCAGTTTTAAAGAAAAGCTCACTGAGGCAGCTAGAATCAACCCTCATCAAGTCAGCTGAACTTCTGCCTGTGATTAAGCACAAGGTTTGGGCTGGGCTGCTTAAAAAGCAGTGTGTAGTTAGGTACAGCGCTGAACTTCACTAAACCTCAAAGAGCTGGGTGTTGCCCTGCTTCTGTGCTGCGTGTAGGGTGCTGAGTGGCAGCTCCTCTGCATGTCCCAGGGCTAGTGCCAAGGGCTCAGCTGAAGCCCTCCATCTCTGCAGGCTGAGCTCCTGCTGGGGTTTGTCCTAAACCCATATCATACCAGAGCTGGGCATCAAGCGGGAGGTGTAATGCACAAGGATCAGCAGGTTAAAGAGACACAGTTTAGTGCTGGCGAATTGGCTATAGCTTATGCAATACTTCTGTACGGGCATTTTAATATTTAATGTGTGTTGTAATATAGATGGGACTTGCAGGCAGCTGTGCATTAGCTGCATGAATTTTTAAGAAAGGGGTAAAAAGGAATTAGGGAGGCACAAACGTCACAGCAGCTTCCTAATTGGCACATAACCCAGCAGAAGCCGAAATGCGAAAATTAAGTGACTGCCCTAATTATCAGAGGCTCCTAGGAATATATTGTGCTGGAAGATATTCCTTTTTCATTTCATGCACTACTTTAAAAATAAGCACTGTGCAGAGCATAACAAGGCTTTTAATTAAAAGGCAGTGCCCACACAGCAACTTTTCGCTGTGGCAGGAGCTGGTGAAGGGAGCCAGGAGGGTAAAAACATTGCTTTGTGCCCTCAAAGGATGGAGCTAATCATCTGCTGATAACCAGCAACTCTTCAGTGTGTTTGCTACAGCGACATGAGGCCTGATTCTGACTGACAGCGGTGTGCCTGGTAGACTTAGAAGGACAAGTACTCCTGAGCGGGTGCCTCTACCCTGCTGTTCCTCTGGGGTTGTTGCACAGGAGATGTGCAAATTCCTTTGTCCTTGATGCCGGCCATTCTTGAACTCTGGTGACACCATCCCCAGCCCGTACCAGAAGTTAAAAGTTGGTGTCATTTAGAACAGCAAGATTTGTAATACATGGCAGGGCCCAGTACTTCAAATCCGTTCGATTAAAACTGCTTCACAGGCTGTATGTTTATGTAGGAAACTTTCTGAATGTCTCTTAAACGTCCCCTCCATTTGTTTCCCAGAAATTGTTCCAATTAATAGAGCATGATATTAATTTGCCAATGGATTATATTTTCCTGCATGTGCCGTTTATATTTGGACAAAAATAATTTAAGAATACAGAACAGATGGATACTTGTGGACGTATTTGGGAGGCAAAAGTAGATTTTTGCTGAGATTTTGAGTGTTGAGTGCAAATTATAAGTGGGATTTTTTGAATGACTGGCTTAAGAGCGTTGCCACTAGGTGAGAGGAATTTTATACTTATGACTTCCCTGTGAGGAGTTTTTGGTAAAGCGCTGAGTGCTTTTTGAAAGTGCCCCCTTTTCACTGGGACCACAAATGCATACGTATGTATATGTGTGCAAATATGCAGAATTATATTATGTAAACATGCGTATCAGTCATAGTTGTTAATTCTGTGAATACTTATCTGTGTATGGTAGCTGTATATTAGAGCTCCTGAAAAAAATAAAATAAAACTGTGGGCTTTGTGCTTGCACCGTTTACAGTCAAATAAGTCCCTGACTACATATGCAAAACTAATGCATGATGCTATTCCTCAAGCTGTCAAAAAAAATTCTCCAAGGACTTAGTTGCTTGCTTTCATGAGCTACTCTACAGTAGTCCAAGGTTTGAGCAATCAAATATCAGAGATTTGTTTACATTTATTAATAGTTATAGTAGTCAGCATTCTCTGTAATAATGAAGTTGCTCATGTAAATGTGCAGCTGCAGTGGATTGAAGCAAAGGTCCTTCTTATCCAGCTCGTGTATCTCCTGAGCAAATATTAAAAGAAAGATGGAAACATCACAGTCTAGTAGAAGTTTTTTGCCAGTGCACTCTCCCAGCTTGCAGTACACTGTGGATCGGGAACATCAGGTCTGTATTGCCTAATAACTCTTCATTGACTTTTTCTACTTATTCAATTACAGTTGCATTTTTCGACTTTTTCCTTCTTTCCTTTCTCCTCTTTCACATTCCTCACTATCATGTTTCCCAGAAACTGAAGTTTCCATACTGAGGCATATCTCCTTGACAATTGCAATTTGTGGCTGCCAGTCATAAATGTGATGATGTGATATTACTGTTGTCTAATTCAAACAGCCGTGACATGGCATTTTTGCAAAAATTGCAATTTCAGTTATTCTAGGATATTTCTGAACAAAATGTCCAGCAGGCAGTTAGACAAAATAATGCAATGGGTGAGCAAATGGCTGATGTGTCGGGCCCAGATCAAGGCTGGATGTGGCTCTGGGCAGCCTGGTTTAGTGGCTTGCAACCCTGCCCACAGCAGAGAGGGTTGAAACTAGATGATCTTTTAAGGTCCCTTTCAACCTAGGTCATTCTTTAATTCTATGAGTCTATGATTCTGCTCTCAGGCTGGTGGCTGGTCATTAGTGGGGCTTCTCAGGGCTCCATTTCTTTTTAATGTTTTCATAAATAATGTGCATGTCAGACTAGAAGGTATTTTGAGCAAGTTTCCTGATGAAACTAATTTGGGAAAAGCTTGTTGGTTCTCTTGAGGCTGAAGCGGCCTTGCAAAGATATCCGGACAAACTAGAGATCTGGGCAGTCACCAACCTCATGAAGTTTAACAAGACCAAGTGCTGGGTTTTGCACCTGGGTGAGGGAACCTTGGCTATACATACAGACTGGGAGATGAGACACTGGACATTTAGCCCACTGAAGTGGGACAAGTTGAACAAGAACCAGCAGTGTTACCAGGCAGCCAGGGAGACCAACTGTTTTCTGGGGTGCATCAAGCACATCATTACTAACCAGTCAGTGGAAGTGATTGTCCTGCTCTACACTGCACTGGTAAGGCCTCACCTTGAGTACTGTGTGCAGTGTTGGGCACCACAGTACAAGAAGGGCATAAAGCTATTTGAGTGTCTAGAGGAGGGCTACGACGATGATGAAGGGTCAAGAGGTGACAGTGTATGAGGAGCAGCATGGTTTGTTCAGCTTAGATAAGGGGAGACTGAAGGGAGAACTCATGGCGTCCTGCAGCCTCCTCATGATGCATAGTGGAGGGGCAGGTGCTGATCTCCTCTCCCAACCAGAGGAAGTCAGGTTGAGTATCAGGAGAAAATTCTTCAGCAGGGTGTGGTCAGGCACTGGAATAGGTTCCCTAGGTAAGTGGTCGTGGCACTGAGCTTGCTGAGGTTCAGGATACATCTGGACAGTGTTCTCAGACATATGGTCATTGGATAGTTCTCTGTGGAGCCAGGAGTAGGGTTTAACAGGTCCCTTCCAACTCGGGATATTCAGTGATTCTATAATTTCTTTGGAAGATAAAACATTAACAGAAGATTTAATACATTCACCATATTTTTCCAAATCTTAATAGGCAGTATTAACGAAACCACACAAAGTAATCAAATTGACAGCAATCTTGTTAAATTTCATTACAGGACACTCTAATTGACTTGTAATCAAACTGAAGCACCTTACCTTTAGTATCAGTCCTGGACTCTCCTGCAGGTCTGAATGTCACATAGACTCTGGTCATTGATAACACTTGGGCAGTCAGTATCTCTATATAGCTTGTTCTTTCAGTTTGGCAGCAATCTGCCATAGAGCTCTTTGCAGCCCCATTCGTGCTTGTACCTTATCATTTTGAATGTGATAACACACGGTGTGCCCAGACTACTTCTTCTCTCCTTGCCCTTAGAGAATCTATGATCGGATATGAAGGCAGGTAAAATGCATCTCAGGAAGAGGTTGGCAGAGATTTGTGGAAGATGAGATAGCTGTGTAAGTGTATAGCTGCTACCTGTAAGAAAGAAAGCAGCACTCGGCCTGGAAGGTGTAACAACTACAACTATTAAACCCTCATGAGCTTCTTGTGGTCACCAATAAAAAAGTATCTGAGTGTGTTGGAATAGAAATTTAATCCAGTGGCTTTTACCTTTAGGAAAGATTGTTCCATCAGTGATATTTGTTAAATTGTAATCTGCATTCCCTTTTTTTGTTTTGTTTTTGTGTTGTTTATTTATTATTTATTTTTGAGAAAAGCATCTAGATAATTATCATTCTTCAGAGCAAAATAAGTGAAAATACTGTGTGCCAGGACTAAGCACCCAGCTTCTGTGCACCATTAATATCTGCCTGTGCCACGAATTTATGTTTAATTTTATTAAATAGGAATTTCTGTCTTTCTCTCTCCTTGCCTATGAAAAGTTAAGACGGAGTTGCACACCACAGGATTCAACTCCCCATAGATGTGACTTCCAATGTTTTCAGTGGAATATTTGCCTGTATGTCCTGGTCATGTTGAGATCCATGCTGATTTTTGGTATTTCTTGGTATATGAGTTGTTAGATGATGGTTAGAAAATGTGAGCTGTCATACCATGTTGTGATCTAGAATATGCCCCCTCAATGAGCTGAAGGGGTGGAGATATAATTGGGCGCATGATGAGTTTATGCAGAAGTCTTGCTCCATCATCTGAGAGGTTCTGTTTGACTTTTCAGACATATTTAGAAGAATAGCATGATAGAATTGTAGGGGTCGGAAGGGACCTCCAGAGATCATCTAGCCCTACCCCTCTGCCAGAGTAGGCTCTCTAGTCCAGGTTGCACAGGTAGGCATCCAGGTGGGTTTTGAACATCTCCAGAGAAGGAGACTCCACCACCTCTCTGTGCAGCTGTGCCAGTGCTCCGTCACTGCACTGTGAAGAAGTTCCCACGCACATTTGTGCGGAACTTCCTATGGTTCAGATTGTGGTCATTTCCTCTCATCCTATCACCACACGCTGCTGAGAAGAGTCCAGCCTCGTCCCTTTGCCTCCCACTCCTTAGATATTTATAGACATGGATCGGATCCCCTCTGGGTCTTCTTTTTTCAAGGCTGAACAGACCCAGCTCTCTCAGCCTTTCCTCATAAGGGAGGTGTTCCAGGCCTTTTATCATCTTTGTAGCCCTCTGCTGGACTCTTTCCAGGAGATCCCTGTCTTCTTTGTACCAGGGAGCCCAGAACTGGACACGGTACTCCAGGTGAGGCCTCACCAGGGCAGAGTAGAGGGGGAGGATCACCTCCCTCGACCTACTGCCCATGCTCTTTTTAATGCACCCCAGGATGCCGTTGGCCTTCTTGGCCACCAGGGCACACTGCTGGCTCATGGCCACCAGGATCCCCAGGTCCCTCTCCTCAGAGCTCCTCTCCAGCAGGTCATCCCCCAACCTGCATCAGTGCATGCAGTTTTTCCTCCCCAGATGCAAGACTCTACACTTGCTCTTGTTGAACCTTATCTGGTTCCTCTCTGCCCAACTCTCCAGCCTGTCCAGGTCTCACTGAATGGCAGCACAGCCTTCTGGCGTGTCAGCCATTCCTCCCAGCTTTGTATCATCAGCAAACTTGCTGAGGGTGGACTCTAACCCCTCATCAAAGTCATTGATGAAGATGTTGAACAGAGTAAAGCTTTCTCTTTTAGAAGAATAACCTCCATACAGTGAGGAGAGTGGAGGATTTCACATGCTGCAAGTCAGAAGGACATTTGGGTTTACTGCATTGAAATTTTAATGGGGAGGCTGTGAATTGCTGTGAGACACCACAAAGTTTTATTTATGATAAGGGAACTTGTTACCTGAAGTCCTTTGCTTATTCTGTATATTGTAAAGGTTCCATTTTTTCTAACTAATATTTTCTTTTTAAATACCAAATAAACACAAACACTGATGCTTTTAAAATAGACTTTAAGAAAGAAAAGTCTGTCTTGGAGGTACTTCAAGATACAGATTGGAGTTTTTATAGATTATAGTTTGCAGTTATTGTCTTGCCTGCTCTTGCTGCTGTTTTTCTCCTAACATGGAAATCAGTTACCCAGAAATAAGTATTTACATAAGGATTAAAGGAAATGAAAGAAAAAATCAGTAAAGATGAAAATTGCACTAAGTTGAGAGTGACCTAGTGATTGCAATGTGTTACTTAATTCCTTAGGAGGAGGTCTGAGTCAGTACTACGAGACAAATGGCAGATTTACTTTCCTAAGGATCAGGTATTAATTATAAAGTTCATTTAAGGTGCTGCAATCAGAGTCTTATACTTGTTTTTCTGACTACTCACGTGTGTATGTTGTGTGACAAAAAAAACCCTCTACATTCTGATTCTTTTAGTAAATGTTGATGATTAGAGATTGCCTCATTTATTATGGAGACAATGAAAATAACAAGTCATGTAATAGATGCATATACATTAGTATGGTTCAGTTAATTTGTAAGTGATTGTGAGAAGTAGTGTTTGTACTCCCAAGTGAGAAACAACGAGTAACAAATATTTGGATCTAAAGCTCAGCTTTGTAAATATGCTTGGTATAGAAAATTTCAATGTCAAATGGAGCTTGGATGTTTGCCTCATCTGTCCACTGTATATAATTCAGTGCCAATTTGGCTGTACTGAGGTGTGTATGAAATATTGCAAAACTCATCAGAGTTGGAATCGTGACCTCAGATTTACTAAGTCCACTTGGGCAGGTGGCCAACACAAAGACTTACCTGAACATGAACTGACTTTTCCTGTTGTGCTTGTATTTTACATATTGAATTCTATTCTGGGTGAAGAACAAGGCGGTATGTTTTTGTTACTGGAAATAGGCATAATTCCTGGTATGAATTATCAAAGCATTTTTTAACACAGGCTATTCATTCATGCGCAGTGTTCACCAAACTGAAGAGCAGCTCTTTCTTTGTTATCTGTAAGTACTGTTTCATTTGTGTTTTCAGTTTTGCTGCTTAGATTTATAACAGATTTGAGGTGGTCTGGTAAAAGATGGATTTATAAGAATGCCTATCTTGTTGTAAAGACAGTGATTCAGAGCTGTTTCAGGGGCTACAAACAAGATGAGTGAGTGCCTCTGATTGGCGTGACATGTGTTGACATTTGTATATGTTGGATACAAGAACTAGAGGTAATGTATCAACACTAAACAGGAAAACCAAAAAGCTTAGTTTGTAATATGCTAAATATAAAATTTTTCTTGTTCCACATGAATTTTCACTTAACCCAAAATTGCACTTTCAGCAACTGGTTGTGATTAGAGCAGAAAGCAAGGCTGAAGCACCATGCTTGACAAGTGAGCACCCTCAGAGCTGGTGTTAAAAGTTTGAGTTTCTTGCTTTTCCTTTCTGTTGACATTTAGATACTTTATCAGTAGTGAAACAGGTTAATCTGCAGTGGCTGAGAAGGAACTTGAGTTTAACTGTACTACTGTATGAAGTTAGATGGTGGTGGTTGCAAATCCATAAGAGCAGAGGAGGAAACTGGACTGAAGCCTAAAAACCAAATGCCCAAGCTGGAGACCTGATGTTTACCACCAGCTGTTCTGCAAGCCAGGGTTCCCTTCTCCATTCCAGTAGAGTGTTGCTGAAATGACGTGGCTCATATTCACATAGTGCAGAGAGATGTATTTTTCAGAGAAGTTACTGTCTGATCTGGTGCTGATCGTACCAGGTTCCTTGCTCTTCTAAGTGAACTTATCTGTCACATCAGTAATGTTATGGTTTTTTTTTTCTTCTTTTTTACTCCTTTTTTTTTTCTTTCTTTTTTCAGCACAAAGAATATTCATCACTACTAAGATCTCCTACAGCGTTGCTTTTTCATAATAAAACAGGTTGAGCTAGCAGACAAAAGCCTTTTAGAGGTCATACAAAGGACACTAAAACTGCCTAGTATTTGTCAAGACATCAATGCGGAGGTCTTTCTCAAAATGTGATGTGTGAATTTTTAAGATAGATGCTGCGCTGTCTAATCACAGTTTGACCTCCTGTACTGGTCAATTATGAACCCTCCTGTGCTTGTTCTTTCTTCATATTGCTGAGTTATGCATTGTGAGCTAGATTGAGTCATTTTCTAAACATGTTCACTGTTACTGTCATAATTATGCAACTTAAAAGTCGTGGTGTTTAGGAGGCTTAGGGAAAAATTTCATGGTCAGAAGGAAAATAAATAATTCCTTCTAATTTAGTTAGTATGCTCCATCTAAAGCCTTATTTTGCTGGTGGAGTTGTCTTACAATAGTTATTGCTTTATTCTTTTGTCCTGGTGAGTTATGTTAAGGATGAAATTAAATGCTATGTGTACTGAAGCCCTCCAGTTTTTTTTCAAAGGGACACTATTGTGACCATCTGCTTTTAGGACATTAAGAAGAGAGAAACGTATCCGATTCTCCAGACCATGTTTCATCATTTTTATCCTGGAGATCTGTAATTGATGGGACTGCTCATTACATCAGTTGACCAAATCACAAGCAGCTGTAGGTTGGAATAACTGTATTTGATTCATCAGATCTTAGTTAGTCTGCACCTTTAGAGGATTTGGCTTTGTTTCTGAGCACACTAGTCTAAGAGGAGCTATCTATTGCATATCCTGTAATATAGTGTATAAAACGATGAGACCTGACTTAGGCCGGATAATTCATAGGGTTTGTGTCAACTCTGAATTGTGAATTTTGCTATAAATACAGTGTGTTTATAAAACATGAGAGTTGTGAGAATTACCAGAAATTACAGCTGAATTCCTGACCAATATCAGTTTACATAAAAGCAGTACTTTCTAAGAAATGGTAAGCTAACACTCTGAAGAGATCCCATTCAAATGCAGTTTTTCAGCTGTGCAGAACACCTGCTTTTTTACCAGGTTTGGAGCACGATATAGCCAAAGCAGAGCAGGTCTGCACACTTCCATCCTTTTCAGTTGGTGAGCAGTTGGTTTGCTGAATGTAGTAGTCTGCAGCAAGTCTGTAATTTGGCATGGGCTCGGCTTGATACAAGACAAAGGCTTAAGAATTTCATATTAGGGAAAAGAGATGAACTAGACAATGGGACTGAGTGGGACTGTTGCATGCCATCTCACTGAGATATACAGTCTCAATGTCACCAGAGGGTCCTCAGTGTCATTTTATATTTTATAAATATATATATATTATATAAATATATATACATGTTTGAAGTCATAGTGTGGATTTTCCTCTGTGAGGCACAAGTGTTCTTGCAGGCAGTGCTTTAGGAATCCAAGGGACTGATAGCCTCTATCTGATCACTCACCAGATACATGCATATATATGTGTATGTATGTATAATGACATGGCTGTTGGACGTGCTCATGCAAATAAGGATTTGAATACTAGGCAAGAGCTAGTGCCAGCCAAGATGTCTCTTATATACACTTGTTACACTACAGTATCTTTGTGCTGTTGTGGAAAGAAAAACATTTTATCTCTTGGTTCAGGAAGAAAGGATGAACAACAGGCAGTCACCATTTTCAGGGTAAAAACTAGGGGAAGGTTTCTGACTAGAAGCTGACACATTGTATGTTTGCTCCCTTTAGCAAGTGGGAGGTTTTGTGGTACTAACAGCTGTCTCCTTGCAGAAGGCTGTCATTCTGTGTTTCTTTTTAAACAAGCCTCTCCATGCCCTGCCAGCAGACAGTGAGACATTTAGGCGAATCAGTCCTGCGTGAAACATGACAAAGCAGCTAAGGATGTACTAATACACTGCTACAAAAACTCTGCAGTTCTTCCTTATGTAGTCACTCTGCTTCTGTTATCGTTTGCTTTGAAAAAAATCTCTTTGCCATAGCTTTGTGTCCATTCTGGCGTGCGACCCGTTTGGTAAGCCTACATGGTTAAGAGAATATCTGTGTCTGGTGGCTGAATGTGCTACTTGAATTTTCTACTTATCTCAGCTATTCAGGCTCAAAATGGAGTTAGATATCTCCATTGACTTGGGCTTCTAGCATTTGTGCTTGTGTGGTTTTACTATGTACCTTTTGTTGCCGACATGGGGCAATAATATGAAAGTGTCTAGTCAGTTCTTAGAGGCAGATGATGTCTGATGTCTGTTCTTAGATGTCACTTAACATCAACTTTTCTCCTGCAGGCAGACAGTCTGTGGAGTCTAGAATTTTAATATTGAATGAATAGTGAATCTTAAACTCTGTCTTATGAGGCTTTTCTGCTTTGGATATGATGGATGGTTCGTAAGGGTAAGACCTGAATGCTCTGAGAGTAAGTTTTGAGCTGGATCAGACATTTGTGGCTTGTATCTAGGTGTCTGGCTAAAACTTACTTTTTCTTCTCTTCTTCTTGTTTGTGTTTATGTCTGAAATTATAGTTATTTGGCAGCCTCACTTTGAGTACTGTATGCAGTTTTGTGTTATAAGAAGGGCGTAACACTACGAGAGAATGTTCAAGGGAGGGCTTTGACGATGGGGAAGGGTCTGGAGAGCAGGATGTATGAGTAATGGCTCAGGTCCCTTGGTTTGCTCAGCGCAGAGCAGAGGAGCTGAGGGGAAGTCTGATGGAGGCTGCAGCTCTCACAGGGACCAGCTCTGCTCTGTGTGACAGCCACGGGGCCCGAGGGGATGGCATGGAGCTGTGTCAGGGGAGGGGCAGGCTGCATATTGGGAAAATATTCTTCACCAGAGAGTGCTGGGACGCTGGAACAGGCTTCCCAGGGCAGTGGTCCTGGCTCCAAGCTGCTGGAGTTCAGGAAGCATATGGATAACACACTGAGACGTAGCGTTTGAGTTTTGGGTGGTCCTGGTGGAGCCAGGAGTTGGACAGCATGATCACTGTAATTCCCTTCAAACTTGGTGTTCTGTGACTCTGTGAGTCTATGAAAAACACAGTTCCCGTATTTGCAAGCTGTAGCTGGTGCTTTGCAACTCGTGCTCTTATTATAAAGAAAACACCACTTTCAGAGCATTATCACTTTTTTCTTAAGGCAAGTTATTTAAAGGTACAAAAATGATCTGTCTGGGCTTATTCATTTTAAGCTGATAATCAAACACATCAGTAATGAAAATGACTGCACAAATTGTCATCTATCTCAATCTCAGTCCAAGATATTTTTCCCTGCCATTACCCTCAGCATATTTTATAACACTTTGTCCAACCTGAAGGAGCTGAAGTGTTGGCTCTTCTGCTGTGTGGTTTATTTTCCACCTGAAATATTCACCTTCCCTTGCGGATTTTATTGGAGGCCTGTCTAAAGACTGTGGATCAAGTCTTTATTCTTTCAAGGGACTTAAGATCCAGCTGTTGCTAAGACTCTTTAGTTGACCGTGTTAAGTGTGTGTTAACCCCTTGGTCCTGAGTAAATCCACTGATGGAAAGCTCTGATCCTCACAAGGGCACAGAGCTTTAGGATTTCTAAAAACACTGAAATGAATGTGCTTACCCTCAAGTTTAGGTGTGCATCCTTTGGAACATCTGCACTCCAGTGTTCAGTGCACCTCTCAGTTAGAGATCTGCAGAGTGAAGGAATGTGCTTACTGCCTGTCAGCTTGATTAGTAACAAAGATGTTAAATAAAACTGAGTCCCCCTCTTAGGAATCTCTGTATACAGTTCCTTATACCTGTATCCATATTGCCAGATCAATACCATCTTGTACTACTTTTTGTTATTTTCTAATCGTCAAGCCCTTGTCTCTTTTCCTCACTGTTTCTTTTTTGCGCAAATATTGTCATTCCTTGCAAAGTGGGGTCATTCTTGTTGTGGCATCTTCCCTGTAAAATGCTGGATGCACAGCTTCAACTGAGAAGACAGTATACCCTTTTTAAAAATATTCTAGCAAACAAAGCCATGGTAAGGGCATGGGGAAGCATCAGAACAATTTTTTTTCTTTTCCTGTAGTGCACCATTGCATCATATAAGGTGATGATCAAAACATCTGCTTTATGAGCTATGATAGTGGAAAGCAGAGAGCTAGCTTCATTCATCTCTACAAATTTTCTGTGCAACATTGCTTGAAGATAGGCCTTGAGGATTTATTTGGTGTCATTTGGAGGTGAATGAAGGCGGTGCAGGGAGATGAGCTGTGATGGCCAGCTGCAGCAGCCTGGGTCACAGGGAAATTAGGATCTACTGAAATACTCAGATCAACTGACTGGTGGTGCTCACTGACTTGCATGAGGCTGGTCTGGCTCAGAGTCTGCTGGGTGTACCCAGCTCCTGCGGGGGTTCAAGAGAACGTTCTGAGTAGAGGCTGAAAAACAAGTTTGACAGGGTGTATTAGGGGACACTGAGAACAAAGGCTGGCTCCAGGAGATGAGCAGAGGACAAATGAGGTGCGTAATCATCTCGTGGTGATGACCCTGACTGGAGAAGCTCGTGAATAGAAGCAACCTGTGGTTCTGACTGGATGAGCACTTGTGTGGGCAGTTAGTGCCTAGGCACGAGGGAGACTTGTTAAGTGTTCAGTTGACGTTTTGGGGTGGGCGGAAAGTTACAGGCGAGAGCTTGTGGATGTATATAAGGGATGTTAGAACCTGCAGTGAAGGATTTGGATCGTTCACGCATCTGAGTCCATGCCTTCAGATGCTGTAAGCTCCACCCTCTAATGAAATGCTGGGGCCCGTGCAAAATTGCTGTTTGCTTCTATCATTGCCCTGCTTCAGAGCTGAGCCAGGCAGAACTGCAGTTCCTGTTGGATCTTCTTGTTAGGAGTTTTAATTGAGTCATGTGAAGACTGTGGTGGGCACCTCATGGGATCATACTGGACGAAGAGCTCATTGAGAGCAGCCCTGCGGAGGGGGACTTGGGAGGTTCTGCTGGACAAAAATCTGGTCATGAGCCAGCAGTGTTCTTTTGCAGCCCAAAAGGCCAAGAGTACGCTGAGCTGCATCAAAAGATAGATGGCCAGAAGGGAGAGGGAAGTGGTTGCCTTCCTCTACTCTGCACTCATAAGGCCCCATCTGGAGTACTGCATCCAAGCCTGGGGCTCCAGGTATAGGGAGGATGTGGACCTGTTGGAGTGGGTCCAGAGGAGAGCCACAAAGATGACTGAAGGGCTGGAGCAGCTCTCTATCAAGAAAGGTTAAGGGAGTTGGGCTTGTCTTGCTCGGAGAATAGAAGGTTCTGGTGACGCTTCATTGCAGTCTTCCAGTACTCAAAGGGAGCTTACAAGGGGGAGCAGGACCAACTTTTTACACGGCATGATAGTGATTGGACAAGGGGGAATGGCTTTAAATGTCAGGAGGAAATTTTTTACTCAGAGGATGGTGAGTCACTGGAACAGGTTTCTCAAAGAAGTTTTGGATGCCCCATCCCTGAGGGTATTTGAGGCCAGGTTGGATGGGATCCTGGCAGCCTGATCTAGTGATTAGCAGCTTTGCCTCTGGCAGTGGGTTGGAACTAAATGATCTTTAAGTTTCCTTCCAACCTAAGCTGTTCTGTGATTCTATGATTCTGTGATCAGTCTTCTTCTGCATCTATACCAGGAATAGTGCATGAGCAGTTGAATTCATTTGGCCTGTGGCATGTCTGGAGATAGACCTGAGCTGTTGTGCAGAACCAGGCCTTGGAGATAAATTCATTTATTACAAGAGGCTACTTCAGATTATTGAGCTTGCAAATGAAAAAGTTTAAATGTAGTTGAAGCTGACTGTGTCTGCAATTGAGTTGCCTGTGTCCAGGCTCATAGTAGCAAGAAACTGTGTGTGTTTGGTTGCTCCCTGAAGTATGGAGGCATCTAAACTCAGTAGTTTAAGTCCTTATGTCCTTGTTCAGAGCTACTGCATGTGGGACATGGAAGCATTTTTGTCTTTAAGATGAAGAAACCATGTATTTCTCTGGCTAAGTCCTTTAAAGGGACCTTATTCTGGGTGAGGTCACACCTTTTCTTTCCTCTGTTTTGTATTTTTCAGTCCAGTCTCTTCTTTCCTTGGATAGATTTCTGATTTTTAGAGTGGAATTAGATGACAGTAACTAAATTCTTGGTTGGGAGAACTCTCTCTCAATTAATAGCTGGAAGGGATCTTAAAGATTGTTTAGTTCCAATCTCCCTGCCATGGGCAGGGTTCCACCCGTTGGATCACGCTGAGTAAAAAATGTCCTCCTAACATCTAACCTAAATCTTTCCTCTTGTTCTGTCGTTATTACACTGCATTAAAAGTCTGTCTTCCTTCTGTTTATAATCTCCCCTCGAGTACTAGGAGGCTGCAGTGAGGGTCAGGATACTGTTGACCTCCTGAGCTGCAAGAGCAAACTGCTGGCTCATGTCCCATTTTTTATCCATCTGTACCCCGCCAAGTCCTTCTCCTCAGGGCTGCTCTCGATGAACTCTTCTCCCAGTCTGTAGGCATACTTGGGTTTGCCACAACCCAAGTGCGACACCTTGCACTGGGCCTTGTTGAACTTCATTAGGTTCATGTGGGCCCACTTCTCAAGCCTGTCTAGATCTCTTCGGATGACATCTCTTTCTAGTATTGTATGAGCTGTACTACTAAGCTTGTAATCTGCAAACTTGGTGAGGATACAATTGATCCCATAATTGAAGTTATTGATAAAGATGTTGAAGTGCATCAGTCCCAAGACAGACCCCTTGGGTCACCACTGGTGACCAACCTGCAGCTGGACATCTGGACACAGAGCCATGAACCACAACCCTTTGGCTGCAGCTATCTAACCTATTCCTTATCCATCAAATAGTCCATTCTTCATTTAAAAATTTCATTTAAAGTCCATTCATTCATTTAAAAAACCCTATTTTTATAATCTCAGCCAAACATTTGCAGGGTGTGATTGGTGTCAAGGAGCTTGCAGGTGACTTTCCAAGGGGAGGCTGTTATTGACTTAATGGATTTTGTCATGAGAAATAAGGAGATTTCCTTAGCTGGATTCTGACAGTAGTAAGTAGTTTTTTGAGTAGCTTAATTAACTGCAATTTATTGTAGTTTGTAAAATGTAAGGAAGGATCTGTCACAGCTTGAAAATGTTAGCCAGATTTGAATATAGAGCTGATCCTCAGGGGTGATCTTGGGAGCTAGAATCCACTCTGTTGGCACAGTGAGAGCACGTGATGCTGAGAAGTGATAAGTGTGTGATGGCATTATCAAAGACATACATCAGAGGAAGATGACTATTAAGTGGTCAGAAGAGATTTTGAACTAAGCCTGGGAAAACTGAACCATTCTTCACTCTCTGCTTATAGCACTTATGAGTAAATGACCTTTTCGAAAGATGAGTAAATGTCTTGAAAATACTCTGTGGTTTCAGCGATTACAAATATAAAAGCGTTTAGAGGATAAAAAGAATTTCCATGACTTGCATGGCCAAATAATATTTTTCTGGGGGGGAGCATTGTTGAGGTTGTTTGTTTTATTTTGTGTCATTCTTTTATCACAGTTATCTTTTGGATATATGCTGCTTCCTGGCAAGGTTTCTGCTACTATCTTCAGAGGTCAGAGCTCTCATAATTCAGAGTGAATAAATATTTCAGAAGATACTAAGGACAGTCTTAGAGCAAAGGCAATGGATTGGTGATGAAATGACAAGTGCAGGATATCAACTTAGCATGGTGTGCATGGATGCTATGTTCAGTTCACCACAGATGAAGTAAGGGTAATAATGCACATTTCCCTTTTCCGTCTTTTTCAGTTAAGCATTTCTGAGCAGATGTTTTCTCTGAGTGGTTTTGTAACTCCGACTTTGGGGTCCTAATCCTATCTACTGCTTCTGGATGTCACTACTGTTTTCTTCTTTAGAATTTAGGGAGTCTAAGATTATCACAATCTGATTAAATCTGAAGGGAAATGTTTCTATTTTTCTGCAGCCATTTATCATTCCTAAGCTTGGTCTTAAAATGCAACTACTGGTAGAGTAAATGCAAAAGTTGCTTAACGAATAAGTTTGGATACTTTTTGCCAGAAGGAGACTCTTTGATGTCTGTATGCTTAATGAATGCTTTAGAGTTTCATTCCTTATAGCTATTCATAATAAATTAATAAGTAATTAAAAAATGTTATGAGGAAAAAAACATGGAGTTTTAGCCTTTGGAAAAATCAGTGCTCATTTTACCTTCTGCTAGAATGGATCTGATTCCCTATTTCATTGCATCACTGCCTAGCTAATGCTATTACTTCGATTCTCTTGGCTGTAAAACTGGTGTGGCATTGGGTAGACTGGCCACTAAGCTTCAGTGCATGTCGGTGCCTTTTTATAGCCACATGTTATTTAAACTGCATGCTTTCCATACTGTTTGAAATCTCATAACTGGCTATTCTGCTGTTTAACGGTAACTTACAAAAATGCATTTGCATATGTTTTCTCAAAGGTTATTTTGGATGTAATTTTTAAAAAAATGCCTTACCAAGCAGGTCTCAAAGATGTCTGTTAATGTATTAGAATTTACAGTAAGCGTGTTGTGCTTACACTTTGATGCCCCGGTGAAAAAATCTTCATCAATGCATTCTCTGCAGGGGACAGAATCCTGTGAACTGGTTGTGTGACCTCTGTAATGCTTTGATTAAAACTTCCAATTAGAAAATGTATTTGAAACCTTTTCTGAAATAGCAAATCCACTTAGATAATGTAGTTGAGGTAGTCATTGCTGTATCTTAGATTCCACTAAGGTTTGCTTCAAAAGTGAATTTTTAAAGTTGATTTAACCTCTGAAGCAGACAAGCTGCCGCATGGTTCTGCAGTGCTGTCTTGTTCGCTTCTAAAATCCTTTCCATTGTGAAACCTGTATTAGACCTAAGGATCATATTTTCACACGAAAAACATGATGTTGGCTGGAAGAATTGCTGGATATAGTGAGATGTGTCAATCAGTCAAGGTAAAACACTCGGAAGTGTTCTGTGATGGGAAAACTGACTCAAAATTCATGCAGTGTGCATTACTTTACCTTTTAAGTTTCCATAAATATAATCTTACTTAAGTTATTCTTTTCTTTAAAAGGGATGAAATGCAGAGTAAATCTTCCGGCACCCAAAATCATAGAATGTCCCATTGTCTACCAACTCCCTCAAGTTACACACTAACAGATAATGTTGGTTGAATTCTCAAATGCAAGCTAGATTACAACCACATGTATAATGTCGTTGTCTTCTGCAGTTTTATTCATATAGTTTAGCGTACGCTTTAATTTGCAGAACTGGAACAGTTAGGTCTTTGGTTTTGGTCAGGTCATTTTCACCTCTGCTAGTTGCATAGAGTTTGTGCCAGCATGTTTCTGAGTGATTTCTGATCCCAGTGAACGCTAACGAAAGACAGTGAAAGAGACATGCAAAGTCCCAGATAATATTTTGGTACCTGAACTATAATCAGGAACAAGTTTTCTGGATGGAATGAACAGACTTTGAACGACAGGTTATCATCTTGAATGTGTGACTTAAGAGAGTTGTAATTTAAGGAAACCTATGCTCAGGCAGATAAAAGTGAACCTTTATATAACAATGTAAATATCCTCATGCCTTCCATGATACAGAATTCCCATAAAATTATCTTAAAAAATATCTCTTTCCCCATTCAAACAAAAGTGACCAAAAAGGGGAAGTTAGTGCGGCAACAGGTAGGTGAAGACTAGAGTGTGTGGAAAGATAAGTCTGTTTGTTGGCATAGATCCTGTTTCTAGGAATAATTCTCTACTAATACATACTTGGTGATGATTATTCATGATTTTTGTATGATCTTAGGAGTAAATGAAACATTCCAAGGCTGCTTATTAAACAAATGCTTAGTCAATGTTTATTCATTTATTTTGGAAACAATATAAAAAAAAACTTCAGCATGAGAATTACCTGGAGAAAAATAATTCCACTTTGTTTGCTCATCAGCAGAATTTGCCTAACATTTTTCTTGATTTAGACTATGATTCATAGTCTACTCATGGTTCATTGGATTCACTTCTTTGGTATTTCACTTCAAAACTGCAAAGCCAACTGTTGGTTCCTGAGAGGACTTTGGATTTTTGTGCATTAAGCATAAAACTCGAATATGCCTGATAGAAAGCATACTGCTTAGCTGCGTTCCTTTTGTGATGATTATTTGTGATGGATGACTGTGCTTGTATGCCACAATATAGAAATAGAAATTAAACAGCGTGGGGGAAAATAACCGAGGGATTGGAGTAGGGGTGAGGTAAACCAACAGTCAGCTGAAAATGATAGGTTCATAATGAAGTTTTTTTAGTTACAGAAACAGCAGTGAATTTCTCAGTTGCTTCCTTTTTGTGTGGCTAAAGAGAACACAACTGTGATTTCTTTATTAATTTATTGATTGATTTTTGAACATCAGTCTTCAAGTTAAATCTGATGGCTGGAATTCTGCTAGGGAATTACTTTGGCATCTAAATTAGTGCATGTAAATTATGCATGCATGAGTGCAAGAAATAATTTTGTGTTCATAACGGCCAATTGTACATTCAGACAAATGTTTGCATGCATAGTCACCCATTTGGAATCAGGCCCAAACTAAATTAGAATTAATACCACGAGCGAGTTCCAGAATCTTGCTCTTGGTCTATTTATAATAATGTAATATGCGTTAAAAATACCCCCCTCTGCAGAGTGCACTCTGCAGAGGCTGTTATAGCCAAAAACCCTATGTAGCTGCAACAGCCACACCCATCAGGTAAATATGTACGTTGGAGATTAGAGGCTGGTACATCAAATAGGGCTGACATCAGCATAAATTTGGTGCATGTGTAATGTCAGGAAACAGGCTGGGCTGCGCAGCACGGAATAGATGCAGATGCCCCAAGCACCTCTTCATCTCAGTCTCCTCCACTCCAGGCTGTGTGAGGAAGGACTGTGCAAATGAGGAGATGAACTGCTTCCAGGAGACAGCCACTTCTGTTCAGAGCCCCCAGGATGACAGCGTGCACTTTAAGAGTCATAATAGCTGCCAGCCACTGTGAGCCCCAGGGCTGAGATCCTGACGTTCTGCTCAGCATTCCACAAGCATGCCTGATGTCTTGTGTCAAGTCGAGTGGCCAGGCTTGAAGAGAAGTGCTGGAGGAACAGGGGGCAAAACACTGCCTTCTGGTTTTAAAACCTCACAGGCATTGCATCCCTTTCATACTAAGCATCTTCCACTACTTGGGATCCCAGTCCGTTAGGTGGACAAAAATTATGACTGAGTTGTTCATCTGCAGTGTGCATCCGCAGGGCACAGGTGTAGTCCCTCAGTCCCATCTGTCCTCACTGCTCATGGTGACGCAGGGGACATGTTGCTAGGGATGAAACTCACCTTGGTTCTAACAGATTTGGTGTTTGGAATCAGACCAGTTGCACAAGGCAGAGGCCTAACTATTTTTTATGGTTGGAGGACAATTCCAACCGTGCTTTTAAGTCACACCACAGACTTTCAGACCTTTTTAATGTCAGAAGAGGAAAGAACACTCAGCTATCCTAAAAAGATGATTTGATGCAGTAAAAAGTGTACCAAAAGAACAGAAGAGTTACACCAAAACAAGGAAGTGATCTTATTAATTAATGAGTTTTATTAAGAGCAGGGAGGTTAACTCCTGCTGGTGTCAATACAGAGAAGTTAGAATTTTGAATCTGATCTTTATTTTTTATCATGTAGTAGTTAATGTTCTAATAGGATCAAGTGATTCTGCATGAAATCTTGGCATCAAATGGAATACTGATCCTGTTACCTTAGCCACTAATGTTACCCAAAACTGAGTATACGGAAAGGTTTTTTAATCACATTTTTTTAATGCTTTTGTTAATTTGCAAAAACAAACTATGTGTTTATAAGAAACTTCTACAGGGTTCCTGATGGCTCTGCAGATGTGTTATATATTGAAGTGGTCTTAAGCAAAGTGAGGGACAGGAAAAGTGGAAATCGATCAGTTCCTCCACATAAAAATAAAAATAAATTCATTAGTATTTGCATATTGTATGGGGGTAAGAGTAACCTTTAAGTTCCCAGGGTTACAGAAATGATTATTTGTAGTCAATTATGTAACTTGCTTTAGAAAAGATTATTTATCCTTGAATGGTTTTGTGACTTAACCCCACATTCTTAGTCCAGGATGGGAAATAGGGATATGGAAAGCAGTGACAGAAACATTCTCTCACAGATATCTTTCTCTATCGGTCTACTTGTCTAAAAGAGTTTATCTCTTAATTTCGATTTTTAAAAGAGAAGGAAAATCGACATTGTTGACGGTTGCGGCATTAAGACTTGGCTTTGATTTTTTACTTTTTTAAAATTTAATCTACTGTCCCTTTTTATAGGGCAAAACAAATGGGGAAGTGAGGTGTAATTAATGGGGCCAGTCTTTCACCTTAGAAGTTAATATGCAACTTGAGAAATTTCACACTCTTACCTCCTAGGTCTTATTAAAAACAAGAGGACATAATCAATTGGAAGTAACCATTTCTCATCCAGTTCATGTATTTAAGACCTTATTAAATACCTTGTGAATGTGAAACATTGGCAATCTAACCCAGTTTGGATGGGAATTGTCCAAGTGACTCTTTTTTTCAAACTGTACTTCATCTTGCTCTTTCCATTAAAAAATGTTGCATGGTAAGGAGTGTAAGGTTCAAGGTCTAGGTAGGACATGCTGGGTTGTTCTCTTTTTTCCTAGTGGCTGGATTTCTATGAAAAGAAGCTCTTTTTCCTCTGGTGAATGTTTCCTCTGTTCTAACTCTGTCTGCTAGTGTCTTCTGCTATCTTCCTGTCTGCTTCATTATCCTACTTATCACTTTTACTTGGTATAAAAATCTCTTTCACCTATAGTAAGCTTGAAATGCTGTGGAAGTGAACTGCTACATAACTTAGTGATTATTTGTGTCCTGTAATCATTATGGAGTTGCCTTTTATTTGTGTAGGAAATACCAGCTTGTTGAGATGCTGAACTTCCTGGTAACTGCAGAGCTGGCACCAGTTACCTGCTTGTCCCCAGGATGAGGTCTCTACCCAAGGCATTTACTCAGGTCAAGCTGAAGCCAACCAGTGACTAAAAATAATGCTCCTCATTTAGGACTTTCTGTTTCTCCAAGGAGGAAATAAATTTTTCAATCTTTTCCTTTATGTATTTTCCATTAATAACTTGGACCATGGTCTGTGGATATCAGTTTGGAGAAGTGAATGGTACAATTCTAAATATGATTCTGGGAGATGCTGTTGTGTTAACTTTCACCAGTATGTTTATACGGAAGCAAGTAAAAGTCTAGCATATCACATCCTGGCCCAGAACTTTCAAAATCCTGTTATATAGGGTATCCCACCCACAGACCTCATATCTTTACCGTAAATTCCATGTTTTGCAGTGAACTATCCAAAAAAACTCATTTAATTCAGAATAAATTCATTTTTTGGCATAGTAAGTACCGATTTGCTATTGTGGCTTCTTATATCTGTAGTGAAAATAGGATGAAATGGAAGCACATTAATTCCACTGAAATAATAGGGGTACCGAGCCTTCATCAGTGGTTAGGAGAGCACAGCGTTAAGATTTACAGTGGTTTAGAAATGAGCCAAAGGGTGTAGCATTTATCTGTTAAGAGCAGAAGCTTGTTATTGCTGGGCTTGCTTTCTTTTTTCCTCTTTTTTTTTGACAATTAAATGTAAGCTGTAGTTTGCAGATAGTAGTCATTGCACTGAGCAATTAGGAGAAGATATTTCTGGTGCTAGTAATAGATAGTTGGATGTTTCTGTGTCACAATTCATCAGATAAGTTGAGGAGATTGCCAGCTCCAGAGATGTACAACAGCAATTTGTTACACTCAAAGCATGCTGCTTTGCAGACACAAGCTTCAGTGGCTTGTTGTAGTCAGCGAGGAATAATGGCATTTAGGCAGTACTAAATAAAGTTTTCTGTCTTGTACCTTTTCCTGCTGCAAGTCTAATGGATTTAAGGTCCTACTCATACAAAATACCATAATAGTTTATTGCGTGGCTGTCATGTGTGTTGCGTTTTTCAACTCTCTTTGTTCCCTCGTCTCCACACTCTTGCAAAAGGATGCTTCTAGACAGAGTTTGCAAATACGGGGTTTTAAAGGCGTCAGGATAAAGGATGCAAGTACTTACTCTTTACTCATGTTTGTTTTTTTGGAAAATGAGTCTGGTTTCCTTGTGTGTGATATTTACAGTGCGTTCAGTGGTAAACTCCATTTAGCAAGCATTAATCTCTCTGCCGACATTAGTATTCCACTGATCCTCTAGGATGGCAGTTCAGATCCAACTTCATTTCACAAGTGGCTGACAGACTGTGTTAAACTGTTTTTCTATTTAAGTCAGTGTACTGCCAAGTATCCACATCACTGGGAAAATTGTGATTGTCAGAGGGAGACTGAAGACTTGAGGCCAGGCCCTTCAACCAGTTGTTAATTATAAGATACTGGAGCCAGTGGAGCGACAAGAAATTACTCTATCTGTCTAAAGATGTGGTGTTGTGCAAATTTCAGCCTCATCGAGTAAGATGTTTTCTGTTAGGGCCAGCACTGAGGCCCAGTGGCAGTGCTCTGGGAGGGGGTGCAGAGGTATTTGTGCCTGGTTGTTGGACCGCTGACTCCTGCCATCAGCATGAAATTTCCTTAATAAGAGAAAGAAAATGCCACTGCTGACCAGAATACTAGGTACAAGTGAGTATATGCCTTATTTCACCACACATGAGAAGAGGATAACTACAATTGAGGATAACCCTAACTTAGACTTATCCTACTGCTGCAACTTGGTGAGTTTGTCAATTATACTCTGACATTCCTATTGGGGAATGGAAATGAGGCTGGAATTAGACTGGTTGAAATTGGTTCTGTAGGAGAAGAGGCTTTCTAGAGCTCATTCATGGTTCAGTGTTTCATTCCCTGGGACTTTGGCTGTTGCAATGGACTTTGTTAGATTAGATAATCCTCACTTTTTATATATTCGCAACACTACTGGAAGGATCCTCTAGCTACAGAACACATTTCATCAGTGGTATATTCTCTTTCTCCCTCCTGTTTTTGCTTTGCTGGCTCCCATTTCTGCAGAGTATATCACACAACAAATGTACAACATCAGAGTAATTCACAACCAGTGAACGCTGTTCCTGCCCTCTTTCCATCCACAACAGGTGCTTAGCATCACTGTTGATCAGACTTCATTGCCAACATACCTGCAATGCGTGCCCCATCTTCAGTAAATCTTCACAGCCTCCTCCTTGCAGTCCTACCTTGGTAAATAAATGGAATGCTTCATCATTCAGGTTTCATTGCCTCCTTTTAAAAACTCTTCCTTCCCACAATATCTGTACAAAATCGGACTAACAGTTGGACTCAGTTTGTCCTGTGACCATGGTTTACTACTGCAGTACATACTGTCTCTTCTTCAGTCTTCCTTCCTCTCAAGCATTTGATGGATGGCTGTCTCCAAGATTCACCATGTTGCCGGCAGAAATCATGCTCTTTGTTCCACACTTAATGCGTCTCCTTGCTACGTGGATGGTCTCGGTTCAGGACCTGCTTCTAAACCACATTTTAATGCATCAGCATTTTGAATAATGTCAGCTATTTGTTGATACAGCTATCTGATGCTTTCCAAGACAGGGTTACAAATTGAGAACAGTGTTGTAGATGAACAGAGAGTAGATGGAAGATCTCCCCTGAAGATGGCATGAGGTTGTTGTTACCTCATTAATTTTTGCGATGTAGAACAATCAGATATTTTATTTTACATTAATATGAACAGATCTTTTGTCTTACTTTGCTTTAGAAAGCTAGAGTTCCTTCTGCAACAGATGTAACTGATTTTCAGCCAGATTTCAGGCGACTGAGGTTCATATCCATGCAATTTAAATCCTCAATTAGCATACTAATTCTTTTTCCTAATGACATTACTTTTTTTTTTTTTTTTTCCTACAGAGAATGACTGATTTTTGTACCGTTTTGTGAGACAGTTGGTAATTTGTTAAGACTTGGCTTGCAGTCACGGGACTAAGCATTCCTTCTGAGGGATTTTGTATTGTAGATAGATGTGTGAAAATAGTGGCTTCAGCAATATTGAAAAATACAAGGTTTTTTTTTTACATGCTTTTATTTGTTGAGACAGAAAGAGCAAACACTTCCACTATGAGTACCGCTTCTTTTTTTTTTGTTTGTTTGATCTTTATAGAAAAACCTTTCTAATATCCGGCTATCTGAGGAGGTCTACAAAATACTCACTCTGATCTCTTAACTGCCATTCTGATCCCTTCAAAGGAAAGACGACGCATAAAGCATGCAGCAGGCAACTGTTAATTAATGACATATTGAAACTGATGCAGGGGGCCGGGGCAAACAAAGTATCAGAGAAATAGAAGAGCATATCTATATCCTTATGGGAAAAAAAAAAAAAAGAAAAAGTACAAGCATATCTGCTTTTTTGTTACTGTTAATGCAGTTGTTAATATTGTTGGTAACATGGCTGCAGTGTTTCAGTGCTTCAGTTGCTGTCTGCAATGCCAAATCAGCCCAGTGCTAGAGGCAGATCAAGCCCACAGGGAGCTGAGCACAAGCACTCCCTGACTCTAGCAACAAAGTGCTGACCACTGGTGAAATAATTTTTTTGTCTTGGATGGGTTTTCATGCACAGGCTGTGTTGTCATTAACCAGTACAGCACACTGTGCTTGCAGGTTGCCTGTGCTAATTACTGTACTGGCTGCCCCAAGGCACTAAGCAGTTCAGAAGCTAAGTGCAAGCAATATAGAAATATATTAAAAATAAATAAGAGCAGAGGATAAGAGGGACAAGGATACTGTGGAAATGTAATTGCGCATGGGTAGTTGTGTGTACATGTAAAATAAATAGTGATTTTAGTTGTTTGCGTGTCAACTTCGCCGTGATCAAGGGTTTATATTTTTATTTCCTAAAAAAAAAAGATGATTCTGAGTAGGCATTTGAAGGTGCCAGGTAGCAGCAGGATGTAAGCCTAAGGACCACTTCAGGCAAGGCTTGGTTTGCATTAAAGATGCTAATAAGCTTGGATGATGAGCAGAGCACCCAGAAGCTGTTCTGATACAGCTTAAGAGGCTGGGGTGAGGGTCAAACATTAGCTGCAGGGACTGGCAACTGCTTCTGTGCAGAAAGGTACAAGGCAGTTGGAAATGAGAAGTGGAGAAAGAAAAAGGAAGATACTCTAACAGCAGAGACAAAGGAGATAAAGCTGGGAGGGAGAGAGTGGTGTTGAGGCACAGCTGGGCTTGTCTGAGCTGGATAGCAAACAAGAAACTGTAATGTTAAGTGATGGGTGATGAAGGAGAAGGTGTTAGAAGAGGTGAGGGAGATAAAAACAGAAATGATGAGAGAGGGAGTAAATACTGACTGAATGAACTTGAACTCCCCAGGGTTCCCAGGAGAAATAGGTTAGGAAAACTCTGCTGCCTAGGGCACTCTCCTCTCTACTTGTCACTTTACTCTCATCTCGTTTGGAGAGCTCAGAAGAAACTACTTATTCTCAGGATGCAGAAGTGGCTTTGTTGAAGACCTGCATTGTTCTCAGCCGGGAAAAGAATGGTTGCTCAGGCTGCAAGTAGTCCTGCCACACACACAGTGCAACTCTTCTGTTCTTCAGTGTCTGTTCCTCCCGCATCTTTG
The DNA here is from genome assembly GCA_023055505.1 of Callipepla californica brunnescens. Classification (NCBI taxonomy): domain Eukaryota; kingdom Metazoa; phylum Chordata; class Aves; order Galliformes; family Odontophoridae; genus Callipepla; species Callipepla californica. The sequence goes on along the minus strand of JALIRH010000048.1, from coordinate 371,572 downwards.
TCCTGGCTGAGATACCTAGGTCCACTGTTGGGAAACGTTCAGGTCCTGCTGCTTTTCCAGACCCTTAAGATTCGGTGCCTGTGTGTGCATTTACTGAAATAAATGTTTTGTTTTGTTTATTACAATAGCACCTGGCAGAGCCCATGATGGGCTGAGAAGGGGAGGGTAAATGCTGAACTGAGTGCCACATGAAAACTGAGCAGAAGCACCAGAGAATTTGCAAGCTGAATGTAAAGACAGGAACTCATGGGTGGACAAGGACAGTCAGCAAGGAAATCCAGAAAGTAGTGTTTTGTCTGAGTGGTTATGTTCTGTGTGGTCACAAGGCTCTTCAATTCATCCAACCCTAATTATAGTCCTGAAGCACTTTAACAGAAGTGGAGCCCTGAGTAAATCTACTCATAGGTCAGACAGCACTTTTGCTGTCCATTGCTGCTGAAGCTGGAGCACACAGACACGCGTGCATCTTGCACACCCCCGGCTGGGTCATGCAGCATCCCCAGTCCACGTTACCTACTGGGGTGCTCTGGCTGGCTTTGAGGTGCTTGTTTGCTTGGTTTTTTCTCATTACCTGTGTTTAATGAAATGCTTTATGTAGGATGAATTAAAATCTGAGTTGAAAGGGAAATATGTTTTTTTTTTCCCAAGTAACTATTAGGTCTAAATTAAGCTTTTGTGTGGCTGAAAAAAATACATAACGACTGTGGTGGTAAGAGGTGGTGCGTTGGTCCTGGTTGTTTGGAAGGGTTTTTACATCGCATCTACTCCTCATAGGCCACTGAACGCAGTGTGCACGTGGACGAAGGTCTCTGAGATCCTCTCCAAAGACTTCATTCAACTGTGGGGTCAACCTGTTTTATGAAGGTTGCTCTGAAAGTAATGCCTTTCATTTATTTCCATGGAAACTACAGAAGATACAAAGAACATAAAAACACTGTTTGAAAGGGAAAATTCACAGCTACAAAACACTTTTTTTTTTTTTTTTTCCCCCAACATTGTCACCACCCCTTATCTTGGTTTCTTTGCTATCGGTGAGCAAGAGCCTGCTTGCTGAGCTTGTAAAACTCAGCAGCACAGATGATCTGTTGCAATGTTGCCACTGCTGAAACGCACCACCCCCTACCTCACTCTGTTTGGTCTCTGTAAGTGTTCAGCAAATGTCCATGAATGTCAATGGGTGTAATTTTTTCCGCATCAAGGAATTCACTGACATGCCTTTGTTTCGTACACAATTCCGTGTTAGATGTTATTTTGTCAGACTGCCCCTCTGCTGCCATCTGTCACACAGCAACAAAATGTAATGGAGTGTTGGTGGGAAGCTTCAACTCCCTACTGCCTTACAACCAACATCCACCTCTGACGTCAAAGGCTGACATAATAAAACAGAAGGCACTACTTTCAGAGCAGCCCTTGTATCTCCAATGTAAATACACTTTTCCAGTAAACACACAAGTGACCAAATTGTAGGTAGTTTGTAAGCATGGAAATAAAATGGATGATGTTGATGAGATTTAGTGTCTTTTGACGAGTAAAGGGAGATGAAAACACAACATGCACTTTCACTTTGCATTAAGCTACTGTGTGTTTTGAAAATCTAATCTAATCAAGTGGCACTGTTTTACTTTATGAATTTTTGGAGCAGAATGTTTCCACATAGTGGACCTAAGTATCCTACCTTTCCTTTCACTTTTTGTTGTCTTGTTCGTTTTCATACTGTTGTTGAAGTAACAGTTTTAGTGATTTTCATCACATTGTTACAAGATTTCTGTCTTTTCTGTCTTCTTAGCTGTTGTTGAGTACATAGTGGATACTGCTGATGAGAATGAATTTTAGAGTGGGATGACAGAGTCTCTTTTTTTGGGTGATAAGTGATAAGGCAACAGTCTCAGGTTGTATCAGGGGAGGTTTAAATGGACTTCGGGAAGAATTTCTTCATAGACATGAGGGTCGAGTGTTGGGATGGGCTGCCCAGGGCAGTGGTGGAGTCCTCATCCCTGCAAGCATTTAAGAGACGTGGTGTGGGCATGGCACTGAGGGACATGGTTTGTGATAGGATTTGGCAGGTCAGGTTGATGGTTGGACCTGGAAGGTCTTTTCCAATCTATGCAATTCCTTGTTTTTCTGAAACATGGAGTATTTGACCATCTTGTTGCTGAGGAGCTTTCTCTGCTAGTGCAGCTGCTAAGCTGTAAAATGTTAGAGTACTCAGTCACGGAAGATAAGCAGAGAGAATTAACTAAAAGTACAGGCTATAAATGCTCCTGGAGATGAATCGTGGACAACTTTGACATTTTTTGTATTGGAAATTTGTATTACTGCGTGTTTCAAAAGCCTTCTGTCCTTGCTGATTAGCTTCCCTGATTCAGACTGGAGTTTTCTTCCTTGTTCTATCACTTCTTGCTGTATAGTTTTGTACTATGTGGGGTTCTGAAGTGGTAATTGAGGTTAATTAGAGAAGTAGAGGTTCACTTGCTATTATGTGGTCTGATCTTGAACTACTAAAATTATGGGGTCCCACATCTGCTCAAGTACATCACATTGAAATTAACTTCCTTTGCAGATATACAAGAATATCAATGAATGATGGGAAACAGAAATGCTAGTTGGCTGCCACCTATCTTATCTCCTCCAATGTGACAATGTTATGATGAAGCTGAAAATCCGCTGATGGTGTCTTTTGTTGTACCCAGGCTGCTGCTTCTTGTTCTCTTTCAGGTGCTTCTCGAGTTAAATTAATATGATAACTAATTCTGTACAGTCTGCAAAATTTACTGTAGTTAATCCCGTCCTTATTTTTTAACCACGTGTATTTCAGCGTTGAAGTGCATGACAACATCCTGGTATATCAAAGAATAATACTGTCCACTGTTACTGTGGTTAAGAGTAGTTAACTGAGTGGTTAACTGAGTGCTGAACAGTGAATCAAGACAATTAATACAATATTGGCAAAGGCAGTTTGGGTAGAAGAACGGTGTTTTTAAATGTCGCTTATGTTGGTTATGGGATACATGCTGAGTTAACCTCATTGAACTTTTCCCCAGGAATTGATGCGCTTACAATTGGCGGGTCATTATGCTGCTCCACCTGTGTAGTGTTAAGGTCAGTGTGTTTTTCTGATTATAAAACCCATCCATACCATTCCATTATAAATTCACTATCATTCATAATGGAATGTGCCAAAGCTCAGAGCTCATTGCAGCTGCCCCTGGTCCATGTTTAAGATAAAACAAAGCAGTTGAGGTAATTTGAGCATCTTTTCAACATGTTCAACCAAACTTCATTTGAAGTGATCTTTACTCTTGTTTCCGTTTTGTTTCTGAACTGAAGTAACCATTTGATATCAGTGTTGTTTTAGTTTTGTGTTTAACTTGACCTGCCCAGTATCCGCTCAAGACATGGTAATTGTCTTAAGATCCTAGCAAGGAGGTCCTGGGAGCAGCAGGCAACCGTAATGTTTCAGTTGCACGTGTTTATGCATAGGCAAAGCACAGAATGCATCAACCACTCACCTTCACAAGGCATTTCCTGAAAGCTGCAGCTTTTAACCATGAATTAATTTGGAATCGTCAAGACACAAATCAGCCATCACAGTGGACACTAATGTGTGAGCTGCGGGAATGTCTGACTGTCACTAACCACTTTTAGGGGACCTGTGAGATGATCTGCATGCATAAAACACTGCTGCTGTATGCATCTTCCTGCACAGCTTAGTTCTCTAAATTGCCATGCATTATCAAAGAGAGCCAGAATGTGCATTAAAGCTTATCGAGTATTATTCCTGTCACTGAAATGTTGTTATGGTTGGGGTTTTTGTTTGTGTTACTTGTTTTTACATTTTTCTTTGTTACTAATCCACCAAATAACCTTAATTCTATGAAGAACAGGAATTCTGTGAACAGCCACGTATGTAATAGGTTCTTATATTCTTCCAGATTCATAAGGATGTATCCTTTTTATATTGAATTTTGCACTGTGTAGCAGCTAGTGAGAGTTTCTGTCACTGGCTGTTTTGCCTGTGTGCAACTTAAGCGGTACTGTTATTGCGTGGAAAATTTGTGCAACAATACAACAACAATAACTGTGAATTTTTATGGATTTTTATGACAGCGTTCAACGGCACTCCTCCTTTTACCTCTTCATAGCTGTAAGCCCAGCGATATTGTACACATGTACATGTAAGTTTTCCCAGAAGTATGTGCTATACATCTCAAAATGCGTTGGAGAGTCATGGAAAGAGCGTAATACTTGAAGTAATACTTGAATGTCCTAGCTTGTGAAAACTGTTTACCGCCTGAAGCTCCACGTGCCAACAGTGTGAAGTTTGAAATTACTGCATGATGTAATCTAGAGGATTTAGTAGGGTTGTTGGTTTTTTTTTGTTTTTTTTCCATTACTCTGGGGAGAAAAAAAGAAAGAAAAGAAAAAAGGATTTCAATTCTGCTGCTGTCCAAAACTTAAATAGAATATCCCCCTGAAAGAGAAGTTTCTGTTCATTGCAGGAAAGCGTGTTCTTTCCTAAGTAAAGGGTGTTGCTTGAAAAGGGCAAAGAAATTTAGCAGAAAATAAACCCCCTTGCGTTCCATCTTGTCCTCAGACGTCACAGGGGTTGGGAGTGGCTGTGCTTGGATTCTGGTGATGCCCAAGGTGGCACTGTAAGTCCGGTCGTGTTCAGTATATGAATGCCACGATTATGAGTTCACCAACAGCACACTGCCCAGTTCATCTAGCAGCATTCAGATGGACCCTTGTGATCACCCTTTAGAAATTTGGCTGGGCCCAACAAGAGCTCTCATGACTAGATTAGTAAACAGTGTGGTTTATTAAAGCAGCAGATTACAGATTCTTTCGAATTGTTGGTGCGTGCAAGATTAACCAGGATCATGAATAATACAGCTAACTGCAACTGCATTAAATGATGGAACAAATCTATAGGGATTTCTAAATTTCCCAGAGAAGCACTTGGTGTAACTGGGTGTGCAAATCTTATCCAGTTGGCATTCCAATGAGGGTAGAAGAGAGACTCAGCCTGCCGAATGACCCCAGAAGTCAGCACTGTCTTGCAATTTTATCTCCTCTCCCATTTCCTCTCTCTTAAGCCGTTTTTACACTATTTTCTTAGTTTCAGGTGGAGCTTGAGTGGCTCTAGTCAAACATACTTTTATTTTGGAAAGTTTACTTAGGGAACATAATGTTTTTGACAGGAAGTTGGAAAACTGCTGGCTCTGGACCAACTCAGGGCAACAGCAACAAGGTAGTTTATCAGTCCCAACAGTATCATCAAGTCCCCAGCCCTGGTTTGGCCATGGGGCTTCCACCCAACTCCATGTTCTGTGTTGGTTTCTTCTTAGCGTTGGCATTGCAGGTTCCCCTGGTGTTTGTTAACAGCTGAGGTCTCAGGTCACGTTGCTTTGGGAGCTAACATGGATTATCCACCACATTCCACCCTGGAGGGTTATCTTCCCTCAAGAGGTGGACGTTGCAGTAAGTCATCTCCAGTAAATATCCACGAAGATGCAGTTGAAGGACGCCCTTAATAGCAGAAAGAATTGAAAAGCAGTTCTGTTAACAGATTGCGTTATACCTTTGAAAAGTGAAGAGCAAAATGCTTTTCTTGCTTGGGTACCAGAAAGATCTATGTTGCAGTGTTTCAAAGTTCGTCAATGGTGATAAACTTTCCCAATTTTTGAACAAGCGCAGCTCTCAGTGCTACTTACACATCATAGCAAATGTGGGCCCTTACATGCAGCACAGAGGAAATCCTGGAGGTTGTATTAGCTCCTACCAGGATTCCTGTTGGAAGTAGGTAGCTGAAGATATTGCAGTAACTAACAACAGTAGGAAGAAGACACTGACTACTTGCTACAGTGCATCCATCTGGCTGGGGTGCTTTCTCTGTCCAGTTCCCAGTCTGAGGACAGCTGTACTCAGCCTTGTCTGAGTGATGCAGCTCACAGGCACTTATCACAAAGGGCTGGCTGTATGTTAGATGCATCACAGAACTTTTTAAGGAACAACATTCATTAACTGAATCTGCAGCTTTGTCAGTTTCTACCACTCTCCCCTATAGCTAGAGGGGGAAAAAAATACTTAAAAAAAACCACAGAAATGGAAGAGTCATTCCCCAGTTCCTTGCCCGACCTCCTCTCTTCTTTCACCCTGCATGGAAAACACATTGAGCCAAACTTGCAACAGTATTTCCAGCCGTTCTTTTTTCTTCTCTCTTGTCATAATTGGGAAGAGAATTTTGTTCTCTCTCTTCGCATGGACTACTTTAGGAAAACTGAAAAAAAAATGCTCAATGTGGTCTATAGCAATTGAACAGTATGTACCTGCATAGTACATAGCTGACCTTATGGATGACCCCTTGTTTGAGTTGCACATATTGATTTGAGCTAAATACCAGTATTTTTTAGCAGTTTGAAGACTTGCCAGGTGTAGGACCATTCCAAACTTCTAGAGGAGCCTCAGCACTATCACAGGTCTGCGTTCAAGCACCAAATTTAGTTCCATATGCTATCTTCCCAATGTACGCAGTCAGCAGAGCACAGTTGCACTCCTCTTCATGTTTCAGAGGGCTCTTTTCTCTCCCTTAACTACGTAAGTGGTACTGAGAAGTTAATCTCCTAATGTAAGCGCCCAAATTTCCTCAGAAGCTGTAGAAGACTGAAGATGGTGAAAATGCAATGGAAAAATTGCTGTGGCACAAGCAAAATAAGGTCTCAGAAAGAAGCTGGTGCTCTCATAGATGGCTGTCACTAGCTCCTGCAAGACATTCCTTCTTTTTAGAAAAGGTCTTCTCTAAATGAGACAAGGAACAGTATGTTGACCTTTTGAATTGAACTTAATTCTTCATTAGGGAGGGATGTTTACATTGATATGTTTCTTAAAAAAATAAGCTTTTGTACACATTTCATATTCAGTCTAATTGTGACTATTATAACGTCCTTTTTATATTAAAATGCAAAGCAGTGGTTTATTAAATTAAAAAGAAACAACAACAACAACAACAATAATAATAATAATAATAATCACATGGGAAGGTCATGCTTTCAATCGGGTAAGTTAGCTGCAGTAAAGAGATATATTAGTATTCCTAAGTGAAACACTGTTGGTGTAGAATTGCTCCCTGGGGTTCTTCAGCATGGGGAAACTCTTCAAAACGTTCTGCAGTGTAGTTCTTAAGCAACATAAATAAATAATTAAAAAACTTAAAATAATAATTAAAAAGCCAGCATCAGTTACATGAATCTATTATAAAAAAGCAGATGTAGGTGAAGCCATACTTGAATGTTATTTTCATGCCATAAGCCTTCCCATAGATCAAAAGTAAGGCATTTTGCAACTGCTTAATTTTATGCTGTAAAAACATACACAGTATTTGCTAATGATAGCTTCTCATAACTTTGTCTGATTGGCAGAAGCGATAGCAGATCCACCAAAATCTAAACATTTAGCATATTTAGCAACCTGCACGTGTGAAGGAAAGCACTAGGCTTTCTCCCAGGCCCTCAGCTGGGAGTTAGGATGCAGGCAGAGACAGCAGCTGGACCAAAACTGCATTGGGATGAGGAGAGGTGGGTGGGGAGCCTGAGCTCTTGCTCTCATAATGTCCTTAATTAGAGTAGCATAAATATTGGCTAGGATGAGAGTTGTGTCCTGATGGAAAAATTAAGAAATAGATTAATTTCTGGCACAATTCCCGCTTCCTGTTTACGTCAGATCCTATTTTCAGTGCTAGTTTAATTGAAGGAAGGATCCTCTCTTATTTGCTTATTATCTGCCAGTCTTGCAAGGGGGGATCAGGGGCGCCAGCAGACAGCAAGACACGCATTAAAAAGCAGCACAACCGGACACCACTAGCATTTGACTGATCAGAAGGAGAGTACTTGCCGTGAAATTTGGTGATAAGTTTGCCGTTCTTTCCATTATATTACTCAGCTGGAGGGCTGTGAAGATGAAGGGCTTCCTAACTAAGGAACAGAAAAGTGTCCTAAATGGCTTAGTGGGTCAGGACCTGTATTTATTTATTTATGTATTTATTTGTAAAAGGTAAATATGCTGTTAATTTGCATTTGGAATTTTCAAAGCGGACACCTACATTGGATCCATAGTATTTTGCAGCTTTGCCTTGTGTGACATATCCCAGTGTTATTTTTTTTGTGTGTGTGCAGGTGTTTTCATTGTGAATTTAAGTCTCTTCTCAATATGTGGTCCGTCTCTTCAAAGCCAACAGAGAAATTATCTGAAAAATTCCAATAGTTTGTGAGATTCTGTGTGATACAACTAATTAAAATCAGTGAATGTTTGTTTAATTTTAAACAATTTACAGCATATTGAAAGGCATTATTCTACAGTACACAGCGAAGGCTTTGTCAAATACATAATCTCTGACTCTTACATGATTATGTTCTACAATTGAATTGGGATTTAAAAAATATAAATGTAAATGAGTTGGTTTTTTTTACCTTGTAATGTGAGTTCATTCTTCATGGCACTAAGTTTTCATTTCTGTGTGTTTCTTCTTGAAGAAAAATTGCAAGCTCGATGCCCCCTTTATCACTGGATAAAAAAAAATCACAACAGATTTACTGGGAAGCTGGAAGTTTATCATACACATGCACTTCATTTCACTCGTAATTAAAGTTTCCTACCTGCGTGAGAATAATCATTGAGCTCTGTATGTGAAAAACTAATTAGGAAGAATGGAGCTGGAAAGGATGTAGCGCTGTGTTAGATTTTAGGTCAAATCCTGCTCCTACAAAGTCATTTTGATTTGGCTTCTGTTGCATTTTTATAACAGCTTGTAACCAACCCCAGCGTCTATTTCTGCAGACATGCACACATGAGTAAATTCCCTTGTGTGAGTAATCAGTTAAACTTGTGAGCCTGACTACAATTTGTGTAGCCTGGTTTCCCAGGCTGATAAGGCTCCTGTGATTGCACTCCCTGTCTGTCTGTCACTCCCATCACTAATTACTTCTGAAGCCATTAGCTAATTTCAAGCAGTGGAGAGGGGAATAGCAGTCTGAGATAATTGAGATTCTTCAAGATCTGAGTGGCTGGGGAGACGTGGTAGAACCATGTAGGGCAGGGCAAGGCAGGCCTACTACCAGCTTCAACTGCTGGGGTTATCTGGTTCTTTATTGAGATGTTGTGGGATTTTTATTTTATTTTATTTTATTTTATTTTATTTTATTTTATTTTATTTTATTTTATTTTATTTTATTTTATTTTATTTTTTTGCAGAGGAACAGACAGGAAGATATAGGATTTTGGCAGAGATTTGGTGGTGAAGATAACAGCACTGCAGGAAAATAGCTTCATTAATTCCTCCGTTGGTTTGTTTTTGTTTCTGTGAACGCTCTCCATATGACACCTGAATGTCTTCAATACAAATAATCTGCTTCCAGTTAGAGGTTAGAAAAACACAGTAGTGAACTACTTATCACTAATACTGAAGAACTCCTACTGTGTAGTATGTGGTCTATTAGCTAATGCATTGCAAGTGATAAACTTCTCAAATCGGTGTATTTTTCTGTTCACGGTTGTTCAACAAAAATGAATTTTTGTAGTGTTTGAGAACTGCTTACCTGATCAAAAGCCAAATTTTAACCTCTCTGACATTCCAGTTTTACTAAGTTCAGGTTGAATGTCAAATTCTATGAATTGTAGGACAAGAACCACTATTAATTTTAAAGGATGAGCCATGGACCAAACAGTTCTCAATTGATTTGTGCACAAAACTGGACACTAGACAATTTTCAGGGTCTGATCAGACTGGAACCAGGTCCTACAGCAAGAAATTCAGTGATATGTAATTGTTAGTGTGGCTGCTATGATGGGCCGTATGATTGTCAGTCTTTCAGGACTCGGGTTTATGACTGGTAGAGCTGAATAGTTTTCCAGTTTGCCTAATTCCACAAGTTTTTATGAATGCTGTTTAAAATCTAGCCTTTCATTGCATTGCACTGGAAGCTAATCCTCTATGGATTTAGAACACTTCATTGACAGAGAAGTTGTTACTAGAAGAGTAAATTAATTTTTTTTTTCACTTTTATAAGTGCAGTCTTACAAACTGTACTTCTGCTAGGAACCAGAAAAGCTGTTAGCTCTAACTACAGTGCTCACTGAAGTGAAATGAAGCTATGGCTTGAACCTTCTTTAGGAACATTCATGTATTTTTGTCTGTAAGTGAGAAAAATAGGACTCTTGTGGTCTCTTCCACCAATGTTCTTCTTATCTGAAAACTCTCTTGAGATCTTAAGAACACAGGACCACAAGCTATTTGTATTAGAGTAAAATGAAAAAGGAAATTAGAACCTACCACGATAATCTGAACAGACATATGACCATAGACGAGATTTTGTGATACGGTATATTAATATCTTAATTACTGTGTTAGAGGTGTACCAGCAGCAGATTAAGGGTGGCTGAAGTTCAGAACTCGACCTTGTGACAACTCTTGCACTTTCTCATAGTGCGTGTCCAGTTTCTCTTTGTGATGGCAGTGGCTGGCATGTAGCTTGGGGCTGTCTTTTTAGAGGAAAGCAGGGTCCCTGAACACAGCTGCTGTTCCCTCATATAAGCTGATTTTTTTAAGACCTCACATTTTCTCTTCGTAAAATTTGAATCTTATTCTCAGGCTAGAGACTGTAATACCAGAATGACTTGCTTCCTCTTGGGATCATTTACCCCATTTCTTTTCTTTCTCAGGAATACAATTATAAGAACAATTTATTATGATTTATACAATCAAAACATAAGCAACCTTTAATTGAGATGGAGCAGTAAGTAGGTATCTGTGTTGGAAGTAAATGTCTAGACTAGTTCCACCTGTCCAGAAGCAGAGAAATCTCACCCTTTAAACTTTGCTTTGTGGTTTGTCAGCAATATTAAAAGTTCTCAGTGGAATCAGGATTATTTTTAGGAACAAAATACTGGATCTGAGGAATTACTAGGCATACATGTATTTTCTATTAGAGTTTTTCAGTGCAAAATTAGAAGTCCTGATCAGCTCAAAACATCTCTTAGGATAGATTTTTGTTTTTTTAAAAAAACTATAATATCAAGTAACTCAGGTAGAATGGGCTCCCTGGGGTCATGGCCCCAAGTCTGCCAGAGCTCTGTGATCTGAGTCCTAACAGGCAATTTTTTCCTCTGCGTGCTTGGTGCATTTTCCAACAAATAGGTGATGGCATAGTTGGTAACATTTGAAGGGCTTTAGTTAAAAAGTGAAGTTCTGATAATCCAGTTGTGGAGCTGCCCTTAAAGTTGTGAAACTTTGCTGCAGCTGTTGAGAACTATGTGGATGTTGCTTTGTTTTGCAAAGTCACCTTGTTCCACACTGACATCAGAGGGAGTTTTGCCTTTAATTTCATTGGATGCAACATCAAGCGCACTCAGGAATGGCACTGCTTCATTTGTCTGGAGATAGCATAACATGGGATCTCCGTGGACAATTAATTTCCATTGAAAAGTGGAAGATGGAGCTGAGGCATGCCCAGCAAGCTGGCCTACCTGCCTCCGCCCTTCCTCTCAGCCTTAGGGGATTAAGAAGCTGACACTTCAAATCACTTCCCTCTTAAAAATAAATGAATATGGGGGTTAGAAGCATAACAGAGTGTAGAGGCAATGAATGAACTGAGATTTAAAATGCTCTTTGCTGTGGAGTGGGGAGTCTGCAGCCATGGTCACCTGGAAGGATCCAGGAATGAAGAGTTGCTTGTCATCCTTCCTGGTTATGATATTCATAGTCCCCACATGGATACCAGTGCCTGTCTTAGCAGCCATATTCACTGTCCCTTCCTGTCTAGGAGTGAGAAAAAGACGGTCATATTACCAAGTGAGGAAGAGGAGAGATGTTTTGAGAATAACAAGACAAGAAAGGGAAGAATACAAGAAAGACACACAGTCATTTATGGACATGGCAGATGAGGGGGGAACTTGCTGGCAGCCTAGAGTCAAGGGAGAGAGGAGGGAAGCCCTTCACCCTTTTTGCAGGGAACGGTGCTCATAATGTGTGGGGATTTTGCAACTAATGGCATTGATGGATACCTTGGGACACGTGAATGGATCCATTCCTTTGTGTTGTGCAGAGTGGGCAGAGAGAGAAGTGTCACTGGTGGAAAGAGTACATGGTAGGTACAAGCTTTGCAGGATAAATCCTTCTTCAGTATGCACCTTCACAAACCTTTGGTGTGCAGAGATTCATGCTTGTTTCTGAAGGGGGGATAATCAATATTACAAACATACAGTATCTGGGCTTAGTTGGTTTTTGTTGCCTTTTTTTGTGTGCGTGAACTTTACAAACAATACGTCATGCCTAAGGTTGAGATAATACATTTGACTTGCTTCCTTTTTCCTTCTCTCTGGTAGCAGTATGCAGTACAGAAATAACACAAGCTTTATTTTTTAGTAACACTTGAGGTGAAAGGTATACTGTAGCCCTAATGTCAGGGAATGTTGGGATTTTTAAAACTCACATGCCATAAGAAATTAAGGCTTTTTTTCAGCAAAAAGTGTTCAGAAGAGTCTTTGTACTCCGGAGCTGGGAAATGTGGGGCCACTTGTAAGCAGAGAGATGAACGTAGCTGACATTTCTGGGAAATGTGGTATGTTACTGGATATCCTTCCACAGCTCGCGTTTACTCTGCATCATTTCCTTCGTATTCTCCTAAATTTTGCAACATTTCTTCACGGCTTTTCCTGTAAACCTCAGCTATATTTACTGGTATTACATTTTTGAGGAGATCTATACAAGCGGCGTTTGTGGTATGCTGAGAATTATTATTTTTTTATTAGGTCATTTTTTTCTTTCCCCAAAAGTACCATCTACATTGCAGTAATTTTATACTCTTGCCTAGAAAGCCAAAGTATTCTTAAATAATCAGATAGTGGAGCTTGCTTTTAAGGTGCCTTATGATGTGTTTCTGTTTCACCTGCCTATATGTACTTAGAAGACACACTGAGGAATGCTTTCCCCATTTATGTCTTTATAAAGTCTTAGAGCCCAAAATGTTTATACATGGATCTCACTCCGTCCCACCTGACATAATGTGGGATCCCACCAGTCACAGGCTCTCTGAACAGGTGAAGAGGGGCGGAGCTGGATAACCCTAGAGAAAACCTTTTCTGGTCTCAGTCTTTTCTAGGAGGAGACCTGTCTCTTGCCTCTGTCTATGTGGAAAGTCTTGGGAACTGGCATCCCTAAATTAGTGACTTCGGTGCTTGGTTGGAATTGGGTGAATCTGGGGCACTGTGAGTGCTTTTAATGACAGTGGTATTTTGAGCTGAGTATATACTGGATGAGATGCAGCCACCAGTTACGAAAGTCCTTCAGGTAAGTGGGTGTTATTGTATTGTGTGGAACCTGAAGCAGTGTGGTTAGGGCTTCTCAGAACTCTCAGTACGAATACTAGTTACTCATTTTCATAGAAGAGCAGCAATTTCAGCCTGCAGAGGAGTGCCATCTCCCTCTTCTTACCTCTTTCCTCTTGAACCCCTTTAGAGTATACAGAGTTCCTTGGAGAGAAATCCAGCTAGATCTGATGGGTAGAGTGATTGGACAAAAAAATAATCAGCTCTTATGAGGCACACAGAGTCTTTTGGACAACCCTGCTGAGGCTGTGCTTCCTTACTTCAAATAGCAGATCAAACAAGCTACTTGGTACTGAATGATGATGGTGTGTTTTTTACTTGAAGTGATTACTGTTTACAAATATTCTCCTTGTGTTTGAAAATATGAGAAGCAGTGATATTTTGTCTTTGGCATTACAGTCACACGGGCTGTGGCTGCGAAGCTGGAGTTGATGGGCATGGGAATAGCAGTTAGGAAGGGGCTGCATTCCCCTACCAGGTGAGTGCTTCATCTCTCTCTGGAGAGAGACAGTCCCTGTACTGTATCTGTCTTATCCATTAGCAGTGTAGTAGCACTTCCCTGCCTGCTGCTGGTATTTAAAACCAAGCCAAAATACAGATTTCCTGTTCTGTGTGTCATAAAACACCAGCAAAAGGTAGCCCTGTGGACTTCAGAGTATTTGATAATAGCATGTGAGCAGATTCTAAAGTTCCTTCTTTCATCTTGTAGTGTGAAAGGAACAGTGAAGCTGCGCAGTGTTATCACAGCTTAAAATGTTACCATATTGCCCCTTGCACTATTTCCTTGCAGTTATCTTCTTGAGTTTCTATATTGAGGACGTACTGCACGTCTAGCTTTTGTTTCATACCCGAATATGTCTTTTACAGATGTTGGGAATATTTTCAGATCCTTTTTTCTCTAATGCAAAAGTCTGATGGCTGCTTCTCAATCTTGCTGTGCCGATTTGCAAAAACGATAGTGTTTTCATGCTAACAATTTGAGAGAAATTAATAAATTCATTTTCTTCTTCTCTGCATTCTGATTGCAAACTTCCCAGTGCTATTTGTAGTGAACTGTGACTGGTTTATCACTGTGTCTGTACGAACTTGTTGAATGCAGTTGTTAATTGCTCCCAGTGTGACAGAAGTAGTTTACAATGTAGAAGCTTGGGGTCTCGTAAAAAAAAAACAAACCCAAAACAGCAAGATGCCATTTTCACACAGAAGCTTGTTTGGTTATACAGTGCAAATCTTAATTCTTAGAATCAGTTAATTGGAAATGCATTATGTGTGCCTTTCAGCGTGCTCTCCTGAGTTCACTGAACAGCACTCCTTTCTTACTTCTTCCAGACAGAGAAGAGAAAAAGCATTTTTAACTTTTTTCCTTTTCCTGAACTCCAGTTTTCTGCCTTAATTTATACTGCCCTGTAGTTCCACTTCCATCTACTTGTGCCCAGGAGATTGCTTCAGTGCTCTCAGAAAATGTGGACTGCTCTTAATTGTTGAGTGTCGTTACTGGATGCATTCTGTAGATGCTAAGAGTACCTCTGACTCTGTGCTTCCAGATCTTGCTGCAGTGACTAATGTGCCTGCATAGAGAATCAATCCCACACACCAGCACCAAACCTTGCCAGTCTGACCTCGGGGCCAGCTCTTTCATTTTGATTCAGATTTTCACAATGATTTGCACATCACTGAAGCAGAGTTAAATGGAAGAGGATGCATTAACATAGCAGTAAAGCTAGACTGGAAATGCACAAAGGTCAGGAAATGGAAAAATGAACTACCTATTAATGCCCATTTGACCCTCTGCAGATGTATAATGGCTTTGATTTCCGATTAGTGTTTATTATAGACATAAATATATATACAGTGTGCCGTAGATGTGCAATATTAAGACAAATGTTCTTTGATGTTGTTACAGCATGCATCCCTTTGTAACATGTGCACCCTCCTTCATTTCAGTCTTCCCAAGAGCAGCCAATTCAACTGTACACTCTGCAATACCTTGCAGGATAAAGGTTTTCGTTAGACTTGTGGGAGCCTGTAAGAGTGTCATGCTTTTAAATGATTCCTTTGGAGCTCTGAGAAATCATTCCTGTGCCTCTCAAGTAAAGGGTCTGATCCTGTTCTCTGGGCTGTCCAAATCCTTTTGTTTCACAGTAGCCTCCAATCTCAGGGTTGATTGTACTGTGTCCTCAGTGACGGGAAATGTCAGTGTTCTTCCTAAGGAGGGATTAATTCTCAATGTTTTTGCTTTCACACAGCCTTTTTCCTCTTCCACCCAACAGAGCTGGGTTTCTCATTTTGCAGAAATTGCCTGTAAAAAAGCTTTCTATGCAGAATGCCCTTTTGGTAGGCTCAGCTTGATGTTAAAGGTCTGCACCTCCTTATAGGCAGTGCTGTTTTGCTGCTTGACTTTGTGCCCTGGTTTGAGGTGTTGCTCTGTGTTCACACCTGGGCCATGACTTGAGTTTTAAAATCGTTTTTAAAACTGACCACCCAGTTGAATCTTTAATAGAGACTGATACTACCTTATCTTTCTGTGCAATATCCTCCTCGATACAAGTGATCTTAATTTACTGTAAGAGTTCTGCTGTCATAATTTCTGTCTTTCACCAGCCTGCTCTAATTTTTGTGTCTTGACTCCTCTGTCTACCATACACAACACAAAGCCTTTTACTCATCATTTGCAAAGCATATCAGAAGAATCTTCATCTCCAGAGGAGAAACGAGGAAATGGGCAACTGCATGTCCAGTTTGCTCACGATGTCAGACTTGGCTACAGTCTTGTTAAACTTTTTTGCTGGTGAATGTGCTGTGTCCCAGGCTTCCCATCACAGAGCTACCTCACTATCTTTCTCAGTACTTGCCCTTGGAATCCTGGTTTCAGTATTGCTTGCAGACATCTGAATGTCTTCATACCCCTTAGTTAGAGCTCTTCATCATGCTGACTGATAGAGTCTCCTTGTAGTTTCCTCTTCTGCTGTTATTCCAGTGGCCAACTGTATTTCAGTCATATCAGACAATATCTTTTTTATTGGCATTAAAAGACTATCATACCACCATCCTGACCTGCAGGGATACAGCTGCTCTGTCAGAGCATTTGTAGCAAGTATCCTTCCAACATAATCCCAAATAACATCCTCACCTCCTCAGGCAGGAGGCACTCTAGCTCTCCAGTGGAAACTGCTGCATGGCACCTCTGAATCCTTTGGAGAAATTTGCTGTAAAGATTATGATGATATTCGGGAGAGGGATTTGATGCTGTTTTCTGGGGCTGTGAAGGAAAGGCAGCGCTTGCAACAGTTCTCCTGCACAGTGCTGAACAGCAGTGGAGCACAGGGAGCTATGAGTATGAAAGTGAGGGAACCTGGAAGTAAAATTTGTGAAACGTTTTTTACAGTGTTTACTGATTGTAAGTTCTCTATTTGTGCATTTTTTGAGATCAGTTTTCTTTACAGATCTTGTCTGTCATTTCCTTTGCATGCACCTTTCTTCTTGTTGGAGCTGCATTTCTACGAAAGAACAATACCCTAAAATTTGGTTTTATCTGATGTTTGTCAGATGGAGCGAGTAATGTAAATAAGAGGCAGGTTCTGCCCACAGATAATACTCCAAGAATCTCATTTTCAGTAGGACTTTACAGAGCTAGTTCTATTCAGCACGTGGATATTTTTGGCGAAATACTTGTTGCTGAGCTGTCTGTACACAAAAGGACTCTTTCTGATATGAAAAAGGCATTTAATTAGTGAATTAATTGGAGGAAACTAATTTACCCTAGCATAGCTGATAGCAGTGGAGAACCTATGTGTTGTCCAACAGTGATTATATTAATTCTGTGCCTTGACTGGATATTAATTTAAAAATTCTCTATAACCCAGTTTTTCATAATCTTAGTTGTGATGGTGAATGGAATTAAATCCAGCTGGTGACTGCTCATGAGTACTGCTCTCCAGCAGTCAGTACTGTGGCCTGTCCTATTGCGTATCTTTATTGATGACCTGGACTAGGGGATTGAGTTTGCTTGCAGTAAACTGGGAGATGCCACTAAAATAGGAGGAAGTAATCACCTGTTTGGGGATAGGAAGGCCCTTCAGAGGGATCTGGACAATCAGATGAATGGCTGAGGGAACTGGGATTGTTCAGTCTGGAGAAGAGGAGGCTCAGGAGAAACCTTATTGCCCCCTACAAGCTCAGACATAGGAAATAAGCAAGCAGAGCAGTAGATCAGTCACCAAGGTAATACTGACACCCTCAGCTTAAGACAAGTTCGTAGTGGGCATATCATATGCACAATAGATCTAAATGGGGTAATATGAGCACTTTTAAAACAAAATCTGAAAAACTGTTCTATTGTGCTGTTGGATCACTGTTTGACCATTCAGTGTTCTCGCTTTATCATTTACACTGTACACTGAATAATAAAAATGAGTCTATAGCTAAGTGGATTTAATTCATGGTGAAGCTGAAATACCTAGACGTTTGTTAATTATGATTTAATTTCAAGATATGCATTTAATTAATACTGTGCACCATTAACATTCAAAAATGGAAATATGTGTCACCGGAAATAATGTGTCTGCCTTGGAAATGGGTAGTGCTCTGTGAGCAAAGGAAATCATATTAGTGATACAGACCAATCCATAAGACAGGGCTTCAAGTTCTTCCTGTTGCTATCTCGCTGTTATAAAATCAGTGATTATTGTCTCAGCTGCTGTTGTGACAGCACATGCGTTCTTCACAATGTGACAGAAAATAGCATGCATTTAAACTACTGTTGAGAGCCCAGTATTTATGCATACACAACTTCTACTGCTCAGAGTGCTTCTCAGGTTAAAATTTGTTCACAGCATGCAAGAATCTTCTAGGGTTTTTTTTATTTAATGTAAAGATGGTGTGTTTCCTGTTTGGAGAGCATACTGTTTTTCATACCATGAGGTGAGCTATCTTTTCCATTTCAAACATGAATAAATATAACTGTTAGTAAAGAAAAAGGTAGCACCAGGTATGTAAGAAATGTTATCCAGTGTAACATGGTGCACTTCATTCTCCCACAGACTTCCTTCCTAATTTGCCTGTATTTCTCATACAGCCTTCTGCATTGTTTGCTTCAGTCTTGCCAGCACTGACACTAAGATGTGGCGTCCTCGCCTGAGCTGTTTTTCCTATAAACCCAGTTTAATGTAGTAAGTTAGGGTTTGGGTCATTGGATTGTGAGCATTGTAGGGCAATTTCTGCAAAGTGACAGCATATTCTGAAAAGAAAAACATGCTGGATAATTTTCTTTTTTCCTGTTTGTACACATTTTGTGCAAGGAAATTCTATGACGTAATAACAGGCTTCTTAATTATTCCTCAAAAATTTGTATTATTAAATATATAGATGTATACTTTGCATTTGGGAGCTTATTGTTCTTCTGTGCTGCCATAGCCGTAGAAGATAGCAGGGTTAAATAACTGCTTGGCTGGACAAAGGAGCTGTGATTTTTCTTCTGCTTAATTTGCCCGAGTTCAAAAGGATTATTTGACTTCTGGTCATGTGAAAAAGCATTTCATAGCATACTGGAAAGTTGTCTGGTTTTGTATCTACTGAACTTGACAGCATGGTTGGCAACAGATGGATAATGGAAAGCTAATGAATAATGAAAAGCTGAGTGATTGAAATAGCAGAGCTGCGGGGAGATAAGAGGGAAGGCAGAGAAGCCAATTGAAGAAATAAACAGCACAGAAGTAAGCAATAACCAGTATTTTGATCAGTATCAGGGCATGTCTTCATATCAAAAGTAACCTGTCATAATTTAAGCATTCTCCATCCACCAACTCGCAAGAACTCTTAACTCATGTACCATGAAGCACTTTGTGCAAGTCACTTGTCTTGCCTCGAGGAAAGAGGGTAGGTTGGAATTTAAATAATTTTTCGACTGCTAACACCATGACTACGCTGCAGCAACCTCCTCCATTCCCATTTTTTGGCTGGTACATTCCTAAATCCCTGCCAGAGAGGATGGACATTATGCTTCACAGTCTATTGAAAAAGAAAACCGAGAATGGAATAGCATGCGAAGCCATCAGCACAACTGAAAGCCACTGCAACACTTAGTTTGTATTTACACTTCAGTAAAGGCATCTTTATTTTGGCATGAGGGATTACTCCTTTTTAGGATGCTAACTCCTCCAGTCTGAAGCTGGGAGGAAAAGTTCTTACCTAACTAATCTAACCCAAATAGCCAAATGAGTGACTGTGCTTTAAAAAAGATTGCTCTGCAAATGTAACAAGCATTACTGAGAAGAGGGCCTGACTCCGGGAGTCAGAAGTAGAAAGCCTCCTGGTGCTGAAGAGAATGACTCTAGCAGACTGATGGTCACAATGTCTGTGTCTAGATGCGTGCAGTAACTTAGGGGGAGCCAGCTGCTATTGGTTTCCTTACACATAGCCAATTTCAGCTGGGCTTGGTGGTATATGGCTTACTTCTGCACTTGTTTTCATTGTAAGAATTAAAAAATATAATTCGGAGCAGCAATATCTGTTTCCTGCTGAACCTTTTCGTGCCTCATGTCAGTGCCAAGTGCTCCCTTCCTACTTTCTGATGTGCTACTTTCCATAAACTTTGACACAATGGACATATTAATCATACTGTAAATACTTCCTTCTCTTTTTTTCTCTACAGAATCTGTACCAAAACAGGTTCCTGGGCCTGGCAGCCATGGCGTCTCCATCTAGGAACTCGCAAAATCGGCGCCGCTGCAAAGAGCCGCTCAGATACAGCTATAATCCTGACCAGTTCCATAACATGGACATTAGGAACAGTTCCCATGAGACAGTCACCATTCCTAGGTCTACCAGTGACACGGACCTTGTCACTTCAGATAGCCGATCCACCCTGATGGTCAGCAGCTCCTACTATTCCATTGGGCACTCACAAGACCTAGTGATATACTGGGATATAAAGGAGGAAGTGGATGCAGGGGACTGGATTGGCATGTATCTCATAGGTAAGTTGCTCTTACACCTTCCATTTGCTTTTCTTGCTACCTTTATTGGTTGTAAACATTAAAGTATTATGGGCTAATGGTTATGATGAACTAATACAGCTCCACTGAATGTAATCTCAAAGTGGGTTTATATACTGCAAGATTTCTTTGGCTCCTGAGTTTCAGTTTCAGTCCTGACTCTGACTTTCTCCTCAGTAGAGATATGACAATCCTTTCTATTGGCAGTTTCTTGAAATTTCAAGGCACTTTAGTTTTAAAGCCATTTGAATGCATTGTATTTTTAGGGTTTCCTCTTGCAAGTCCATGAGTAATCTGAGACAGATGAGAGATTTTATGTCAAGAATATAAATCATTGAAAAACCCCAGTGATGCAGTATGCCTTTTCCTATATAGCCAAAAGATATTTTGATATGAACAATAATAATTATAGACTGAGGCAGTCTGGAGTTGTGTCCCAGAGGACTTTTTCTTTTCTTTTTTCTTTCACACTTTGGAATCTATTCAGCCGTTGGCACATTTCTGGCATCTCCATCTGTTTAAAGCCCAGCCCCACATAAGAGTAGTAAGAAATGGTTTTAATTCATCTAATTGTTTCAGTTTGATATAAAATAAGTATTTTGACCTAACTTAATTCCTATGGAAATAGTCAGTCCTGCTGCCCAGACTGAAGTCTGCATTAATTCTTTGCCATCTGGTAAGTCTTAAACATGGTGGATCGGTTTCAGACACGTTCCCCTATGGATTAGATGTCTTAGTGTGAACTTCTAAATGTTTGTGCATTTGGAAATTTGTGGAAATTTGAAAATTGTGCACTCCACAAACAGAAATGTCAATCAAGTGCTGCTCTTATCTGTTTGGATAAGTCTGCCAAGCACTAAGCAGGTGTTTTACTTCCAATAACAGTGTTGTATCTTGCCTAGTCAGCAAGCTAAACAGATAAAGCATACAAGATTGTGAGTTGGGCAGTCGTGTTACTCAAATCCTTTAGTGGATAAGATCAAAAGGGTTGGTGTCTTGCACGGAGGCTGTTGGGAACAATGATGTTGGCAGTTTAAGAGATGTGAGAAGGAAATAGTTGTGAGACTGGAGCAGATCTGGTGGCATAGTGGTAGATATTGGAAAAGGAGTTCACTGTATTGGTGGGACTAGGAGACAGGGAATGAAGATGGCCTAGGACACGGAGGGAAAGGAGTGAGGTATGAGGAAGCCAGGCTTTAGTACTTCTTCCCCTGTGTAATCTCATAAAATAACCTGTTTTGAAAGTAGGCTTCTGCAATATAAGTATTTCAGGGAAAGAACAAAACAAATCAAAACAGCAAAAGCAGACTGAATTACAAACAGATGCATTGAAAGCAGTTTGGTTTGTTGGCGTTAGCCATTACTTGTGTTTACAGTTAAGACTGCTGATGAGAAGGTGCAGCAACTCCCATTTCTAGGCACTAGGACTATTCTGCAGTACTGCAGTCAACTCATGAAGGATTGTATTGCTCCTATAAAAAGAGGCAAAGAACAACTTCTGGTGGTCTGGAGTCAACAGAAAGTCCACAGAGCTATTGCACATTGGATGAACTCATTAAGTGAGATTTTAGAGTTCAAATGATTGTTTCTGAAGGTAAATCCTTTTGAAGAACCCAAATTTTTTGATAGGTAACCTGAATACACAGGGAGTATACTGTGAAATAAAAATCTCTCCCTGATACTCCTCCATAATTTAACTTATCATCCATGATGTTGCCCAAAGCACCCTAATAAACTAGAAGTACAAGTTGTGAAATGCATCCTTGCTCCTACTGGCAGAGTGCCTGATGTTAATGGAAAGAATCAGTGGCTCATTCTGATGAATGCTGCTGCCAAATGAAAAATGTTTACTGTTTTTAGTCCCCAAGAAATGAACCATTTAACCCTCGGTGTCTTTGGAGGTGTTTTGTCTCCATCCTCTCAGGTTCCCAATCTAAATAATCAAGGAAGTAGAAGGCAGGAGCACCCTAATTTCTTTTATTCTTTCCACTCATTCCTCTCCCTCCTTTCCAAAACCTAATGTGAGGTGGTATTTATTTTTTTGGTTACTATAAAGAATGTGGGATCCTGTGAAAATCACTGTTTTTTTTGCTACTGGTAAGGTGTTGAAAAATCTTGGAGTGTTGGAAAGTGACAGTTGTAATGACTGTATGTATACATTACTGATGTAAAGCAGATCTGGAGAAATGGATCTCCAGAAGCAGTCAGCTGTTGAATGCATTTCAAGGGTCTTGTCTTTAGAGCAGCTTCAGTCTAGTCAACTAAATGCCCATTAGTAGTTACGGTGCATATTTCCATTTAGATCCACCAAGAATAGAGTTTATGTGCCTGAAGATTACCACACGTGTGAACTGAAGGAAGGACAATGGGAAGTGTCGTTACAAAAACATGCTTCTGTCCTGAAATAAAGCCCTGATGCATGCTACATTCAACATTTGTGATAAATCCACAGGAGTGGGAGATCCAGACATCTGTTGCTTGGATCTGTGTTGTGCACTTGCACAGATTTCCCATGTCTGCACTCCTGTTAGGGAGGAAGTGTTCATGGCTTTTCACATATGACTTTCAGGATGTAAACTGATATATAAATATATTTTGAATTAGCAGCCAGCCACACTGGATCAGGAGAACCAAAGAAAATATGAGCTCTTCCCAGTTTGGAGTAGTGTTATTACCTAGTGTTGTTACAGGTCCAAAGAAGGGCGACAAGGCTTGTGAAGGGCTTGGAGAATGTGCCCTACGAGGAGAGACTGAAGGAACTGGGGCTCTTTAGTCTGGGGAATAGGACGCTGAGGGGAGACCTTACTGTTCTCTTCCAATATCTGAAAGGTGCTTACAGCGAGAGTGAGGTTGGTCTCTCGCTGGTGACAGGATGAGGGGAAATGGCCTTAAGTTGCGCCAGAGTAATTTTAGGTTGGATATCAGGAAACGCTTCTTTACAGACAGTGTTGTTAAGTACTGGAATAGGCTCCCCAGGGAGGTGGTTGAGTCACCATCCCTTGATGTGTTTAAAACCCGTTTGGATGTGGTGCTCAGGGACATGATTTAGCGGAAGGTTATTAGAGTTAGGGTACTATGGTTAGGTCATGGTTGGACTTGATGATCTTTAAGGTCTTTTCCAACCTGAGTGATTCTGAGTCTATGATTCTTTGTTATTACCACTTGTGCAGCAGCACTGTTAACTATTGGATTGCTTTTGGGCAAATACAGTCACTGGGCTGCCACAGCCTGATCCTTTTTGTGATTGTGAAATTTAAGCTGAAACGTTCGAATATAGCAATACTTTTGAACTGTGGTGAGTCATGAGAGCAATGCAAAATTATTTGTGTCCTTGAGGTATCAAGCAGCACAGTGTCAATTTTCAGTAAATATCTGCTGGCGCATTAGAGTTATTATTGTTGTTTGTCTTACGGGAGCTGGTCAGTCCGGGAAGAGGCTATACGGTTACTTTCGTCAAAAAATGAAGGTGTCCGTTCTTTTCCCCTTCAATCCATTTGCAGATTTGTAGGGATGTCCAACTGTGAAACAGGCTTTGCAGAAGCAGGTGAAAGCTGAATTTAGAACTGATTCTTGGAGCTAACATGCTTGTGCTCTTAGGAAATTGACTAGGCAGCCAATCTCATGTAAAACAGTGTAAAAATATGGTGACTGTGTATCTCATGCCAAAAAATAATGTTTTTGATATCTGCCCCGTAACTGCATGAAAACATACGCACCTACCTGATTTTGTTGGAAGGTCAATAGAAAAACTCTTCAGTTAAAAGTAGACTAGTAAATGTTGACTCTGTTAAAATATAGCTCTTATTACTTTAATGCAATTTAAGATTAGCCACGGTAACATGACAGAAAATATGCGACTTCGAAGAACAAGCCTTTCTGGGTGCCTAAGGCATATAGTGCCCTCAGGAGTAGGAATTACATTTCATCCCTGCTAAGCTAGACCTCTAGAGATGGTCTAACTTCCCACTGTAGCATATATCAGCTCAAAGCTAGACAGGAACGTCTGAATTCTGTGACAGCTTGCCTGAGATTTGCGTGTGTTTTCCTCAAGGGAACTCTAGCATTTTGATTATCAGCAGTCTTTCAGAAACATGTCCACAATCAAGAATACATGTAAATAATGAAAAAGAGTTCTCTGAGAAATTCAAACACGATAACACAGCTTTGTTTCTATTTAGAAATCTCTGGAATTTATGAGCTTTCTTTGCAGAAAAGCCATGAGTAAAGAAAACAAACACTGAAAAAAAAAAAAGATGAAGCCAAAACAGAGCTATGAATAATTAATATAGTGTGATTTATTTTTTTTTTTTTGCATTTTTTAAGATCTACCACTCAGAAGATACTGAGACAGATGGAATATTTGCACTTACTTATCTCAGTTTTCTCTTCCTCTGTTATCTTTTTTACTGTTACTATTTGCCACAGCGTGGAGTCTCTTAGTTAAATTAATATGGGTTTCTGGCAGCTCCTTGAAAGGGCTATCTTATGATTACTGCAGTAGCATTTTAGCTGCTTCTGGGTTTCACTTCTGTCATCATCTCCGTATCTGATGCAGAGCACCTAATGATAAGTGTTTAAATCAAACTTTGAAGAACAGTTTGCTCCAGTGTGTGTGCACGCTGACTTTAGGAAATGATCAGTGCTAATATTACCTATATTAAGTCATTTTTCTTTTGACAGTTCCTTGTGGGAAAGTAAAGCATTATTAAAGGCTATCATTATATTTTTTTCCTTTCACAAATATTGTAGGGTTTGATTTTGTGACTGTATTTGTTTTTTTGACAAAGTAGTAGTTCTCAAATGTATATAAGTAAATTAGGTCAAATACCTTGACCTAATTAATGACTGAAGTGTAGCTTTAAAGTATTGTGTTGCTCCTCTGTTTTAGCTTTTGATGTTATTTCTCTCCCAGAAAGGCAAATTGCACCATAACCCAAGAAGTCTCCTTAACATCATTTAAACTTATATTTAAACATTTTTCAGATTGATTTTAAGCGTGGAGGTCCTTGTTTGCCAGTATTGCCTACGGAATCAAATGGAAAGAGCAGTATATTTTTCCTACAGGGCTTGGATCAGAATTTGTTTGTGTAGCTATTTTATCAAACATTCAGCACATATAAACAGTGTCACAAGTGGCTAGCAGAAATGGAGAATGTTACAGAAACGGTAATGTGCATATAAGACTGGGAATTGTGGGTCTCTGCAGTACAGCTCTAATCCCTGACTTCATCTTACTCTGTGCATTTCCATGCGGGTTGCTTCACCTCTCTGAGAGACAGGCATTGCTAAAACAAAGCACTTCACAATATGCCCACTTCTAAGCAGTTGATTTTGTTGTTGCTTGGATGATGTTGATGTTGCTTGTCCAGGGGTTACCAGCCTTCTGACCCTTTTACAGCCTGATATCAGACCACACTCTTCCTTATTATTTCTCCTTGGTGGCTCATCTTGTGGTTGGTCTCTCTGGGCTGGGGCTGGCTGCCATGACTTGCTGCGAGCACGTCAGCAAGTTTAGTTTTGTTTGACACCTGCATTTCTGCTCTCTGTAAAACAGCAGCGTCCAGTGCTGCACAGCTTTCACAAAGCACGGCACTTTATTTCAGGAAATAAAAAAAAAAAAATTGTTAGAGGAGCAAACCTGTCTTAACAGTAGAAGACCTACACAAATGCTGAACAGAGGAGGTAAGAGTACATTCCATATCAGTTCTTTGTTTCCACCTGGCTCACGCTCCCCTGGTTGCTCTCTTGGATCTTGTGGGACTGACTTGTCTTTTCAGGCTGAATCAGTTCTCTGTATATCGCAGTTCTGTATCTAGTGGACCACTTTGCCCCACAAAGTCAACGTGTTTCATTTCCAGACCCACTGTGTATATCACTAACAGTTAGCATTTGATTCAGTTTCACCTCTTATGGATAGATGCAGTTAAGGATCTCTGCATATTAACTACATGTACAGCTTTGGATCCATTATCCCTTCTCAGTGCTTCCAAGGTTTGCGTCTATATTTGTCTACTGTTAACAATGTTAGTAGCAACATATTAAAAAGTTTCTGTAAACGTAATAGTACAATGGCATTGTGTTTTGTGGCACAGTCAAGTCATGGTAGTAGTGGTAAAGAAGCCTGTACGTTTCCAGTTCTTTTCCTTTCTGTATCTTGAAATATGTGATAGAGAGGTGTATACTATGTGCCAAAAGATTCCCATTTTCCTTTAGTATTTCTGCATGAAATGACAGCTGTGGTATTACGAAACTTCGCAGGTGGGTTTGCAGAGGAGTCTTTCACTTCAGCTATCATCTTGAATATCTGGAGAGGGAAATATTACAGGCAAAGAGTATACCAGTATCAGGCTTCCTCTGTGATTTCTGGCATCCTTTTACCCATGGATAAAACTGCTTCTGTGCTCTGGGACCCACGGTGCTATACAGACCACACTGATAATTAAGACTGTAATGACCACTCACTAAAACATTTTTGAAGAAATCAGGCAGTCAGGGAATACTGGTACACAAGAAGTCAGTTTATGGCCTCAGTCCTTGAGAATACTTGATCCACAGAGCAAATTCAGACTATTGATTGAGTAGACTCAATCACAGCATAAACAGTGGGATGCACAAATGTTACTCTTAACAAGATAAAGCTTAAACCAAAGAGAGTTCTGTGCAGGTTGTCAAACTAACTGCGTGCTTTTTGAAGGTTCAGCATGTGTATGTCATCTTAGTTTTCTAAACAAAACTAAATCATTCTTCTCAATCCTTAAGTGTTTGTAACACTTAAATGCACTGTTCATAATATTTGAATATCCTCATAGTCCTTCATGACTACTGTAATGACTACATTAGCTTTCTTAATCTTCTCTCATCTATTGATCTTGTCAGCCCTAAGGACATTTTTTTCCTCACTGAATTTCTGCTTCATAATAAGCTTATAATTGAATGCTATTTTTCAGATAAAATTACTCCAGATTCTCAAGAGATTCTTTACAACATGGTGCTTCAGTGCACATGTCTGAATTATGTGGAGCTTTTCCTTTTTATTTGCTACCATATCAGATCATAATCTCCAATTCAATCTGCTCTCTGCCATTATGTCTTTCAACATTGCTATAAGTCCGTTTTTTTAAGTAGTGCAAATTATTTCTCCCATTATTTAATGAACATAGTTACCCTGGACAAGTGCCATTGTTGTTCACATTTTAGATATTCTCATGTCTCTTTGTATAATGTCTTTATATTGCTTTGGGCTTGCAACATCCCTTATTTTATTATTCTTAAGCAATTTCATGGGTTCACCATTTTCTCCTAATACGCATTTTCCTAATTGTTCTGGCAAGGCTTCCACTGATTGCAAGAACTTTGGACTGGTCAGTATATTAAAAACAGAACAAAAAGAAGCACAAAATCAACAACAAAAAACTCTTTTATGTTGTATCTCATGTTGCATATCTTCCAGTTTCAGTATGCACTGAGGCAGTCATGATCACTTCTGTTTGGAATCCTCTCTCCCATTTTCACTTTGGTGTGAAAGCTGAATGTCATTAACTGTGGAGAAAATTGTGCAACGCATAGCTGAAGTACAGCTGCTGCTGTACATAAACCTAGAACTCAGGGAGCATTACATTGGAAATCTGTATCCGGGACAGGTATAGAATCGTGGAATGACTTGGATTGGATGGGTCCTTAAACATCATCTAGTTTCAACCCCCATCCATGGTTGTTAACCTCTATATCAGGCACAAGATCAGGCTGCACAGAGCTCCATCCAGTCTGGCCTTGAACACCTTCATGGTTGGGGCATTACAATTTTTTGGGGTATCCTGTTTCAGCACCTCAACAACCTCTGGATGAAAGATTTCCCCTTACCTCTAATCTACATCTCTCCTCTTTTAGTTTTAAATAATTCTCCCTTGTTCTACCACTATCAGAGTGTATAAAAATTGTGTCCCCCTCCTTTTAAGTATTAGAAGGCCACAGTGATGTCTCCTCTGTACTTTCTCTTATCCAGGTTGAATAAGCCCCCAGTCTTTCTTCACAGGGATCCCATCCCAATAGTTCTAAGTTCTTCTTGTTCTGGGGTCCCCAGATCTGGAATGTAGTACTTCAGATGGGGCCTCTCAACACCTCTTGTGTTGGTGCAACCAAGCATACAATTGCTTGTCCAGGGCTGCAAGTGCACACTGTTTACTTATGTCCAACTTCTCTTCCACCAGGAACCTCAAGTCCTTCTTTGCAAGGCTGCTTTCAGTGAGTTCTTGTCACATTCTGTACATGTACCCTGCCATGATCCAAGTGCAACACCTTGCACTTGGCCTTGTTGAACCTCACTAAGCTCTCATAGGCCCACTCTTCGAGCCTGTCCAGGTCCCACTGGATGGTGTCCTTTCTTTCTATTGTATCAACTATACTACTCAGCTTTGTGTCATCCAGCAACTTGCTGAAGCTGCACTCAATCCCACTATCTGATGAAGATGTTAAATAGCACCTGTTCGAAAACCTCACACTAAGGGACAATAATTGTGACTGGCCTCCACCTGAACACAGATCCATTGACAACAACACTCTGCGACCAACCAACCAATCCTTAATCCATCGAGTAGTCCAGTCTTCAAATTCATCTTTCTCCAATTTAGAGATAAGGATGCAGTGTGGGGCCATATCAAAGGCCTTGCAGAAGTTCAGGTAGTTGACATCAGATGCCCTTCCTTTCTTTAGTGATATTGGACTTGCTTTTCTCTTACACTGGGGGAGTCTCTGCTCTCCTGACCTCCACTCAACCACTCAAAGGTTCAGGGACATGAGAGACTTGAGAAATTTGAGTGCCAGTGAAAACCGGGGTGATTAACTTGAGTTCTCCCTTTTCATTTATTAGAGGGGAAGCACTCTCCTTTGCCTCCTGTCTCTTTGACCAGTGTACCTATAGAATCCCTTCTTGTTACTTTTCACATCTCTTGCCAAATTCCATTCCAGACATAGCTGAAATGGCACTGAAAGTGTACTTCAAATCTTGTCCTCGGTGAGCAAGAATTCTTGCAATTTTGCCAACTCTTTTTTCATTTTAGTATAATCATTTCTCTTCCTACCTCAGCTTTCCTCTGGTCTTTCTCTTGTTGTGTCTTTCACTCATTTCTACTCTCCACTCATTGTTCACATTTTTTACCCCCTACTCAGTTAAAGAAAAGTAATTTTTGTGGAATTAAAATGGAACCACTCCTGTAGTTAAGGCACATACATAGCTCTTAGATAAAGGACTGAGCTTTCAATACCACTGAAGAAGTAGGTCTTTGTTTTCTAGAACTCTTCTCCCTAAGAAATTATAGGGGATTGGTTGCTAACTGTAACTTGCTTGGTCAGTGTCCTTTTGTCATGTTAATATGCCATCACCAAAAATGCTATGAATTGAGACACAATAAGGCAGTGCATAGTTTGAAGTGAAAGGAACAATTCCATCAGGCTAAATTTTGCGCAAGCTCTGTATTTACCAAAACAGTGTTTTATTTTCACCTTATGCCTTTTTATGTGTGTATAAGAAATTGGCAAGTGAATTAACAGTGATTTTTTGATCCAGATTTAAAGCCAGATCCATGGCTATTGAAGTCAATGGGCATATTCCTATCGACTCCAAAAATTATAGCCATTATTTGTGAATTTCTATTGTGGTGTCACAATAAATAAGAAACTTATCATCATTTTACATTCTTCTTCGAATGATAAATTGGGTGGTAAGAGGAGAAACAGAAGAAATAGAAAGCTTATCCACAGCTTACACTCTTATTATCTTGCAAAATTGTTTGAGTTTATTGTTATTCTGTGCTTTACAATGTCCCTTTCCAGCAGGTTTTTATGCAGATTGCAAAACATATCAACCAGAGTTTGACTTCTTTGTACAGAAAGCATTTTAAAAAGGATTTTTCTAAGTGTATTCATATATGATTATAGTACAGACATACTTATTGACCAGAAACACTTTTGAATTTTGAACTGAAGAAAATTTGTTCAACTAGGGACGATAAATCCTTCTGTAATTTCAGCAGTACAGCATTTCTTATTCATAAAGGATCAAGACGTGAAGTGTAGTTTCTATTTTTATGCAATAATCGCATTAAGTGTATAGAAAGCAAGTGTTGTAATATGCAGTGTTAAATGAAATTAATGATTGATAAGAGACTGTACCAAGTTTGGGAACGTGTGTGACATTGTGTTCCTCTCTAGTGTTAGGTATTTTTTTTATTTATTTTTTGAATGTAGCCCAGGTCATTCTGTAGTCATTGTCCTGGGAGAATGTAGAAAGGTAGAATAATCATATTTATCAGCAGAATGCTGTTTGGGAAGGTGCATTGTTTTTTTCATTTCCCCCCTTAACCCAAGCTGACCAAAAGGATCAATCTGCTGTTTGTACTTTGTATGACCTCAGTTCTTCTGAGGAAGATGCATCAGCTCTGTTTGTTTCTCTGTGGGAATTTCAGACAAGCTTTCAAATACCAAGGTCCCGTTGACAGCATATGTAGTTCCTGTGGCATTTTTTACAGAGCTTTTTGAGGGGTGGCTTTTATCAGTTTTTCCTAATTCCTCTGAAGAACAGCATGCTTTTTGTCAATTGGTTGCTGTCTTTCATCTGAAAGATAGCTTTCTTTGATGATAACTCTTTATCTCGCTACAGATAAGCGAGACCTACTCATTCATCTCCTTCCCCTTTTCCTCCAGGGATATGTGAGGTGCTGGAGACCTGGCTGTTTCTGCTCCAGCCCTGACACAGCTTTGGAGGTCTGCAGCCACTTCCCTTTCAAGGCATATTGGCTGGCCGGCACCTGTGTGCCCAAGAGCAGGGCAGGCAGAGGGCACCTTCTGCCAGCACTCCCTCCAGCCCACCTCAACTGCCTGCACAGTCACCGTCTCCAGGCGATGTTCAAAGGGCAGTGCATCCTGAGTGCTCCTTCACGTGGCAGTTTTCTAAACGAGCCCCTCATTTTCCGTCTGGACAAATGAAACCATGGATCTGTCGGTTGTTGCAAAGCATTTGCTTTTAGTCAGGTGGGCCCCAAACCTAGGCTACAGTAGGGACTGCCAGCTAGGCAGAGAGCTAGTGTAAAGGTTAATCTTATTTCAGAAATAGAGGGAGGGAGATGCATTTACAGTGCTTCATTGGAAAAATGTCAAAAGCCATTAGCTGCCGGCTGAAATATATGAGAGGGAGCAGCATTAGCTCTGCTCTTTGTTCTGTCTACAGGTGAAATTAGGCATTTCACCATTTACCTTTGGGAATTAAGATGCAACATGTTTTGAAGCTCCATTCCTTTGTCATAGGAATTATTGGTAGAAATACAAAGTATACATTTTTACTTTGCGCATACCTATTTCTATTTTTGTGTTGTATCATCTCCACACTTACATATGGTGTGTTATGACTGCTATATACGTGTGTATATAAGTACACACATACCCAAGCATATGCATATATATGTAGTGCGCTAGACAGCTGTGTATTTTACATACACAATTGTATTTCTCAGCGTGAGACATAACGAAATGTTCACATCTAAGGAGTAGCATGCCTGGAGTAGTATCACCTGCCAACTAATCCTAATTGATAGGAGGTATTCGTACACTGCAGACTCCTGAACAGTTTCAACTACTGTTATTTTCTCACTGGTAGGAGATATTTCTTTATCTTTCACCTTTCAAAAATACATCCATTCAAAAAATGAAAGGTTTCCCATTTGGACCTGCACATATTTTTTTAGAGGTAAATTTTGCTTGGCTCAATAACCCCAGCTATCTTAAATTTCTGCTGGACTGAAAATATGGATTTATTTCTCTGGAAGAAGGAGGTACTTAGTTTTTCCAAGTATACAAACAAGGTTTGCATCTGGCTGGAAGAAGGATGTACATACTAGATTTCTAAGTCATGAAATTCACAAATGTGTGTTACTGTCATTATAAATTTAATACAAATTTCTTTCATCCTTGCCCTGATCATTTACTGTTCAGACAGCAAGTTTCTTCATTTTGTTAGAGTTAAATAAACAGCACCACCATGCTGGTATTTTTTCCTGTAGCACAAAATGTATGGTGTTTCAGGGGGGGACCTAAAGGGTCTGTTGCTCCTGCTTGGGATGACCTGCATATTGCAGAATGCTGGAAGTTCATCTTTAGGCATCTTTTCTACTGCCCAAGCCTGTATTTCATCAGTGGTTGCTGCCTGTGAGTGAATGTCTGTATCCTTTCCCTTCACGCTGTGCTATCTGACCTTCCTTTGGACGCTGTCCTTTCTGAACATTCCTTCCTCCTGGCAGGAGGCAGTGTGGAGACATTAGTTTGCTGGTGAGAACAGCTGGTTTCTTCTTTCTCATATTCTCACCTGTTAGCTGTAACTGTAGAGCAGCCTGCTTCTTCTTTTCCTTTGTTCTCCTTCTTTCTGTAGTCAGCCTCACTGGCTCAGCTTGCAGTACAAATGTGATTTGGTTTGGGTATGGGCAGATCCTGCCATCTCTGTCAAATTAGAGAGATTGTGTGACACAGAGCTTGTGTTGCCATTATGCCAGCTGTGGGAAGCAGACAACAACCCATCCAGCGTACGAGCCAGCTGGCCTCAACAGACAGTATGTGTGAATATAGATTTTTAAACCAGATTCTGGGATCTCCTGTGCCACTAAACTCTGGCCTAAAATGTCTGTGATTTATTAAGCAAAGCCACCCAGTTTAGCTCAGCTAAGCCTTCTTAAGCAAGAATGATATTTTAGAAACAGTATATCTTCAAAAACAGTAATTACCCATGCATCTTAATAATGTGGCAGGCGTTGGAGCCTCTCCAGCAGCTTCCAGAATCTAAATATGACAAATAAACATCACAAGAG
Source organism: Callipepla californica brunnescens (assembly GCA_023055505.1). Classification (NCBI taxonomy): domain Eukaryota; kingdom Metazoa; phylum Chordata; class Aves; order Galliformes; family Odontophoridae; genus Callipepla; species Callipepla californica. Next base: position 338,355 of record JALIRH010000048.1, on the reverse strand, counting down.
ATGAAGCTAGAGAGCAGCAGGCCTGAGATATGAAGGATGTCATCTGTATGTAGTCAGGGTTCCCAGGCTCCAACTCACAACAACATTTTGATATATGGTCACCTTTACGTATTAGGCATTTTCCCTGACCAAACAGGACAGCTCACACATTTAAATCTTCTCAGGTGCTCCTGCCTCCCAGAATAATGTGTGTAATAATGGATAATCTGTATCCAGGGTGGTCCTTACTGAAGTAGTCAAAGGAAAATATTTATCTGCCCTATTTATATGTAATTTCATATTTAAAAGTAGACAAAAGCATCTATAAATACAAATGAAGAAGTTGTACCGGAGTTTGAAAGCACTTTGTTACCACAGGAAAGTACTTTATAAATGTGATGAAAAATTTCCACTTCTGCAGAGAGCAAGAGACTCAGTTAGTGAAATAATTATTGACAATTAGCAAGTCAGCAAAGAGAAAACGTATTGCAGAAAACACTGCTGTTCATAATTATCCATTGCAATCGTTAACAACCTCTTTAAAAGGTTTTCTTTTGTAAATCCCTCGAGAGAGTAACACCATTGAGTTCACAATTGGTAGCCCACTTGTCTTCCTCCTTCGATAGCACAGCTATGTAAAAATGAAGTAATAACGTTGGTGTATCTGCCTGTTGCTTTATTCTTACAATGAAAGTGAAGTTTTTTTCAATTTAAAAGCCCACTCTGTTTAACTTTTATATACAGTTGAATAATATGTCGCTTTTTGCATATATATACTTGAATAATACCTCACTCTTGAAGTGTCTTGACTTTGTACGCCCATCAGCAACTGCCTGAAAGTGCTGTGCTTGGTTCTATATGACAGACAAACCTGCCCATTGATATAGACCTCTCTGGCTATGTGTTTATTACTTTGCACTGCTTGTCTTGTTTCTGGAGGTTTTTTCAATGTCCATATCAGTGTGGCAAACTCAGCATTCATGGTAATGCCTTGAGTGCAAGAACAGGAAGCCCTGTGGCCTTGGTAGCCCTGGGCACTGCTTTCATGTCTCCACACCTCATTCTGCTCCATGCTTCCAAGCAGCCTCATCAGAGCTACCTCAAATGGTCTGAGGAGCTCCACATCATCACTGCAGACACAGTGTCCTTCCTTATGGCGGCATCTTTTTCAGTTTTTCATTTATCTATATGATAATGAAGTGATTTGTGCCATGTTTATTGTTGATATATTTTAATACTGGATTTAGGGGATTGTATGGGAACTGTGGAATCACGGCCTGAACCACTGATTGATCACCTGAGGCAAGCCCTGAGTCAGCTGCAGGGGCACAGGTGAGTGTGATTGGAAGGGGTGGAGGTTGACTCCACCTCTCCCAAGACCCCATTTAAGGGCTGACCACCAGCAGGGAAGGATCTCTTGTTGGAGATCCCTCCCTGGTGGAGTTATCGGCGAGCCTCAACCATCATCAAGGTGAGCCAATCTCTTTTGCTATTATTTTGTATAACATCTACTTAAATCCTACCAAAAATATACCATCCTTTCGCACTAACTTCCTTGAAGTGCTTTCCCTGGGGTTATTTGCCCTACAATTGGCGAGCCAGGCAGGCTTAAAACGATATATATATATATATATATATATACTTAGACAATAACAAACCATGTCTTTCATTTGGAACCTTTTCAAATGGGGCAAGGGGGAGAATGTTACTCCCTTAGACCAAACAATTCCCGGCCAAATTCCAGGATTTATAGGGTCACCCTATTATGGTCTTGCTACTGTTATTGAAAAATGGGGACCCCTGCGGGTTACAGGCAGTGCTTCTCCTTCTCCAGCCCGGCTGACGGATTATTTTCAAGGCCTAGATAAGGATATACTTGTTACAAAAGAACGTCGGCTAGCCGCTTCTGCAGTGGCCTGGCCTCTAATAATGGCTTTACATAAATTAGATGTAACAAATACAAACATAGAAACTGAAAATCAGTTGTTAAGAGAGCGAATTGAGAAATTAGAACAACAGTTGGGCACATTAGTAACAAAAAAGCCTGGACTAGATGTGCCAGCAAGACAAATACGTACCATATCAGTGGAAGATACCCAGGTCCCTGAAGTAGCGGACCTGGATGTTTCAGAAGCCAAGATCTCTAAATCGGATCTCGAAGCTCCATCTATGGAAGATCCGTTTGAGATCCGACCAATCATAACTCAAAAAACAGAAAAAGTCCAAGATAGACCAGCGGGGGTGCCTCCTGAGCAATGGCCCCCTGCTGAAACATGCTTGCATGTGACAGCTCGCCCGTATACGTCAAATGAGTTGATGGACCTAGTACAACGGTTCCATCAAAAACCAAGAGAGAGCATACCATCATGGCTCCTGAGGTTATGGGATGCAGGAGCTGAAAGTGTGTTAGTCAGTGGGACAGAGATGTCAAAATTAGCGTCTATAACTATACACCCAGCCCTGAGGCAAAGATTATATGCTGCCATCCATTACGCTAATGAAAATCATTCTATTATAGATTGGTTGATGGCAGCATGCCGCCTAACGTGGCCTAACAAATCTGATATTCCACTTAATACCGGTTTATGGTCCTCTATGGAGGACCTCCAAACATACATCCGGGAACTGGGTATGAGAGAGGCCATGTATTCGGAAAATTTCGAAAGCCCTGATACAGAAAAATTTACGGCAGGTATGCGAGACCTAATATTACAGCAAGCCCCCTCTCACCTTTATGGGACTTTGGTCTCCATACTAAACCCCTTAGTGGCTTCGGAGGCTATCATTCAACAGGCAGCCCAGTTGGTGGCAGACCTTGGGGAAACGGAGCGCATAAGAACTAGGCGCAATATCCGCATGATAGAAGAAGCTGAGGCATTCCCCATTAAAACTAGGAAGCCTGTCCCACGGATACCCCGATCGGGCCCCATACGGGTATCCCAGAAGACTATGTTTAATGATCTTATACGGGCCGGGGTTGCCTTTGCTAAAATCGATGGGCAACCCAACCATGTGTTGCTACAGCTTTGGAAACAACTAAGAAATGATCAGAAATTTCAGAGTACTCCCAGAAAATCGGGAGTACGGATAATACAGGCAGCACCAACAACAACTTGGAATTTGGCTGACTTCATAGTCCCAAATAGAAGGAAGAAACCTCCACAAGTGTCACGAGCTACAGTGCCGGAACCACCTGTGGTAAAAGACTTAGACCTAGCGAACTTCATGGAGTGACGAAGAACTTTGGTCCCTTTAGGGCCTCCAGATGTGACCGGAGGCCCTATGTAGAATTAGAGATATATTGGACAGATAAAAATATTCAAAAGGTGATGGCTTTAGTAGACACTGGTGCGGAAACATCAATTATATATGGAGACCCAACAAAATTTAAGGGCAATAGAGTGATGATTGGTGGGTTTGGGGGACAGACCATTCCGGTCACCCAAACATGGCTGAAATTGGGGGTTGGGCGTCTTCCACCCCGGGAGTATAAAGTGTCAATTGCCCCAATTCCAGAATACATCTTGGGCATAGACATTTTATGGGGTCTGGCTCTCCAGACAACTGTGGGAGAGTTCAGACTTCGACAGAGGTACATTAGTGTCCGGGCAATACAGACAGTATTGAGGGGCCATGCGAAACATGAGCCAATTTGTTTGCCGAAACCACGCCGGATTACTAATGTAAGACAGTATAGACTCCCGGGGGGGCAGGAAGAAATATCAAAAACGGTGCAGGAACTAGAAAAAGTAGGTATTATAAGACCTGCACATAGTCCATATAATTCCCCCATATGGCCAGTGCGGAAGTCGGATGGAACATGGAGAATGACAGTAGATTATAGGGAATTAAATAAGGTCACGCCGCCCATCCATGCGGCCGTACCCAATATTGCTTCCCTAATGGACACACTTAGTAGAGAAATCAAGACCTACCATTGTGTCCTGGATTTGGCAAATGCATTTTTTAGTATTCCGATTGCCAAAGAATCGCAAGATCAATTTGCATTTACATGGGGAGGCAGGCAGTGGACCTTTCAGGTCCTGCCACAGGGGTACGTGCATTCACCAACATACTGTCATAACTTGGTGGCGCGTGACCTAGCTAATTGGAGGAAACCTAATAATAACGTCAACCTATATCACTACATTGATGATCTCCTGTTAACATCTGACTCACTGGAAGCAGTAGGAGAGGCGGCAGATTCATTAATTGCCTACCTAGGTGAAAGAGGATGGGCTATCAATCCTCAGAAGGTGCAAGGTCCAGGCCTGTCTGTAAAATTTCTGGGGGTAGTCTGGTCAGGAAAGACCAAAGTGCTACCCAGTGCCATCATAGATAAGGTTCAGGCATTTCCAGTCCCTACAACAGCAAAGCAGCTGCAGGAATTTTTAGGTATATTGGGATACTGGCGTTCCTTTATACCTCATTTGGCGCAGCTGCTGAGACCTTTGTATAGACTCACAAAAAAGGGCCAATCATGGGATTGGGGGAGAACAGAACAGGATGCTTTCCAGCAAGCAAAACAGGCGGTGAAACAAGCCCAGGCATTGGGTATATTCGATCTTACCCTCCCAGCTGAATTAGATGTTCATGTTACTCAGGATGGCTTTGGCTGGGGCCTGTGGCAACGTCAGAGTTCTGTTCGGACTCCCATTGGATTTTGGTCTCAGGTCTGGCATGGAGCAGAAGAAAGATATAGTATGATTGAAAAACAGCTATTGGCTGCCTATACTGCATTGCAAGCGGTAGAGCCAATAACCCAGACGGCTGAAGTCGTAGTTAAGACCACTCTTCCAATTCAGGGGTGGGTAAGAGATCTGACCCACCTTCCTAAGACAGGGGTGGCCCAAGCACAGACAGTGGCACGATGGGTCGCCTATCTCAGCCAGAGGAGTAGTCTGTCTTCCTCACCATTGAAAGAAGAACTCCAAAAGATTCTAGGCCCAGTGACGTATCACAGTGATGCCCCAAAACAAGCCTTGGTTGCTCCGCCAGAGAAGAGTCCCGTCCAGGAAGGAAAATATCCTATTCCTGAAGATGCCTGGTACACGGATGGGTCCAGCAAGGGCAACCCAAGTAAGTGGAGAGCAGTAGCATACCATCCTGCCACAGACACAATATGGTTTGACGAGGGGGATGGTCAAAGCAGCCAGTGGGCAGAGCTGCGGGCCGTGTGGATGGTTATAACCAAAGAACCTGGTGACGGTATCCTGAATATCTGCACAGATAGTTGGGCTGTGTACAGGGGGCTCACTCTTTGGATCGCACAGTGGGCTACCCAGGACTGGACTATCCACTCCCGACCGATCTGGGGCAAAGATATGTGGCTAGACATATGGAATACAGTCAAACACAGAACTGTACGTGTCTACCATGTTTCTGGTCACCGACCCCTACAGTCACCAGGAAATGATGAAGCCGACACACTGGCCCGAGTTAGATGGGTTGAGAACTCACCATCTGAGAACATTGCCTACTGGTTACATCGAAAGTTGCGGCATGCTGGACAGAAGACCATGTGGGCAGCTGCCAAAGCATGGGGACTGCCCGTACAATTATCGGACGTAGCTCAAGCATGCAGAGACTGTGATGCCTGCTCCAGAATGAGACCGAGGTCGTTGCCTGAAACTACAGCCCATCTTGCTAGAGGACACAATCCTCTACAGCGATGGCAGGTTGATTATATTGGGCCCCTCCCTCGGTCTGAGGGGGCGAGATATGCCCTAACCTGTGTTGACACCGCGAGTGGGCTAATGCAGGCCTATCCAGTACCAAAAGCCAACCAGGCATATACTATCAAGGCGCTCACAAGATTGATGGCTGCCTATGGGACACCACAAGTCATTGAGAGCGACCAAGGGACTCATTTCACGGGTGCAATGATACAACGCTGGGCAGAAGAGAACAATATTGAGTGGCGATTCCACCTGCCATACAATCCAACAGGGGCAGGCCTTATTGAGCGTTATAATGGCATTCTCAAGGCCGCCCTGAAGACAGACTCTCAGTCTCTACAGGGGTGGACGAAGAGACTCCACGAAACTCTTCGAGATCTGAATGAAAGACCTAGAGATGGCAGACCCAGTGCCTTGAAAATGTTGCAAACGACATGGGCCTCCCCACTTAGGATCCAAATTACAGGTACAGATAATGAGGTAAGACCTCAGACTGGCCGTGAGAACAATCTTCTGCTCCCTGCCCCTGAGAACCTAAAACCAGGCACCAATAAAATAAGATGGTCTTGGAAGGTGCAGGTAGGACCACGATGGTGTGGCCTACTTGCACCTTGGGGGAGATTGTTGGAGGTGGGAGGTTCGGTAGTCCCTCCAGTGATTGGTACATGGCCTACTGATATTGTGGTCAACACTCCAGTCTTTATTCCTAAAGGAACCCCTATCATGTCCCTGTGGCAGATCAGGACACCCCCTCTAGTGCCTGATCTAATTGTGCAGCCACAGACATCGGGGCGAAAAGTTTGGTACAGGCGGCCAGGGCATGCCCCTGTACAAGCTGAAGCGTTGACCCAAGACAGGAATACGGCCTGTATCTTACCCTGGAGAGCGGACCTCCCCCTCTTGGTACCTTTGAAACATCTATATTATTCCCCGTGAGTCTGTGAGTCACCGGAGGGAACCAAATGATGCTGCTGAGTTCCAGAGTTGCTATAAGATCATGTGCAACATCCGGTGATGGTCTACCTGGGACTGATGGAGAGTAGGACGGACCTGCACAACATGACTGCGTGCTTCCAGTAGACACCACCGAGCACTGGCCCAAGGAAGAACACGAGCCATATGATGATCATCACTCATCCCAGATTACATCGATACACATCGCGACGGGTTATTATGTAAAACGTCGCGATATATTGGGTCTCTGTATTAAGGAGGGCTCAACCTATAATTACTTAATCAGTGGTTCATGTCGTGAAGGGGTGGAGTGTATGGGAACTGTGGAATCACGGCCTGAACCACTGATTGACCACCTGAGGCAAGCCCTGAGTCAGCTGCAGGGGCACAAGTGAGTGTGATTGGAAGGGGTGGAGTTTGACTCCACCTCTCCCAAGACCCCATTTAAGGGCTGACCACCAGCGGGGAAGGATCTCTTGTTGGAGATCCCTCCCTGGTGGAGTTATCGGCGAGCCTCAACCATCAGCAAGGTGAGCCAATCTCTTTTGCTATTATTTTGTATAACATCTACTTAAATCCTACCAAAAATATACCATCCTTTCGCACTAACTTCCTTGAAGTGCTTTCCCTGGGGTTATTTGCCCTACAGGGGATTGTGTTTTTTCTTAGGTTTTTGTGTAACCAATAATTAATGTATTTGGAAGAGAATTGCAGCACCCACCTAGGGCTTTCTCAGCTGCGAGGCTGACTTGATTAGAGGATCTTTCTACAAGTCTGTCAAAATGTGAGCTGCCTTCAGTGTGTGCTACTTTAGCTGTTCAATGAAAGACTGTCAGGAAGCACACCCTCACCTTGAGGACAGAGTATGTTTGCTGCCTTCTCTACTAGGTAGGGCTTGCAGATTTATCTTGAAAAGAGTTGGCTGACACAGTCTGAATTGAGACTAAAAATTAATCAGTGTGTACAGTCAGAAGGTTGCTGTTCAGACTCACTGCCTGCCCTACTGTTGTTTACACGCAGCCCTTTGCATGCAAGGCAGTTGCTTTCTCAGCCTTCAGTCTGAAAGCTGTCAGCAACTTTTTATAGCTTACTTGTTGATACAGACATCTTGGAAAATAAGTCTGACAACCTCAAAGCAAAAAACCTGGAAGCAGTCCAGTGGGGGGCCACAAATATGATTAAGGGCCAGGAACATCTCCCATATGAGGAAAGGCTGTAACCCGTGTTGGAAAATGAGGACTGAAGGGATATCTGATTAATGTTTATAAATATCTAAAGGCACATGAATGAGACCAGGCTCTTCTTGGTGGTGTGTAGTTATAGGATGAGGAGTAGATTCTAGACAATCATTTTTAATCAGATAGGGATCGGTCTATGTTAAGAGAGATGTTTTTTTCTGTTTGAGAATTTTATAGTGATGTATCTTTCAAAATTACATCCACAGAAAGCTGTGATTTTAAGAAGAGCTGCAATGATTTAAAATATAAATGAGTGAGAAAGTGAATTTCTTAACATGTGGTGCCACACTGTCTAGCAGCTGTAGTATGTTCTGCAAAGCCAAAGGCATATTTCTAGCCTGACTCTCTGCTATGCATATCGTCACAACAGTTGATGATACTGTTTCCTTTGTTCATAGATGAAGTCTTATCTGAAAACTTTTTGGACTACAAGAACCGTGGAGTCAATGGATCTCATCGTGGTCAGATTGTCTGGAAGATTGATGCCAGTTCTTACTTTGTGGAGCGTAAGTATTTTTTCAGTTTTAGTATAGTAGAATTCAGCCATTGCAGAAAGATAATTGCATTCCTTGTCAAGATGTTCTTATGATAGTAGTATGCCCAATATATTTAGGAAAGGCCAAAAATGTTACCATTACTTTGAACACACTGAGAGGAACTCAAAAGTCCTATGAATTAGAAAAAACATACCTTCTACAAGAAAATAAAATAAATTTTGTGGATATTGACTTACTTACATGTTTTAACTTTTCAAATACGGCTATTAAAAAAAAATCAGTGTGCTGTTATTTGGACATTGTCATTAGCAGTGAGCAGCATTTACTTTAATATAGTGTTAAGAAAAATAACTCGGGGGCATAATCTCATTTCTGGAAGATTAACACAGTCTTTATTAGGAAAACATCATGGTAGGTCCACCAGATTGGAACAGATTCAGAAATCAAAAAAAGGATTCAGTTCTGGTCATTGTCTAGCTTGCTGTAAATGCTTGTTGTTACAGTTTGATAACAGTACAGTGATAACAAATTAATTGTTTTTCAGTGTATTCCAGTATTACCCAGGGTGTCTGATGTAATGCATTATAACACTTTTCCACCCCTCAATCCTCCCTAAATGGTCAAAATGCATAGACCCTGAACTCACTTGTCCAAAGAACTATGTACTCTCTACGGCAAGTTAACAGCATTTCCAGACTTTGTCATCCCATGTCCCTGACTGAAAGACAGCTCAATCATTGGAGTTGCTGTGCACTAGTGTGAATGGAATTTGTGGTCTCAAATTTCCCCCCAAAAATGTATGCTTTTCTTTGTTGAGCAGAAATAAGCCACTCAAAAGACTGGACTGAGAGTTATAGAAAATATCCATGGGAAATGACTATAGTTATCCTTAAGGAGTCAAATGTGAAGAAGCCTAGCGTTCAACAGTTGCACTTTTTCAGTTGTGCTGAATGTTTTCAGTGATCCACCTTAGCCTGCTGAGCAAAATTTGGAGTCGTGTGAGCATATCTAAATTGCGTGGTAGTCAGGTGTAACGTTAAGACTGACTGAATTTAAGGGCCATCATTGGAATCTTTGATTTAACCTAAATTCTAAAAGAGTTAGAAAGTATATGAATTATACTCAATTAGATTTGTCTCTGACTTTGACCTCAAGTATAAAGAGGGATGCAACATGCACACATTTTACAGAAATTCAGTATTAGAAACAGATTCTCTCTTCTCAGTATGAAGCTATTGCTAATGGTCTGTAATTCACAGTTTTAAGTTAAATTGAGAGTATTCTTAAAGAATCAAAGGAAACTACTTAAATTGTATGTCTGAATACAAGGCATGATATGAATGTTTTCATCCTACATTTTGAAAAATACATTCCTGGGAAATTGTTTAATATACGAGAACATTGATTTTAGTTATGCTAGTTTTAGAGCAGAAGTACTTCATAGGATCTAACCTTTAAAATAAGATTAATTTGCAACTGCTGCTTTGATCTTAACAGTTATCAATCTGTGACACTGATCATGCTCACTTTAAACTGTTAAGGAAGTGTGGGGAGGAGATGAAATATTGCAGAACAGGGTTTTGAAGAGGCCTTAGTGTCTCAGTTTATTGATAAAAGATGGAAGTGTTACTAGGCTGCTGATAGCTTTCTTTCCTAATCCACAGCAGAGGAGAAAAGAGTCAGTGTGAGAAATACTTAAGAGAAAGTCTCTTCAGGTGGGTAAGGACTCAAGTGCACAAGGAATTATGGCAGCATAATAAGCTGTCTCTGTTAACTGAGAAATAGTAACTTGTTAATTGATTTTGTGTACATTCTTCACCTGCTCTGAGATGAGAAAACACAGCTTAGCATAGCCATCCCTCACTGACACTTAAAAGTAAGTCATACTACACTGTAGTCAGGGAGCTCACACTTGATGAGTTGCTGCCTCTTGGTAATTTGTTATGCTGCCAACATTAAACTGTGAATCTCAGCCCTGAGATTATGTACCAGTCCAGCCATCAAGGACGAATTACTGTCCTGTCCAGAATCAAAATAGAAGAAACTGAAGTAGGAAGTAGTAAATAGTCGCACGTGTAGATACACTTAGAGCTGCTTGACTACTGAAATGAGAAGTGAACACAGTGACAAATGTTGATGCATATGAATCATGTTTATATAAAGGCAAATTTTAGAGTTCCTACTCATTGCTGAGAATTATACAGGAAATTACACAGCTCTGGGGCTGATTAAACACGTTAAAAACTGCAGTGCCTGATGATTTTCTGTACTTTCTATCCAAAGACAACTGTGTAGACCACCACCTTTCAGACTTTTCTTTTTTAGACTGAGATTGCATTTTACTTTTATGTTGGCACAGCACATGAATGTGGTGACATTTTCAGGAATCAGAAAGATACTGATCATCAAAATCAATCTCATTTTGGAAACCTGCCTTTTTTTTCAGAAACAACCTTGGGGACAAAAATATGTTCAGTAGTATAAGAATTGCCGTGTTGGTCAAAAGTTAACCTGACATGGTATTTTGTCTCCAAAAACAGCCAGTGATGTTGATTTGGAAAGGCACGTGAAGATAAGTAAGTAAGTGTTAATGAGTCCCCCAGCTGGAGTATTGTTAGTTTCTGTCCATATGTTGTTGAAGCACTTTCTGACTTAGTTTTTTTTTATTTACTAGAGGTCAAAGGATATTACAAGTAGCTAAGATCCAGCAATTTATTGTCTGTGTTGTTTTTCTATGCATAATGTTATATTTCCTTCAACTCAGTATTGATCGGAATGCTTAGTATTGCTTAGTATTCATTCTCTATAAAACAGAGTAGCTCTCACTTACAAAGGTAGCCCTACATTTCTGAGTTTACTTTTGCCAGTAAATATCTGTACTTTGGTATCTGTTGTGAGTCAACACTGGCAGTTTATCAACTACACAGTGCTTTAGAAAAGGTTATGGTATACACTGCAGTGTTTGGCCCATTGTAGCTGGCAGGTACAGTGATAAAGGGTAAATCATAACATGGCCAAATGAAGAATCGGTCCTACACAACTTTAAATTATAAGTTCCCAGCACCTTAAGACACACCAGTTTGGTATCTCTTCTTGGAATGTATGAAGATTTCACAGTGTTGGTAATGTTTCTGTCCTATTGAGGGATTACGGGAATCATTCTGTCCAACCTCAGAAGTCCAAGCTTTTCTTTTTCCAACACTTAGTCTTTAGTATACCCCACTGGGTGCCTTTCAACAACATTTGAGAAAATTACCATTATGCAGTTTCCAGCCACTTGAAGTAAAGAGTTTAATGGACGTTTCTGAATGATTTTTCTTACTGAAGAGGTATTTGAGTGAACTTGAAAATCACAGGTATTAAAGATAGGCTGATTTGCAGAAATGAAATCCCCATTAATATGAAAAATGAAGTTTTAGGAGTGAAGTCTAGTATATACTCATAAATATTCTGTATATTCAATCAGTAGGCATATATAATATATTTGGAAGTGTTTTGTTCAAAATGTTCCCCAGTAGAGTTATTGTTTCTTTCCTTCATTCTTGAAAATTAACAAGCAAATAAAATGTGGCATTATAACTATGTAACTTGAAGACACTAAATTTAAAACCTCTATTGAGATACTATTTCTATTTGGCAGAAAACTGCCATCTAATCTGCATGCAATGATCTGGGACCTGGATTAGGGGTAAGGTGGAGGCCCGAATGACTGAGATGTTTTCTTTCTGGTGGTAGATGAACACAACAGAAATCTTCCTTCTTATGATAAAATTTTTGACACAATTCAGAATTGCATTGAAGATAGTCAAATACCTGGAACCTCTGTTAACCCACAGGACTTTCAGCAGGTCATTTTATCAGCCAAGGAAACAGTTTCCAGATGTAAAAGCTTATGCAGTACCTGATTCTTTACATTTATTACTGTTGTTGCTGCATCTTTATCAAAAACATATGCCAGGCCTTTCAAAGATCAGATTAATAGTTGCTTATTCCTATTGGACTTGAGAATTAATTGGGATTTCATGGTAAAAAAAAGGCATTCCACTAAATAAGTTTGAGTTCTGAGAGATTCTGGTATACTTGCAGGTAAAAAGTAGTCAAGGGAAAATAATGTACTGGGTTATGGTCAATTTGTGCTACGTATGTGTGCATTTATGGAATATGAACATAAAGATGAGCCCAAAACTGGTATGTGATCAGCCCTTTTATCTGTGTCTCCTTCTAGGAAATCTCTCTTAGGCAGATGATTTACAGGCCATTTTTGAAGTACAAATAACTGAAGGATGTAGCAGGCTTAAAGGTTTCCAAATAAATAATATGCAGTCATAGTAACAAATGCTGTAATGAAGCTGAAGCCTTTTTAAAATCTTTCTATCTCGAGTCATGTAAACTTCGCTGGTGAAAGTACATGTGAGTAAGTTGGACTTCAAGCTTAAGGAGATCACAGATGATAAAACGGAAGCAACACAAAAGTATCATCTCTTCAGTGGTGTTAATAAAACTAAATAGCAGAATGGTTATAGGTATCAGAGGAAAAAAAAGAGATTTGTATCTAAAAGGGCACATTTACTGTTTGTATCTCCCCTTGCACATATACTAGTCTTTTCAATACTTTGTGGTTATTTTCTACCTTATATACGCACATCACTCTTTATATTCCTCTTTCATATTTTCTCATCCTAATAGCCCTGTAGTGATTTAATACTTACCTTTGAGGCTTATCTTTGGGAGAGGAGAACTGTCTGATCCTGACTGAAGGCATTTCCCAGTTCAGAGCTGCTATGATTCCTCAAGAACCCTTTGCTTTGTGTCCTTTGACGAGCCCTTTCATCTTTAGCATCATTTTCTATTTGTGTTTTTTTTGTTTTGTTTTTTAATCTTACAGTGTCTTTCAGTGCCAGGATTGTAGCCAGCAACCTATCATGAATGGAAACACAGGTCAGTCCCCATAAGATAGGAAGACAGGAGACAGCTATATCTCAGCTTCCTACTTGATCAACCTGTGGTAGCTTAACTGTGCAACTTTACATATCAGGTTTTCCTCCATCTTTCTCTCAGTTTCCACAGTGTTTTTTGACACTTAGACATATTTTGTTTGTACTGTGGAGATGGGGACTGTTTATTTGTGGAAGAGGAAGCGGATGCTTGTGTTGCAGCATGTGTGCTTGGTGACACTAGGCTGGGACAACCTGGCTGGTCACATGCTGCCTGCTCTCTGCTTTCCATTGCAGTTCTTAAAGAAATTACAAAATCTCTACATGCTTAAAGCTGAGACTGAAGTGAGCGTTTGGTTATGCTGGCAGTAGGTTCTGCCAGGGTGAACTGGAAAGCTTTAAATGGTGAAGAACGCTTCATCCTAGGCATGCTGAAGTCAGAGCAAGTCTTCCTTCACAGAGCTGTAGTTCCCAGTAACTGAGACCACAGCTTAAAGTGTCAGCCGCTTTACCCTAAAGAAGCACAGCCATTCTACCAGTGCATACAAGACTGAACAACTTATGTTTCTTGAGGCAATTGTGAAGAACGGCAGTGACAGCTAATTCTAGTGCTAATTACACTGAGTTGTGGAGCATTTGGGTCCAACAGATTTATTCTTGTTCATTAACTTTCAGGTGGCTTTTGTTGTTGTTTTCAAATACAGTAATGTCTAGTGTCTCCTGTGAAGAGCAGATCTTAATTCTTTCCTATTTGCTGAGGTAGTTCCTCTCCATAATAGCTTAGGCCAGGGTTTTGAAGGCATTAAGTTCAGTACAAATGTTTGAAGGCAAGGTTTCAAAGTTGTAAAAGTGAAGACTGATTTAAAGGTGAGAGGTGGAAGAGGAGGAATGGAGTGAAGTGACTTGCCAGTGCAAGAGTTGCAACTGCAGATAAGACTTCAGTTTCCACACTCCCTGCATAGTGTCTCATCTGCCATTTGAGGCCATCTCTAGTCTGTTTGCAGTCTGCACTATTGGGAGTTACTTAAAAGTTGTACTCTGAAAATAAATGTGCACGACTACATAGTGCATTTTTCTTCCATTTGTTCTTTAAAGATCGTAACTTCTGAAACCCATTCTGCTGTAAAAAGAGGAGAGGGTGTCTGTAGGGCTGTTATAGCTTTTTGTAATAAGCCTGACAAAAGGTACTACTGAAAGAGCTAGAATCTTTTCTGTTTTCTCTTTTTTAAGACAGCTGTGGATACATTGGATCTACTTGCTTTTTTACCTTCCCAGATGTTGTGAGGGTGAGGGACAGCACTAATTTCCCTTGCAGTCTCACAGCCCAACTTTTGCCTAGCTGATCCTTGGCCTGTAGCAAAGGCCCATCAGGTTGCTTCACCCACCGAGCATCAGACTGAACTGCTTTCCACCTTGTTATTTCCCTGCAGCTTGTCTTGTCCCATATGTAGGCAGAAGGGTGCTGCTGTCCTGGTGCTGCCAGGTGACCCCACAGGCAGCAAGTTCCACCACTAGATCTACCTGGTGTTGAACACCTGGAGCTCAGTGAACTCGGTAAAACAGAGTATGATGCCAATATTGTTGCTTCTCAATGACCTGATAAGCAGAAAGAGTGTAGCAAAGAGGCCTGGGCCCCAATTGCAAGCTAGTGAAGTCACCTGAGGCACTCTGTGTACCTCCTGTTGGGAAGATGCAATACCCTATGATTTCAGACCTTGGGTAGAAGATAGTTAATAATAGGGCAGTAAGGGCAAAAAAAGTACAGCCTTTTCCTGTTCTCCTTCATTTATAGTGTTATTTCTTCCATCCCCATAGTTCACTCTTTCCAAGTGGGTGTTTGTCTTGCTGTGAACTTGTTGTTAACACCCTTCACAAGAAACAGGTAGGGATGGGGATAGGCAGCAGTTCTGCTACCGCCAGGAAATTGAAAAGAGACTGTGCGTTCCTTGGAAGGATTCTCATTCAAATCTTACCAGGAGCTGGGAATGCCCTGGGCTTTCCATGCCCCTGTGTTAAAATCTGTGGGCAGCTGTAACTTCTGATTTGCTCTGCTTCATTTTTTCTTCTCTAAGTCCCACTGGAGATATAAGGTGGGTGCTTGGCATAATGCCACAGGGAATAGCACATGCTTCTGGGGCTTCAGGAGTCCAACTGTAGGTGCTGAAGCTTGAAGACAGTGTTTCACATAAACGTAGACAGTGTTTCACATAAACGTTTATTTTGCTCTTCAAATCACACAAATCACATCAGTGATATCCTCGGACACATTGTACTTGCTTCAGCTTCAAAACTCATGCATACAGTGCATTTTTTTTCCTTTAACTTCTGTATTGTCTAGGTATATACTTGAAGCAATGAAGAGTGTGTCTCGAAATGCAGCATGATTCTTTGAACTTTGCATGTTAGTATTCCACAGAATGGCTGCTGAAATAATCTCAAAGTTTATTTAAATGGATCCGTATAAGTTAGGTAATATCTTGTGATTGATAATCATTCTGCTGCTTATAGCAAGAGATTACAGTGTCATCTCTGATTCACAGATCAGTCTTTGCCAGTGTGAAATAATACTGGCAAGCCTCTGTTAGACGGTGCCATATGGGAATTTGGTGAAATTGCCCTTGTTCAAAAAATAGATACCCTCTCTTTTGTATAGGTCCCCATGCTCTCCCTTTGAATACCTCCATTGGACATGGGTTTCTGAAGCTGCTACAAGCCAATAAATTCCCACTGAAATCAGTAAGAACTGCTCGCACATGGCAACCGTGTTCCATCAAGCTCAACACCTTTCATATGCAACCGTATTCAGAGAGCCCAGGTCCAGATGTTTGCCCAACTGGGGTTATTTTTGGTAGAAGAACAAAGATGAGATTCATGTAGAAGACGAATACAGAGTAAATGGGAAGCAGCTGTGATTGGAGGGGTTATCAGTACATGAATCAAAAGGTCATATTTTCTCCAGAGCAGTGCTAAGCTACTAAGCCTCATTTCAGTAATTTTCTTACTAATTATGAACGAACAAAAAGCAATGTATTTGTGTTTTTAAAATTTAGGACATAAGTGCAGTCCGTGGATGCAAAATCTTACAGGAGGCTGCTTTTCTAGTGTAAGAGCTCAGCACCACTGAACATTTAAGATTATGGTGGGCACAAGAACCCCAGAGATGGGGGTCTCAGAGCAAAATGTAGGTTGCATCAAGGGCTTGCCTGAGGGAGCAGAATTAGCAGTCTACTTACTGACCAAGACAAGATTCTTTAGAATAGATCAGAGTCATTAACTTACCATTTCTAATTTTGGTAGATTTTATGGATATATATTTGTAATCCTGTTAAATTCAACCATTTAAATAATTAACCACAACAAAACTTGGAATTCTTTAATACTAAAAAAAAAACATTTTTGTAATTTTACGGAAGTAATGAACTTTCTTTTCATCTTTTGAAAGGCTCTTCCATATCTTTCTGCAATGGTGTAACATCTGAAGGGCTCTTCTTAAATGACCATTGTGACACAGTATAAAATGAGATAAATCTCTTCACATAATATCAAAATTTGATTGTAGCCCTGCTGTGTCATTGTCTAGTTTTTACCAGCTGCAGAGTCCTTTGTGCCTTGTAGTGGTTACAGCAACATTTATCCAATTTACACTTGGTATTAGGGCAATTTTAGTAGACTCAAAATCATCTTTGACCTTCCATGAGGGTTTTACTTGCTGGAAGAAAGCAGAATTCTATCTATGAGGTAGTGCAAGGAGCCTTTTGGTATTTGCCTTTTTTTTGCTAACCACCTAGTGATTCTAGCCATATATTACTCCTAGCATCCAGGATTCCTGCTATAGGAACCCAGATGCTGAGAGTACTTTTTTTTATCCAGAATGACTAACTCAGAGAGCAGGAGGTCAGCATGGATGAGTTACTGTCTCCCTCCAGGGTTTGAACACTTTTGCACGGCAGAACCATTTTTTGCAAGGTCTTTAATATTGGTTGTAGGTTCTTGAGAAACTCAGAATAGTGTTTTGTACTTCTAAGCTATTCTCTGACCTTTACAATTCTTTGGATGTTCACCTTACCCCATTAACAGCAAATGTAATTTCCTCCCATTTATCAGTGCTTCAAGTTTTTATTAGAAAAAATAATCTTGAAATAGATGCTTGTTTCTTAAAATGAATTTGTTTCCTAATTAAATCTCCATAACAATGTTTTTTTTTTTCCATTCTTCCCCTTTCATTAAATTATCAATACTGATTTCATTATGCGTTCTCTCTTTAAAAGTTGCCTACGGATTTTTTACAAGTCTCCTTTGTCAAAAGCAGCTGCTGCAGTGAGACCTCTTAAGAGTAGAAAGTGGTATTTATTCAAGACCCTTCTATCTGGTGGAGGGACCTGTGCACCTACCAGGTATTTCTTCATTTCTCAGATGGTAGGAAGCAGAGGCATAGGGAGGTGTTTACTTACGTGCGATGAGCTGTCACAGCTCACTTGCAGCTCTTGTCTAATCCCTGCCGACTAACAGCCACAAGTCTGAAGCCTTCTCACTCAGGGGCCATATTAAGGCCGCTTTATGTGATTAGGTTGCATATACTGATAATCTTGTTTCCTTTTACAGATCCCTTTACACCGTAAGGAAGCTGTGAATGCAGTCATAGAATAGCTTTGGGTGCAGTGGGCCTCTGGAGGTTGTCTGTTCAAGGCAGGTCCAGTTAGAGCAGATTGTTCAAGAAATCTCCTAGTAAGGTTTTGAATATCTTCAAGAATAAAGTTTCCCTTTGGGTGACCTTTTTTAGTGTTGACTGCCCTCACATTGGAACAAGTCTTACTTCATTTTCTAATATGGCCTTTCTTTGTCTATAGCTTACATTTTCTCCTGACCCTTTCCTTTTGCATGGGTAATGTTTGCCATCCCTTGGAGAACTCCAAAAACATCAGAATTTACCTGTGGATGTTGTAACTTACCAGCAGTGTTCCCCCAGACAGAGACTTCTGATTAGCAGCAGTACAAGACATGGAAAGCAGGGAGTGTGAAAACAATGAGAACAGGCACATTTATACAATTGAAGTGTATAATCTTTTTGCAGTAGAGGGGCACCTGAGAGTTTTCTCAGCAGCTCATGGCAAGGACTCTCAGTTCTAAACCCAGCAGGCAGAACATTTAGGGAAGTAGCTTTTGTGAAGAGAAGGTCTCATGCACATCTCTTTCTCCTGCCTCCGCCTACAAGAATCATTCTGCACACAGCAATTTTAATGCTGCAGTTTAGGTCTAGCACAGGCCTCACAGGGTTATGGTATGTGACTACAGTTCTCCTTCTCTTTCTCAAATCCCTTAAAATAAGTCCTGTAAGGTGGGAACGCAGGGTGTTTCAGGGGCCTGTAGAGATTTCAGAGTCTTGGTTTGTCGCTTCACTAACTAGGTGTTTGTCCAACCTACTGAGCACCCTTTAAGCGCTACTGAAATCACTTTATAACCTGGATTACTCTGGAAAGCTCTGGGAACTAGCACAAGCTGATACATCCCATGGAGAGATAGGACTATTTCCTTCCCATAGCTTGCCTAAGATTTCTGGATTTACATATGTAAATATGTAATATTCTGTACTTAGCACACTTCTGGATTCAGGCACAGTTCAGACACAACCACAGCAGAGTCATCTGTGGTATTTAAGACCTTGCTACCCTTCCATTGTCCTTGCTGCCACTGCCACTCATTCCCACACCATTTCTGGAGGCACCATTTGATCCCTGGTCCTTGTCATCAATTTCAGCAATCCGGGTAGCTTAGTTCATTTTTGGGTGCTATTTCTGACAGCCTTCGCCTGTGAGGAGGCTGGCTGATGGAAAGTAAATACAGGGTTGCTTCAGGTCGTGTTACCCAGAGATTTGAGAGGTGTGGGGCTCAGGTGTGGGACTGCGCTTAGCTGAAAGATGTTTTTTTACTAATCATGTTCTAATGCAGAGGGCATGTTCGTATGTATTCACGCTGCTGTTTTGTGTGTTTCGGTAGTGTTTGAGCTATTTTGCATTATGTTACAACCAGAACAGCCTTAAGAAGGGCGTACGTTAAATGGGAGAAGGCATTTGTCCCTATAGAGCAGCCCTATGGACAGCGGGATCTGAACTCCTCCAGTATTTAGAGATTGAAATTCCTTCTCTACTGAAGTCAGGAGAACTAGCTATTAATTTTAAAAGGATAGGGATTTCATCAAAACTGATTTGCTGATCTAAAATTATAAATTCCTCTAGTTGTACATTCATAGAAAAGTATGAAAATTCGATGATTCCCTTTTTCTCTTTGCACTTTAACAACAAGGAAAAATAACTAAACAAATCGCTTCAGAAATGAAATTTGAAATTAAAACCAGTACATGGGCGTTTCATGTCCGAGCTGTGAAACCCTGAAAACTGGGTTAATAATGACCTCCCAGCACAGCCTTTATACTGCAACCAGGAACCTCTGTATATACCTTTGGCACATATAAATGATTTAGCTGACCTGCGTGTAATATGAACTGTGGAGCGCATAATCTGGTTGGTAGTGCATGCAGGAGGTTTATTTCAAACAGAAGAGCTACATGAAGTTTAGAAATATTTTGGAGAAGGACTGAGTGATGTATGGCTGTGAAATGAAAAATTACAGCTTGGGTGACTATTTTGGAAGGAAAATAAGAGGTAGTTATGGTCTCCGTCTGCTGAAATCAGCTGGAATTTTTCTGTTGTCTTTAACAAGAGATGAATCAGGCTGTTAGCAGCTAGCGTGCAAGCAGTCAATAGTTCAGATGCTATAATAAATTAAAAACAAATTTATCAGGATTTTTGTTGTTGTTGTTTTGACACTGTGGACTATAAATGCTTAGTCCTTGAAAAACCTTTTGGTTTGGAAACCATGGCTTGTCAAGGCTGACAAAGATTGCTGTGCACTTGCAGTTGACTCAAACAAGCATCTACCAACAAAATATCTTCAAGTCTCCGAGGCTGTAACAGTGACTCTGTGGTAGGTTTATTTCACAAGGCAACAAGAAGGTGGAAAACTGAACTGGATAAACTTTAAAACAATATTGGAAATGCATTTACCTGTTCCGAATTCTTAGTATAGCAGCCAGCAGCTGGATGTCACAGCAGCATCATACAAGGGGACCATGTGCATATGCTTTTTCTGAAGACCCCAGTGAAAATGCACATCTTATGTAATCCTTAGCTGGGAGATGAATGTGTGCATCCTCACAGTCTATTTGAGACTTCAGGTCTGGAATGCAGACACGCAAGTAGAGGACCTCTTATTGAAACACAGTAGGTTATGTGCATGAACAAGTACGGATCCATTAGCAGGAAGCAGTGCCAATTCACAGCAGCTGAGAGTTTGAGTATTTGCTTTTCAGGCTGAAATTCCTGGAGGTAATACAGGAAAGAAAAACCTTTGTTTTTCTATTCTCAACGCTGATGAAAAGACACGTTTGATGATGATGGTTACTACGAAAAATACTTTCAATAAAACCCCACACTTTGCTGTATTTTTTTAATATGGATTCTTTTTGACCTGGTGAGTGAACTAAAGCATGTTCCCTGCAAATATGTTTGTATGACTTTGGCAGCATGAGTTGTTTTTTAGAATATTCAAGTGGCAGAATTGTGACAGCTGGATGGACGATGGCACAGGCATGTGTTTGAGCACCTCAGCAAGGAGAATTCATTCCAAGAGGCAGTGTGCAACTTGCAAATTCTGCAGGTGGGAGACAGCTCCCCTGGAGCTGGTGAACCCCCACCAGCAGATCAACAGAACTGTTTGGTTTATGAATCTGCAGAGCCTTCTGTGTTTCTGCCTGTTAATGCTGTAACTGCATTAATTTTCAGTGATGGTTTGCGTGCTGGAAGAGCTGTCCTCCCACAAAGAGGGTCCTTTACCTTCCCGTGTGTCCCTGTCTAGGCACCTCCAGGCTGCCAGTTAGACCAGCACCTTTCAGTCTGGCTTTCCATTCCTTCCTTTGTGATTGCAGGCTAAGGTGCCAAAGTGCAGGACTGAATGCCATGCTGGCTTTTTAATTCTGGGAGGGGCGAGCTTACAGCCCAGGAGGCACAAAGCTGTCTGTGATTTAAGAGAAAACTGGTGTAGGGAACATCTGAACAAACAAATGCTTTGAAAGAAATTTGTAATGCACTTTTCAATTTCAGTGTGACTTGACTGACAGCAGCTTAAGTAATAAGTAGAGCTAAATCCTCTGATGACCTGCTTGATTCAATCCCTTCAGGTCAGTACAGAAGCATGCATGTGGTGCCTTACCTCTGCAGAGACAGGTTCAGCAGCCTTAACATACACCTGTTAGGAATTTAAGTGCTGCTGAGCTAGATACTCCTGGATGCTAATGAGCTTTGTTAGGGTTTGTACTGAGTGTCCTCTTGAACACTGCTTTACAGAAGACCACTCTTTTCTCCTGTGACCAAAGAACAGCCCCACTATTATGAAAAACCACTTCATGAGAGGATTTGTCTCATTGACATTCTTATCTCCTTTGGACTGTGCTGCAGGTTCAAAGAAGTTCAAAGATAACCCAGATTTCCTTTCATCAGTGCGTTTTGTCCCACATGCTGAATACTCCACTCATTTCTGCTAGAGGTAGTAAAGCAGTGGCCCAGGTTCTGCAGGATGCCTGGGATTTCCAGCTTTACCCCAGGTGTAGGCAGCAGATGGATGTCCTGTCTTCCAGACTGCAGGGAAGAGCCACATTATTTTCCTTTTGCAGTGTTGCATGCAGACATGCAAAGGTTTAGAATCACTTTCTTGTGGCTGTAGGAGGTATGAATGCAAATGTCAACTTTAGATTAAGTGCCAAATTTTCATATATATAACAGTCAGAGTCTGGGGGGAGAGCTGATATACAGTATATACTTAGCCACAGATCAGCAACAGTAGATGTTATGAATGTGCAGGTGATTTGAAGCACATTTACTCTAAAATCCTCCTCTGTTGATTCTTCCTTTTTTTTTTCAGATGTCCTTTGCCTCTGCTTTTGATTTTTTATAGGTTCTCTGCAAGCTTATTTCTGAAAAAGTGTTTTAAAAATAGCCTAGGTTATCTGCAGTCTGGACTGTGTAGCTGTCCCACTGTGTGTTGTCACATAACATCTGTTAGATCTTGCTCGAGCTATTGAGGATTTGCATTAGGGGTTCCTTTTCACAGTGCAGCAAACTCCGTGGGAGTTGAGTGTGCTGTGTTTTGAGACCTGAGTCTTTAACTGTAAAAAAATAAAACGGTGTTTCTTGTGTGTCACTTGTTTGTGTGACTGCAGCAATTTCAGCTTGGATAGGCTTGAGCAAGCTGGGAGTTACTGCTGTCAGAGCAGCAGCTCTGAAGGCTTGCAAATGTCAGTGCCAGCCAGTGAAGCAAACATCTGTGACGTCCACTGTGGGTCCAAGCATGAAAGTACAAAGCCAGAGAGAAAGCAGCAGCCACCTGGCAGATGTCTTCAAGTGTCTGACATGCTGCTGTCTGTATAGCAGTTTTTAATCAATAGGAACTAACAGTGATTTAAAGACCATTTCTTTCCAGTCCCCCCATGTACATCTTGATGTATTTTGCTAGGGAGTAAACCTTTATAATTCCGCAGTCCCTCACTCATGCTGCCTACAATTCTTTGTCCCCTTGGATGTTTAAATGTAGTATTGCTATTATATCATGTATATCATTATGTTGTTTTTTTGGTTTTTTTTTTACCTGCACAAATGAAGTATCTGGTTCACAGTGATTTTTTTCCCACAGTTACATAAATTTATTGAATGAAAACAAAATACAGTTCTCCAGTGCTCCCATCATTAGGTTCACTGATCTTTTTACAGTCAGGATTTTTTAACGCAGTGTAACCCATTTGTAGTCCCCTTTACTTATTGGTATCAAGTGGGATACTTTGAAATTGCTGGCTTTTGGAAAGCTGTGTTTCATTTTGTGATTGCAGCAGTCTTGTCCTCCAGTTATTACATTGCAAACAGGTGGTGAACAGAAGCTGATATTTTAAGAAGAAACAAAAAAATTAGTTGTCACAATAACAGCTTTCAGATAGGGCTCTAAGGTGAAAAATAATGACAGGTATAACATGGCCTTCTTTGCACTTTCTTAATAGTTTGTGCCTTGCTGTATAAATTCCCTGGGAAATTAATAGGCACCATAGCAGCAACAGCTACCGCCCTTCTGAGTAAGAGTTTCCTGAATGGGTGAGCAGCCACGTGTGGGGCTGTGTCAAGTCGGAAGAAATCCATCACATCAGAGTGGCTTGACCAAATGCACCAAGTTTATGCTTTGTGCTTCTGAAGTCTAAGAGTTGTAAAGTGAATTGCCAAAGTCAAAATGTGCTCCTGTAGAAGATTACTTAATGGGCAAGCTGCAGAACAGCAGTAGTGTTTGATGAACCTGTCCTCATCTGTATGAAGAGAGCAGAGAAGCTCAATACTACGTTCCAGCATCTCTTATCTGTCAATGTAGCTACAATCAAAAGATGGCACATCTTCCCGCTAGGCAGATCTGCCTGTAAATTTCTTACCTGAAAAAGAGTCTTACGTGCTGAGTCTCTTAGGACCACGCTCACTGGCAGGTATTGGTGTTGTTAATGACATACAAATGTATAAAAATGTGTGTAGAGCACAATCATAGTTCCTAGAAAGGGAACTAGATGTGATGCTCTCCCTTTCCTTCTAAATAGAGACCTGAGCAGCTTCACTTGTGAAAGGAGGAACAGAGGGAGTACTGCATAAGTCTTTCACCTTTGAGTCATCTGTGGGTCCTACTCTCTTTTCCTGTCCCTCGCAGAGGTGGTGGCAAATGCACACATCATGCAAAGCAGCAGTGATTTTGAAACTTGCAGGATGTGGCCACAGGCAGACAGTATGTGAGCTGGCACTGAAATAGAAACCATGATAAGGAGACTGATTAGTGTGTGTGATGGTAGAATGCCAAGGGCTTTTCTCTGCAAAATGTTTTGTAGGCTGTCAGCATCTGAGATCCTCTAATTGGTGAGGGTTGTACGGTTGCAGAGAAAGAAGAAATCTACAGAAGGGGTTGTGTGTTATGTAGATGAATATGGGATCTCCTGTGTGCCTCCAGGTAATCTGAGTTTCAAATTTGCTTTTCCTTTACGAGCCCTCACTGGAAAGAGTAAATCTACCTGACCCTGCATATGCCACCATGCATATTGCCATCCCTCTTGAGCTTAGGAGTGGAATTCCGGCAGCATTGCTCTAAAAGGCTGAGGCCAAGTTTTTATCCCTTGTACCCATTGTGGACTACAAGTCTGTGAGTGCTGAAGGATGTGAGCTCTTTTTTTCTGCCTGCAATTTCTCAGCAGGAAGAAGGAGGATAGGCCCTGCTGCTCTAAAACAAAGTCTTTCCAAGACTAAGGAAGGAGGAGAGAAAAAAGCTACACCACAGCAGCGTAGCTGACATGCAGCTTTTATTAAAGGTTCGGGGTTCTGAGTGGATGAAACCCTATAAGTGCTTTGGATGTGTAAACAAAAGAATTGCTCTCTGTTGTGAAGACACAGAAGTCTGTTTAGCTTACTGGACCTTCACAGGTAAGGCTTAGCATAGCAAGAAAAGACCTTGCACAGTGCTGTTTTTCAGAATAACAACTTCAGGAAACTTCGCTCATTTGGTAATTGTAGTGCAGGACTATTCACCTCACACTTGTGTTTAATAACGAAACAGGTATTTAGTGATAGATTTATTTATTGTTTAATACTGTTCAGTGTTGGAAAGTTGAGAAAAGTAATGTGAAAGGAATAAAATGTTTGCAGAGCAGCTCCAGGAGTCCAGGACCAGTGTGCTAAAGGTCTCAATAGCTCCTACTCCAGTGCCAAGCTGTAACTGCCTTTTGTTCTCAGTAGAGCTGAAGTGTAAATTCCAGGTGCAATTGTCCTTACTCTCACCACATACTATTAGATGCCTTTCAAATAAAATCAAGTCACCCTGAGGTGAAAGGAGAGGAGCAGGCCATTTGTTGGGCTTCTCCCTTGTAACATTTTCCTTTCATTTATTCCCAGTGCCTGGAATACTTGCCTTCATTTTTGTCTTCCAAATTTTGCAAATAAGTGTCTTCCGATATTCTGTGAAAATAGTTCTGCTTTGTATTAGAGCCCAAAAAACCATAAATGTGAATTGTAATTGCTGTCACATTCTTGGTAAGTGCAGTGCATTACTAGTAGTCTAAGAGTACCGCAGCATCTCACTCTTCCTTGTACCTGCAGCCAGAAGCAGGCTTGGAGCTCCTGGAACAATTGTGAGCTCCAACTTTGATCTCTTATTAGCTTTCTGCTGTCTTCTGCTTGCATTAAGGTGTTCATACTGCAACAGAAATGAACAGTCTTAGGGATTTGATTTAGTAGCTTGGTGGGTAGGGATGGTGGTGTGAGGATGGTTGGACTAGATGATCTTGTAGGTCCTTTCCAACCTAATGTATCTATGAATCTATGAATCTGTGTATGATAACATACTGTGTAATTATCACTCCAAGTGAGTTTTTATACGCGGTGATTAGGAGGAGCAGCAACAAACAGTAAAGTGCTTAGTGTAGTGGGTAACTAATAGAATTTGACTGCTAAGAAGCTGCTTCTCCCAGCATTTTGAGTTTTCATTGAGCCAGTTTCTCAAATTGACCATTCTTCCTTCGTTGTCATGGCAATATTAGGCTAAAAATATCTTCAGATGTGCAAGGACTGTGTGCATACTGATTCAGAAGTATGAGAAAAGTATGAAAATAAGAAAAGCAGTCTTTACTGTGATACTGTGAGTAACAATGCTAAGCTGCTGGCTCTGCTTTTACATTCAAGTGCAGAAGATATATGCCTGGTAATACTTGTATTTGTTCATTGCAAGCCTACCTTTGTAGGATAGTTCATGACAGGTGCTTTATTGACTTCCATTGTTCCTGGTTGGAGTAGGCACTGGGAATTTTAATATTGCATAACATGGCTGCTAAACACAAATAAAGTGTTGTTGAAAACCATTCTGACAGTGTCTAAAGAAAGTTTATCACCTAGAAATATGAGTAGATGGGACTTCCATCTGTAGCAGTATGCTGAGTAGTGACAGAATGGGCATAACGTGCAGGAGGAGTAGGGAAATGGTGAGCTCCATGGTGGTTCAGTTTTGGCACGCACATGCCTTCAAAGGCAGCTCTCATGGGTAAATGTGAACAACTGACGCAAGGAAATGCTGCTCGGTTTCTAACATGAAATTCAGTTACGCTTATCAGACATGATCAAAGACCAGCCCAAGAAATGCTGCAGCGAGTGTCTTAAATTAAACTGTCTCTGACATAAACAAAAATGTGAGTCCACCCTAATATCTGTGCTTAGCTGCGTTTGGAGTTGTGAGGTGTCCTTTCTCATGCTGTTTTCTCCCTTCACAAAGCAGGCCTAGGGTAAATTTGTGGCTTACACCTTTCTAAACACTCATCATTGATCATAATGATGATGCAATTTTCCACTTCTGTTAATCAGCAGCAGTGCTTCCTCCACTCATATTTCAAGATCAAAGGGAATAAAAACTTGTTGTGGTGTAGAGGGCTGTGTTTGAGGCACTTGGCTTCCTAGGGATATTTCTGAAGTTCATAAATTATCTCTTGCTCAAGGCTGTGCCTGAAGGCATAATACAGTCATGGGTATTCAATTAAGACCTTAAGATATTGCTGCCCTGATAAAAACAAGGAGTTGATGGTTCACAGGCTTCTGCTCCAGGAGGCAATTAACTTGAGGCAGATGTAGTACCTAGAAGCCTAAAGGATGCCACTGTCACGCTGGGACAGGGGGAGGGATTTGCTTCATCTGGTACAACTCAGTGGCTGTAAATAGGAATAGGAAAGGAGAGGTATCCCAGCTCATTCTTCCTCTTTGATGGATCATGTCTCCACATGCTGTTTTCGAAAGCTTGTTGTTGTGTAAGTTTAAACCTTCATAACCAATGAATTTGTTTGACTGGTTGAGCAAAAAGGGGAATTGAGTTACTTGGCTAGGCAGGAGGAACAGGAGAGTGAGTTGTTTGGTCAGAATATGCTAAAGTGTGAACAAATAACAAAAACAGCAAAAACTCTGTAGATACAGAGATATTTCCTATACTAATTAATTTTGATAAGAAAATCATGGAGTCAATTGTAACCAAAGTGACAAGCAGTTTAAAACCAGAAATACTAATTTTAGAAGTTAAGCCGAAATAACTGCTGCGTTCAGAATCTGTTTTATGTCATCTCTGTTATAGATAGGTAACTGTGTATTTTATTTTGCCTGCAATTAACACTTCAAGATCTGAAAGCAGACTTGGTTTCCAGTTGTTATGGACTCAACTACCACACAGTTAGAAATGCTTTGATGACTGCAAGTTTTTCTCAGTTATGTTACTCACTTGCTAATGCTGATCTTAACTCATCGTTAAGCTGATTTACATAAAAACATTGTGTGCCTGTAGGCTTCAGAATTTCATTAAAGTCTCAGTGTTAGTGCAGCTTTTAAAATTTGCTGTTTGCAAATGTCTCTCTGAAATAGCTTGTCTCTCCCTGGATGAAATGCAGATAACTTGTTACAGCCCAGCTCACTCACTTAGGTTGGTGCCTATCAGTTCCTTCCTTACACCAGTCCATGAAAGGCAAAGCAGATAAGATAGCACTGCTGGGTTTATCTGTAAATAATAATATAAAATTCTTGCCTGTTCTGGGCTGGGCCCTCTGTCTTTATGAATATGGAGTAAATCGTTTGTTGGTTGCAATGGGATGAAAGATGACAGATGACTCAGTGCCAGGAGTGGCAAAGCTGAGACCTTTTTTTAATATATTTTTTTCCTCCTGATCTCATATTTCATAAAATAATTTTAGGAGGAAATGATCATTTTCAAGGATGTGAGCTGCCTGAGCAAACTGAATTTCAATCCTGTTGACTGTGTCGTGCAGTAAAACTTGAACTGAGTAACAGTCTGAGAATATGGACCTGTGCAAACCTCAGATTCTTTTCCTAGCTGTACAAGGGCAAGAACACCTTCTTAGTAAAAGCATTCTGCATCTTCAGCTGCTGTGACTGAGCAGTGCCATTCTGGTACTGGCCTTTCCTGTAATGGGGAGCTGAGGAAGCTTGGTCTTACTCCGCCCTGTTCTGATTTCAGTTGTTGCTCTAAATGCCAGCCCGAGCAGGACTTTGGTAGAGGCACTTGATCATGATGAAGTAGGATTCTCAAGGGCTGCTGGATGGCTGTGAAATTCTAACACATTCTAACCTCTTCCCACCCAGATGGCATGTGAACTGGCTGACTGACAGTAAATCTCATTGCCAGTTCCCCGTGAAACTGCTCTGCTATCTTCTCTCTTAATCTCCTGCTTCATTCAAGCCCATGGTCACCACAGATCAGTTTTATTTTCTTTGCTTCCCAAACCTGCCTTTATTCTGGTTTCTTCTTTCCCACCCACACTCCTAGTCCTCTCTGCTACCTTCATCTCTTCCTTCAACACGGGCACTTCTGCAGTGGATTTGTGTTTTCCTCTTGCACACTACTTGGCACAGCAAGATTCCTCATACATACTCAGCAAGTTTCTTCCTGCATGCAGGAGAGCCACCCTGACAGGGCACAGCCAGAAAGAGCTTAGATCTGCATTGCAGAAAAAGTGTTTTGGCACCAGCCTGGAACATGCTCAGCACAGAAAGGATTTCCTGAGCATTTAGATGGTGAAATCAAAAACATCTCAAATGAACACATTGAACCACATTTTTTTGAGAGTCTTACGCCTTAGTTAATCTTTAATGTACCTTTACATGAATACTAAAAGATAAATGCTCAGTAAACTCACTACTGCACCAAATTAACATGGGGAGTAAAAAGGAAAGATCATCAGAAATCTTTAACGGAGTGAAAAAAAATGTGCTCCCTTAACCTCACCACAACAAATTCCTGCGTGAAATTTTCTTGGCATGCTACTCTGTAGATCTGAGGCAAACATCCAGCATGCAAAATTTTATTCAAAATGTACGTGTCTTTGAAAACATATGGGCACCTGAAGACGGGGATTATAATGGAACACGTCAACCAGCTTCAGTAATAAGCAATGCTTGGAGCCCTGCTTATGCAAAGAAATGTATGCAGGTGCTGGCAATGAATGTACAAACACACATCTAGAGCCGCCACTAGCATTTTTTATTAGCGAGTCTTGCCAAAAGGGCAGTTTTTATGAGGCAAGTACATAAGCAGCAGTCTACTGAAATTAGATTTATACGCTCTTCACACAACCACTTTGTTATATTTCCTGTGATAGGAACTCCTGGTAACCTTTATGTTCCTATGGCATGGTGAGAGGCAGATAGTAATAATGGTATGGCTTTACCTGTCTTGTGCTTTGGAGTCTGCACCTGAAAAATTACTGAATACCAGCAGTTAATCACAGTGCAGTTGTGAGTAAGCAGACTCGTATCACTTCATGCAACCTGCATAGTAATTGAGGTAGACTGCATGTGGCTAGATCCAAAATCAGCGTAGCGTGGAACCTGCAGCTCTGGAGGCACAAACAAGTAAAGCTAGGACAGAAGATGCTGTGCCACTATGAGGAATTTATTGTTGCCCATTAGATATTAGCGTACAGATTTACACTGTGACTCTGTGGTTCTTGGAGGCAGGCAGCTGCTAAATGGAATTGTCAAGCAGAGGAAACAGAAGTGATAGTCAATAGTAGAGAGTACCCACAGATCACAAGTAACAAAACAAAGAATTAATGACATAATATGTGATAATCAGCTTTCTCGCTACAAGGAATATAAATTTAGCCATGAATGTGCAGCCTTGTGAAGAAATAGCAGTCTGTGACAAAACCAAGAAGAAAAACTCAGCAGATGAAATAAAGTGTATCTAATCTGATCCGTTCCTCAAATATTTCTGTTTCTACTCAAGTAATACATCTTGTACTGATGCAGAGTTAAGGTTATTTGAATATTCTAACTCTGCATTTCTTCTCCTTGATAAGTTTGGATATTTTGACTGAAATTTGATCTTGATAAGTTTCCTGGAGTTATACTGCTTGATTTTCAGCTCTTACAGTTTCCTTGCATCTTTATACTTGAAATTGTCAGTATGTACTGGTTAAACTTACCTCCAGATACCTTTTTCTTTCCTGCATGGTAGCACTATAATAATCTGGAAGTTGAGATTTTAAAATCTGCTATGTTGCAGTTTCTCAACAAACAAACAAACAAACAAAAAACAAAACAGTATTTTGGAAGTCTGTGTTCAAATGTACTTCAAATTGTGTTCAAATTGTCCATTTTAGAGCAGGACAGGAAAAAAGTTGTCAGAAAAGCTGAAGAAATTCTGCAGCTGGGGTTGAATGAAATATAAACATGAGATAAATCGACTTTTTACAAGGGTAGATAATGACTGGACCAAAGGAAATGGTTTAAAACTAAAGGAAGGGAGATTTAGATTAGATGTCAGGGGGAAGTTTTTTACTGAGAGTGGTGAGGTGCCCAGAGAGGTTGGGGCTACCCCATCCCTGAATGTGTTCAAGGACAGGTTGGATGGGGTTCTAGGAAATCTGATCTGTACTAGATGTTGTGATAGGCAACCCTGAATGGGGCAGGGGGATTGGAACTTGATGATCCTGGAGGTCCCTTCCAACCCGAGCCATCCTATGATCACTGATTCTGTGATCCACATGTGTAGGCCTTGCTGGATTTAAAACTGTTGTTGTCTTTAGACACCAAACACTGGGGGACCACAGAATCTCACAGGAGTTGGTATTATTCAACACCCACTATGAGCAGATGCAGTTCGTAGCTGAAGGAAATTGAAGCAGAACAGCCCGAAGGCTGTATTATCACCATCACGTATCAGACAGGCAGTTCCCGGAATGGGCAGATTTTCTGGTATAGGATGAGGAATAAGCAGTTGTGGAGGCAAATTTCTCAAGCAGGTTGTTTGCATGGAGCAACAACAGGCACACAGGGCAGAAATAAGCAATAGCAAGTGTTGATGCTGCAAGTATGAAGGACATGCTCTTGTGCTCTGGGTTTCAGGTTGCTACTGATGCACCTCTAATGGCTGTTTTGACTTCCCATTGTAACTCCTTCTCCCGTTTTTTTCCATATGCCACTCCCAGCTTCCCTGTTCTATTCAGTCCCAGTTCTGCAGAGACTCCCTGACCCCCATTCTTTCTCTGCGTTGGAGATGGCTGCAGCCCCTGTAATGAAAGATGTTCTCCGAGTGATCTGATTGTAGCACAGTATCATTTATTTATTTTCTTTCCTTCTGGATCTTTTTGGAGGAAAACTTTATGACTCATAACTTAATTGCTTTCCTCTCTGATGTGATTTGCTCAGTTCCCACGCACACGCCATGGGCAGCTACCTTTTCATTACCGAAGTTTGACACCTCTCATTTTTTATGCACAGAGTTTGCCCAAAAGAGCAACAACAGCTCTTTTAGTAATAGATGGAACTGATCATAAAAAGCACAGCATTTTGAAGTCTGATGTTCCTTCCCTGACAGATGTGCTCAGAAATGCTTAGCTAATGTCAACAAAACGAGCCATGGGAGGAAATTACAACCACGTTATGGAGGTGCCTCATGTAACACACACTCCCATCACATACTAACTGATAAAGCATGTTTATACCCCCTGCCTCTCCAAAGAATAGTATGCTGATTTTCTTTAAAACACTGATTTAGATGTGGGAAAGTTTTTGTATTTGTGTGTGTGTTTTGGAGATGTGTGGGTTTTTTTTGTTTTCGTTTTTGTTTTCTTGTTGTTTTGTTTGTTTGGTTGGTTTGGTTTGTTTTTTTTTTAATACGACGAGGGAAACTGCTTCATCCTGGCTGTGTTTCTTATTGTATTTGAGATACTTAAGTCAATATTTAGTGCAAGCTAAGCCCTAGTGAGGAACAGAGGGTTATAAAAGCACATGAATTTTTGAAAAACGGAAGAGATGGAGGGCAATTTTGAGAACTGTAGTTTAATGAAAGAACTGAACTGCTTTAACACGTATCACATGAACCAACAGGAATGATAACACTGACAGGAAACAAGAAAGGGTGGATATGGCTGGTAGGACGCCTGTTAGAAGCCTTCAGCCTTCAATATCTCCATCTGCAGTTCATCACGTGCCCCAACTAGGCTTTATCTTCTCTCGCTTCAGTTTAATAGTGAGTGCCTTGTTTCCAACTGCTGGATGATATTGGAAGCAGCATAGAGTATCGCTAGGAAGAGTAATGTTCAGCTGGTAATTAATGTTGTGGGCAATTCACAAAACTGGTTTGGTAACGGAGATAACTCGGGCCTTTAATAGAGAAATAATTTTCCATGGACTGGATTTTTTTCCTGAGGGGTGATTCTTCGTGGCAGAGGAGTTCTCTGGCACAGCTGGTCTGAGTTGTATGTGAACATGGAGCGATCTCTGTGGTGTCTGGAGCTAGGCTATGTCCTGGCTCCCTGACATGTCCACAGGAGCACCCACCTGTGAAAGGCTGTCACCTGTAGAGTGCGGTACAAAGAGGGAAACAGAACTGCATCTTCTTCTGTCTGGCTCATGTCTCAATCTTGGTGGCTTTGATTTTGGGTTTTCTGCACCCGTGAGTTACATGTGGATCTAAGCATACAGTTGGGGACTGTTTTGTTTATGTAATGAAGATACCAAGCCTGGTGTGTTCTCGAGTGTCTTTAAATTTCCCATCACTTGGAAATTTTGCCAATCTAAATGCCATTTATGCTAATTGAAAGGAGAATCTAATTTCATTACTTCATGACTTTAACATCATGACTTCATTAGCTGATCCAGAGTTACTATTCATAATTAATGATATGAAAATAACATCTTTATTTATACTGGGATTAATAGGACAATACTATTGCACCATGCAGTGTAGCTTGAACGACAGGACAGAGTTAAATGGTTGTCTTTATTGCAGAACAAGCTAATCTACAAGACTACATTGCAAACAGCCTTACATTTGCTTATTATGTTCTAATGCCAGCTGGATAATATTCAGGTGAATTTATATCACTGCCTTGCCTATATTTCAGATGCAGGGACACCAAGCCAGTGAATGTCTGTATTTATTTTGCAAATGTATCCTTCAGAGGTGATTCAGGGTGAGGTGATTCTGTACAAGAATAATCTTCAGGTAGATTAAAATGTTAGGACACCACTGAAGTGAAAATGAAGGCACCAACCACATTATTTGGAAAAAATGGCTCTCAGACCAAACAAACAAACAAACAAACAAACTCAAAAGGTGACATTTTTGCACATAAAGATGTCACATGTAGTTTTGCAAGATTTACTTATGTGAAACTCAGGAGAAAGGAACCTTCAGTACACACATAGATTCTTTCTAAACGCATATCCAGTTATCTTAGTAAACCTTCGTCCTTGGAAGTAATATTAAAATACAGAAAGATATATTCTTTCCTTCCACTCTCTCTTTGTAATTCTTTTAGCTTAATTATATAGATAATTTTAAACCCTAGTGTCCCAACGTATACCGTAACTGATTTCCTCCTTGTCAACGTACAGCGAAGTTTCTTGCTGTGGAGTCTGAACATTTTCATACAGACTACTACCAGAAGTTAGATTTTATTAACTACGTGAGTTAATTAAAAAAAAAAAAAAAAAAAAAAAAAAAAAAAGTTCCACTATATTTTAGCTCTCATTGTTCCACACAAGCTGTAGCTAAAAATCTCCAGGGGAGACAAAAATTAAGATTTGAATAATTGGTGAGAACTGTGTATTTTAGCTATTGTGTTATCATCAACTTTTACTGTCTGCTCAGTGAATAAATGGTTTAGCTGCTGAGCTGTTAAAAGTCCTGCAGAGAAAATTACAACATGAAAATTCAGTCTGAACTTGCAGTTTTTCAGTTCCACCAGCTCATCTAGCTTTTTTGCTGCAAAATGAAACAACTGCTGCTCCTGGATGCAACCAAGGTGTCTCCTGCTCAGCTCTGCTGTCAGCTGCACTTCTGGTTCTGTAATCCAGGGTCACGGATGATACCAGGAGGTCTTTATCCATCGGAGCTGCAACAGCTGCCCAGTTAAAGCTATTGCTCCCCTGGGTGCAGCGTACATGTGGTCACCTGAAGTGGTTCTCTAGAATTTGCAGAGTTTCCTTCAGGTTGTGGTCAAAGCCCATGATCCCTGTGTGGAGGTGCTGTGGGGCTCCGCAGCCTGTTCTGCTATTTTGTGAAGTGCTGCAAAATGAAAAGGCTGAATGTTGGCATCTGGCTGTAGAGGGAGATGTGTGTATGAATTCACTGGGGATGCAGAAATGAGTGTCTGATTGTCGTGTGCTGTGGGTTTGGAGAATACAGTTGCAAATGCACTGTACTGGCTCTCTGGTTGAATCACAGAGGTTGGAAGGGGCCTCTGGGAAATCATCTAGTCCAACTCCCCTTGCTAAAGCAGCTTCCCTACAGTACAGGAAAGTGTCCACATGGATTTTGACTGTCTCCAGAGGAGGAGACTCCACAGCTTCTCTGGGCATTTCCAGTGCTCTAGCTCTCGCAGTAAAGAATTTTTTCCTCATGTTTGAACAGATCTTCCTGTGTTCCAGTCTGTGCCTGTTGTCCCATGTTCTGTCACTGGTAACATTAAAAAGAGCCTGACCCCATCCTCTTGGCACCCACCCTTTATAAGCATTAATGTGATGTACCTCCGTCTTCTCCAGGCTGAATAGTCAGCCTGTCCTCTTCAGGAACATGCTCCAGCCCCCTAATCACAGTTATTTTTTGGATCTACCTAACAGCAGTCACAGCAGTGTAATTTATGGCCAGGGTCCCAGCTCTTCACTTTGCCTCATCTTTTCTCACACTGATGTGACTTGTCCATTAAAACACTGTCATTCCTTTATTATTTTCTTATGTAGGAACCATAATTACAGTGGGCTTCGTTGGCGTCTGCAGACAGTTGTGTCCAGGAGAACCTGATGAAAAGCACCTTCAGATGCTCAAAGGTGTCCAAAAAGATGATCAGAGGGATGGAGCACCTCTCTTACAAAGAAAGTTTGAGG
Organism: Callipepla californica brunnescens; assembly: GCA_023055505.1. Lineage (NCBI taxonomy): Eukaryota > Metazoa > Chordata > Aves > Galliformes > Odontophoridae > Callipepla > Callipepla californica. Next base: position 303,080 of record JALIRH010000048.1, on the reverse strand, counting down.
GAGCTGGGCTTGTTCAGCTTGTGGAAGGGAAGGCACCAGGGAGACTTCATTGCGGCCTTCCCGTACTTAAAGGGAGCTTAAAATCAGGAGGAAGACAGACTTTTTACACGGGCAGATAGTATGAATAGAAGTTAATAAAATATGTTATAAAACAATAGAGGGTATATTTATATTAGATTTAGGGGAATTTCATTTACTCAGAGGGTGGAGAGACCTGGCATTCAAAGCCAGCTTGGATGGGATCCTGGGCAACCTGGTGTAGTGGTTGGCAACCCTGCCCATGGCAGGGAGGTTGGAACTGGATGGTCCTTAAGGTCCTTTCCAACCCAAGCTATTCTGTGATTCTGTGCGTAGTGTAGCTGCTGAAGGTTTCCATTTCCCCCCTGTTCAATCTGCAAGATGTTAACGCTGTGCTCATTTAAGCACACTCATATCTGTTACATACCTGCTGTGTTCTGATTGTGTATGGGTACGTAGCAGCCCAGTTCACATCCTAGTTTGCTGTGAGGGAAAACTCAAGCCTGTAGGTGGGTAGGAAGCCAGGATGTGCTCCAGCAGGTCACTCAGTCCAGGGGAGTTAGGGGGTTGGATTATGGAGAATCCTAGCAAGTGGTGTTTATTTGTAATTAGGGTCTAATGGAGAAGTTGGCTGAAAACATCCTTACTGAACAAGAAGGTGATTTCACTTCTTTCGTGCCTTGACACAGTTAGTGAAATGGATTTCACTTGATGTATTTATCTGACTATCAGTATACGTGGGAAAAGCAATGCCATAAGCCCAAGATCACGGTCTTGTTTCTGTTCCTCACCAAATCCACGTATTTCTAGGTCAGTGGAAATATGTAAAGGTGAGGTCTACTGTGATAACTACTCTGTTGCTGAAAAATGCTTTTACGTAATAACTGTATGAGTGGATAATCTGTGTAGATACATGTCCTTGCTCTAACCAAGACCAAAACAAAGAAACTTGGTGAAACCTGTCAGTGAGCAATTATGCAGTCATGTTGACCTAAGAGGTTTCTCACTTCCTGTGCTTGTGTTTGATGTCTCTGAACAGTGAGGATTTCTTTATCCCTACTTTTCTTTTTCCTAGTGTAGCTAAAGGATCCTGATGTATTCTGAAGTCTTGCCTGTCGTAACTGGTGCTTAGGTTGAGATTTACACTGTTTCAAGTCATAGGAACTGAATTGTAAATATTGCTCAGGTAAAGCAGAGGATCAGAGTCAGGCAGTACCCTGTTGTGCCTACCAGTCAGAGATGGACCGCTTACAATCCAGCCACTTGCCAGCCTTATGAGTGAGCCTTGTTATTTCTATCTGCTGCAAGCAGTTCCACAATTTCTCCCTGGCAGTTCTTCTAATCCAAAATAATTCTTTTTCAGCTGAAACAAAGATCTGCTTCAAATACTATCACGGTGTGAGTGGAGCACTACGAGCCACAACCCCAAGCGTCACGGTGAAAAACAATGCAGCTCCCGTAAGTTATGCTAGCCTTCTGTCTTTTCTGTTTATCTTCCCTACTGTCGCTCTTCTGTGCCTTGCTTTCCTTGCCAACTTTGTGTAATAATACATGAAAGTAAAACAGAATATTTGCTTAAGTGCACCATGAAACAGAGGAATGAGTATTCTTTCAGTTCAGATGTGTATTTTTAAGTCAGAAGAATTCAGACTCTTCTCTCAACCTGTCACAGATAACCTCTGTGATGTGGGGTCAGTCCCACGTCCTAGCTGTATCCCTTTTTGTTATCTTCTGTCTGCCGAGTGTTGTGAGACTTGGTGAAGACCTCTAAAGTATTAGGGATCCTTGGGTTGTAAGTACAATAAATGCTGAGAAAAGAAGTGAGGTTTTCTTTTCTGCATTTTACAAAACTGTGACGTGAACATTTTCATGGCGCTGTCTCTGAGTCAGCGTCAGTGACAAGAAGTGGGCATTTAGGCCCTGATCTATTGAAGTACTGAAGATCATTTTTGACAGATTGAGGCTTCATTGAGAGCAGTTTTGATGTGCTAGAGCTTAGCAAAACACTGTAGCTCACATGGCTCTAAGAAGCTACATACCTTGTCTGGTTTTTGAAAATTTAGTCACCTTGAGAGTGAACATTTTTTAGAAGAGAGACTTGCTGAAGTCCAGAGATTATCTGGCCTTGTTGACAAACTTCCACTGCCTGCCAGATGCTTCTTGGCAGAGACCTGACTGAGCTAAGGAATTTTGGTCCAGCTAGCGTTAAGAGAAGGAAGAGTCGTGATTTTGTTTACTTTGGAAGCTGAGTTCAGGAAAAGTCAGTCTTTACACATGGTTGTATGTAAGTTTCAGGGGGCATCCCTGAAGCTTAAATTTTAAAAGTTTAGGGGTGATTTATTTTTGTTGTTGTTGGTTGGTTGGTATTGATTTGTTTGGTGTTGAGTTGTGTTTTTGTTTTTTTTTTAATGCTCCCAAGTTGATAACTCTAGAAAGGCTGAAAAGTCTTATATGCTGTATGTTGACTGTCTGATTGCATCTGGGTCAGGAAGGATTACATTTTCTCTCCCTTGATGCGTGTAGAGACTTTTTGTTGTTTACCTTCTTTTGATTCAAGTAACAGCTGGAAACTGGATGCTGGGTAGGGATTGATGTGTCTGGTAGAAATGAAAGGCATTCGTGTATTGCTACACCCTTTCTTTCATGCTTAGAATGAGTCCATTAACCACTTCTGGATCCTGGAGAATTCCGTTCTTCTGTCTTCAGAGGAACATCATGACATGCCCTTGGATATTTTTATTTTGTGGTATGCTGAAAAGTACATTATACTCTGTAGCATTCAGTGTTTTATTGACTCAGGTCTTGCCATTTATTTCCATCAGTTTATGGGGGACCATCTAGGTAATTGATTCAGTCTCAGTCTTCTCTGAAACCCAGCCAGCCATGCAAGGCAGTAAATACCAGTAGGCTGAGAGATTAGGATATTTATTTTTCATTATTTACATCTGTTTCTCAGCCCTGAATTTGAAGCATGTAAGTAAATTTGTCAGGTTTAGTGTGGAAGTATTGATGTTTCGTTATTAACTATTGGCAGTATGCTTAAATGAATGGAAGAATGTCAGAAGACACGCACTTTGTGGTAAGCAGATACGTAATCTCCCCAACTTCTTCAGCTGAGGTCTTTGCTCATATATGTGAAGTAAAATGAAACAGACATTCACTTTCAGCTGAAGAGGGTTTGTGTCAGAAACTTATTTTATGATCTTCATCTTAGTATGCTGTTTATGGCTGAAAAAAGACAAAATACAGTACTAAGTATTATCACATAAATGTTCTACGTGAGGGTCAAACCATTGTCCTTGGGAGTAGCACTCTCTTCACATCTTCCTGTGATTTTTTTTTGCCTTTCTGCTTTGCAGGCTAGTCTGTCTTTGCCAGTTCTGTCTGCAGACTGGAGAGGCCAGCAGTGTTGTAGATGCATCATTGGTTTCTCTGTTGTTTTCTGTTCATTGTTTGCTGTGTGACATAAATATTTGGTGCATTGTAAGGCAGATACTAAGCAGTGAAAACAAAAAGAACAAAGGAATAACAACAAAGATTATGCAATATTAACCTGGATGACCCTGCTCCATGAACACAAGAGAAAAACACAAGCCATAGATGTGAAAAGCCCTGTATGACTGTAGAGAAAAATAATGGGCTGATTCTTGCATATGTGAAGGCCTTCAGTTAAGTATGATCCTTCAGACTCCAGTCCCTGCTGACACTATCAGATGACTTTGCTCATCTGGCTCTCTGCAGTGCATGTGCAACCCTTTTTACAGGATACTGCACCGCTGGAAAATGTTGTTAGCCTATCTGAATAGATGAAGAAAAGAAGGGATTTGCCCAGCCCTACCCTTTTTCTAGGCTCTCATGTGCCTCTGCACTGGCTGCCACTGGGTCTGAGATACTGGTCATTACTCATAGAAATACAAACACATGTAAGCACTTACCTTTGACTATGATTTTGCTAATAACAAAGGTTAAAGAAATCACAAAGTAATCTGCTCTGTCTGTTTCAAAACATATTTTTTCCAAATAACGGCTTAGGGAAATGATCGGACAGTTCTTTTCCTAAAGAAGTGACAGCTCTTCTGGTTTGTATTTTACTATGCTCATTCATCACCGGCTAGAGAGTAAATGCACAGCTTTCCTTATCCCTGCCACTGAGTCCCTCCCCACCCCTTTGCAGTCACTCCACAGGAAAGTATAGTGGGGGCAGGCCATTCTCTTCTTTCTGTTCCTTGAATTGATAAGCTGAGCACGGCCGAGCAGGGAGGTGATAGATTGCTTTGTTTCTCCTGTTCCTCAGTGCGATCAGTTAAGGGCTGACAGCCTAGTGCCATGCACATAGCTTGTCTGAGGGCCTGAGGCTCCTTACCCTAGTGAGATCTGACATTCTGGGCCCTCCGTGATCAAACTGGATGCATCACATCTCTCAGTTGTTTTCATTGCTCCAGTGATTCTGAGCACAGCCCTGGGGTCCCACGCATGGCATTTATCACAGCACCAGCCAAAGCTCTGGAAAAAAGATCAGGAGCCAGGTGTCCTGATCAGAAGTAGCATGTGGGAACCGGTGACCTTCTGGGGACAGCACTTTCCCTGCTAGCACAGACTCAGATGCATCTGCAGCCACCCAGGCAGGTTCTGTTTGAGGCTGCAGGTGCAAAGCACCTACCATGATTTGGGCAGCAGCTGGCAGGGTGCCTACTTGGTGTGCGTCCAGTCCTGCAGGCACAAAAACCACCGTGATTTAAAAGCATTGCCACAACCATAAAAAAAAAAAAAAAAAAACCATGTTATCTGTCTGTCTGTGCTTCATCGGAACTGAAAAGACAAAAGAAGTTGGAAACAGTTGTGCTGGGGGCTGGAAGTGTTTGCCATTCTTGTTCGTACGCTGCTGAGACAATATTTAGCAGGCAGTTAAAAGGAAACTTGCTTCTAAAGGGGGAAAAAAAATGCTGTTAGTTGGGTATCTTTGTATAGCACCGGTAGTGCTTTAGGCTGAGTAGCATCTCACCTTTCTTTTATTAAAGATGTTCTGCTCCATTTGAATTTATCTCCTTACGCTCTAACCTAGTTATTAGAGCTGCTTTCCTGCTGATTAGGATGCCCTGCAGTTCATTTGTCAGTGAAAAGTCCTGTCACATTTTATCGCTTATGAATCATCAAGCTTAAATATCTGGGAACCAAGAGCTGTATGCTTTGACCAATTCTGACGTGGTGAAAGCTAAATGTGAATTTAGGACAATGTAGAGGCCTGGGGGTGATAGCAGTAAATGGAGCACCTGCAATCCTGGCAGAAAGGAACAACCTGGACGAGTGACATCCATAAAGCAGATTTGTACACGGTAGTTTGTCCTTGTAAAGTGTAAGCAGTACTGTGGTATGGGTGAGCCAAACAGCTTCCTCAGTAGAAAAGAACACTGTTATGGCATCTGGAACGTTCCTCTATTTGCTACTATTCTGTTGCTTACAACATCACCTTTAATTCACCTTTACGTCAGATACTATTGTAGAAAAACAATACAAGTTACAGAATTAATTCTAGCAATAGGAATTGCATCTTACTGGGGGGAGGTCTGTGATTATGAAAATGTTTTAACCTGAGCACGGCTCTTTTGCTGTAAAATAAAGCAGGCACGACAGCAGAGTACTGAATGAAAAGAACAATCTTTTCCCCTAAGAGTTTATCACCTAAAAAGAGAAATTAGAGACATCACAATTAAAAGACAGTAAGTGGAGAATCAACGTTTTAGCCTCAGGACAAATGTCTTCATGAAATTGGGAACACTCACTATCTGTATTAGATGCAAATAGTCACAGTTGATCAAATCTCTGGAGCTTTCATGCCACCATTTTTGCCTCATAGATCATGATGGCACTCGTCAAACTCACTTAGCATCGTGGGGAAAGCTTTGTAAATTGGAGCTAATAATTGGAAGAGACCTTCTCTGAGTCGTATTTGTGTGGAAATGCTGCCTCAGCTGGGTTTCCCACAGCAGGAATCACTGCTTGATGAGCTGCTGCCATTTGCTGGTGACTGATCATTCCTGAGGACTTCCTGCTGTAAATGTTTGCATTATGTGCCGCCGTGTCAGAGCATGGGCTGCCAATGAGTGGTTGATAGTGAAATGTTCCGCCTTATTTCCATAGATGAGGAGCAAGCCAAGATTTTATAAGAGTTTCCATGTATAAGCAGCCACCTCTTTCTTCTTCCCTGAGACTGGATTTAAAATCCCAGCTGTGCGTTCTTTTTTATTTCAGTCTGTCCCTGAATACAACTGCCATTTTGATTTCCTGTAAAGGAGATGGAGTCAATGAGGAATGAAAAATTAAAGGCAAAGCAACCGGGGAAATGACTGGAAGTGGCAATACTTGCTCAGCTGGAAGGCAGAGTAGATTACAGAAGTGGAAAACAAAGGGCTGTCTGCCAAGGTAGTCTCCTTCCAGTCTAAAAGATAATCTAACAGAATATGTATGCTAAGAAACAACTACTGTAAGAGAGTCGACTCTATTGATTCAAGGTGGATAATGCTAAAAAAGGCAGCTGATCCATAAACTGTGGGAAGAAGGTGATCTGTGTATGCTTCTGATCTACTGGAAATATCTGCACATTTTTGTTTTCTTCTGATTTTTTTTATCCACAGTACAGGCACTGCTGTCCACATCCCTCCCACCTTATGTGCTTGTACTTTGCCACTGTTGTGGGCTGACATTTAATATGTAATATGGCATGAGGACATAAATCTCTAGATTTAAATAAAGAATTAAATTTGCTGCAAAATTACTCAAGCAATTTAGCAGGAAGCTTTATGTGTCACTGGTTTTCTGTAGGTATGCAGGGAGCAACTTGATCACCAGTGTATCAGAGAATTTTATGGTGTCTGGAGTTAAGTGGCTCATAAGGGGCAACTGAATGAGTAGTAGTACCTCTTAGAAGGGAGTTGGCAAAGAATTTACTGTGTGTATAGGAAAGATTAGCACTTTCACGTTATGCAGTCCTATACATGCTCATTTTATACTTGTCTTGAAGTGTTCTGGAGAGCTGATGTTAAAAAAAGAAAGCAAGGAGGCAATCAAGAGCAATCCAGAAAGATTTTCATAAGCAGTCCATTGTTTTCAAGACTTCACATTGTAGTATCTGCCTAAAGGTGTGCTCTGGGATTGGGTACTGGGGCACAAAGCATTGAACAGATATGCTAGCTCTTACATGAGATAACAGCTCATTAACAAGTGTTTGGAGAACAGATTTTCCAGGCAGAATTTGAACCCTTTTGATAAAATAGAATTATTTTTAGTGTGAGAACAACCCTCAACACATTTGCTACAGCTGAAAAATGTCATGAATTCATCTTTTCACTTCTGCTTTGGTTCATTATAAAACCATGGTAGTGCTTAACAGCCTGATTTGGCAATATTCTGTTATGTTCTAGCATACTTAGTCATGTGAGCAGCCTCGTAACAGTTGCACAGTTGAGCCTGTAGTTCAGTGTAATTGTATTTTTGGTTATGATTTTCGATATCCTAATTAGCACTGTTTCAAAGGATTTGAAGGTTAATGACATATCCAAATTATTTCTTATTGCCTCCTCACTAACACAACCACTTTTTCAGAATCCAGCTACATAAAGCCCGTTGTATTTACACTGCAATTACCCTGACATGGAGCAGGCATAGCATTTATAGGAATTAGTGGAGTCAGAAAGCGTAACCAGGGTGTAATTGGTCTCTAACTGCAGTGTAACTATAGTCGCTGCATTATAAATAATAACCTTTTCCTTCCTTTTATTTCCTCAACTCACAATTTAAATTGAAATGGTTGTCAAGAGATTTTCTTTAGATGTACAGAAAACTCACGTGCACTGAGGCCTCTTCTGAGTACTTCTCTAATAATACCGACTTTTATGGCCTGATTCAGTAAAGGTGTGGAGCATATGCTGAAAATCCATTGCTTTTACTGGAAAAGTTTAGGGTTTTTCTTCCAAATGAGCAGTCTTTTGAGACAGGATAGAATTAAGAGTCACTTCAAATTGTATTTGTATTAGGACAAATTTCAGATATGCCAGTAGCTAAAGTAACAAGTGATAAGCGATGCAGTTCTGTGTGTCTTGTGGCTTTTTTTCCTTTGATCTTGATATCCATTTTTTCAGATCAGTGTGCTTCAAACTGCTATTACCACCAGTTTATGTTATCAAAGACCGACACCACTTGCAAGAGAGGGATGTGTTCAGATTTTCTTGCCTAAAAAAGAACAAATTGAGCAGAGGAGGAACAAACAATATTGTCTGTGAATATCAGCATTGATTTCCTGAGCAGCAACCTGTAATGAACGTTCTTTTTTATTGTTCTGAGACAGGAGGGATATCTCTGTTTTCCAGCACATTGATGTACTTAAAATTTTGTATTTTTTCTAATTTCCTGATCTGTTCATATGAAAGATGAGGCATAGTGTACTGCATCACCACAGTAAAGGGTTGAAGTTTCAAACACAAAGTACCAAATACAAATTTAGGTTTGGTGCCAAAAATCAGAAGGGATTCAAAAGACACAAGGAATGGGCCCAAAATACCCCATGGAGCCTTTTCTTCACTAAATCACTTGCATATGGCATAATACCTCCAAGGATTCTCTGGAGTATCAAACACTGTGTGCCCTTACAGACCAGGCAGTTCAGGTGCCTGCCCTGTGCAGTGTGCTGAAAGTTTCACATGAGTGATCAGAAGTGGAAGTTGCAGGGGTACTTAACTTGAGCCCATCCTTTAGTCCTCTTTTACCAGTGCTAGCATCTTTGAGCACCTGGTAACTTGAAAATATATTTTATTTTGCACTTCATGCACTGCCACAGTCACAGCTGCAATGGATTTAAACAGGGAAGAGCTCACTTCAGCTACTATCTGTTAAATTATTAAGGAAAATCATTATTTCATTTATTGAGCTTTTTCCTACTGTGCTACTCTGAATGTGAGGTTGTGCAGTTAGAGGAGGAAAGCAGGGACAGAACAGAAGGCAGGGTTAAGGACACCAGTTGCTTATCTGCCATTAAAATATTGTCAACTTCTTGCCCTCTTGTGGACTCTAATTAAGCAGCGCTAATTGTGGAGCTTCTGAGCCACCCCTGAGTATCACTGGCCACAGTATACCCATCACTCTGAAGATTGGTTTCACCAGTTTGGGGCTTCTTGCTTCTCCCTGTTTCCCTTGTTTCCTTGCACACATTGTTCCAAGAAGAAGAAGAAAAAAAAAAGCCATTGGGTGAACTTCAACCTTACTGAGTATCTGATCCTGTATGAACTTCTAAATGTGGATGTCGAGTAGTTTAATCAGCGGACTTACAGCACAGCACAGAGTTGAAATGAAGAAATTAAAAGCACAACAGTTGAGGAACTGGAGTGATTTTATTTCAGCAGCACCAAGATCATTACACATGCTATTTATTTGTTAATGGGTTTAATACATGCCTGCTGTCTCCTGGTCACTTACTTTCTGGTATCTCTTGTTAAGGTCACATAATGGCCATAGTAATTGTCTGCACATCATATTGCTTCCTTCTCTAGTTTTGCAAATAATGAAAACATCAGTGACTATTCAGCACACTGCACTCGTGCAGTCATCTCTGTGCTGTTTTGCAGTCATAGTGATTTTCTCAATCCATGACATCCATGCCTTGTCAAAACAGTATAAGATTGTTGGCTTTGGTATGCTTTGATCTTTTAGAGTTTAAAATGAGGGAAAGAAAGAACAAGAATGCTGCAAGACTGAGTATTCTCCAACATCCAACAGTCAGGGCCATGGAAGTTACAAGAATCCTGCAGCGCGTGGGCACAAGATCCTCTAGGCCAATTTGGGTATGTCTCCATTACTCATTGATAAGGCACTTAACACAAACAGACAGGTTTTGTTTTGCTTGCCCCACTGTGTTTCCAGGACCACTTGTCCACGTCATGATTTTGCTGGCCATGATGTGTTCAACAGTTGCCCATTCTAGGTGGCATCACATGGTAACTTGTTTTGGTGGGTAAAGATGCAAGTTAAATCTGCACGAAAAAAAGAGTTCCATGCAATAATTCAGTAACGTAGACAGACCTAGTGAACAATTTCTTAGGTCATACTTTAGCATCCTGTTTAACACTTTGTTGCCATTTAGTGTAGTAATTATGAATGCTCCATCACCCTTTTCTTTAGTCTTGTTAAATACTTGGCCTTTCTGTGTCCATGCAGCAACAAATCTCGCTCTTCCTTTGCAAGGAAAAAGAATTTTGCTTTCCTCAATTTTATATTTTCTATGGTTCTGTTTCTTTGTCTTCTGTGTTGCAGGATTAGTGGAGATGGAGATTAGAAGCCCTTAACTAACTCCAATCTCTGTATCAGTTGACACTGTTTAGAATTCTACTGTGTCTCCTTTTACTCAAGTTCTTCTAAGATGCTTTTGAAATGTGTGTGTCAGGTGATGTGTGGTTTTGATCTGAGTCTCCTGTCATGTAGTAATTAATACAAAATGAGACAGTTCTGGAATGCGTGAGCAAGCATTTTCAGGAACTCTGATATCCTCTGGTACTCATGAGTTGAGGAAGTTCTTTGCGTATTTGTATAACAATACAAGATAGGATATTTTGAGTGTGGATAGTAAAAATGTGGTTTTGTGTGGAATTGCAACAGAGATAGTAGACTTTTCATGCAGGAACAGTGTTAAATAGATAGGAAACCTCAAACAATAGGGTTGAAATACACCATTTGCTGTATGTATTGGACTCCATGATTCAGAAAGTAATCTGCAGTTCAGTGTTTCTGGGAGGGCACTGCATTTTCATTCTGACAAGAAGTCTGCCTTCTGGTGGTCACTTAGTGACCAAAAGTTGTTGTCATAGCCCTTAATCTGCTGTTAATTCCTATTAACTGATGAGACAAAGCAGAGTATTTATAAGGGAATCTTAGCCATGCTGAAGGTGACAGAAAGCTGAGAAGTTATTCAGCACACATCGGTGTGATACCTGCCTCTTAAATATAGTGTCCACAAAGTGTGTATGTTCATTTGTACATCAGTGCAAGTCATCATCCCCATCTAGCTGCTTTTTATGGCCTCTCTGACATTTTACACTCTTATTTTACAGATATCTATTTCCAGTTCAGCTTTCACAATCAGCTTTTAAGTTAGTAGTCCACATGAATCTTGAATGAATCTTGTGTGTTGTATCCTTAACCTCTCACAAACCTCAAGTGATACAAAAATATATCTGTAATGTTGTATTAGTTATTTTCAGATAGCTAAAAAAAGAAAGAAGCGTTACAACTTGTATTCATCAAGGGGCAGACTTAAAGCTTCGTGGTTATCTTTTAGGTTGACATCTCCTGGTTTGTAAGAGCTCGACAGGCTAATCAAGCTCCCTTCACATAGTTCTGATAATGGAACGTAGTTATATATAACGTTGCATGCCTTAATAAATCATTTTTGTTGTAGCTATTGCTTGTATGAAAGATTAAGAGCACAAGTAGCTCAAGCGGAGAAATCAGTGTAGGTTAGTATGTTACATATCAGCATATATGAGTGGTTTTCTTTAATAGAATTTTCAATTCCTTGTTCATTTTTACTCCTTGTATCTCTTGAGAAATATTTTCTACTTAGAATGAATATTCCCCTGTTCTCAGACGGGTATTTCCATACATACTGAAAACATACAGTATTTATAAAGTCCCTATTTAAAACTTCCAGTTTAAAAGCATGGTTAAATTTCTACACCTGTAAAGTTTTATGGTAAATACTAAGTTGTTTCCACGCAGCTCCTTTTCTAATCCCAGGGATATGATTACTGTTTACACTGAGGCCCATTATAACCTTATGGCAATGCAACAGGACTTATGTAAGTATAAACCACATTAATTAGACCATATGCTGATGTCCTTAGTTAGCAAAGGACCACTAACATCACTCATACTACCCTCTCAACCCTGGGTGACTGAGTTCAAAAAATACAGACTATATTATTTCAGGTACCAACGCATAAATGATCTTCTGTTTAGCTGGTCAGAACTGTGCAGTGCCCATCTTGCAAGTCTGTTGCTTTTGCTGCTGCTTCCCTACACTGTGCTGTGGGTCTTCAAGCTTCTTGCTAATGCCACAACTGGGAGGACGCTCGAGGCTTACAAGTTGATTATTCAGTTGTGAGGGACAGAGGGGAGAAGCTGCTAAGTGTTTGTCTCGTGATGTCCTCTCTCTGCCACGAGTGATGCATCATTGCTGGGGTGGGCAGCACAGGCTGCTTCTGTGCCATGCAGTTCCGCAACATGCTGTACTGCTGCAGCAGAAGAGCATGAAGTAGTAATGCCGTAAAGTCAGTGGCTTTTACCACTTTTGGAAGGATTCAACCATCATCTTTTGTGCTTTATTCTGGTCTGGCAGCACATGCTACCCCCAAATGGGAGACAAAAGAGCCACGTATCTTGTTCAGTTTCTTTCAGTTGCTGTAGTGGGCAGTACTTGAGAAGGTGGGAGCCACATCACATCCATACAAGTACTTCTCCACACCACTGGATGAGGACTAGGACCACGGGTGTGGTTTAACCTGGTGGGCAGCTCAGCACCATGCAGGTGCTTGCACACATTCACATAGTCAGACTGGAAAAGAGAATTTGTGGGTTGAGGTGAGAAGAACTTAATAAGAAGAAAAAAAGCAAAAGGATGAAACTAAACAAAGCAAGTGACAGAGAGTGTATGAAACACTCAGTCCACACACCACACACCACCATCCAATACCCAGCCAGTCCCCAAGCAATGGCAGCCCCCTCAGCCACCTTCCTCCAGGTTTATAGTTAAGCATGGTGCCATATGATATGAAATATCTCTCTGGCCAGTTTAGGACAGCTGTCCTAGTTCTGTCCCCTCCCAGCTCCTTGTGTACGCCAGTTCCTTTGCTGACAGGGCAGCATGAGAAGCTGAGTCCTCCTTGGCTCTGTGTAAGAGAGCCGATTATTTCCATCCTAAATCTCACAGTACCATAGCAGCTACTATGAAGAAAATTAACTCTATGCCAGCAGAAACCAAGACAGGTACAAACCTCTGCGTTGCCTTGGTCTACAGGAGTAATTTCCCCAATTGCACTGATCTCCATCAAAACTGACACATGCATCAAAGAAAGATCTCTCTTTCTGTTAAGATGTAATTTACTTATTAACTTCTATGATAATTATATCATTATACATACAGTAGTGAATGATTTCTTTGCAGTGACAGCACTCCTGCATTTAGCTGACATCCCTTTCCCCCTTCTGTCATATTTAATCATTTTACATTCAAAAGACTTTTGCATCCAGTATGCATCAAATCCTTAATGAAGCTGCGGTACCCAAATAGCTGTATTTAACTCAGCTGTTATCAGGGGTTGGAATTTGTAAATGTTGCTTCCTCCAAACATCTTTACCATAACATTCCTTCATAGTCATTTTCAGGATGAGTTTGGCCTCTATTTTCTTTATCTTTCAGATTAGTCATTGCTATTACGTATGAGGAGTAACAGAGATCAAGCGGCATTTGTGCAGTCTTAAGAAGAGGAGTTTTTGTTGGAATATTAGTGGTGCCTTCAGCTACACTATGGGAAGTTGTAGGGAAGGAGGCACTCTCTTCCCACATAGCATGGTGAAAACACAACAAGCAATATGCACAAATTGCAACAAGAGAAATTAGACTTTGGGAATACTTTGTCTTCCTTGTGAGAGTAGTTATACATTAGGACAGGTTGCCTAGGGAGCTTGTAGGATCTCCTTCTGTGGAGATACTCAGACCAAAATTGTACAGGGCCCTGACTAACCTTCTCTAGAGTGGCCCTTTTTTTAACTGAAGGGTTGGACCCTTTTGTGACCATAAAAGAGCATTACTCTTTTATGTATTAATCCACCCAAACTGCATTAGAAGAGTGAGGAGTTTCTAGAGCTTGCCGTGAAGTACAAACTGCACTCTAAAATAGTTTCCTGCCTTGCGAAGACATCATGGATGTGTTGCCCTTAAGGGTATTTCCACCATATACACCCTATGTTTTCATCACCGTCCTTGTTCCTTAGATCAGAAAGAAAAAGATGTTAGTGACAATATTTTAGTTCTCAGTGCAAGCAGAAGACTTTCTTGAGAAGTTTGCAGTTAGAGTAAAGGAGCAGATTTTATGCAGAATTACAGGATCCAAATAGTGCCTACTGGTCTTGTCTTGGTTATCGATAATGAAGCTCCCAGTTATTTAGTGTTGTACAGGCTTGCTTAGTTGTTCCTAGAGGGTGTTATGTACAAACAGTAAGAGTGCTTAAGCACATTAATACTCTGTGTACAGACCTGTCAAGTTTACAGGCGTGATCCCATTGTGCATTGGGCAGCTGCTTGAGGTTAATCTGCTCCTAAACTCAGACTGTCTTAGTTTTTTGTTTGTTTGTTTGTGTTTTCTTTTTGGATTACAGTAGCTCTGGAGAACACCAAATTGTTTAGTGACTGCAAGGAATCTTCTTCCCAGCTAACTAGGCCAGAGGCAAGGACAGCAGGAGAGAACCCTTTGTTTCTGTAAAAGCATGTTTTTCACATCAGGGTATAAACTACTGGCATCCTTTGGATTGCTGTAAACTTGCTGAGATACTCGTAAGTGCTTAAAATCTGATGGTGTCAAATAGCACACACAGCCAAAGTGAGGACTTGGTGAGATATGCTGCAGAAAGCTCACCCCAAGAGGTTTACTACATATCATGAAAAAATGTCTGTGTCTTAGATGTAATCTGGCACTCAACCCAGAAAATATGAATTAAACCCTATCTCACATGCTCATACAACTGCTCAAGTATCTGAAAATCTAAGAATTTATTTAAATGAAATTTTAAAGAGTGTAGGAAGATCAAAGTCTCTAGTCATCTTTTCCTCTGCTGCCAAAGGATAGCTGATGTTTTCTAGGCTGAACTGTTGAAACAATGAAAAAGCTGAATCTGGTAAAATTTAGGAAGAAAAATACATTGGACTCTGTGAAAGGTACCGATTTGTTGCCTCAGTCCTCAATTTTGTTATAATTGAAAGTGGTTTATTCTGACATCCCCCTTGTAGCTTCTTGTTACGTTAAAACAGCGTTCCACCCATATAAAGAATATGAAGTATCTTCATACAGGCTTGGAGACCTGACACTGACTGACCTTTTGGCATAAACTTGTTGATAATTTCCTTCTAGAGGACTTTCCATTTAGTACCGATAGTACTAAACAGCAACTTTATCCTGTAACATAGTTTAACTTCCAGGGTTTATTACCTAGAATCTGCTGAAAGAATTTACAGCACTTTCAATGATAAAACAAAATAAAACAAAACAAATGCTTACCTGCTTTCTTGCTAACTTCAAAGGCTTCCAAGAGAGAAGCTTTGCAAATGAAAATCTTCTGTCTCCTGGAAATAAAATAAGTAATCAGTAAGCACTGAAGCAAGTTGGGACAAGACGAGCTTTCTACTTTCAGAAGGCAATTGCTATATTTCCAGAAAAGCAAATTCTCCCCTTAATTAGGGAACAGCATTGAGAAAGCATTACATTACAAGGCTGGAACAGCACTGCCCGCAACAGAGAGGAAAGGCTGTGCATGTGTGTGGTCATACTCCTTCGGGGACACAAGCCAACTGCCGAGAAGCCAGCAGGGAGTTAGGCTCTGCTAATAGAGAAACTGGCTGCATGTGATTTGCAATCACCTGATAGGAGAATACTACAGTGCCAGCGCAGTGGCTTAATGAGCTAACAGGATAAATGGAATACATTGCATTCAAGAGCTGGATAATTCTGTTAACAGAGTGAGGGTTGAAGCTGAAGCACTGCCACTAATTAGGGCTAGATTTTCAAAGTAGTGCCTGGGATTATGGTCATAATTCTGTCAGTGACAGTCATGGAGCTCAGATCTCCGTTTGCTCTTCCCACAGCTCAACCCTTACATTGCAGTGCACCCCATGTACCCAAGAGGTAGTAGAAGCTGAATGACTCTGGGAAAAAAATTACTTATTCACCATGTGTTTAATTAGTCAAGTTTTCTTTCAAAAACAGTTCTACTCAGCACTGAGAGAAAATGGGAATATTCACCCAGATCTACTAAGGACAATTCCCATTAAAGCATGACTGTGGGACAATGCCTCATATTCATTTACCGTAGAAAGACACTGAACACTTTGGAGGTTGTCCTAATATTCAGTGAAATCAAGAGGGTAACAATAAAAGCCAACGGAGCTATGTTATGGGAAAGTGATTTTTCAAGAAACTCATCACCTGTGCCATGTACACGCTCATTTGTTAAATAACAGCTCAAAGCTGATTTAAACTGACACCAGCAAAGAAGTGCAGATTGGAAACTGGTGCTCTGCTCCTGCGTCTCTCTGGGGAATTCTGGACCCATCTTATGTCTCATATGAACTGAAAAATGCAAACAGATGGAAGAGGAGAACAAAGCATTAGCTTCTTCTTTCCCTTATGACCACTATATTCAGGCCATTACTCTTACTTATTTTATTTTAAATCTGAAGGCAAATTTAGCGCTCTTGAAAAGCAGAGAGCAGAGAACTGGAGCTTGAGGCAAGGAGAGGACAAGCAGTTATTGGTCAGCCATGTGTTTTCACCCAGCTCTAAAACACCACGTCCTTTGCTCTGACACATCCAGTGCTATTTTTTTTTCTCCTGCTGATGAATAGCTAGGGACTGAGTTGAGGCTATTTTTCACTTGTGATTTGAATCAAGCACAGGTCACCAGCTTGTCTTCCTTGCAAGGCTCTAATCTGCTGCATTTGATTGTCAGAACTGGTGCATAAAACAATTCATTTTGCTGCTTCACTTTCAAAGTCTCTAGGTTTCTTTCTCAGTAGGTCTCCATCTTCTATATAGGTGGAACAGTGCTGCTGAGAAGCATGAGCTCTTCTGAATTATTTGATAATTATTAGAACTGCTTTTTTTTTTTTTTTTTTTAAAGAGAAACTCTTTCTAATAGGTGGTGTGATGCAGTGTAGAGCCCTGAAAATGTACAGTATCTGAGGATTTAATCTACATTGGGGTTGGACTAGATGATCTCTAGAGGTCCCTTCCAACCCCTACAATTCTGCAATTAGACTGTAATAATTTGTGTTGTCAGCGTAAAGTATTCTAGATGTTAATCAGCATATTTATAAACTTGAATTTGATTGGATTTAGCATTAGGTCACGTCAGTACTGTTCATCACGTATAAATTCAACAAATACAAGCAGCTAGTGTAGTGGTGTTTCTAATGCCACTTTAGTTTCCAGTCCTTTAAATGTAAGAAATGCTTGCCCATGTGAGAATATTGAATATGATCATTTAGATGTTATCACTGTTTTGCAGCAGAAGCTGTGGCTACCCAAGTGCTGTCATTGTTAGCAACGAGTACAATTTTTTAAACTAGATGCTTCTTCTACTTAGGGAAAAAGACAATTTGTTTGGCTTTTTTTGAATTCTCTTGTCTGCATCATTACACGACCTCCCTTCTGGAGAGTAGAGTGTTAAAAAATGCTAAGACTAAGGAATAACAGTGATTTACTGTGCTGTGTTGTTGGAAAGGGAATATTTGCTTATATTTGCTATCTGTGTATGTCTAAATGTGGTAGAAGCATGCAGTAAAATTATATTCTTTTTCACATCATCAGGACTTTCGAAATTATTAAGTTGAGCTACACAATATACAAACAAAGAGTAACACAGAGAGCAGTGTAAAGCATGCTTTACCAGTCACTCTGCTGCTTAAAAGGAGATTACTGGAAGACCAGACAAACATGCAAATATGTTTACAGCTTCTTCCAAACCCGCATGCTCATTACACTCTTACTCAAAAATATTTTCTTCATCATAGAGGAAAACTGAATAGAAGTACCTGAGGTGTGCCCTGAAGCCACTTTACTTCCAGGAGCAAGAGTGTTCGTGTTACTCCTCCATATTTATGGTGGAGTGAAGGGTATGAAGCAGTGAAGGGTAAGGTATTTTAGGAAATATTTTTAATTAGCTGTCAGAGTTTTTGTTTCTTAGCTTCTGGTTAGACAAATTTTTAGTGATGCACTTGGAGTTTTGCCTCAGTAACAGCTGATGAACTGTCATAATGTAGGATTTCTCAAGTTTGCTGCTTTTTTTTTTTTTTTTTTTCCATAACACACATCGCGGCTAAACAAGAGGGATTTTCAAGCAGTGTGAAGCCTTCCTGCTTTCTCATTCAGGGTCTCATAACTTCCCTCCGGCATTTGCAGGAACTACTCACAGGGAAAAGTGACGCTAGGAAAACACTATTATTTTTAGCTTTCAGACATCTCCTTCTGTCTTCTATTTTCTCTCTATTCAGAAAATGAAAAGCACTACGAAATGTGGACTTGTTCCTGAGTTCAGCAAGTCATGAGAGGCTTCAATCTGGCCTCGAATACCTCTGCATCTTTTGGAGATAGCTGTGACATACTCTGGAGGTTGCCTTTTGCCTATGCTTCAGTGGCCGGGAAGCTCTGTACTAGGCTGGAAGAAATTTTTTCAGGGTATGGAGAATATTTTAATGGAGAATATTTTAAAGGAAGCACTGATGCTTCTTTTCCTTCTAGAGTGCACACACAGAAATACCAGTGGTTCTCATCATAAGCGAGGAAAGCGGGAGGAGGTCTGAACATGGATCAGGAAACTTTGTTTTCTGAGAGATTCAACTAGGTTTGAAACTGCAACTCAGATCCCATCTCTGCATGTCTAGATAAGACAGAAGCATGTAATAAAAGCGTATTGATCGGGTTTCACATTGGGACTTTTAAAATAATTAGATTGGGCTGCACAGTATGCAAATATTGCATTATAAACAACAATATACTAATTCAGACTGAACTCTCACTTCAAGGGCATAAAGGAGCCAAAGTTATAGGGAAAGATTACAGTTGTTCCTTTTCATACCAAGGACTTCAGTCTGTAAGATGTCGAGATTAATATCATTGTTCTGTCAGCTAACTGTGCTTTAAGTGGCAGCTGAGAAGATAAGAGCTTTTTTTAACTTCCTGGTGACAAAATTCAGAGTTTACCTACAGCGATGAGGCTCCCAAAGAAATTTTATTGGAGCTTCTAAAATTAGTCTGAGTTTCTTTCACGATAAATGGCAAGAAGAATGAATAAGGACCATGCACTTTCTCATCCCAGGCATCTGTGCAGATCCCAGTCTATGTGGTTACTGGTGAGGGTTAGCGAGCATGTTCATTCCCTGCTTTACCTTGCTTATCCTCTGTAGAGTGCCCATAGCCTTTTCTTGCTACCAAGGAGAATCTGATACTTCATCAGAAAAGGGTGACTCCGAACTGAAAGCAATAGCTTTTTTTTTCTTCTTTTTTTCTTCTTCCCCCCAAAAACATTTGACTTACATTGGAAGACTTTTCACATTGTTTCGAGGTTCCTGAGATTTTTGGTTTGGAAACTTAACTTCAGCTAGGCAGTGAGGCAAACATAATGACCTTGGCTGTCAAAAAGCTCAGGGAGAAGTCTTACATGCTCAGCTTCCCTTACACGGCAAGCAAAATCATGCCGTGCTATTGGTATAACTTTTCTTCCTCCCCTATTGGTTGTCTGAATTCCTTGAAATGTCAATACTAAAGTATTTTCCCAGCATTTGTAACACCCTTCCCTGGGTATGTCCATGCATAAACGTGTCTTTTCTTTTGAGAGAGGATGTGAATCTGCTCTTGAGCCCACCTGGGCAGATGCCAAGGACCTGTGTCTGAGGTGAGAAGGTGTAGTGTATGTGAGCAGAACAGGCTCCAGAGCTGAGGCTTTTAGTTGCGACACTAGGGAAAGAGAGACTTCAATTTGGGCTGATAGAGCTATGCAGAATGGTAACTGGGAGAGCTGAGGGGCAAGTAGGAAACGCTGCATCTAAGGTCTTGGTTTGAAAAAGCACTGCTTGTATGCCTAATTCTTTAATGGTGCATCCATTGTCTCTCTCCCCTGCAGGGTTGCTGTGCATTCCCTTTGTTGGCTAAGCTTCAAAAAAGCCTTGTGGCATTTTCAAAATGATTAAGGTTAAGTGCTAGGCATTGTCAAAAAGACAGTATAATTGCCTTTCAGAGGGCTCCGCTGGGATAAAGGACAGAGTTCACACTTTGGTTATACAGCAGTACTAGTGTTTAGACTTGCTTTCCCTTCGCAGCTTCACTCCTCAGCCCTGGAGCCCCAGGGGTGGCTGTGCATGCATAGCTCCTCGTGCCCAGACAGCAGTGTCCAACTTTCTGACATTTGGAAAGCGTTCTTCAAGGTTTCGTGAGTTATCTCACTTCTGTGAAAACAGGAGCTGAGAGAACTGAGGCTATTCGGCTTGGAGAATAAAAGGCTCTGGAGACACCTCATAGCGGCCTCTCAGTATCCAAGGGGTGGAGTCTGTAAGAAAGAAGGGGACAGATTCTAGCAGGGTCTGTTGTGAAAGGACAAGGGGAAATGATTTCAAACTAAAAGAGATTCATATTGGATATAAGGGAAAAGATTTTTACAGTGGGATGGTGAGGTACTAGAACTGTTTGCCTGGAGGTGTGGTGTATGCCCTGTCCCTAGGCTGGACAGGGCTCTGACAAACCTGATCTAGCTGCAGACGTCCCTGTTCATTGCAAGGAGTTGGACTAGGTGACCTTTAAGGGTACCTTCCAAATCAAATGATTTTATGATTCTATGAGAGGAAAATACTTGTTTACTGCATATCTCATATACCATGGTACTCAAACAGATGACCACTGAATAAGGTCAGATATTCTTCTTCACTGAGTTTTTTGTAAATTAAGAGTTAACACAAAGCATTATGTAAACTTTCGTCCGGAGTGAACATTACAGCGGTATGCATAGAACATTAATAACTGTAGAAAAGAATCTCAGGCTTTTTATTATTATTTTTTTTAGTAGTTAGGAGTAGAGATTGGCAGCATTTACTGCTTTTTGTTCGTGGCTGTAGGGTAGCCCTGCTCAAGGGAAGGAAATGGATGGTAGATGAGCTTGTGGAGCTGCAAGGCATAGCTCAGGGAGGAAGCTCTGGGCATTTCCAGGGCATAGCAGAGGGACACAGAGAGCCACAGCACAGGGTGGGTGGCCTGCACTTCAGGGAGAACCCACAGCAAAGAGCAGAGAGGTAATGGCTGTACTTAGGGGCTGCAGAATGTTTCCTGCGACTTGAAAAATTGCTGAGCTGACTGAATGAAGCCTAGAGGCAAAGACGCAGCATCAGTGACCTGCAGAGAAGAAAAATGCAGCAGGGTATTCTGGGTTTATGTGACAAGAGCTTGGTAGTCGAGCCTTCTCTGCCTCAGGTGAGGCTAGAGCTGCCCTGTGCTGCACACAGTCAGCTCCTGTGTGGCTTGGCCCCTCAGCCTTGGGAAGAGCAGAGTTCAGAAAAGGCAAAACACTGCTTGGCAGTCAGTGGGAAAAGGGCAAGAAATGGCCCTGTGAGCAGCCTGCAGCCCTTGGAGAGCCTATGCTGCAGCACGGAGAAATGTGTGGAGGAGGGAGAAGCAAAGAGGAGCTGTTGTAGGGTAGGTGGAATAGTCAGAAACGGAGAGATCACATAAGAGCTGTTTTCCATTGAAAGCAAGGGCACTTATATATTACCAGTCAGGTATAATTCACTCTGACAAGGAGGATCTGGGGGTCTTGGTGGATAGTAGGTTGGACATGAGCCAGCAGCGTGCCCTTGTGGCCAAGAAGGTCAATGGCTTCCCACTATGCATTAAAAATATTGCATCAGTTCTGGCATCCCCAGTTCAAAAAAAGACAAGGATCTCCTGAAAGGAGTCCAGCAAAGGGCCACAAAGATGATTCAGGGCCAGGAGCATCTCCCATATGAGGAAAGGCTGAGTAACCTGGGTCTGTACAGCCTGGGGAAAAAGAAGATCGAGAGGGAATCTAATTAATGTTTATAAATATCTACAGGCAAATGGATGAGACCAGACTCTTCTTGGAGCTGCATAGCAATAGAACAAGTAGTTATGGTCTAAAACTCAAACATAGGAAGTTCCACACAAATGTGAAGGAGAACTTCCTTACAGAAAGGGTGATGGAGCACTGGAACAAGCTGCCCAGAGAGGTTGTAGAGTCTCCTTTGATGGAGATATTCAAGACCCAGCTGGACACCTACCTGTGTGACCTATTTGTGGGGTACCCACTTTACTGGGGGGGGTGTACTCAATGATCTCTTGAGGTACATTCCAACCCCTGCAATTCTGTGATTCTGCAGTTTAAAAATCTTACTCCAATACGTGCAACTGCCACGTCTACAGATTAAAAAAGCAGGAACACTTCCAAACACCTGGATTCACACATGGGCCCTCAAATTAATTCTGGCTTATTGGTGGACCCATGTTGTCCTGCTGTAGTTTTACTAACAGTGGACCCTTAACAGCAATACATTTTTAATTTTTGAATATGCTGGTATTTGCAGGACACCATCAGTTCCACCCCAGTCTGTTCAAAATGTAGACCATTAAACTATTCATACCAAATTGCAGCTAATCTAAGAACCTTTAAAGGCTGGGAAAAAAAAAAAAAAAAAGCTCATGGTTTGTGAATATGCACATATCTAGGTCCATTAGCCCAGGCACTCTCCTGGAAAAAAATTGTGCAAAGATCATAAGTAGCAAGCATTAAAGGATAACATATAATAAATATCAGCCAAGTCAGTAGTATGAAAAATACATCCTGACAAGGAAACGTCCTTGTCTCTTGATAGAATCACAACTTTGGCCAATAAACGTTATGGAGTTCTTATCACAAAATTTTCAGTATCACATGTAACGCTGATAAAAATTTGTATTGTTCCAGAAGTCAGTGATGGCTTTAATAAATAGGTTGAAACCTGTTCACCTGAGAATTCTGAAGCTGTAATTGCAGCCAATTAACTGATGATCCTCATGATCCATACCATGGTGAAATTTCCTTATAGTGTGACTGTTCTTAGTACTCATTTCCTCGTTTAAACTGTCTATAAGAAACCAATTATAGCAAAAACTCAGGTTCACCAGAGCCTATTTTTTAAGTGGTGACTGGTTCACCCTATTCATTTACTACCCGTGCTGCACTTGTGTCTTGACCCATCAGCCATACTTATTGTTAATCCCTGACTGTAGGCTGTAACACCCCCTTCCTCTGTTTTGAACTTTTGAGAGTGCAGTAAAAATGCTAAGTCACAGCCTGAAATAATGACTGAACACCTGGTGGGAAGGTGGGGCCAACCCGAGGAAGCTCAGGTGCATGCAGTGTACCTGAGTGACTGGAAGGGGTGGAGCCAGGATCCACCCTAAGATTTTGCCACCTTAATATTATCACGATACTTTCCATGTCATTTATAGCGTTATGCTTGGTGAGCCAGGTAGATATTTAATTTACATTGGACTACCTTAAAAAAGTTATGCATTGGATAGTCACTGAGACCCTCAATACATCCAGATTGGAACTCCTGGGGGAAACCCTGGGTTCCCTGTAGCTAAGTGCTGCTTGGGTTGTTGAAGAATAGGGACCTATAAGATACAATGGTCCCATTATTAAATCCCCTTCAAAAATGGCCAACTTCTTTAACAAATTAGGACAAAACATTTTGATGAATGAAGAAAGAACAGTAGCAGCACCTGCTGTGGTCTGGCTGCTGCTTCTCCCTGTAAATGCACAACATTCCTTGGAGGAATAATAAGAAGATAAAAACAAGCTTTTGAAAGCTCACATTAGACAATTGGAAAACAAAATTACATCTTTGACAGGGCAAACTGCCCCACTTTTAAATGGAGCTTACCCTTTGAAATTAGGATCCATCACTAGAAGGGGAAAAGGACTTGGATCAGGTAGGATCCTTGAATCCTAGTTGAACCCAAGAACAAACAGAAGGCCAAGCAAACTAAAATCCAGTTAGAGGATCTGGGAACCTCATATCCTCTAGAAATAAGGCTAGTAATAACTCAAAAGACAACGAAAATCCAGGACCGCTAGGGTTGACACCCAAAGAGTGGCCCCCTGTACATACCACACTACATGCAACCTTGTGCCCATACACAGCTACCAAGCTCATCAGTTGGTTACAGCAATTTAAGCGAAGACCATGAGAGAGCATACCAGCTTGGTTCTTGAGATTATGGGGCATGGGGACCAAAAGTGTGTTAATTAATGGCCTGAGATTTCTAAACTGGCATCCATTACCATGCATCCAGCTCTCAGTGAAAGAATATATGTGACTGTGATATATAATGACAGAAACCATTCTCTAATTCAATGGATAATGGTGGCATGTAGAATCACATGGCCCAGCAGAAGTGATTTTCCAATAAATACTGTATTGTGGACCTCAATGGAGGAACTTCAAAATGATGCTAGGGAATTAGGAATGAAGGAGGCAGTTTATGACGATGTCTTTGAGAGTCCAGACTTGGTTAGGGTTTCAGTGGGATGAGGGACCTCATATTAGAACAAGCTCCTCCCCACCAGTATGGTACATTGGTGTGCATACTGAACCTCTCAGTGGCCTTGGAGGCTACCATCCAGCAGGCCACCCAATGAGTGGCTGATCTAGGGGAGATGGTGCCTTTGGACCAGGTGCAGTATTTGAACATTGGAAGGGGCCGAGGTCCTCCCCATAACTAAAGTCAGGAGACCGGCCCCACAGACTCCTTGATTGGAACCTACATGGGTATCCTGAAATCAGATATTTAATGATTGAATCTTGTCTGGGGTTCAGTCCCCTAAAATTGATTAACAGACCAATCATGTCCTCCTCTAGCATGTCCTAGGCAGTTGAAGGACAATTACAAATTTCAAAATCACCCCAAGAAGACAGGGATGAGAACTACTGAAGAAATACCAGCAACATGGAACCTGGAAGATTTTCTAGTTCTAAATATAAGGAAAAAGCCTCCTCAAGTGACCTTGGCTGCTGTGTCTGAGCCACCTGAGGAAAAAGAACTGGCAATTGCACAGTTACTTGCGTGATGGGGGATGCCACCCTCCCCTGCATCTAGGGTCCTATGTTGGTCTGACAGTTTTTCGGTCCTGAGAGAACATATGGCATTGGTTGACTTCAACTGTTTATGGTAATCCAACCCAAATTCCAGGGAGATAGGGTGATAATTGGTGGGTTTTGGGGAGAGATCAACCCTTTAACCCAGACATGGTTGAAGTTGGGGGTTGGGCATCTCCCACCCTGGGAGTATAAACTGTCTATTGTCCCAGTCTTTGGAGTATATTCTGGGCCTAGATATTCTATGGGGTCTGACTCTCCAGGTGACCATAGGAGGCTTTGGACTGAGAGAGAGATGTATTAGTATCCAGGCAGCGCAGGAAATATTAAGAGCCCATGTGAAACATGAGCCTATTTGCTTGCCAAGTCTGTGTCAGGTTACTAATACTAAACAGTGTACACTCCCAGGGGGGCAAGAGGAAATCTCTGAAACAGTGCAGGAACGAGAAAAAGTAGGGATCATAAGACCTGTGCATAGCCCACATAATTCCCCCATATGGTACATGGAGTATGACAGTGGATTACAAAGAATTAAATATGATCCCACTGTCCGTTCATGCAGCTGTATGCAGTATTGCCTCCCTGATAGACACCTTGAGTGGGGATATAGAAACCTACCATTGTGTCCTAGGCTTAGCAGATGCATTCTTCAGTATTCCCATTCATGAAGAATCACAAGATCAACTTGTGTTCATGTCAGGAGGCAGGCGGTGGACCTTTTGGGTCCTGCCATAACATGTAGCAGAAATGCTGTCATGGTCTGAAACAGTGATTGAGCACCTGGTGGGAAGGTAGGGCCAACCCAGGGGAGATCAGGTGCATGCAATGCACATGAGTGACCTGAAGGGGTGGAGCCAGGATCCGCCCCTTCCCAGACCTCATTTAAGGGTTGGCAGTAGAGGTGAGGGTATCTCTTGCTGGAGATTCTTGTGTACCTGAGGCCTTTTGAGGGTAAGCAACTGCATTTTGGTATCAGTGGCTGCTGATGTTGGGTTTGCTCTCATTTGCTGTAACTGAAGGCTTTGCTACCCTGCTATTGTTGTGGTACTTTCCATCCTGCTCCATGAGGGTGCTTGTATTTGCCAGCACGTTGTTGTGACTCAGTGGTACGTGGCCTAGCAGATTAGAATAATTCTAATGGCCTCAAACTCAATGTTATATTGATGGTATCTTATTAGTATCTGACTCTCTTCTTCTGTTAGAGGAGAGTAGTATATTCTCTTTGCTTGTTTATGAGAGATAGGGTGGGACTATAAACCCACAAAAGGTGTATGGACCAGGCGTGTTGGTGAAATCCTGGGTGTGCTTTGGTCAGGAAAGTGCAGTAATAGGTAAAGTTCAGGTATTCCTAGTACCTTCCTTGCTAAGGCAGCTGCAAGAATTTTGGGGTATTTTGACTTTTTTTTTTTTCTTTACTCTATTTAGTGCAGCAGCTGTGGTGTTTGTGTTGACAGATAAAGGCCAGAAATGGGACTGGGGGAAATGGAACAAGAGACCTTCTAGTGAGTGAAGTTAGGTGTTAAAGTGCCTCAGGTGGTGGGTGTACTCAATCCTACACTTCTAGCTGTCTGCCCAACTGAGGATGGGTTTGGCTGGGTCCTGTGGCAGTATGGGAATTCTGTTTGAACTACAGTTGGGTTCTGGTCTTGGGTTTGGCACGCAGCAGAAGAGGTACAGAGTGGTTGAAAAACAGTTATTGGCTGCTTGCTTAGTGCTACAGGCAGTACAGCCAGTAACTCAAATGTCTGAAGTCACAGTTAAGATGACCTTGCTAATTCTGGGGTGGATGAAAGATATGACCCACCTTCCTAAGACAGGGAAGCCAAGCACAGACAGTGGCACAGTGTGTTGCCTATCAGACAGAGGGGTAGTCTGTCTTCATCTTCATTGGAAGAGGAGCTCCAGAAGATTCTACATCTGGTGGCATATCACAGTGATGCACCAGAAGTGAGAATGGTCACTCCACTGGAGAAGAGCCTTCTTCATGAAGGGAAATACTGCATTTCTGAAGATGCTGTGTATATCAATTGGTCCAGTAAGGGTGCCTGATCAAGTGGAGAGCGTCCACAGAAACAGTCTGGTTAGAGGAGTGGGATAATTGGAGTAGTCAATGGGCAGAACTGTGAGCTGTTTGGGTGTCTATAACCCAGGAACCTGGTGATGGTGTGCTGATCATCTGCCCAGATAGTTGGGCTGTGTACTGGTGGCTTACTCTTTGGACTGCATGTTGGGCTGCCCAGGAATGGGCTATCAACACCTGATTAATCTGGGGAGGAGATGTGTGGTTAGACATATGTGGTTAAACATGGGATTGTACATGCCTACTGTGTTTATTGCCACCAGCTTCTACCATCACTGGGAAATGATGAAGCCAACACACTGGCTTGGGTTCAGTGGATTAACCAGCCAAGAACACTGTCACAGCTTCTGATGTAACTAGAGGACATGCTGGACAAAAGGCAATGGTGGCTGCCCATAGAACTTTCTTCATTTGGGCGCATTCTGACTTGCTGTAGCCAAGGCCTTTGCCATTCCTTTATTATTGCAGTACTTTCCAACCCACTATAGCATTACATGGAAGAGAGGCAACGACTTTCTAAGCTAAGCTTGAATACACAATATTTAATACACTGAGCAATGAGTCACAGTTGAGTGGGACTTCAGTTACTGTTTTCTGGCAGAAGTTGGAATTTTACGGCATAAATGCTCATTTTCTTTTTTGCCTGCAAGCCTGGTGAGGAGCTGTGACTTTCAAGGAGCAGAGCAGCCCTTGGTTTGGCTCTGGAGTCAGTGGGAGGTAGTGACAGAAACAGCACCGCTCTGCTGAACTCAGCCTGACTCATGGAGTCATTTCTTCTGCTCTGTTCAGGGAGGCAGCAGAGAAAACTGTCCTCCAGTTGATACAGGTTCTTAATTCAGCATTATATGCTGAGATGGGAGTGTTCTTGTTTCCCAGTTTTAATCACAGCCGGAAAGATAACTGGGTTTTAATTTATGTAACCACAGCCTAACATTAGGATTCAGTCTGTGGACCTGACCCATGTGTTTTGAGTTCAAAAAGTCACCTATTGATTTGTTATTTTTTCAGTTTCACCCTCTTCTATACTTACTGTTATAATAAGCAGTTATTTGCACACTAGTATAAGCTCTCAGAAGTGTGTGTGATAAACTATGGAGGAGGATTTCCCACTCTATCTGTATTATGTTATAAAGACAGTTGTTTTCAATAGATGTGAGAGCTCCTTATGTACAGCTTCTATCTCATTTAATAAATTGTTCCTCACCCCAAAAGGGGCTGCTATAGAAAAATTACAGTAATATTTTTGTATCATTCTGTTTTAGTGAAATGCATCCAGGAAGGTCTTACTTAGGCCACTAGTGGTTAAATTGTTACCCGGATGAAAATGTTGTTTTGATTAATGGTTGTCTAATTGATTCTTTGCTACCTTGTAAAAAGGTCTGTTACTAAGCAGTTTGTGTCTAAGAGATAACTCCTCTAATCTTTATTCTTCTTCCAGCAGATTTTTAAAAGCATCACCAATGAAGATTCAATCCAGGGACAGGGAAATCGGAGGCTGATAAGCTTTTCATTGTCAGGTAAGGTACTGTTAGTGTGAAATTTTTAAGCCCAGAGAGTGGGAAACTGCAATTATTAAAACCCTTAATGTGTTGTATATACATATGTATGTATTTATCCACGCATGAGTGTGGTGAAGCACACTCAGGCTACCCAGAGAAGCTGTCAGCATCTCATCCCTGGAAGTGTTACAGGGCAGATTGGGTGGGGCTTTGAGCAATGTGGACTGTTGGATGTAAGCTTTGCCCTTGGCAAAGGGGTTGGATCTTAAGGTCCCTTCCAATCCTGGAATCATAGAATCATTAGGTTGGAAAAGAGCTCCAAGATTTCTAAATTTATCCATAAACCATCACCACTGTGTCCTTAAGTGCCACATTTCCTTGTTTCTTCAGCACCTCCAGACATGTTGGCTCTATCACTTCCCTGCGTAGCCTGTTCCAGTGCTTGACCAATCTGTTAGAAAAGGTGCTTTTCCTAATATCCAAGATTAACCTCTGTTAGTGCAACTTGAGGCCGTTACCTTTTGTCCTATCAGCAGTCACGGCAACCTCCTTTTAGTCAGTTGTAGAGTGATAAGGTCTCCCCTGAACCTCCTCTTCTCCAGTCTGAACAATCCCAGTTCCCCCAACTGTTCCTCATGAGGGACTAGAGCACAAGACTTTACCAGCTTCATTGCACTTTTTGGACACACTCCAGGGCCTCAACGTCTTTCCTGTAGTCAGGGGCCCAAAACTGAGCACCACATTTGAGGTGTGGTCTCACCGGTGCTGAGTACGGGGGATGATCAGCTCCTAGTCCTGCTGGCTATACTATTTCTGATACAAGCCAGTATGCCATTGACCTTGTATCCCCAGGATAGCTGTTACAACTATTGAAGACAAAAGCAAAAAATATTGAGTACCTCAGCGTTTTCCTCATCCTTGGTGATAATGTTCCCTGCCACATCCAATAAAGAATGGAGATCCTTCTTGACCCTACTTTTGTTTTGAAAATGTTCTTACAAATACAGTTTCTTTCACAGTGGTGGCCAGATTAAGCTCTAGCTGGGCTTTTGCCTTCTAGATCTTCACTCTGCATATCCTAGCAACGTCCTTGCACTCTTTCTGAATTGTCTGCCCTTTCTTCCAAAGGTGGTAAATTCTTTTTTTTTTCCCTGTAGTCTCAACAGAAGTTCCCTATCCAACCAGGTCGGTCTTCTTCCCTACTGACTCATCTTATGGTGTACAAGGATGGCCTTCTCCTGCAACTTTAAAAATTTCCTACTTGAGGAATGTCCAGCCTTCCTGGACCCTTTGCCCTTCAGACCTCTGTCCCAAGAGAGGGATGTCCTAAGGGTCTCTTTCATACTAGAAAGGGAAATAGCTAGACTTGACTTGGAAGTTCTTTGAGAAGATAACACATTAAAGAGTAGTTTTGTTATACACCAGTTACGCTTGTAAAAATTTACTATGTAAGTTTTTCTGTATGAAGCCCTACATTCAGGCAAGCATCATCTATATAATTGGTTTGACCATATGATTTATTTCAAGCTTTATTCTAGGTTGTGTTAAAGTCAGCTGGGACTTCTGCATTTATTTCCCATAACTAAGTGTGGCTCTTAGGGTTTATGCATGCTGTATGGCAGTTAGACCAACATTAAATGCAGACCATTTAACACAACACTTTTTCATAGGTTGAACAATGGACATGCATCCAGTGACATCCATTTGTTAAAGAAAATGATAGCTTTAGCTCAAAAGAAATCAAGAAAAAATATTAACATTTCTTTATGTTCTTAAGCATACTTGGCCAGAATAAAAAGCACGCTTCTATTACCTCAGGTTCTTTGGCCTGTTAGACCAAGAGATATCAAGAAAAATAATTTGAGACAGCTAAATAATGTTGTTTCAGTTAGCCCTTTTATAAACCAAACAATTTAATTTATGGCTTTTTTCAAAGTATAGAAAGACTGTACCATTTAAAATATTTGGAATATATTATTCTATCGGTTAACAGGGGAAAAGGGGAGAAAGAAGGTACAGAGATGGACCTAAAAACAAAACAGCAGCAATGATCTGAGGAGGGAAGTTAATTTACTAAATATATCAGAATGAAATATAATAGAGTATAATTGGAGTTGAAGCTGAAATCAAATAAAATGAGTTTCTAAAAGCTGAAAGCCTTACTCTAACGCTGAAGGCAAGATGGCTAGGAACAACACAACTGCGGTTAAAGCGGAGGGACTCTTGTGACTTTGGATTAGTTTTCTTTCCCTCTGAAGGAAAAACAGAAATGGATCAGTGAAAGTCTTCTAAGATATGTAGTCCTTCTTTTGAGAACTGGGTACCTGGAAATATTGACAATCCATGGCACTGGAGCATTTACTCTTTAACTGCCAGTACACTACCTGATATTACAGTGTGGAATACTAGTAACAAGAACCATAAAACCCGTGACAGAACCCCATCCAGCCTGGCCTTGAATGCTTCCAGGGTGGGGGCATCTGCAACCTTTCCCAGTATCTCACGACCCTCACAGTAAAGGATTTCTTGTTAATATTCAGTCTAAATCTATCCTCTTCCAGATTAAAGCCATTTTCTCTAATTTAGTTGCTACATGCCCTTATAAGAAGTCTTTCCCCCGCTTTCCTTTAGGCCCCTTTCAGGTACTGGATGTTTCCCCATGGAGCCTTTTCTTCTCTAGGCTGGAGAGCCACAGTTATCTCAGTCTGTCTCTGGACATCTTTGTGGCCTTTCTCTGGACTCACTGCAACAGCTCCATGTTCTTCTTGTATCAGTCTCCTGAACTATATGCAGTATTTTGGGGTGAGGGTTGCTTGAGAGCAGAGGGGTGGAATAACCTCCTTCAACCTGCTGGTCATGTTTTTCTTGATGCAACCCAGGCTGTGGTTGACCTTCTGAGCTGCAGGTGCATGTTGCTGGCTCCTGTTGAATCTTTCATCAACCGACCCTCCCAAATCCTCCTCAAGGCTTATCTCAGGCCATTCCCTGCCTAATCTCTGCAAATTGAAACCAAGAAACTGATGCTTCAGAACAAAAAGTGATCACTAACTTCTCCAAAAAAATCTGTAGGGACTTCATTTAAAAATATTTGCTTCTTTAATGATAGAAGTTGGTCCTATGAGAAGTTTGTTCAATTTAATTGGTTAATTAGAAAGAAACATTCTTCTCAAAGATGATGATTTCCTGAGATGGGGCTTTTTAGTCTTTTAAACAATTGTATTAGTACTTTAAAGAAAGCACTAAGAGAAATATTGCAAGCCTAATTTAGGTTGAAAACAGTCTTGAAGGAAAACTATTCAGCAACTTTGCACTTAGTTACTAGTGGATGTAATGCTTCTGATAATCAGTGTCAAAGCTGTCTTGTATGATGTGCAGAAAGAAGAGATGTGCTAAGCTGCCCACGATGTACCAGCTGCTTCCATGAAAGTTCATGGTTTAGCAGCAATACAGTGCATTTACTGAAAGCCCTGTGAACCATTCCTTTGGTATATTTAGGAAGTGTTATGATATTTATGTGGTATACCTTCTAGCAGTGTATCACATTAAATGACTTTTTTTCAAGCTTGACTATTTCATGTATTGTTCCTACTTATTTACTAAGAGGTTTTTTGGAACACGTGACCAGAAGATTTACATATGTCACAAACTCAAAACATGAACCTGAATACTTCTATGATGCTCAGGGATTGGGCTTTTTTTTTTTCCTGTACCTGCCAGATCTTGCACTTGAGACAACTTCAATTTTAAGTTTTTGGAATTCAGAATCTGAATAACTGGAAATAATATTAGGTACAATGAAGGTTATTTTGAAAACTGCAGTTACCACAAAATGCTAGATCGAAATATGGATGTAGAACGTACTGTCTTCTAATCATTTCTTGAAGTCCTAGTGACCAGTTTTCTATTTGCTAAATTTCTACTGCCCTCCCCAACTCAAAGTGACTTGCCCAAATATGTTCTTCATACACCTCAAAGTTACTAATCACTCACTTATTTGCTTTTTTACCTTTCATAGCTTGTGCTAAGGTGAGGTGACTTGCTTCCCACTCCAATACACCAGTGGCTAGATCAACATTTCTGGAGTCTTTGAAATTAACTACTGTGTTATCCTGTGCAACACACACAGTCTTAAGCTGTGGTATGAAGCTTTGTTTGGTATTGGCTCAGTACTGTCTAAGGCAGGCATGTGGCTTGGTTCTGAGGAAGATGAGATGTTGTTTTGCTATGGTGGCTAACAGCTTGCAGTGATGAAACCCTCACCATTAAACTGTTCATAGTAGCTGTTCAGACTCTTTCTGTGCTTTCTTTCTTGAAAGTTATTTGGCCATTTATGAATAATTTATTTATTCCTCACAGAAATTAGAACCCTTTCCATAGTCCCTCTTAGCATATTCTTCTAGAAAAATGACTTTTCCCTCTTTTTCACAGACTTCAGTATTTCGTCTGGTAGTTTCATTTGACAAAAATGTTCAGGCTCATCTACCCTGCTTAGCAAGTTTGGTTTTGAACTCAGATCTTTAAGAACCTCCTTAGGTAAAGATACCAGCCAATTCTCCTACATTATCCCTTTTTTTTTTTTTTTGTGAAGGAAAATGTAGTCTATTTATAGATCTGTAGACTTCTGAGAACAGAACCATTTTAACTATCTGTTTAACCTCTTGCATATCATCAGTTGTAGAATCCCATTCAGTCACTGAGTTAGTAATTTATTGTACATTATCTTTCTCAATTCCACTGTAATATTTTGCTGTGTTAGATATAATACTTCATATCACTGCACATTACTGTTAGATTTTTACAGTTCCTTAATATTTGATTTATTGAAGTGTTATATGACTTGGAATACTTCTTAATTTCTGCTCATTTTTTCTTACTATAAGTTCTACTATCATGTACTACTGCATGAATCAAATGTGGTATTTCCAAGTAAGTGAAAAGTTGCTATACCATTACTGTTGAAAGGTTATTACACTACTGGTAGTTAAAATAATTTCTATTCCTTTCAAAGCACATTGCTGAGAGGAGGTACTTCCATGCCTCCTGCTGAATCTTGAGAAATGAGTTTTATTTTTCCTCTTTCTGATACAACCTTTATGTCTTATGTAGCTCAGTGTGTGAGCATATGCTCACAGAGAGGTGATACTTGTTTTGGGAAAAGTCTTTGTGGAGCATGCTACAAAAGAAACTGTGTTAGCACTTTGACAGTTACTTTATCATGTTGATAGTCAAAAGAATTGCTAGTCTTGGTCAAGTACAGGTACTGAATGTTATAAGCTGAACTGAAAGCTTTTTATTTTACAAAGGAAGTCAGAAAGGAAATGTTTGTTTGACCTATCAATTGACAACCTAACTAGCAGCTCTTATAGTGATGTCTGCAGCCCCTAGCACAGGAAATATGTAGAGCTGTTGGAGCAGGTCCACAAGGATGATCAGAAGGCCGGAGTGTTTCTCCTGTGAAGAAAAGCTGAGGAAACTGGGTTTGGTCAATCTGGTGAAGAGAAGGCTCTGAGAAGACCTCACTGCAGCCTTACAATACGTAATGGAAACAGGAAGCAGGCTGACTTTTTACATAGGCAAATAGTGATAAGACAAAAAAGAATGGTCTTAAACTAAAAGAGGGGAGATTAGGCATTAGGATAAAGTTTTTTACTCAGAGGATGGTCAGGCATAGAAACAGGTTGCCCAGAGAAGTTGTGGATGCCTCATCCCTAGACGCATTCAAGGCCGGGCTGGATGGGACCCTGGGCTGTTTGGTCTAGTGGCTGGCAATCCTGCCTGTGGCAGGGAATTGGGAATAGATTATCTTTAATATTCCCCTCCAAGCTAAGCCATTCTATGACTGTGAGCTTTCTAGTGATGCTTTGTTGTTTTAAGTGTCCTGGTGACCTTGCAGAAAACCACTAGGTAGGCAAAAAGGATATCTGAAAAGATACATTTTGAACAAGTTTGGCCTAACTGAGAAGGTTGTATTTTCTTAGAGGGTCAATTGATTCATGAGCAGTACATAACGCTTCCTGGTTCTGAGCACACATGGCTAGTACACTAACAGGAAGAATGTGAGTTCAGTGAGTTGGCCATAGAATTGCTGGGACTTCAAAAATCTGCAGTTGAATAGTTCTTGTACTGAACTTCCTTCATGTTTCCTTGTCTTTTGTTGGGTGGAGTTTGCCAACTAGTAGAATGTTAATATCAGTTTCTTAAGAGTAGCAATAGCACTGCTACTCATTAGCTTTGACCTTTCTGCAGATTTAAACTGTCTTCTTCAGGAAATGCACCATCAGGAGACTAAATTGGCTCATTCTTGTTGGGATGTGTTTATAAACTACACAATATCCTCGTGTGTGCTTTCTAGGAAAACTTTCACAGCTGTTGGCAAAAGCTTTTCTTCTCTTGGGGAGAACTAACTTCATTAATTCACCTACCAATAGACTGATGATCAAACTAACCATTATTCACTTAGAAAATAGCCCTTTCCACATCCTGTTTGTCACTCTTATTTTCCATTCTTTTCTATGGTATGGATGTAGTTCAGTACTTCACTGCATCTGCAAGGAACAGAAATACCATTCTCACAGTTGTTCTACTGATCATTATAATCAGAGAATCTCCTTGCTGTGCATGATGAAATGTGACTGTCATAATCTCTCCTCTGACCTTTGGAAGCTTAGTCACTTGTATTGAGACAAAGTCAGACCTGGAAAACACAAATAGATTCCAACTGTGAATTGATTAACATCTCTGTCTAGTTTGCACGTGTTCCTAGTAAGCACACGCTGATTTCCAAATAGCCACAAAGATACAGTCTTACTCACTAACTAGTGAAAGTTTGGGATGCATGTTGAAAATGGGTTTACGGGATGTCTTTACAGGACAGACTAGGAAGTCTGTGGCCCTCCTTACGGGCAGAAGCTATGTCTGTGCAGGTGACCTAGAGTAGAACTTCTTTAAGGCTCATCAAGATAACTAGAAATCAGCATTTACGAAAGGGAGACCCTGAAGTTGGGACAAATCAGTAATTCCCACAGGGGGAGCATCATGGAAGCAGTTGGTGTAAGCCATTTGTATATAGTAAAGTGAGCCTGGCTGGCATAGGATGTACGTACTTAGAATTAATGAAAGCCTGAAGCAATGAGAAGAGTTGGCAGTTGCTGCCCATGCACCTGGATTTCTTTCTTCTGTCATCTTCCATCAAAGAGAGTGCCTCGTGTTTACAAACTAATAGATGTGTATAACCTTTTTTACGTGGAAGTATGATTTATGAACAAATGGGAAATTGACATATGGTATATCAACAACTTTTTTTAGTAAACTGACTAAAAATACACCTTTGAAAATCATGGGTGAGTTACATCAGTGGCATCTCCTTGTATTATTTCAAGAAATGCACTGAAGCTGCAACGTACAGCAAGACAAATCTCAGCCATCTGGATTCATTTTTATTTTTTTTTTTAACCAAGATTTGAGTTCAGTTAACCCTAAATATTCAGAATCTTCAGAACCTTTGCTGAAGACAGTACAAATGACAGAAGTATTTTAATTTGCAAATGTGGAACAGATGTTCTCATCAGATCTTACACAGCAGTGGTAGGAGTAGACCTGAGTGTTGTAGTTACAGCATTCATCAGTTCCGCTTCAAATTAAACTGATTTCTTCTGTAAATACACCGGTGCCAGTGCAACTTTGAGCTTTTATTTTTTTTTTTTTATGCTGATTTTTGTGGTGCTCAGAATTTGAGATATTTGATATTTCTCTACTTGAGAAATCTAATTCTGCTATCCTTGTGTGCACTGAGCATTTAAAAATAGAAGTTTCTGGTATTTTAACTTTATTTGCTGTGCTATGTGATCTAAGCAGGAAAATGATGCACAAAAATTTCTGGTGTGCTTGGCTAAAACATTTTTCTAATCCAAATAAGAGAATCAGATTACCTAATTAAGGTTAGGAGTACCTTCACTGTCATGACTGTTTATTTCCCAAAAATGAAAAGTGGGATAAGTTTCATAATATGCTGGTTTTTTTTATGATGCATGTCTTTCAGTATCTGCACAGTGGCACAGAAAGATTGTATGGTTGTTCTTTGAAGCAAAAAAAGTCAGAAACGTATACAGCAATAAATATTTCAGTTTCCAAATCTTTTGAGGAAACTTCAGAGGGGAAGAAAATAAGATCTGAGGGATCTTTCCCTTCTCTCATATTTTAGCATGCTGACACTATTACTCTGCTTGGCCTTACCATTCATAGTGCTTTTGCAGTCTTGGGTTTTTATTTCTGGAATGCACTTCTGACAGTACATCTTCCAAAGGAAAACAGTTTGCCATAAAGGATTTCAGCAGGGCTGATAGGTTAGATACATGCTGGTAACTTAGAGATTGCACAGTCAGAAAAGAAACCCATGTTATCAGTTTGAACCAGATCTTTTTCTCTGTGTAGAAATATTGCTAGAACCATGGTAGTACATGGTGTCAGCAAAGTACCTTCACATGGGCTGAGTGATGATATCCCCTATTTTTTTTTTCTTGGAGAATATCAGAAGAATGAGATTTTTAATACAGTTAGCTTCAGTACTAATATCTTTTGAAGATAAATTATGTATTGGAATATGCAATCAAAATTAACTTACTTTTTAGTTTGCACATTTTGTGTTCACTGTTACCATAGATAAAGAAAGCAAAATGCAACTTGGTGAATCCTGTGTTCTCAATTTCTGAAATAAAACAAAATGCTTGTGTTGGTGTAAGAAGCTCAATATGAAAATTCATATTCATCTAGAATATCTTCAAGGAGTGCTTTACGTGGTCTGCTGTTAACTTGGCAGAATAACTTGATTTTGATTTTTTTTCAGTCAGAAGAGAGTTAAGGCACTATTAAAGATACTTTTTTAGGCAGGATTTCAAAATATTAAAGTTTAAATTGGATATTTAATGATGTCTCTAAGCAGTTTTGGAATACTTTTGTATAATGCTTTGTGCATCTCTTCAACACAGCAAGAGAGAGAAAGTAGCTAGAATGCAGGTCAGTACTTTTAGCGCTATGTGAAGCTGTAAACAGAGGAGGAAGACCTCCATGCGAAGAACGGTGGGAAAGAAATTGGCTGCTGAAATCACTAATAAAAACAAGTGCTTTGTCTTTTCCAAGGAAATTTATCAATACAGCTGGAAAAAGAGAATTCCGGACGGTTTAATTTATGAGCAGTTGAACTGAAATTAATGATATCTATAGCTCTGCTTTTCATTGACTTAATATCAAGAAATCATAATAGACTTTGTCTTTCTTCAGGATCTAATGAGTAAATGTTAAAGTAAGTGCATGGAGATTTTCTCTGTACAACTCATACTGCCCTATCAGGGGATTCTGCAGATAGAAATTCCTACTCAAAGCTTGGACATTAGATATGTGAGTTTTCCTGAATTCATTCAGGTAGAAGTTAACCCATGCATGGAAGAAAGCATTTTAAAGTGGAAAGAAATGTAAAATCGTTTATCATACAGTAGAAGTCATCTTTCATAGAAGTAGAAAATTGATATGTAGGAGGAGTGGTGTACATTGAGTACTGATTGCCATGTTTACAATGAATGAATCTCTTTCAGTGCATGTTCTGGAATTGGATTGAGCAATTGCTTAGCTGAGATCATTTTTATTTAGTTCCATAAGCACTGTTTAGAGGCCACATTACTCTGTGCAATTAGTTTGTAAGAATTTCAGTTTAACTGAATAATTTAATACCAACTCACAAAATTATTATCATTTGACCTTATGTTACCTGACAAATATGAGAAGGCTTTTTTTTTATATTCTGGCAGTGCTATCTGAATTGCTCATGAGTTTTCTGTCTTCTTTTCCTGACCTTCCAGAGAATTGCCTCTAATGTAAAATAAACCAATTATTTTTTTCACCTTATTTTTATTCTTTCAGATTTCCAGGCTTTTGGTCTGAAGAAAGGAATGTTTTTCAATCCAGATCCATATCTGAAGATTTCCATCCAGCCTGGAAAACACAGCATCTTCCCAGCGCTTCCTCATCATGGACAGGAGAAAAGGTCTAAGATCATGTGCAATACTGTTAACCCAGTCTGGCAAGGAGAGGTAAGCAGTTTGTGTTGAGCCAAGAGTTGTCTTAAAACATGAAAGCAACTTTGACTATAAATTTGTTTCTCTTTTTAAGCTTTTTCTTGTGCATTGTTATCATAAGCATTTTCTTATCCAACTAGTTGTTGACCTAACAGGCTTTGGTGTGTTTCATGACTTCTTGCCAATGCAAAAGGCTTAAATAGCTACAAATGATAAATTAAAACTTTCAGGATGGGCTGTTCTTTGTGGATGTCATTTATGAAGTTAATTATGTAAGGCAAATATAATCCAGAGTTGAAAAATATATTCTGATAATGTGAAAGATTGCTGCTAGATTGTCATAGTGTAAGAACACAGAGAGGAAACATTATATAAAGTAAAATAGAATGCAAATAATGTGTATGAAAAATGTCAGTGGTAATATAAATTAAAATCGCCCTTGGCACATTTGCCTATCACCTTGAAGAAATGCTCTCTAGTCTGCTGTTTGTTATTGGAATGGCTTCATGGGCATTAATGAGATCTTAGAGTTCAATTGCTCCCTGCTGTTTTTAAATTACACCCAGAATGGAAACAGACAGCAAAGAATAAGGAATCTCTCTGGAATTAAAGGAATCTGGCATTAAAAGTTTGATTTACTGATGTTTTCTGTCAGACCAATATCTTCACTGCAGGAGAGAGTAGAAGTAAATAAGTAGACTAAATAGATTTATTCAAATTAAAATGTAAATTGCAGAGTAGTTCAAGAATAATTAGGTCAAACTGCATAGGCATAGAAGTTTGAGTGGGGAAGAAGATGAAAGAATTGTCGCTGAGTACTCCTACATTGAGGAGGATGATCAAAAAAATTAAGTTAATCAGGTTATGCTACAGATGAACCTTTGTTGGGGAAGAGAGAGCATCTCCAAGCTAGTCTGGGAGAAAATGACTTCACAGGACTTGCTTTAGTGGAAGGCCCTGTTGTGAGGTGTCCCGCCTTAAGCATCAGGTGAGTTTGGCAGTTAGTGAGTTGTAGGTCAGAGTTGCTGGGATTGGAGGTTGTTGGCAGAAAAGTTTCAGTGAAGCACATAAGGCAGCGGTCCAGAGGTGAGCAGGTATTAAAAGGAGATGCTGCATTATGTGTCATGTATGGTTTGTGTGATTGTGGAAGTTCACAAAGCATGGATGCCAGAAGTTGGTGCTCAAAGGATGTGGGATGTGCCTGTGATCTTGCTGTAGGCTGTTGCCCAGACTAAACTGCTGAAGTGACACAAGGTGTTCACCTTAGAAAAGGGACATCAGCTGTGCTGATGGAGCTGAAAATCTTTTTAGAAGTACTCAATACTGGTTGGGAGTTTTCTTTTAACCAAAACAACTTACAGCCAAAGTGATTTGTGCTCACTTCAAGATCTTTTTGCACTGCCAGAAGATAAAAATAACCCCCAAAAAAGAATGTGGCCCTGTTTAAATGTCAAGGGTCATAAGATATACCTGAGTTTGTGGGCTGACATTTCTTTTTCCAAATAATTTCTCAGTGAGGAAAGGAGAAATAGTGGAATGACCTAATAATGGTTGTAGGAAAGGAAAAACACGCAGCTGGTTTCTACCTTCTCTGTTTGTGCTCTGGTTTTCTTGTTGCAACCATGTTGCTTCTCCCTTTCAGTTGACAGTGTTTTAGTGCATAAGGAGTAGACAACAGTGCACGTGTCATTCAGCATGCTCTCCATCATTTTCTTTGGCTGATGTAGAAATGTTAAACTCCAACCAAAGTACAAGCAGTTAACACACCTCAGCTGCTCTGAAGTTTTTGTTACAAAAACCCACATTGGCATTTCTGGCACAGAAGTTCCTAGACTTCTTCAATTTTATATTTTTTTGGGGACAAGAGGAGAAGAACTACAAACATCTGCTGAATTGTGGTAGTAGCTATTTTTTTTCCATCCTCCTTTTACAGGACACTGGTGAATATGAATACTTGAAATGAAAAATTGAGAAATCATAGTTATTTCATAAACAGCTTCCATCACTAGTTATTTTTTCCCAATATACTTGGGGTGATGTATTATTTCAGAAGTGATTCTCTCCTAAGAGTCTCTACTAGAGCCCATGTAAACAGAAGCTGGAAGTTCTTCTTTTTTCAGTTTCTTTCTCTTTCTTGTTGAATCTAATTTGTTTTGGCTCCTAAACTTGAAAAATTCAGAAACAAGGAAACAGAACTTTTAGAAATCACTATGAACTGCTTTTTTGTTGTTTAACTTAGGTAACCTTTTTCCCCCTCTTCTTTTGGCAAATG
Organism: Callipepla californica brunnescens; assembly: GCA_023055505.1. Classification (NCBI taxonomy): domain Eukaryota; kingdom Metazoa; phylum Chordata; class Aves; order Galliformes; family Odontophoridae; genus Callipepla; species Callipepla californica. Next base: position 262,189 of record JALIRH010000048.1, on the reverse strand, counting down.
CAAAATAATTGGCTGCAGAGACAAGCCAGGGCATTGTACGTTAGCATAAGTCCAGCACAGATGCTATGAAACCCAAATCCTAAATTCAGTGTTTTGACAGAGGCTTCCATGGCTCTGAGTGAAGCCTTGTGAGTGGCAGCTTCAGTGTATGATATTCCAGTATGCATAGCCACATAAAGTGTAAAACAAACGTAGTTTGTCTAAACAGAAAAGCTGCAATTTCTAAGCTGGAGTTTGTGTTAGTATCCAGTGGTGACAGGAGTGTGGAAGCCAAAGACAACTTTAGTTCCTTCAGAAATGAGTGTAAGGAGTGAGAAAACTTATCTAGATTATTCTAATATCTCGCTCTAAATATATATATTCTATATATATTCTAATATCTCACTCAGAAACATTCTGATCACATCTTCTGCACCTCAAAGACTACTGGTCTGACTAATCTTGTATTTTAGAACTCGCAGGAGTCCAATCTATTCTATACTAACGAACTTGTAGACAGCATATATGAGATTAAGAAAAATCATGACTCTTGAAGCACTGTCAGTGCTTTGTTTTTTCAGGACTTCTAAGTGTCCACTGTCTTAAGGTTGAAATTAACCGTTTATAAAATGAAAGACATCTTGCAAAACTAAGTCATCAAAGAAAATTTACAAGTTTCTTAGCCAGTAACTCTGAATTTTGTAGAATACATGAAGTAAATGGGAAGGGTCTTTTTTTATTCTTTGGGTTGTTTTTTTTTCCCATTAAAGAGAGCGAGATAATCTGAGGGAAAAATGAGTAAGTCAATATGCAAGGCCGTATCCATCTTTAAAAAGTTCAGTGCAAAGAGTTGGATGGATTGTTAAAACAGCAGCACAATTTTATTGCACTCTTTTTACTGTAGGAAAAGAAACACTGTGCCAAGCCAGAATAAGGTACCACACAGGTTCTAACACTGTGGTTGCTTCTGAATCCCAGGGCTAGGACCCTCCAGAAATGTTTCTAGGGCTTCTTACCCTTCAGCAGCAGTGGAGCTCTGTACCTTGTGCTAGTGACACCGTAATATTTTGTGTTGTCATTGAGGAGTACTGTAGTAAGTTTAGGAAACTGGAATTTTCCGCAAACTTATCCACTACTCATTCGAGGAGCGTTGTATAGAACAATAGTGACATGCACAGGAGATTTCTGAATGGGGTGCAGAATAATACAGGTGGAAAGTGATGAGTACCTAGAGGATGCAATTGTTTCTCTAGAGTATATGAAATGAAAAAGCCACTAATGAAATGTTCATCTGAATGATTAAATCTTTCTTTAACCATCAGAAGTAATTTTCAGCCTTTTAAGATTTGTTTCTTCATATATCATCCTGGTGACATGATGGGTATCACAAATAAATTCTATTTAATTGTATCATGTATTCAACTTCAAGTCAAGAGCCTAATGCTTTGTGTCACCAATGTATTAATTTACCTACCTTTTACCAGTTAACATAATGGTCTCATAGTGATGTCATCCACCTTCCTCAGCACTTGTGGGCATCCCATGAGGATCATGGACATAAGTACGCCCAGCTTGCTTAAGGATTCCCTAACCTGATCCCCTTCCACCAAGGGTACATATTCCATGTGTTAGCTTTTCCTCCTGGTCTCTTGGACCCAGGATTCCTAAAAGCTGGTCTTGCTGGTAAAGGCTGATGCGCAGAGCTGTACTTGAGCCTTTTCCATGTCCTGTGTAATAAGGTCCTCTGTTTCATTCAGAAATGTGCTCACGTTTTAGAGAAGATAATGAAATGCAGGTTTCTTTTTTTCTTCCGGACATGAGTGCCAAGCACTGAACAGCGTAAAAGCAGCCAGCGTTTTATGGCTAAGATACAGGGGCTGTCATTCTCAGAAAAGAAGGTGAAGAGAAACAAAATAGGCTTTGATAGTGATCTGGTTCCACTACCGAAGAAGACAGTCTGATCTAAAAATATCATAATAACTTGCATATTTTCAAAAGTGACTGGTAACTTTTGAAAACCAATTTATCAGTTTTTGATTTCTAAAACCTGTTTTTTTTTTGGTTTTTTTTGGCTGGGTTTCATTTTTCAAAGGACAAGGGGCTGGTGTGCTCTGCAAACCAAGGATTATTTGACGCTCTTCAGGGTGAATGGCTTAAGCCTGGGCATCCACATTTGGGGTCTGCCTCTGGAAAATGCCTGTCTGTTATGAACCAAACTATATGGAAGGAAGTCTAGATAACAGAAAACCAAATTATGTAAAGTTATCACTATCTTACTGTCTCTGATCCCATTTATCTGAGTTCATTTTCAATCTCAAACTGCATTAGTTTCCAAACAGTAAATCCTTTGAGATTTGCCACAGGACACCTCAGGTCTTAAAGACTTAATTGTGCTTTCAAGACACAGCTTGAAAGTATCAGAACATTGTTTTAGAAGAAGTGCTTGGAAACTGTGGTCATGGACCAGGAGCTGTTCCCAGGCCAGTCTCATATATCCCCAAATGCAGCGTGGTTGGCAGGTGATCAAATCAGAGCAGAGTTTCAATTTACAGATTATATGAGATATCACTGTATTTGTACGCCTAAGAGGCACAGCTTTCTGAGGAAGCAATAGACGTTTCCTCTGGTTGGTTCCGACACAGTGTGTTCCATGTGTCCTCTCATCTTGGGTGTTGACAAGTGCTCTGGAAAACATCAGTGTGTTTCTTGTGCAAAAAGGGAGCCACCAGGCTTGGCTTCACTTGACATTACAGAAACAAATGTGCATGCAAGTTCTGATTTACTTCAGGAGTTGTACCACAAGACAGAATCTCAGTAGTAGAGGAAAGTGCAGTTTATTAACTTAACTTTTATTCCCACTTATGGACAGTTCAGTCTCTATCTCTGTGTGTAAACTTGCTTTACCTCACAGAAGTCATTTTACAATATAGATGTCCACAAAATTATAATGGAAAATTCATTAAATGGCAAATTGCATTACATTAAAGTAACCTCATTCAGTTAAATGAATGTTTTCTGCTTTCCTTGTACATGTCATGGATGGACGGTCACCCAGGATACCCATACTGTACTGGTAATATTGCTTATTTTAGTAAGGCAGTGTTCAATATACATGAAAAAATAATGTTCCCACTTTTGTAGGGTTTAGACTCTTTAGTAGTATGCTCAGAGGTGTAGAAAGTGGGAAGAAAATAACGCTTTGGAGATTATTTGAATTGTGTTTCTCTGTTTATTTATCTGCAGGACCTATTTAACAGGCAATCCTGCCCACGTTAGCTGCACGTGAAGCTGTTCAAACTCAGCATTTCTGGAAATTGGATAATGGCAATTTAGGGCTTAACTCCAGACCTCAGTAACCCAGAGCATTGTTATTATAGGCTATTTCTGGCACTGAGAAAGCTAGGAAATCCTTTCATCTATCTCAATATTCGTTTAGTACAGAAGTCAGCTTACAGTTCAACACTGAGTTCTCAGCTAGACAAACAGCAGTCTTACAGATACCCGACTTGTGCATGGCACAGCAGAGAGGTCCTTTTTCTTTGATAACATCTTCGTAGTAATAGATCTGTTTGAATTAAAGCATTCAGTGAGTCATGTCACCAGCTCATGGTCTCTACTGAATTTAGGCAATCTAGGAGGATGCAAGGATAAGCAGGAATATGTTTTTGCTTTTTACAGTTCTCCCTAAGTAACAAGCTTTGCTTTCCCCATGGGGAGTCCCTGATATCTCCAGTTGCTGTAATGCTCCTATGCTTGAAATCCGTACGTGTAGAATTCCTTGCAATTAAAACTTAAAATGCCACCTTCTTGTTTCTTCCTGAGGTTTGCATGCACATACTCTCTAAAAAATGTGCTGAAACGTTATGTGTAAGTAAAAACAGATGCTCTTAAAACCATAACAGCTGAGGTGGTGTTGACATGTTTCAAAGCATCTAGCAACAACACCAGTTTTGGATGTTGCCATTCCTATCCTTCCCTGGTACCACTGGTTATGGCAGCCTGTGCCATGGCTTACCTTCTGGTTTAGCTGTGTGGGTTCATATTGTGATCCACATCAGGAGACTGATACACGTGAACATTTTCTGACTGTTCCTTTCTAAGTTAGGGCAGAGATGGGAGTGGGAGAGATTTCAATATGTATCTAAAAAATATGATCAGCTGTCGTTCACTTCATTAGATCCCCACTACTCAATAGGTGAGGTGTGCTGCACAGCTGAGTTGTCACAAATAGCCAATTTAGAAGAAGAAAATGCTGACTAAGCATCTCCCCAGGTTTCCAGTTTTGCTGTACTTGCATGCAGCTATTTAAAGTATTTAGAACTTGCGTGGAAAAAAATGGAAAAAAGATCATCTGCCCAATTGCATTTAGATCAATAATGACTGCTAGGGCAGAGTTCATTAAATCCTATAGATGTACTCTTCTTACTATGGACAAGCCTTTGCTTACTATTATGACTTGGATATCTGAAATTCTTCTATTCTCCAATGCACAGTACCTATAGGATGTTTTCACTTGAGTGCTTCCAGACCAACCTATGCCTTGGGTTCCAAGGCCTGTTTCTGTCCTGTGAAAAAGCCAGAGACCCCCACAGGCCGATCAGATGCAGCAATGTTCTGTACTCTTCTCTTATTGCAGCAATTCAACTTTGTCTCCCTACCCACGGACGTCCTGGAAATAGAAGTTAAAGACAAATTTGCGAAGAGCCGACCGATCATCAAGCGTTTCCTGGGAAAGCTCTCTATGCCAGTTCAGCGCCTCTTGGAAAGACATGCCATAGGGTAATTCTGCTGCTCGTACTTAGAGTTGTTTAAGGAGCGTGCTGTCAATTAAGTTCCGGGTGATATATCATTATAGTTATATAATGATGTTTTGTGGGCATTATTAAACTGAGAGTTGCCTGATGAACAGTGTTAGTCTTTTTTTACAATTTATAGGACTACGGACCAACCAGTGATTTCTCTCTGTAATCTTGCCTGTTACTTTTTGAAACAAGAGAAGTGGCATTTAAGAAATGTTCTGTGTGTCTTCTGGCCACGAATCTGGAGAGTGCAATATTTTCAATTTAAACATTGTTTTAAAGCTATCAACAGGCTATTTTCATGTTTCAGAGTATAAACTCTGGGCTAAAATCTTGCCAGATCTGTTCCCCCTCCCTTTACACAGTGGAAATACTATAGAAAGAAGTATATGTGTCATGCTATGACCAAATCTTTCTAACCCTCCCCTGCTGCCAAGGAATATCCGTTTCAAATTAGGAGCCCTGCTCTGCTTCCCCACTGTAAGAATGTCCAGGGAAGGTGTGCGCAGCAAAAGTAACGTACTCCAACTCAAGATGGATGGATAGCATGCTGACGAAGCCAGAAAGTTTGCTCTGAACTTTAAGGTTTAGACCTTCAGGAGCAGGGAGAGAAAGTAAGCTACTGAAGAGAGCGTAGATGATGCAGTCGCCAGGAAGGCATTTCTGAGAATTGGATCTCAGTTCAGCTGAACGGCAGGATGCTGGGCTTGTTGGAAGTGTTTTTGAACAGCTGGTTCAGAAACTGGCTGTGATATTGACAGCTGAATCTACCAGAAGGGACTAAACTATATCCCTGTATCTCAAGCAGGGAAGATAGAGTGGCTTTTTAGAAACCAGATGGAAAAGAACAGCTTGGGGAAAGTAGAGCTTTGTAACTGGTATCATTGGCTTCCCTCAACGTGGAAAGATTTGTCATCATCATCTGATTATATCTTCCTATTTTACTTCCTTATGGAAAACACTGTCTATCTAAGGACATACTTTGCCAAGAGCAGTGCCTCCAGCCTGTGCTTAGATCTGGCTTAGTTTTATTAACACAGTGGCTTTTAAATCTCAGGCAAACACCATGAGAATCCACAAATTCAGAAAGATTACATACAGATCTTGAGATCATCTCCTTTATGTGAGTTTCCAATGCATGTGAAACTACCCTAGTAAATATATTGGGCCCAACTGGGGACTATGTTTCTTTAAAAGATATATCCATATTACTATTCAGTGAACCCTCTGCACTTAACAAATGCTTTGCAAACATTGATTCAGCCTCATTTTGGGCAACTGGGAAGTTAATCTCTTCTGTAGTTTCATTCTGTTCTGAGGGGTGGATGAAGTGTGGCAAAGGGAGGGACCTGCACAAGGACAGAATGGAGTCATTGATCAACCTTGTCAGGAAGGTGTTCTCCTGATATTTCAGCTTCATAGAGGTAAGAGGGGTGGAAAGAGATGAAGAGTAGTTGTTCAACCAGCTCGAAAAGAGAAGGTGGTAAGTGGGGACTCATCTGTCCAGAATTTTGATAGAAAGGACAGGAAAGCTGGATTTTATGCAGATAATGAAGGGAAAGAAATATAGAAATGTGAGATTCTTCGTAAGGGTAGATGCTATCAGGTCAGCAAGGAAGTCTCGTTACAATAACTGAAGTGGGAGTTGTTTGCTTCCCATGTTGATATTTCCATGCCCATGCTGCAGAAGTTCCATTTCCACCATTCTCTCTCTATATATGCATATGTGCTTGTGTACCCCAGAAGCCTGTCTGAATCACTGACTCAGCTGTTCCATTGTAATTGAAGACATTGTCCTCTCCTTCTCCGTCATTTGTTCTTTTGTATGCAAGTCAACATGCCCTCATGGCTGAGCTGAATAGACTCTGAAAGTCATGACGTATTTTTGTAGGACGCAGCAGCTTTATCTATGGACAGTAGACATTTGGTAGGTTATAGTCTATCGTGACAGTATTTGTTCTCTTTCAGGGACAGGGTTGTGAGCTACACTCTCGGTCGCAGGCTTCCTACGGATCATGTCAGTGGCCAGCTGCAGTTCCGATTTGAGATAACTTCTTCCATTCATCCAGGTAATTCTTAGTCTTAAAGCACCCTTTTTCTAGCTCTTTTTTGGCTTTGCATTCGTTTCTCCTCAGAAGTCTAAATTATTTCCTGGCAGCCCTGGGACTTTAGGTACAGTCATGAGCAAAGGAAAGCGCATAGTCTCCTGTCCGCATAATGCATTGTGAGTTACAGTTTCTTCTCTACTTCTCCTTAGCTTATAGCTGTTACTGTGTCCTCCTGTTCTTGACTTCTTCATATAGTCTCCCGCATCACTGGAGAGAAGAGGGTGAAAAACTAAGGTCCCATCTGCTTCTCTGTCATCTGTCCTGAGGAAGTGCTTGGTGGGCTGTTATTTGTAGAGTCATCGACATTTGAGCATTTTATGAGTACAAATGAATAATCTGATAGTAAGGATGATTGAAGACGTCCTTGTTTTGACTATTGTTAATTTATTTTTTTAAAGTAAATGCGTTGTTCCCTTTCAGTCGTGATGGTGTCAGTTTGAACCTTGATTTTGTGTGAACATCTCAGTAATAAATAATTAACAAACAATAAAAAATGCTCAGGGGCTTTTTTCTTCCCGAAAGTCATGCTGTCTCAGGTACACATTGTCAAGCCAACAGCTGTATTACTACTGTGAGCTGCCCCTTACTGGAAAAACATGACTTCTCTCTTTTGACTGGTGGGTGGAATCAAAAAGCCCAGGTTGTCTGACATCTGGGTGGAAATCATATCAAATAAAAGGTTTCCAGATTTCAGGGGGTTGAAAAGCAATTTGTTTAATTCTCTGTTGTAAAATCTTGTCAGCTCCTGTATGACAAGACAAATGTAATTAAAGCATCAGGGAAGGCATCCTTGTCGATACCATGATACTCCTTCCTATTCCCGTTGGCTTAAATGAGGGTTTCTCAGGAAAGGTGTTAACTTCAGGTTATGTTGCAGGAAGGCAGTGTGCTGCATAAACGTTACCACCAAGAGTAAGTCCTGTGGTTGTTAAATCTGCTGCACAAAGGCTGCTTGGAACAAAAGCAGCCTTTCTTCAGTTACCCACTCGTTTTACTCTCTAATTTGCGCTTTCAATTTTTTCAGGTTGCTGTGGATGCCTCTGTCCTCACAGCCAAGCTTCTGGTTCTGTCAACACTTTGTGTTGAAAGAGTAAGTAATTTCTTTTCCTGTCTCATACAGATGATGAAGAGGTCTCCATTAGTGCAGATCCTGAGCCAGCTGACCTCCAGGAAAGTCCTGTGAACAACCCTACAGAGGAAAGCCTCGGTGAGCCTCCATGCATCAACACAGTGACCTCAGAAAATACAGCTCCAGAAGAGCTAAATGGATACAGTGTGAACAATATTGATAGCCCAGGGGCTGTCAAACCACCCAGGGAAGTCAACCAGAACAACGTAAATGAAGAGCTAGCAGGAGATGAGGAGGTTGATGCCGTGCCAGTTCCTGAGCCCTTGGAATCCATCCGAGGAGAAGTGCTGCCTTCTTTAAATGCTACGGACCTCACAGAGCAGCTGGGTCTGCTGGCTTGTGTGTCTCCTCCTGAGACCGAAGTTAGGGAAAATAGCAAAGTCAGTTCTGGTACTCGGGGAGATGACGGAGTGTCGAACGGCACAGAAACTTTAGATGTCAATGAGGTGAGTGCAGATGTGTGTGCTGACAAAGACCTAGAGAAGAGTCAGGAAGAAGAAGGAGCTTCAGCACAAGAGGAGGAAGACAGCAAGCTACAGCTGAGGACCACAGCAAAGAGGAAAACAAGGCCATGCTCCCTGCCTGTGTCTGAACTTGAGACAGTTATAGCTTCGGCTTGTGGTGAGCCGGAGACCCCTCGCACTCACTATATACGAATCCACAACCTGCTCCACAGTCTGCCCTCGGCACAGATGAGCAGTGATGGGGAAGAAGAGCAAGATGCTGGCAACGGTGGGGAGAACGATGAAGAGTCCACAGTCAAAGAGGTGGTGCAGAAGGATACAGTCAGTGAGAGTGAGACAATGGCAGCAGAGCCTCCTCCAGAAAATGAGGCTGAAGAGAACTTCAGCCAGTGCACGGTGCCTCCCGGGACCTTGGATGAGCAACTCTCTGACTTAAACGATGGGCTGTTGGATGGGGAACACCCCAGGACAGGAAGCGAGAGCGAGTCAAGCTCCAGACCCAATGGTGACAACGAATGTGAGGCGTGCGACACCTCTTGCTACAGCCCCTCCTGCTATAGTACCTCCTGCTACAGTACTTCGTGTTACAGCACCTCTTGCTACAGCACCTCCTGCTATGACAGTAACAATCGCTTCTCCAGCCATACCCGCTTCTCCTCTGTTGACAGTGCAAAGATTTCTGAGAGCACAGTCTTCTCCTCTCAGGATGATGAGGAGGAGGAGAATAGTGCTTTTGAATCGGTGCCAGACTCAGTACAGAGCCCTGAGCTGGACAGGGAGCAAGTGGATGGCTCCTCCCAGTGGCCAGATGAACTAGTAGCTCATGGTGGAAATCCACAAATAGCCACAGAAAGTCTAGACACCCCAATAGCAGGTCCAAGCAGCAGAAGAGAAGGTTAGATCCTGAGAATCAATGCACTGAGTGAGCAACCCTGATTATCTGGATGTCACAAAAGGCATCAGATAATCAAGGTTTCAGATAGCTCATTGTTTATTTCATAAAAGTTTGGGGGCTCTGAGCTGGGTGATATTTCAGGGAGGGTTGGATAATTGAGCCTGTCTTTAAATATCCCAGCATATACAGATGGAGATCTGTATATATGGATTCCTGTAGATATACGTGCATCATTATCAAATCAAGGTTAGCTGAAGTTGTGTGGCCGACCGGCATTATCGCATCCACCAATCCATTCCTTATTTCCTGGGATTGTTTCATTTCACATATCTGATGTACTGCCATGTCTCTGCTAGACAGTGAGAGGACCAACTTTGCTTGTCAAGGGACAGACATGCTGGTTTACTTCAGCTAAGGATCTGGGCCAGTGTCTGTATATGATTGGTAGCCATACACAGTCTTTGGAGGCTTTGGAGTATTTGGAGAAAAGCAAAAATGTGCAAGTTAGAAATGAAACTACCTGCATCATACAAAGCCTGTTTACTCAAATTTCTCAAGTATCAAACAAAATTACATCAAATTTCACAGGCCGTAGGGCAACTCAAAATGCTTTTTTCTCTCAGATTGGACTAAATTCAACAAAGATCTTTCTCTAGAGATAAAATATAATTTAAAAAATCACTTCTGTCTTTACAATGTAGATAATATTTTTCCTAGTCTTTCCAAACCTCAACAGTAAATATATACTTTTTTGTAAGCTGTTTTAAATAGCACGGAGTTACGTGAGGGGTGGATTTGGTTACTCGTCTTCAGTTCACTTATCGTTTTACTCAGACTGAAGAAGTAAAAGCCTCAGTGGCTGCTGTGGTCAAGAGGTAGAATTTGCATTCCCATATCCTGAGTCAGCTGCCCCCTGGTATAAGTTCTCTGCTCTTGCAGAAGGAAAGGTGTAAGGGTGTTCTTAAACCCTTGGTTCTAGCCCGAACAATTAATTCTCAGAAGTACAGAGATAGAAATCCTCAGCAAGGTGGCTGTTCCTTGCTGGTAAGGGTCTTTGTATGCCCAGGAGGGCTCGAGTGTGTGTGTGCATGAGACCATTCATACAGAATTGATGGTTGTTTTGGATCATGCGCACTTTTGAGAGGGGTCTTGGGGAGAGGATGTCTTCTGCATATGGACTGAGTATGGTGACAAAATTTTGTCTCACAAGTCTATATAAGGCACGGCAACTTTGCTTTGGCTGGCTGAAGGAGAGACTGTCTGAAGGGCAGCCCTGTTCTTAGCACTCTTTTGGTATCACCAGGGGGTTGTGCACATTGATCCATGGTTTGGTGGCTGTTACACATACAGTAGACGTGGTCACCTCCATCCACTCCAGGTGACCGATACTACCATGATTCCAGTGGCGTAACTGTCATGACTAGGGGAGAGTCAATTGTGGTGAGGTAAGTAAAGAAACATCGATGGATGTTCTGGTAAATTGTGCTACAACACCTGTAGAAGCAGCACAGTTTTTAAGGCTATGAGAGGTAGACTTTTAGCACTGAGTAATAACTTACATAACTCTGCTGTCTCTTCAAAACACACAGCAGATATGAGTGTGAGATATGCCTATACACAAGTGTTTTAATGGAGAAATTTAAGATGCCATATGGTATCATCAGAGCACCTAGAAGAGGGAGTATTTTTGACAAGTATTTTTTCTCACTTCTGGATGGTGTGAGATTTTTTCAGTTTTATACAAAATTAGCTTCCGCCTTGTAGCTGTTGTTTTTTCATGATTTTCAAGCCTTTTTAATGCATTTGGTAGCAGTGTGTTATTTTTTTACAAAATTACCTTTCTTAGGGCATGAAAATACTAATATTAAGGACAGGTAAACCAGCTAGAGACAGTTTGGGTCAGCTGAATGGCCTGATTTTAATTTTTAAGTGTCTGTTAGCAGGATGAATACACTTGTTTTCTAAGGTTTTAAAGACTGAATGAGAAGGAATCTGAGTTCTTTTTATCTTGCAGTTTCCTCGTTCTCGTAGTTAAGTCTAAGATGAGGAATAGTTTTTCATCCTTGCAATAAACTTCTTCATTTCTTATAGGATACTGTAAAAACATATATATATATATATATGGATCGTAAGTTACTCCTCTCAAAAGAACATGAGTTTGGACCTTTGCTTAGATTTCACTTATTTCATATTCAGATATATAAGCATATATGCAGTATTACTGTTTTCTGAAGACTACCTCTGCACTGTCCACTGTGTGTCAGTTTTCCTTCTTCTTTCCTTCTTCTGTATCTCAGGTCTTCTCTCTTTATCTGAGGTCCTGACTATGTTTCACTATCTTTTGTCCTCTTCTACCACCTGTCTCCTATCTGTTTCTGGTCCTTATCTCATTCTCTCTCCTCCCACCCAAGATGAACACTTTGAATTTTGAAAATACCTGTAGAAGGAGTTGTTCTTCTGCTTAGCAGGGACTGCATAATTCTGCCGCTCCAACCTATTTATACCGTTGCTGATCCTTTGGAAAAGCAGAGGAAGATTCAAGGCAGCTTTTAGCCTCATATTCTGCTGATGAGGAAATTTGGAGCCAGGATTTTGCATGTTCCTGTCCAATTCCTGGAGAAGCTTGAGCTGTACGGTATTTCTCAGAGATCAAGCCTGATTCTTCTCTCGCTTACACTTGTGTGTCTATGAGTCCAGAATCTGGCCCGTAATAGCTTGGCATTGGCTCAAACCTCAGACCAGAGACCTGACTGCATTGTTTTCATAATTCTTTGGTGTGTGAGTTGTAATTAAAATAGAGGCGAGTCTCTGTGAAAAATAATCACTTGTTTTACAGTAGCACATTTTTTTAACCACGTTGTTAAAATAGTGAATGACTGTCAATATCTTGAATATCTTGTCCGTAGGTGATTGTCCTTTACTCCATAATTCTCAGCCAGTCAGCCAGCTTCCTTCTCTGAGGCCTGACCATCATCACTACCCAACTATCGATGAGCCTCTTCCACCAAGTAAGCTTTAGCATTTTTTTAACTTATTACATTTTTTCTGCCTTTCCTGTTAATTCAAACAGTGTGGAGGTCAGTATGTCTTTCTAAATGATCCCATCTGTTCTGTATATACTTTCTCCAGAACCCAAGCAATATGGTCTTTTGTTTCCCATGTTTGACCCTGACTTCAAGTGTTGTCATGTTATTTTGGACGAATTCTATAACATTTCTTTGCCTCGATCCATCCTCTTCTTCAGCCACCATGAAATGTAAAATAGTAGTATTTTCCTCATTCCAGTCAATGTTGTGAGATTGGAATGAATAGGTGTCTGTCAGGTGTGCTGGAAGCCTTACAGAAAAGCTTTTACGTGGTATATGAGCAGAGTACTGTTTTTTGGGTTTGGGGGTTTTTTTTATGGTAAATTTTATCTTCAGGTTTTTCTGTAACCCAAATCAAACATAGTTTAGGATGCACTCCCTGTGCTCTGTCAACCCTGCTTTCAGGTCCAGCTGAACTTTTGCTCAGTCAGGATGCACCAGGAACAAATAGCAAGTCCAAATCTGAGTAAAACCAGCCTAAGTTGTGGAAAGGCAGCTCGTGTATGGTGATCCTGTCATAATGTTTTTGGATTTGTTGATCAATTTAATGTTAAGTTCATCATGGAAGTAATGGCGTATGCAGTTGTGCTGAATAAAAATCAGAGGTTTTTAAGTAGAGTAGCTGACTACTGGGCTGATAATATGGGACTTTTACCACTGTGTTTGCTAAGGTAGATGTTTTCACTTGTCTTAATACCTTTTCACTTGTTCACCTGGAGGATGATTCTGCTTTTTACAGCAGCTCTGACTGCCCAGCAGAGTGCAGTCTATGCCCTGTAACGTGCTGTGAATCAACTTGCAACCTCAGCACGTGATTTACAACCAAAGCGTGCAATGCCTCAGAAAAACAACCAGGCGTGTAAACAAAGCACTGTTCTCTTCAAAGCCCGAGGAGGGAACTTGTCCTGTGGTGCCCTTGGAAAATAGTTCATCATTTACCAACCATGCTGTCAGTATTCCCTAAGCTGAAAGTAGTCCCCATGCTGGCGTCAGCTGCACAGTAGCATGAATGATTCAAATGCCTTGAGCCCAGTGAAGTCTTATTAGAGTCCCACTGTGGCTTGCCAGTGAATGATGAAATGGGAATGGTTACCTCTGTAACAGGAAAATATTCTTCTTCCTCCCACTCTTACCTCAGCGCTTTGTGAATAGGGCACGTTTCCAATTAAGTGACTTAATGATAGGATACTTACACCACCTCAGGTAAACAAAATGTACTGTGAGTCCATGTCCCATATTTGTCCATTATAAATTCATTTTTCCCCTCATAATTATCCTTAAAAGGCAAGAGTTTCTACAATTGATTTTCACTGAGTGTTTTTACAAGAGAGGTTAAAGATATGAAAAGCAGTGTATGACAACACAGTTTAGAAGTGATAACCCTTTGATATTATTGCATCATCTGCTTATAGCATCATTTTACCAATAAAGGCTTGAGACTTAAGTATATTGACTTTAATAGACTCTATTAAGCTAGTTTTATGAGGGGAAAAAAGTTGAAGTAAGTATTATCACCTAGGAAGGCAGTGCTGAATACTCTCAGAGAGATTTCAAAGTAATTTCAAAAGGAAGGCTGTAGTCTTAATCTATAAATATTTCTTTTTCTAGCATCCTGTGTCACTGTCTTAGTGCCTTTAATGCCTCTTAATCACAGTTAAATAATTCTTTAATAATATGGGGAAAGGGAAAAACCTTTGTATTTTAAACATCAGTTACATGAACAATCCAGGCTTGCTTCTCACGGGCAACATAAACCTCTTCACATTGTTGAAAAAAATGTTAACATTTCTGCAAGATCATTGTTGACTGGTTTTACATTGGCTATGGGTAATCCTATGGTCAGTCTTTTTTTGCTTTGGAATAGTTTTCTGAATAACTTTGTTTCGTCATAAGCCCACAACAGTTGATACCAGGGAGGAAATTTAGTTTCAGACAGCTTTGTTTAGGAAAGTAAGGTAGTCCAGATTTATTGTTTATGTAGGAATGTCATCGTGACCAGCTCAAATGTTAAAGCTTACATGAGACTGACAGGCAATTCGCAGAGCTTTTATTGCCTTCTGCTGGCATTAACGCTCACCCCTTATTATGTGTGTGTTTGCTAGTACTGCTACATGCCCCACAGAACTGAAGCCAAGAAAAATACATGTTCACTTCTGCTCTGTGCAAAAGGTGTGGCTGAGCTTGGAAAGGGGAAAAAAGCCTTTCTCCTTTGCCCCTCCAGGATTATGGGCCTGCCAGAAGAGGTTGTGTCTTCTGGTATAAATCAGAGCAGTTTCAGATGCTGTTGCAAAATATGACTCATCTGATGGAGGGGAATCACTAGAAAGCAAACCAGTACTGTCCCATCTCCACTCTGTGCACGAGCGTGATACTGCTGTGAATGTTAGATTAAGTTAGTCTCTGCTGTAGTCACAGTTTTATTTTGCCTGTAAAAATAAGAACAAAAATCCTCAGAATTGTCTGTTTCCTGGATCACCTATGGCCCTGAAGTAGCATGAAGGGACTCGAGCAGAGATGAATCCTGTCAGTCAATTCACCTGTGAGCATGTTCATCTCTCTGTGCAGATTCTATTCATCTGTCCAAAAATCTGGTATTGTGTGCCGCTTCAGTGACTTGTATGACTTAGAGGTTGTCTTGTGAGAAGGCAGAAAGTGCACCTGACGTCTTTGTGCAACCAGAATACCAGTACCTTCCACCCTCCAACAGCCTTCCCAGATGATCAGAAGAATAGCTCTTCAGCTGATTTAAAAAGCTGTTGCAAGGATCAGTACTTATCTAGGACCACAGCTCTTAATATTTCAGTGCCACTGCAAGTGTCAACCTATGGTTTCAGGTGCACATGCAGTGCTCACAGTTAGATAGTTCATGTCTGTACATAAAGTTGCGGAATGTCTGAGGCATCCTACAGAGATAGCCTTCCTGAAACTGTAATCCTGTCTGCACAGTTCTGACCTGAAATTTTCACTGTAACCACCAAGCTCTGAAGAAGTTCTGTTACTCTTGGATTTCTAAGTATTGTACTTTAGAAGCTTAGGATCTCTGAATTACATTTAATTAGAGATACCCTGCAAGATAGGCTCTGTAGCCAGTAGTGCATAGGGCTGGATTATGAGAAACTCTAGGTTTACTTTGTTATTGGATAGTTTTATTCTTAGTAAGTGTCTATCAGCAGGCTCTGGATCGGGATGACCAGCATTGATTGGTCTTCTGTGTGGATTGGTAAGAGTGTGGATGTGAGCATTGCATACAAATCCCTAATTATCCATTGAGCTTTATTATTCTCAGCTTGTTACATGTATGCTGTAGTATGAAGTAATGACTAGGACAGCAAGTAAAATGAAGATGATCTTAGTGATTTTAAGGTACAGCATCTCACCTTTGATCTGGCCAAGATGATTTCTTTGTACAGGATGTTGCAGATAGTACATGGCTCCAGAACGGCCATGGTGGTACACCCACCCCTAGTGATGGCATGCTGGGTAAGGCTTTGGCCTTTAACCTGCCCTGTCAGGATTGATTTCTTTCAGTGTGCATCTGTTGTGCTTGATGTACTCTTTTTCACTGTTTGGTTGTAGACATCATTTTCATGAAGCTATGTTCTTGTTCTTGATACAGCTACAACATCCTTGAGAAACCTTACCCAGTGGGAGAACCAGAGAGCCCTCCCCTTAAAATTATGTGATGTTCACAGAGAGACTGTATGTATGTACATGTGGCGTTAGCATAGTTTTTGCACCTGTAATTACCAAAGTACTTACACAGTCAACTCTAAAAGAAATAATGCATGTGTATAAAGCTCTTGCTGTTTTGAAGTCTCCCTTCAGGAACTCCTGGTGTCCTTTTTAAGTTCCTGGAACTAACGTGTCATGGGCCACCAGCCACAGATGTAAGACAGCCTACACTAGGATAGGGCCAGCCCAGATATGGGAACTGAGATTAGCCATAGCTGGTGTTCTGGAGAGGGAAACTGTTTGTGAAGGACGGGTTTCCTGACACAGCAAGGGAAAATACAATTCCAGTCCTACTCTTAAAAGTAGTAGCGGATGAGATGTAAAGAATGAAGTCCAGCTGAACCCAAATTTGATCATAGGAAAATGTAGAAGGAATGGTCTCCCCAGTTAGAGCAGTCATAGTAAGAGTATGGGAATAACAGAGTTTTACTCCCCACCCCAAGGTAATTACCATATGTGCATGAATGTGAGTGAGGCTTGTATATAAACACATGTGGAAAGTATGTGTTTATGCATAAATATGTCATCAGCTGATGGATCATGTAGAAATATGAAGCTAGCAAGTCCAATTTGTATCACTACTCCATACATTCCAAGCAATCCAACGTGGAGCTTTGTTAACTAATTCACTTCTGAATTTCCCCTGTACAAACCTTTTGTTGTAATCAATATTACAATTTTCCACAAACCATCAGAACATTCAGTTTTCAATCATGCAGTAACTCAAACATTAAAAGGAGACAGTGACTGAAGGCTCAATATTGTGCTGTAAACTTTCAGTCGAGTTGGCATTCATCAGAACAGTTGGTTTTTGAAAATCATTTGTGTATATCTACAGAGATTTGTATGGATATGTCCAATCAGGATGTGATCAGTTTTCAGGGGAGCCTATAATTGTTGTAAGAAACATGTGTAAACATGTTTATTCTGAAACATAACAAAACAGAAAACATGGGTTTGCCACGTTAGCCCAGATTTAATCCTTCTCTGCTAAGTGTCAGCTCCCTGTGGCTGCCCTGACCTGTAATGAATCTAGCCAGCTAGTGTTAGTAATTGTAAAATTATCCAGCCCTTTAAAACGTGTGCTTTTGTAGTCTATGATGGTGAGTTCCATAGGCTACCTATGTACTGTGCGTGAGAAATTTATGTATATGCATATACATTGTATGCATATAGACAAGCACATAGTATATATACGCGTTTGAATCTATATGTTGAATATATACACATACGTTGCACGCATATAGGCATGTATATGGTATCTATCTCATGTGTATATCTTCTCTCTGTGAATATATGTGTGTTTATGTATTTCCCCACATAATTTTTATGGGAGGCATCACGCTGACGGCACGTTCCCTTCTTTTTTTTTTCCAATCCCAGATTGGGAAGCTCGGATAGACAGCCACGGGAGGGTGTTCTACGTTGACCATGTCAACCGAACTACCACATGGCAGCGCCCCACAGCTGCAGCAACACCAGATGGGATCCACAGGTCTGGCTCTATCCAGCAAATGGAGCAGCTGAACCGACGGTGAGCACTTGTGTCTGTATTCTTCTGAGATCCACATTCTCTTTTCTTAACAGTGCCCCACTGGTTTCCTTCCTGGAGAAGAGAAGGCTGCACAGAGGCCTCATTGTAGCCTTCTACATTTAAAAGGGGATTATAAAAAGGAGGAGAATCGACTTTCTATACAGGTAGACAGTGACAGTACAAGGGAGAATGGTTTTAAGCTCAAGGAGGGAAGATTTGGATTGAATGTCAGGGGGAAGTTCTTCTCAGAGAGAATGGTGAGGTGCTGGAACAGGCTGCCCAGAGAGGTTGTGAATGCTCTATCCCCAGAGATGTTCAAGACCAGGTTGGATGGAGCCCTGGGCAACCTGTCCCATCCACAACCTTCCACACAGATCTAAAGGTCGTTGGCCCTGCCTGTGTCAGGGGGGTTGGCACTTGATGATCCTTAGGGTCCCTTCCAACCCAAGGTGTTCTATGATTCTGTGATTACGTTCTCACTGCATCCCATTGGCTTCCTAAGCTTCTTTCCTTGTCCAAGTTCAATACACATCTTCCTGTCCTGGTTGCTGACGACTTTCTGATTTTGTGTACCTGCTGTAGGTATCCAGTACACAAATTTGCCTGCATGATGGATGCTGTTGAGTGAAAAATTTTTCAAAACTTTTCAAACTCTATGAAGAGGCTTTTTGAAAAACTTCTTTGGAATGACTCCCAGAAAAGAATGGGGAGTTTTTCCAAAAGATGGAGTTATTTTTTCTATTTAACTCCTAGAGTGATACTCACAGCTCAGCACCTAGCCCTGCAATGCAGCAGCTACAGAGGTTTCTGAGCTGATTGTTATTATAATAGCATTTACATATCAGTGTGGCATTTCTGCTCAAGCTAGTTAGGCCTACTGAAACATTTGTCTCTTTTTCCAGGGCAAAGCACTGCTCTAATAGAACTGTTTGTCTTTCCAGATAGAGATAGATATCTTAGTGCTGCACTACAGCAGTGTGCCCAGGTGGCCAAAAAGACCAATGGCTTGTATCAGGAATAGTGCTGCCAAGAGGAATGTGGAGGTGATTGTCCCCCTGTACTCAGCACTGGTCAGGCTGCACCAGGTCAAGTACTGTGTTCAGTTTTGGACCCCTCACTGCAAGAAAGGTACTGAGGCCCTGGAGCATTTCCAGAGAAGGACAATGAAACTGCTGAGGGGTCTGGAGCACAGGCCTTGTGAGGAAAAGTGAGGGAGCTGGGATTGTTCAGTCTGGAGAAGAGGAGGATGAGGGGAGACCTTATTGCTCTCTACAACTACCTGAAGAAAGGTTGTAGTGAGCTGGGGGTTGGCCTCTTCTCTCGTGTAACTAGAGATAGGATAAGAGGGAATGGCTTTAAGTCGCACCAGGGGAAATTCAGACTGGATGCTAGGAAATACTTCTCCAAAAGAGTGATCAGGCGCTGGAATGGACTGCCCAGGGAGGTGATGGAGTCAGCGACCCTGGAGGCCATTGGAGGAATGTTTAGACATGGTGTTGAGGAACATGGTTTAGTGAGAACGATTGGTGATAGACGGACTGTTGGACTGGATGATCTTGTGGTTTTTTCCAACCTTGGTGATTCTATGATTCTACTAGGTGTTGTAAATCTGTCAGTTCATTCTTTGTTAGCTCAGATATACCTTAGCATGGGACACGTTTACCTTTGACTGGTCTACAAATAGATTTGTTTATCATTTCTTTCTCTTGCTCGCTTTTTGGACTGAATGTGGTTAAAAACCCTCCCTTTTTTATTACAGATGATTTTTTTTTTTTAATTCCCTGCTTACTATAATGGTGTGGTTTCTTTTCTAGACAAGCAAAGCTGAAATTGTATTCTAATCATAGCTTGTAAAATGCCACAAAAGATTTTTGGTCTTCTTCTTTGTGCTAAGAAAAAGATCTGCAGCTGAGAGAAAAATGCCAAGTTTCAAAGAATTGTTTTCATTGTGCAGAATAGTTTTGGAGTTACTGTATGTAAGGAGAACTGGATTCTGAATGACAATTGAAAAGTTAATGTAACTTTTGGGGAGTAGGTTAGTCTTCTTAAAGTCTCTATTGTACACAGAAAGTTGACACCATCAGCACACTCTTGTAAAAAATCCTTTTTTCTTCCAAATTTATTACTTTGGATAGCATTTTATAACATGTATTATGTACTTTTTTCTCTTACAGCCTTCCTCAGAAAGCAGCGAGCTACTGTGTTCATAGTTGAAAAAAAAAAAAATCACAAAGTGTGTGTTTAATCTAGATTTTTTCCAAGGGATTTACATGACTCTCCTCTGCCATTTTGCATTTGTCTTTAAGAAGGATTTGGATTATGTGAAAGCTCAGAGTATTTGACTGCTGCTGAGCAAGTTATCTGCCACAGAAAGCTCTGCTATGGATATGTATCAGCCTTACTTATTTTTTTATTTTTTCTTTCTGTTTTGGAAGTTGAACTCTCAGATAAGTGCAGCACAAGACCAGAAATAAGTGTTTGTGAGAGTGCTTGTAGGAGTTTAACATTCTTTTAGCCAACACAGATTAATTCATAAACCAACTATCTCAGATACTGCAGATTGGGCACTTTGTTTGTGACCTCTTGCTACAAACCTCCTTCTGTATTTTCCTGTAGGTTGTCTGCCTTCCAAGATTATGACTTGTCACTGGTTTGGATTGGTAATTGACATGTTTCACCGAATCTCTCTATTTTTGGTATTCAGAAATCTGGTGACCGAGTCAAAAGTATAGAGGATTTTCACTGGAGGTGTAGTTCTCTTTACCTGAATCAAACCAGAGACCACTTCTCAGTTTAATAACCATCAGTTGCCATGGCTTATCGGGACAGAGGAAAAAAACCTGGTGATTCACTGTTCCCTGTTGAAGACCTCTGTTGATTTGAAATATTGAATAGGGAGCTATCCCGTTGTTTCAAAACTTGGGAACAAGAATTTCCCAAGATTCTGATAAATGAGGCTTATGCTGGATACTCTGTTGAAACAAGTTGGGCATTTCAGAATTGGAAAGTGATTTCTGCATTTTCGACCTGGCTGGTAGAATTTATAAAACTGTCGTTTTCCTGAAGCAAATTTCAAATATTTTGAGTCTCCAGAATTCTGTATTATGAGGAAAACAAGCTTTCATAAATAGTAATTGGAAAGCATTATAGTAGACATTGTTTTAAAAACTTGTTTCAGAAATACTGATTTGTTTTCATTGTTTGAAAAAGCCTTCAGCAAACACACCTGAAAATCATTTTAGGTGAGGCAAGAGCAAACACAGGGCTTGCAGATAGAATTACCAGCAGCCTGAACTTTTGCTCTAAACAAAATGGAACTCAAAACCGCTTAATTTGAAAAAACTTGGCCACTTTTCTTTTTGAACCAATTTACTCGGCTTCCTGGTTTCATTTCTGGGAGGGAATGGAAAAACCAAAATATTACAAGGAAACCTGGTATTTCCAGCTCTGCCAAAACCACAAAGCTTTGGAAATTTAGCTCGAAAAAAAAAAAAAAAAACCATAGCTGTGATTGCTCAAACCCAAGAGTCTAATCCTACTTTCCTTCTGTGCTCAAAGCTTCTCGTTAGCTGTGCTAGCCACTTGAGAGTATGGGGAATGCAAAACTGGAATCCAGGTGTTAGGCAGGAGGCATTGTAATTTTTATTTAAAGACTCTTGCTCATTTTCTTCAGCACTACCTGACACACTTACCTGTTAGCAAAGCAGGTAATAGCCATTGATGCTCAAGCTCTGTTGGGAAGATCTTTTGAAGCGTATGTGTATCTAGACTTGTTTTTGCACTAATTTAAAACGTAATAAATAACGCAAGAAATTATAGCTGTGTATTTAAGACAGCCTCAGTGTGGTATTTCTAAACCTTGATTTCTTTGACGGATCTCTTTGAAAAGAGACTGAATTTCCAAAGGCATTCCCATAACTTTTGCCCTTTCAATATTTTCTCCAATTACTTTGACATTTTCTGGTATTTATATAAGATGGTTTTGTAGTACTGAAAGCTCCAGAACGTATTTTTTGGTTGGCATACAGCTAGTATTACTGTTTAAGGTTTGCCAGTAGGGATTTTCTACCATCTAATTAAATTGAAGCTGCAAGGTTTTTTTTTATTAATGTGCTTATATCCTTTGATTGCATGAACTCCTTAAAAAAGTTGTATATTGCTGTTGCATGTGAGTGTTGTAAAACTCCTCTAGTACTGGAATGGAAAGTTGCCTGCAGTCAAGTGAATAAAAATGTAAAGTGTAGGTCTAAATCAGGGGGACATAGCAACTAAGGTAAATTCATGCTGTTATGAAATCTGATATCAGAATTTCTTTGTAAAGATGGGTATTGACTTAAAAATAGCACTCACAGTCTTTTTTTTAAATCCTCTAAATTTGTTCTTTATTGAACTTTCAAATGATGCAGTTTCAAATGCTTTTGAATGCTGAAGGATATAAATACTGCTATGCACATTTAGTGTAAATCTATTAAAACTTAGCTGATTTTTCTTAATTGTTTACAGCTCCTCTGCCCAAAGTTGAGTTGCAGTAAGCTACTGGAGACACTGTCTGTTGAAAGTGTGAAAAACAAATCCTCATTGTCTTTGCTGATCCCAGGTCTCATTGAGCAATTAACTCCTGACCAATTTTCTATTTGGAGTAAAGTATACATTAACAAATAAAGAGAGAGTGAGATAGAAAGTAATTAGAAATTGTAAGTCAGAATGTAAGATGAAGAAAGTAAAAAAGATTGTAAATCAGGACAGTGGGAAACAAACAGTGTTGGATCAGATTAAATTCAGGCAGTAGAGCCAGTCTTGTTTATATATGTTTGGGAACGCAATCCACAAAAATGGATTAAAAATGTGGAAGTGAATTAAAAGCTAATAAATTAATTAACAGGGACTATTTCTTTCTTTCTTTCCCTTTCTCTCCCTTTCCCTCTCTCTTTCTTCT
The DNA here is from genome assembly GCA_023055505.1 of Callipepla californica brunnescens. Taxonomy (NCBI): domain Eukaryota; kingdom Metazoa; phylum Chordata; class Aves; order Galliformes; family Odontophoridae; genus Callipepla; species Callipepla californica. The sequence goes on along the minus strand of JALIRH010000048.1, from coordinate 239,527 downwards.
TCCCTTCTTTTCTTTCTCTCTGAATTTAAAATGTTTTCTTATTGAATATATAAAACATGTACGTTCATTGCTTGTTAGTAGAACCAAAGAAAACTTGATCTCTCTTAGTCATCTGTCTGTGTGAGTAGAACAAGTTAACTAGAATTTATTTTGTACAGTACATATTTGAAACACTCCAGGTTATTTCTACATCCAGGTGTATACTTTGTTCTTGATCTGGTAAAGTATTCAAGATTTGAATAATCTCTAAGACAATTATTAGTCCTACCAGCATCAATTAATATGGTAGTAAGTTCCATAATTAATATGGAAATTATATAGTGTATAAAGTATAAAGGTGTCTGCAGGTTTCAATTCAGCATTTACTTCTGTCATCCTTCTCACTGTTTTTTGCTTATGTCTGTATTGTTTCTTCTCTCTTGTTCTTCAGCTGGTCACCACCCAATGTGAGCTAATACTCAATCCAATTAGTTTTCCTGAGTGGACATTACACATCCCTATGCTTTTCACTCAGGATGTGTTGCATTCTGTTCTCCTTTCCTATGGTCAACTTAATGACATTGTTGCTCTCTTGAGTTCACGCAGTCTCCTAGGCTGCATTCCATATTGCCTACCAGAAGAGAAGTGTGCTCAGCTGATGGCCGTGCTGCATCATCATCCACATTGTGAACGCTTCTACCTTCTTAGGGTTTTAATCCTTTACCTTTTTAGGGTTGAACATATGCATTTGATATTGTAATAAGCAAGGCTGCAGCGTACTCCGTGCACCACAGATTATGCTACCTGAAGACTAAATGAGAAGAAGAACCACGATCCACTAATATTTTTAGGTTCCAGACATATGGATTATTTAAAGAGAAGCCTGATAGAAATAGTATTCTGAAGGTAGAAGTACTGGAATCATTCAAAAACAGCACTGATCATCAAGGTAGGAAGTATCAGATTGCTATTCTGTTAACTAAGGCACGTTGTTCCTTTCTCTGAATGATTGCAGGTACCAAAATATTCAGCGAACTATTGCAACAGAGCGGACTGAAGATGATGGTGTAGTAAACAACAGGGTGGAGAGAGTTCCCACTGGAGGAGGAAGTGACTCTGAGGCAGAGCCTTCCCAACCAAGCTCAGGTATGTGAAGATAGCTTCTGAGGGCATGTTCAGTGCTACTCAGCATTGGCATTCAGTTTTGGGAAGTGCTGAGGACTATAGGAAAGGTCAGTTTTAAAATAAAATGCAGATGGTGCATGTTTTTGTTCAATGCAGTAGTGGTAAAAACAGCTCTGTTTTATTTTTGCTGCACTGTAATAAGCTGTGGGCCTTACAGTTTGCTGTTCCTGGGCATGGTTTCTGCACCTGCAGTGGCCCTGGCATGGAATATGGAATTTTTATTTTATTATTTTTTTTTGTGGCTACAGTTTTGTGATAGCTACTAGCTGATGGAAGTCTGAGCTGCCACCAGCTTGTATTTGTAGTCATCACTAGCTATATGACAACACCACATAACAGAGCAGGGAACTGATCTGTTTGAAAACTTTCTTGTAGTTAAAGCTCTTTGTAGCCAAATTGATTCTTCCACTTGGCTCGTTAAATAAACAAGAGCTACTGCCAATGTGAAGGAGAGGAGGAGAATGTGTATCCAGAGGAGGATGGAACAGGCAGGGAACTATTCTACTCTTTTTGGTGGCAGTCATATTTCTTGAAAGCAATTGCAAAACCATCAGCTAAGATGTTTTTATTCAGATAAGAAACATCAACAATCAGACTAATTATCACCATGCAGCTTGCAGACCCACAAAAATAGATACCTGCTTTGAGAAATTGTGCCACCAAAAGAAATAAGTAGTTCTTTTCTATTGGGTCACCAAGGGTTGTCTTTCATGTTTGCTATGATAAGTGTCTCCTTGCCATCCTTGTGTAAAGTAGCAGGCAAAGGGACGGAATCAGCACATCTACTTGAATTTTCTTAATGTTCCATGTTGAAAAAGAATTCTTTTCTCTAAAATGGACAGTGGGTGGAAGCAGTCAGTAATAGTACTGAACTGAACCGTCAGCTTGTAAAAACTGCTGTGGTCAAACTGTTGTTTTGGGTCAGCAGTTTATATGAGGCAGAGTTTTTTAATATCCAGGAGCATCCAGCTCCTGCCCTGTGAGCACAGCAGCACTAACCATGAGAACACCTACAGTTTTACCAGTAGGCTTGTCTTGAAAACACAAGAGTACATACACCGGGCAGGATGATGACATTTTTACATTGTCACTTTTGTAGCCACTCAGTAGAGACTAGATAACAGACTGTCTTTGCCACTGTTAATAAAATTGTGCTTCTTTTGGTTTCTGTCCAGAGATTAGGAGGGAAGGTTCCCTTTCTCCTGTGAATTCTCAAAAAATCACCTTATTGCTGCAGTCTCCAGCTGTGAAGTTTATCACAAATCCTGAGTTCTTCACCGTGCTGCATGCAAACTATGTGAGTAATTACGATTTGCTTTTTCTGAGTCCCAGTACTGTGCCCGAGGCCTTCAGGGAGAATGCACAGTGAATGTGATTTCAGGCTATGATTCTGTTGTCTGTTCCTGCAGTGAGTGAGGTTGTTAACTTTTGGAGCCATGCTCCTGAGGAACCTCACTCAGGGCAACAGAGAGAAGGGAAAAGTTATTAACCCCAGTTTGCACTCTGAAGAAGCAGGTAGGCATAAAGCTGTGAAAGAAATACTGAGCTGAGTCAGAGTAGCTCTTTTACAAAAAAAAGAAAACAAGAATGAAAATGAATTTTCAAACATTAAAGTAATTGTCTTTAATTATTATTATTATTAATAATACAGTAAGTATGTATGTTCTGTTGCAAACCTGATGTGAAGTGGAAAAAGTTTAGTGGTAGGTTCACCATGAGGAATAATGTAGGGAAATCTTAAAAGAAGATGCAGTTATCAAGTTCCAGTCTTGGTTTCCTTATCTTGAATGCAGGCACACATGACTTCTGAATTTTTGGAAAGTGTTCGGTTTCTGGATAGGGGTGTCCATCCTTTTTGAAAAGAAAAGAAATTGAAACCCTTTAAGAGTTATCTCAGCACAGTTTTTAGTTAACGACAACTGTCCAGTTATGACTGTAATGCGTTGTGGAATGAAGCCGTCTGCCCTTCTCCAAGCCTCTGCCAGAGTTTATTGCTCTTGAAATCCTACAAAAGAAGGCATGACTTTACTCGTCTGACATGACCTGAACTATGTTATGAAATGCACATCATTTCTTCCATTGTCGGGGTGATAAATGATGATTTATGTCTGGGAACAATATCATTTTCATTCAGTGTAGTTATTTGCAGAAGGAGCAAATGTTTCTATGGTGGTACAAGAAGCAGTTCACGATTTAACCAGTTTCATTTCTCACTGAAATAAAAAAGTCAAGAGAGGCCTTCAGTTTGAGCTTATAAAATTGTCTTTAATATGGAAGCCATAACAATCTGTTGAAACATCTGTCAAATGGTCATATAGATTCCACTTACACAGAAATAATGACCCACATAACTCCTGGCTTGATGCAGTTGTTACATTTTAACTACATGCCAGCGTTAAAATTTCAAGCTATTAATTATACCAGTGAAGTTGGGACTGGAAAACATTATCCAGCAGTTAGAGGTAAAAGGGAAAGGCTCTCATTACGCAGATACTTTATTTCCACTGAGAGAGAAATCTACATTACATTTTTGGTTTCTGTCGTGCTGATCAGAGTTATTGATCAGAAATTAGATCAAAATATAACTTCTCTAAGGGAGTTGCTGGGAACTCGGCTATTTGTGACCATAAAGATTTCCTGAGTTGTAATCAGGTTGCATATTCAGGGTAGAGATATCTTCTTGATTTTACTACACATACCAATGTTTTACCGTAATTAAGGACCTTGTGCTGCAAGGAGTATTCTCAGCACTACCACAACTATAAACCCTACATAATAAAACTAATACTTGTTAATGTTGTACTGTATTGTAGTGGTAAAAATGCATTAAAAGTACGCAGAAATTGAGAACTCAATGCTTTTGGAGCCAAACTCACTGGACAGATTATATATAGACACACGGGGACTCACTTCAATGGAGACAGAAATTCTCCAATGATCCTTAATTGCTCAAGAAGACAGAGACTATAGAAAGTATTTCATGTAGCATAATGAAAGCTCTAGTGAGTAGTTCAGTCCTTTTGGGTGACCAGTATAACCAGTGCACTTATTTTTTGTCTAGTGAAATGCTCAGAAGGAATGCAGATTTTCTGTAAAGTTTCCTACCCTGCCTTGAACTTTTTCCCTGGATTAAAGATCCAAGAGTGGTGGCCCATGGATGAGAAAAAGTGTTGCCACAACATGTATTTTATGGTAAATAAATACACATTCACAGCAGTCTCTGCACCTTTCTTGGACCATCCAGCCACACAAGCAGACTTTCTGCTAAGTCTGTGAAAGAAATAAAATAGGCACAGCTATATGCAACATGAGTCGGTGGTGTTTCAGCTAACTGTTGTTTTGCAGTGCTTCATGAAGCAGTTTATGTGGAGGGTAACTGTGCACAGTGTAGGGGGATGTTTGGCTTTCTAGATTATATTTCTTACTTCTAAATGTTTGTGCAAAAGAGTTGTTCAATTTAATGCAACTCTCCCAGTATGCGTTTCAGTTCTTTGGACGGATGTCCCAAGAAATAGCTAAATGTCATTTTGACATCAGAACCGTCTTTTCTAACTTCTCTTTTCCATTTCAAAGAGTGCCTATCGAGTCTTCACTAACAGTACCTGCTTGAAGCATATGATTCTGAAGATCCGTAGAGATGCTCGTAATTTTGAGCGCTATCAGCACAACAGAGACCTGGTAAATTTTATCAACATGTTTGCTGACACCCGACTAGAGCTTCCGCGTGGGTGGGAGATAAAAACTGACCAGCAGGGCAAGGTAAGAGAACCAACAAAACAAATCACTTGTTTAACATAGCACATCAGTCTACGTGGTCACTGAAGGTCCCCTCATTCTTGTCTCAAAACTAGTAAAGATTTGAATTAAACAACACCTGCGGCAAGCAGAGCTGTTTCAAAAGCAGAAAAAAGCTTCAGGAAAAAATGTTATAGAGCATAGTTGTAACTTTCTAGCTTTCTGTGGAATATCACACCATATCTAAGGCAGTACTGGACTAAGAAAAGTTTCATCCAGAGTAGAGATCTGTCATGACTGAAAAGTTTGGCTTAGTGCCTGCTTCCGTGAGGCTTTGCTACCCAAAAAGCAGTGTTCCCTAGTAATTTTATTCTCTTCTGCCCTGTTTATCTCATGTCTACTGCATGTAATTCTGAGCTGTGTAGCTTCGGGTATATTCCAAGAGCTGTTCTAAACTTGGCTAAGAAAGTCCTGTCATTTGCAGACACTATCCATGGTCTGTGCCTTAACGGGGGATTCTGACATGCACTTTCTAGCTATTTTCACTGTATGTTGCCGCAGTACTGTCACACTGTCGGCTTTCTTCCAGAAATAACCACTCTACATTGTTCCCGTATATTTCAGTCTTTCTTCGTTGACCACAACAGTCGTGCTACCACATTCATAGATCCCAGGATCCCACTGCAGAATGGTCGTCTCCCCAATCACCTGACTCACAGGCAGCATCTTCAGCGACTTCGTAGCTACAGTGCCGGAGAGGTAACCCTGCCAGTATCAACACTGATCCCTTTTCACAGCAGTCAGTTTAAAATGCATCGAAACAAAGTTCTTGTGGATTTTTATCTTCTAAAGAAGAGTTCTTTTCTTTCTGAAGTGTTTCTGTGAAGGGTTTCTGTGAGCGTTTGCTGCACAGTGAAATGATGGCAAAACAGATTTTAAAAGAAGAATCCATGTTTGACATCCTTGTCTTGCTTTAGTAAAGACAAGCCACTTATTATTTGTATACTTGTAGACTTCAGCAGCTTTACATCTTTCTTCATTCTCCACTGTGACACTGTGCTCTGAAGAGGCATACTCCCTAGCAGGTGCAGTAAGGCATGTTAAGGTTTGCTTCCCTCACCTTCAAATCATGCTAAACAGTCTTTTGTATGTTTCATGGACATGGCTTCTGTCACTGAGTAGCGTGGGCAGAGGGGCACGTTCATAAATCCTGGTTGTGTTTTACGGAGTTAAGAAGGAAAGAGTAACAGTAATCAGATTCTTTGTAAGTTGAAGATTTGTGAAGATTGTGGCTGAATGTGAGTAGATATGCATAAGGGCCAGAGGATCTTCTTCTTGCACTAAATCATCAGAAGAAGCACTTGTGAAATTAACATTGAAATTTGTTGCAGCAGGACTAGTCTGAACACTTCCCACTAGCAAAGGAGCTTAGAATCAAGAGCTCATTGAAGTGTGAGCTCAGTACTTCAGAACCAAGGGCAGGCGTGATGTAAGTAGCTTTGCTGGAGTTTTGGAATTTTGTGTGAATGCAGCAAAATCTTTTCTGGAAATTGAAGTGCATCAGTGTCTCTTTCAGTCCTATCTTCCCTCTGCCAGCAGCCTGCACTGTGATGTTTTTATTGTGACTGATTCAAGTGATATGAATGTGAAAGTCACATATGTGATGATCCATATTTCTGCTTATACTTTCCCGAGGCTTGCTTACAGATTCATCTAGTCAAGGACAGATACACTGCTGAGCTACTTAGCCAACCTCACCCAAGAAGTACACTCAGTTCTGCAAGTGGTCACAGGACTGGCAAAAATGAAATGTCACATACAGGGAAGAGAGTGAAAAGAGTAATGAAGTAATGACTCTGAGGAAACATGTAACCTGTTCATCAAGGGCACTGATTTGGCATGATTAGTTAATGAAGCAGGACCTTCTGTCTAGGCAGCTATGAGTGTTAGTACTTCCACTGCCTCAGTGGCCCGGGTCTCATGGTGCTTATGCACCTTTGTCATAGCCATTAGCTTCCCCTCTGGGAATATTTCTTCCTACCATTGATTTCCAAGGACTTTGAATCGGTGCCTGAAAGCCAGTTATGAAGAAAAGATTCAAATCTTTGTAACTTGGCCCATCAAACTACATGTTCTGTGCTGTTTCTTCACAGTATGTTTGAATAAGCTTTTGTCCTATAAATCACAGAATTGCAGGGGTTGGAGGGGACTTCAAGAGATCATCGAGTACAATTCCCCCAGCAAAGCAGGTTCCCCACAGTAGGTCACACAGGTAGGTGTTTGGATGGTTTTGAATATCTCCATCAAAGGAGACTCCACAGACTCTCTGGGCAACCTGTTCCAGTTTTCCATCACCCTTCCTTTAAAGAAGTTCTTCCCCATGTTTGTGTGGAACTTCCTATGTTTGAGTTGTTTAGAGTTTTAGACCGTTGCTCCTTCTCCTATTGCAACACAGCACCAGGATGAGCCTGGCCTCATCCATTTGCCTGTAGATATTTATAAACATTAATTAGATACCCCCTCCACCTTCTTTTTCCCAGGCTGTACAGACCCGGAGTACTCAGCCTTTCCTCATATGAGAGATGTTCCAGGCCCATAATCATATCTGTGTCCCTCCACTGGACTTCTTCCGGGAGATCCCTGGCTTTTTTGAACTGGGGAGCCCAGAACTGGACACAGTATTGTAGATGTGGACTCACCAGGGCAAAGTGGAAGAGGGGGATCACCTCCCTTGACCTGCTGCTATGTTCTTTTTGATATACCACAAGATTCCATTGACCTGTGCTGCAAGGGCACACTGCTGGCTCACGACCAGCCTGTTGTCCACCAAAGCACCCAGGTCCTTCTCCACAGAGCTCCTCTCCAGTAGGTCATAGCTTAACCTATGCATCTGCTTATTCCTTCCCAGGTACAAGACTCTGCACTTACTCTTGTGGAACCTCATCAGGTTCCTCCTTGCCCAACTTTCCAATATGTAGGAATCATATCCATAGGATCACACGTGGGACTTCATCCTGGCTGTGTCTCAACTATCTTCAGTCTAGCTGGTTTTTTTGTTTAGCAGGTAGTGTGGCCTCTGAAATCTGTCACCAAGATGGTATGAAGGACCAAGAAAGATGAGTGCCAATCTTGAGCATACCGCACAGATGCCAGATGAACAGGAAGGAGAGCAGAGCAGTGCAGCTTCAGTCGTGATTCCTTGTGAATGCCAGAGAGGGCATAGAAATGAGCCGGGGTCTGCCCAAGTGCCAAAAGGAGTTGCTGAGTGTTTCTCTGGACTTTCCAGAGACTTTGCAATCTAAGTAGGACTACAGGGAATGCCTTCAAGTTGCGCCAGGGGAGATTCAGGCTGGATTTTACAAAATTCTACTACTCTGAAAGAGTGGTCAGGCACTGCAATGGGCTGCCCAGGGAGGTGGTGGAGTCACCGACCCTGGAGCTGTTCAAGGTATGTTTGGACGTTGTGTTGAGGGACATGGTTTAGTGAGATCTATTGGTGATGGTTGGACAGGATGATCTTACAGGTCTTTTCTAACCTTGGTGATTCTGTGATTCTATGATTCTGTGAAACAGCAGGTAACAATCATAGGTAAATTACAAGGGGGGAATGGTTTTAAGCTCAAGTAGTGAAGGTTTAGATTGGATGTCAGGGGGAAGTTTTTCACAGAGAGAATGGTGAGGTGGTGGAACAGGCTGCCCAGAGAGACTGTGTAGGCTCCATCCCTGGAAGTGTTCGAGACCAGGTTGGATGGGGCCCTGGGAAACCTGATGCAGTACCAGATCTGGATGTTGGTGACCCTACATGTGGCAGGGGGGTGGAAATGTGATGATCCTTGGGATCCCTTCCAACCCAAGCCATTCTGTGATTCTATGATAGCTGAGCCCAAATGGGAAAAAAAGGAATAGACCAGCTTCACATAATTATCAATTGCTTTGAATTGTGTAATCGTGAAGAATCGGTCATGGTTCTAAGAAATTATAGCCACAGTACTCAGCAGTAGACAAAAAAAAATATATATAAGGTCTGGAATTCTAATTATCCTAACGAAGAACTGGTATTGCAAGAACTGGATGTTGGAAGTAAAATCTAACCAATTTAACTGAAATAAGGCAGAGTTGAAATTCAGTGAGAAGAGTTATCCATAAGAACTGATCTACATAGCTCTTGCATCTCTATTTGTTCATACTGTCAGGCCAAAACTCAGTGCTGTTGTGAAGGATGTACTCCATGCAAAAGCCAGTTTTGTCTTTGTCATGATTCCAGCCCAGTTCGTCCTAGTTCTGTGACTAATGGGCAGGAAGGGACCCGTGGACCCATGCCCTGGAAAAAAAAAGGAAAAGGAGGTATGGAAAAGATAGGGAGATGGGCCCAAAGGAGGAAAACAGTGGCAGCGAGCTAAGGGAGAAAACTAATTTACTAAGTAAGATAACAGAATATGAGGTTACAAAATAAGATACAAGTGGAATTGAAGCTAATAAATCAAATAAAATGGGAGAGTGTCCAAAAACTGAATACATTACTCTAATGCTGTAGGTGAGACAACTAAGGAGCATGCATTGCAGAGACGGGCAGAAAGAGATAGTTCCATGACTCCCAGTCAGTTTTATCCTTCCCTTGAACAGAAAACAGAAACGGAATAATGAAGTCTTTTGGGAGCTGGAATTCATTCTTCTCTTCTGGGACAGGTAACCAGAACTATCGACAATCCTCAGAACTGCAGCATTAACTCTTTGACTCAAAGTACACTACACAGTGTTACGATGTAGAATACCAGTAATAAAAATCATAAAACTATGACAGCCTTCCCATCAAATTACAGATTTCTCTGGCTAAATGTAGCGCGGTGATTAGGTTGTGGTGATCATGTAACCATTGGCTGATCAGTGGTGATCAGTGGTCATTGGCTCCCCCTTCTGTGACATCTGTGAATCTTACAAGTCTTTCCAGTTTATCAAAAGTTGGCCTTGACTGTTGCCTAATGATCTGTGGTATTGAATTGAATACCTCACATCACAAATAAATAACTGTTTCAATATTCCGTATATGCTTTTAGGATTTATTCATAAAATTAAAGCATAAAAAGAAGTTTTCTCAAATGTGGCAGTTTGCTTTGCGTTGCTTTGCTTTGTGGAAAGTAATTTCGTTCTCAGTAGAGAACAGAAAGCAGTCAGTTTCTGTCTCAGGCTGTCTATTGCTTTCAAAGCTTATCCAACCACTAAAAGGTCAAGCAGAGACTCAAACCACTGCTTCTAACTTCATCTGTATGTGGTGAGTGGGCTGTGTTGTTTATTTAAGGAAAAAAAAATCTGCATATAATTATCCCCATCTCCCTCTTCCAGGAAAACATCTATTTCATAAATTATTCTTTAATATTTTGTCTGTTTGAATTTTTCTCCTAAATAAATGACCTCTGTAAAAGTTTTGATGTCCATCTGTATAAATTTTTGATGTTAAATGGCATCATATACTAATTAGTTTGACAAGAATGCTATTGAGGCTTGCGTGAGCACCTCCTTAAGGTCTTCAATCTTTAAGAGAGAAGAGGTTGTTGATGGAACTCTTGGTTACCTAATTTTTGAATGAAAACTTTCAATTCTCTCTCTGATATTTTTTTTTCTGCAGTACAAATCACTATGATGGAATGGTAGAGAGTTTAAAGACAAAAGAGGAAGAAGTAAGCATGCATAACGAAGCGGCAATAGTTCCTGATTAGTAAGAAAGACTGAGGACATACAAAGATGTAGCAGTATATAACTTTCCTTACTGACCCAAACCACAGAAAGCAAGTAGGAGGACTCAAACAGCAGGAGGCTCTCAAATCCAGCAGTGATATAAAGCCCAGGAAGTGATATTATATCATTGAAAGGCTCTGTGATGGGGCTGGAGACTCCACTCTGGTTGCATGATCTCAGAATCTATTACAGTGCTGTTAAACCCAGTCTATAAATCTATCAGTTTACCCTGCATTAGATGAACCCAATTACAAAGTCTTTAGAAGGATTTATTTTCTTTTAATTGGAGAATAATATGCTAATCTAAATTAAATTATTTGATTAGAAAGTCAGAGCAGTCAAGGCAAGTGTAATTAAATACTAAAATGGAGCAATCAATTGCGCTGTATTAACTAAAAGATTGGAAAGAGGAGTACTAACTAAACTGAAGGTAATTAGACAGCTAGGATTTTTCCTGTTGTTTTGCCAGAGAAAAGTTGTTTAGAGGTGTAAATGCGCAAAGACTAGGATCCAAACATAGCATTAGCAATGTCTTATGATGGTGATACAGAGAAGTACAGCACCACACAGTGTGTGCAGTTTATTCTGCTAAGGTACCGACAGAACTGGATTCTGTTTGACTTTAATCCAAAGTAGGGAAGAGGTGAGTGAAGGTTTCCCTTCATTAGCTCTATCCACATTTCCTTTCAAAATCCCCGTCTCAGGAGTGTGCTTTGAGGCAGCTCAGATAGGTTAGCAAACAGAAAAGACAGAATGAGTTGACATAAGGAAGAGAATTCAGCCCCAAGCTGTGCAGAGGTACTCTGCAGTTGCCATGTGACAATCATGCTTATTTTTGTTATAGACAGGGTTTTAATTCTTCAGTTACCCCTTCCCCTAACCTTGTTCCTACCCTTCTGGTCGTTATATCTGTGTGTACCAGCAAGGGCATGGGATTTCTATATTTCAAGCATGAGGTGAGGAGCAGCTGTGCCCGGAAGAGCTCCAAGCCCACTCTGGCTATGGATTATAGGGAAACATTTGCTGCTCCACCTCCTCCTCCTCCCATAGCATAGAGTGAATGCTATGAAGGCCACATTGTGTCTGCCAGTTTGGATGCCTGGGTCAAAGGGCAAAAGCTGCCTGAGCTAAACTTACGGTGTCTGTTGGCCCATGAGGAGGATGTGAGATGGAGACCTAGGAAGAAGGAGAGAAGATTTAGCTCAGCACAGAGGAGTTGTGTATTTGGGCCAAGACTTAGAGAGTGTCCCTGTGAGAGCAGAGTACACCACAAGGCTATTGCTCTGTAGGGTTGAGGAGGAGACAAGACTGGTTTCACAGCCAAGGTTTTCATTACGCTCATAGAGCTTTTAACAAAAACTAGATGCAGTTTAAATTGCATCAGTCCCTGTGGCATTCGTTGCATTGCAGTTAGTACACTGTATGGGATGTGTCTGAAAGTTCAGTCATAAGTTGCCTGTTTTTAAAAGTGAAAGGGATTGGACCAAGATTAGCACATAAGCCCATTAAGAACTGCAGGCTTGACTGTTCTCCCTGACACTGGAATAACTCTCTTGTAGCCAGCTGATGTATACTAGCATAAAATGGGTACGAGCACAATCATAGCTGAATCATGGATAAAAATGTTCACTGTGCACTTTCACAAGTGTTGTGTTTTTCAATTACAGTATGTTTAATCAGAATCATCAAGTTCTTTTATTGTTTAGCCTGTGTGTTGTCAAGTATGAAGTACAGTGACTGGCATCTTGTTACACATAAACTTTTTATTCTTTATGTGCTCCAAAGGCAACTTGCCAGTCACATTTAGCTTCTCAGTTTTCATTTATGTCCAGCTGGAAGACCTGGCATTTGGCCACAGTACTAAAAATGGATTGGCACTACTTGCTTGGATGCAGAGCTAAGCATTTAAAATATTGGAGTAGGGGCAGTTTCTTCCTGAACTGCTTGCCAAGTGCTGCAGTTTGTGCAGCAAGAAGGAAGTTGCCATCATCCCAGTAGAATGACAATTGGAATCCATACACATCTTGTCCTGACACCGAATTTTTAGCAGTGATAAAAACTGTTGGCTTTCCTGTGACCACATTTTGGAGGAACACATGTGTGCGAGAGGTGGGCTCCCCTCAGTTTGTACAATCCCACGTATAGTTACATAGCAAGTAATGACATACTGAAGACAAATTGCTGTTATTGTAAGGCTTTCAGTATCCTCAGATCTAAGAGTTTTCCCACCTTCTAATGTATCTGCCTTCCTGAAATGAATCCCTCTTCCAGATACTGTGTTTAGGACAGCGGCATTCTTGAAGTCAAGTCTCTCAAAGAAGTAGCAGTGATAGATTTCCTCTTTATTCCTCTTTTTTTATCTACTTTTCGGATTATGGGTTTTTTTTTTCAGCATATACAATTCAGTATCTGTTTCTGGTTATGCAAGTTAGGCAAAAGCCCTTTTCTGACCTTTGCTCAGCGCAGTTATATCTCCCTTGTATTATTCCAATATTAAATATTCTTTCAACAATACAGAGAGAATACGTGTAGTGTTGTGGGTTGTTCTTTTTTTTTTTTTTTTCAAATTAATGTTGCTGTAAAAATCTTGACAATAAATACAGTTACAAGGTACTGTATAGTATGGTAGGGTTATTATTTTTACTTACAGAGAACACCATCACTGTAAAGCCTTTACTAACCTGCATTTACTTCTGGATTCCATTGCCTTCACTGTAGCATAGAAGAGGTGTGTTATCTGAGGATGACGGTGTCGCTTCTTCTGGGAGCACAACATTACCTGATTTTTTTAAGCTGACTGGAGTGTAAAACTATAATTTTCATGTAGACTTCCTATCCCTCGGTCAGTCAGCGTCATGGACCATTCTGAAAGTCACAAAAAAAGATGAGGCACATTTTTATTAATTGACATGCTGCCGATTGCCATTTGACCATTCTTGCCCTTTTCTCCTTTGTTGTAGGCCTCTGAAGTCTCTCGGAACAGAGGAGTTGCTCTGTTGGCCAGACCAGGCAATAGTCTTGTAACAGCTATTCGAAACCAGCATCATTATGAGACATTACCTCTGGGTAAGCCAAGTTTCCCTTTTCAATGCAGAACTCACAAAAAGGCATTTTAGCACAACTTGTTGATCACATGCGCAGCTCCATGTTGTCCCTTGTTTCACTAGCAGTGCCGTCAGTTGGCCTCTGCATCTACGCAGTAGCGCCCAAAAGGCCCCCTCAGTGGTAAATAAAGCCTCTGTATTACTTTTTTTCCTTTTCTAGCTTACAATGACAAGATTGTTGCATTTCTACGCCAACCCAACATTTTTGAGATGCTGCAAGAGCGTCAGCCCAGCTTGGCCAGAAACCATGCACTCAGGTACTGCTTTGTTTCCACGCTGCTGACACCAAGTTCCATAAATTATTTGCTGTAGTGTAAAATGTAAATTCTACTAACTATTGCAAAAAAAAAAAAAAAAAAAAAGATGAACTTGAATCCTATCCAGAAATGTCACTCTTAAGTAGTACTGAATAGCAGAAATTATCTTCATCTACAGTTAATCACCTTGCTTTTCAGAAGATAGCGTTATGGTCTTCATGGGAGTGAACAGGAAAAAGACAGTAATTTCTGTAGAAGTAGGATTTTACCTTGTGGTCAGATTTATACTCAAACCATGGACATAGTCATTCTAGATTTTGTACGCAGCAACATTATGAAGTGCTCCTATCTTTACTCTTTCTCATAGCTTAAAGTAGTCCTTTCCTAAGTAATTAAACTACATCTCTGTTTTTATTACACCCATTTCTTTTCTATTAGGTGTAAAAAAAAATCAGAACTGAAAGCCAATGCAATTTAAAATTCATTTAATTGCAAAAATTAGATTAATTGTTTTGGCCTAGAATCTGAGCTGGTGTCAGTCAGTCTCAGCGATACCAGTGTACACCAATACAGAGTTTGGCCCAGTGATTTAGTTTGCTCTGTACAGAGAAAAGTCCAAGTAGGGACATGGTAAAGAAGTGAAGGAGGAGCAACAGAAGAGCCTTCAAGATCTTGTTGCCAGCTTTCTGCTGATAGCCCTTCTGACTCGTAATTTACGTATGAGAGCCAGATAAAGAGTTCTTTGGGTGTAAGGATTAGACTTGCTTCCTGGAGGAATTAATACATGCGAATCAATTGAGACCGAAAGAATGAAAACTTCTGCTTGTATTCAAGATGTACGTTTCTGTAACTGAGCATTTTTTTATCTTCACCATCAAATTATTCCAGGCTGTCTTTTTTCCTCAGCTGTAATTCGAATTCTCATTTCTCAGAGAACAGATGATGGTTTTATCTCCTTTTGAGCAGAGAACAAAATTAACTAGTGATAGGGACTATGCAGCTTAGCCAGCTCATAATGAGATTTGTAACAGGATATTGAGCCCTTTGCCTCCAAGTCATTGCTTTGATTGTAGCTTAGGTTAGAAGTAATCCAAAACTACTATCTAATGCTCATATAGCAGACCTTAAGCAAACTCCTAGGTGGCATATGGCCATCTTTTACAGGGCTTGACTCTGTCCCAGCCAGAGAAGTACATCCTTGACTTGAGATAGAATCTCTTCACTTGATTTTACAATAAATATTATTGGATACTGGTGTGTTACGGAAACATGCTGGCAGACTGGGATGTAGCTCTGTGTTTTTCATGGGTCTGACCTACTCTTGGGATCCCATCCCATGCTATCCATCCTTGTTAATATTCATTTTACGCAGCAAAATGCATGATTTTGTACATGCACCATGTAATTTCTTTGTTTATCAATCGATATCAAGAATATTTTAGTGTGGTTTTTATCAGCTAGAATGGGCAGAGGTACAGGAAGTGGTGCTATATGAAATTCTGTTAATGAAGGGTGATACGGTTTAAGGTTGTAACCTTAAACAAGAAGTCTGTCTGTCAGTGACGGTAGCTATCATGTTACACATGGGCTTAGAAGGAAAAGAATTATTTTGTTTTCTAAAATATGGTGTAATATCTCTAGCTTTAGGATCAAGCAACTGAGTGATATGAATAGATTATTTTTTGCTAGTTTGTTAGTGTGATTAGCAAATTAACCCGGCAGTTAAGATGTCTGCCATTTTTGAAAAGAGAGAAACAGGAACTGGCAAAAACACCAAGGAGTGATAATTTTATATCTGCCTCATGTTTTGACCGTGGCATGTGCTCGTCACCTTTTTTTTCTTTGTCTTCTTGTCAGTAATATTATTTATGTTTCAGGGAGAAGATCCATTATATTCGGACAGAGGGTACACATGGGCTTGAAAAGTTGTCCTGTGATGCAGATTTAGTAATTCTGCTGAGGTAATCAATTTGATCAAAAGCGTAGTGTTGTTATCTATTGTACCAGAGAAAGTATCTGTCTCTTTCCCAGCATAATTGAAAAGATTTTTTTAAATCTTCCAGACCATTTATAAGATTCATTTTTACTGAGAGTCACTCAAAGTAATTCAGCCAGTGTCTATCATTCCATTCTTAGTTCCTGGAAGGCAACCTCCATCAATGCAGTCCATCTACAATCAGCTCAATCATTACAGCTGTTGCCATGAAGAAGTAGATAAAAACAATCAGGTTATTTTATGTTTTATTTGAAGTTGTTGTTGGGTTTTTTTTTTTTTCAAAAGGAAAAGAACCCTCTTTTTTCACAGTACAAGTAAATAATGTAACTTCTCATAAAATTGCTAGTTTTAGTATAGTGGTGCTGTCCATACACACAAAGCCACGTCTCGCAGATGAAACACTGTAGTACAGTGCAGTAAATGTTGTTTGGGTAAAAAGACTTGTATTGGGACTGGGGAGCTTGATTTTTAAGTGCTAACTACTACTGTTAAGCACAGTTAAAGACTTTTTCATGTCGTCTTGAGTTTACATGGAAAACGTTGCATTATCTTATGTGATGAATGTGTACTAAACCTCTCTCTCTTATCGCTTTTTACATGCAGCCTTTTTGAAGAAGATATCATGTCCTACATACCACTCCAGGCCGCTTTCCATCCTGGTTACAGTTTCTCCCCTCGCTGCTCACCTTGTTCATCACCCCAAAATTCTCCAGGTAAGGGAATGGAAAAAATAACTCAAAATCTTGCAGTTATGGTATTTGTTCTAATAAATACAAAGGAACAGATGGAGAACCAGCATAAATGGTTAACCTGCTAATTCCAGTGCCCACTCCAAATTTGACCCACACTGCTTTTTTGCTGGATCAGTTGTCATTGCTGTTACATGTCTGTTGAAATGTTAACAGTAGCTGGAGCACACAGATCAGGAATTCAGTAGCTAGAGCACACAGATCCGGAATTGCTCATTCTGAAGAATGCATTGTGCTGCTTTTCATATATTTGGAAAGGATTAAGAAAAAAAGAGAATAATTTGCTCCAAATATAACTTGCCGATGTGGAAGCTCATTCATGTTTTGTGACAAGAGCGAAGAGCAACATCCAAATCAAAGGCTTATTTCAGTACTCCCAGTACTCCTATAGAGTTAACTCTCCTCCAGTTTATGTTCCAAATACTTCACCTCTTTCCAAGACTCATCTGTTTTAAGACCTGATGGAATCATCTTGATCATCCTGTTTGACCTCCCATGTCAAGAACTTAGGTTTGACAGGAAACATATTTTCCAGGAAGACATGGTGTCTGAGAAGGTTATTTCCAGCTGCGGTATGTCTCTGTAGTTATTGTTTATGCTATAGAAATTTGAGGAGCTGATTTCTCCATTTTGCCAAGATATACAATTCCCACTGCAGTCTCAGTGCACATCTGTGTCCAGTGGTCATTTTGAGAGAAATTTACAGAAATGTGATCTGAAGAAATCCATTTTTGGCTGAAGTTTGAAATCATCCATTTAAGTTATCTGATTTCAATCAAAATTATCGGACAAGAGATGTCCAAATCTCAGAGGTGGCTATGCAAAACTTGATTTTCTTTTATGTGAAGAACTTAAATGCTGAGCCTCTGTCTCCAAGGAACCAGTGTTTTGTTAGGATGCCCTTTTGTCATAAATGAGTTTGAACATCATTGTAAATAAATGTAGCTCCTCTCCTCTACATCAGGACAGATCAGAAACAAGTCTCCTGCAAGACAAAATCTAGATACTTGGCAAGAGCCTGGCTTACAGAAACGCACCGATCTTTCTATGTTTTTGTGAAAAGACAAGAAGTGCTAATACTAATTTGAATGAGAAAGGAAAGTGGGATTTCATGGATCCATTCTTTGACATGATCCATGACTTCTTCCCGTGGCATGGCACTTGTTCAAACAAAAGGACTAATCAGCCACTTCAAAAATGTAGACTTCAAGACAAAATAGATCCCAAATTACTGAAAATCTGCTGTATGTGTGAACCATAATAGGAAACTGTCCCATTTCTTGCTGATGGAAATCCTTCTTGGTGCCACAAAGGGTTTTTGTGTTGATGACTGGAAGTGTTTAATACACAGTCAGATTAACTCTGGGAAACCTGATTCTCAGTTTGGCTGGGGTGCTAGGCTCCAGATAGAAGTGATGCTTTGAGCTCCAGAGGTTTAATCCAGCCAAGTAAGGAGATCTGCTATACAATGCAAAGGAGAGAGATCTCTTAAAAGTGCAAAAGGAAAAGAAAACAAATGCCAGGGACTGTGAGTGGGAGTCATGCATGTCAGTCTTTCAGTCTTGCCTTCTGATCCTTGCATTTCAATTCAAGTCAATCACAGTTACAGGCTCAGGCAACACAAAGGCATGCACACACAATGCCAACTTAATTTAACTGTTCTGTTAGTGAAGAAGATGTAGGTCCTGGAAGTCATCAAAATCACTGAGTTATAGGAGCTCTATTAATGCCAGGTAGAGTAGAATTAATACTGAATGTATTAGTGTAAGAAGTTCCTAATGTGTTAGCAAGTTGTGTCTGGAAACATCGGCTGCATGATTTGGAAGAATTTAAAAATCGTTGAAGTTTAGAGTGCTGTTTTTCCACCAGGCCTGCAGCGAGCAAGCGCAAGAGCACCCTCTCCATACAGGAGAGATTTTGAAGCCAAACTACGCAATTTCTATCGAAAACTTGAAGCCAAAGGATACGGACAAGGTCCAGGTAAAATTAAGTAAGTATTATGACAGGTCACTCAAATAGTCTAACATGGTCTAGCGTTGTCTTTAGTGATTATCCATGAATGAGGGCACTAACTGATAGGGAGTGGGAAACACACCAGAGATTGGATTTCATATGTGAACCATCGGGATCTGATAAGAGCAAGAGAATGAAAAAATTTTATGTCTTACAGATTTATATTCTCTCACCGACCTGTTTAACAGGGGTGTTGATATTCCTTCTTATAATTCACTAGTAGGAAAATCATCTGTTCAGGCAGTTGTCCATGGCAGTGAACTATAAATTGTTACCAGCTATTTCACTGTAATAATGGAGCAGCTCCAAATCCTTTGGATCTACTTATTAATAATTCAGGACCAGAATATGACCCTACAGAAGTCATCCCATCTATGTGGTTTCAACTTCAGGTAGTCCTTTGTGTTGGTGGCCCTAGTGGATTTGAACTAGAGAGATTTCTGCCTCTCTTTATATGTTTTGGGGATCATTGTCTTAGTAGCTGTGGAGTTGGCATCCTAGACAGCTTGGTAGTTAGCTTGAGACTCTGTACCTACTTGTATTTGATCAAGTCATCCTACTTGGCTAAAAGACTCTATGTTTCTAAGGTATTTCCTGGGCATCTGGTTGAATTCATGCATCAGGTTGACTTTTTACTGAATCACATCTGTTATGGGGGAAAAATAATCCCTAAAACTAAGCAATTCATTCCAGGCAAGCATCATCATCAAAATATTCTTACAGACCTGGGGAGTCCCAGCCATTAGTTATCCCCTTCAGTGTAATGCTAAGAGAGTCCCAGGCAGAATTAAACACATTTCAGTGGGTTTGTCTTAAGAAGTCCATTACATGATCAAGAAAGATTTCTTGCACAGATGATATTTACGAGCACTATTCATTAAGTTGTTCCAGAAGCTGGCAAGGGAGTGAAAGATGTGTTGTATAAGCAAAGGGTGATATTCCCCTT
Source organism: Callipepla californica brunnescens (assembly GCA_023055505.1). Lineage (NCBI taxonomy): Eukaryota > Metazoa > Chordata > Aves > Galliformes > Odontophoridae > Callipepla > Callipepla californica. The sequence goes on along the minus strand of JALIRH010000048.1, from coordinate 219,830 downwards.
GCTTACCCTGCTACAGAAACAGTAATTCCGTAGACATTCACTGGATTAAATCCAGAAAGAGTTTGGGCCAGTCCCAGAATGCTGTGGCCACATGCACGCAGGTAACTCACAGACCCCTCTACCACACCAATTTGTATGCAGGAGGTGCAGAGAGCAGAGGGTGTTAGCAGCAGAGCAACACTTGGAACCTCATCAAGGAGTTTTGTGAAGGAATTTGCATTTGAAGCACGCGGAAGGCCTAATGAAAGAACTCTTGAAAACCCATACTAGTCAGGTAGATCTACAACAGTGGGCACAACTTGGTTTAGCTTCTCTGGGATTGAATCTCTTTCTTTACCAGCTACTCTTTACCTTCAGGCTTACAGACTCGCACAAGATTCAATCATTGTCTCTCTGTTTCTGCCTCCGTTTGCAGGTTAATTATACGACGTGACCACTTGCTGGAAGGCACCTTCAACCAGGTGATGGCATATTCACGCAAGGAGCTCCAGCGAAACAAACTTTACATCACATTTGTTGGCGAGGAAGGGTAGGGAACCACTGAATGGTTTGAAGTAGCTGTTATGTTGCAAAACATAGAGTTGACAAAGGCTGAGCCTTCATTTATGCGTTGTTTGTGTTTTAGTTTTTTTTTACTTCTGTGTTAATGATCCATCTTAATTAGACCAAACATTTGTTAAAAGTCAGAATAGCAAAAATTCTTCATTTTCCTATAGCACTTAGATGACTTAAAGTGACAAATTAATTTAAGTGGCTAAATGTGATGTCACCTTGTTGCCATAAATATTGAGACTGGATGGAAGACAAAACTGAACTACAGGCCCATGGTTATACATTCAATCACTCTCAAGATTAAAATTAGTGAAAAAGACTTTACCCATTTATGTTACCCTTACTCTAAAAAATGAATTTAGTTTTGTTTCAAATGTTTTTGCTTTGCGTGCCATCCAGTGAACATTCTTATTTCACGTGAACTTCATGTTTCTGGCTAAAGTGAGAAAGTTTAGTCATAACAGTTTGACTCACCCAGCTGAAAAATGAAAGCATTAGAATTCTCTTGAGAAGATCTTTCCTCAGGAGACTTTGTGCCAGCCTTACAAACCCCAGAACTATGCACAAATGATTAAAGCAAGCCGCTGACCGTTTGTTTCTGAATCTGAAGTGAACTTTTCAAAGGTTCCCCCAGATCACCCAAAGAGGTACATTTTAATTGGAGCTTAATCCATATTCTTCTTAATGGAGAAACCACTGTGCATGTTTCCAGTGTTCCTTGTAACAGAGGCTTGAAATTATATTTTTAATAGCTTTGTGTGTAAAGTTTCACTTATTAAAACCAAACAAATAAACAAAAAACAAGCGAACAAAAGATAGGTTTTCCATTACAAAAGTACCAGAGCAGCAAAGCTCTGGGTTCTCGGTGTCCAGTAACCACTGAAACTGTCAGCTCTGAGATAGCATGTCAAGTGGAGAGCTTCTGAAGAGCTGAGTTTGTTCAGAATTATATTAGGTCCATTGGAAAATAAAAGTAGTGAATCTTAAAGAGAATTACTTAGTTAGGTCAGTGTAAGGAGTTTTTTTAACTCTTACTTAGTGTACTCCGTGGAATCAGTATATCTAATAGAGGTAATCTTTTACTGATGATTTTGTCACTGACTTGCAAGTAAAGCATAAACATGCAAAATACCTCATTTTGCATTTCTGGATCAGCATTCTGGAATGCTTACACTGGCCAAAGTTGTGTTATTTTCTCCACATCTGTATTAACTTTTATTGTGTGTGGCAAAGTATCCTCAGGAGAAATTATAAACCAGTCTGATTTGCAAATTCATTCATTTTTTACTGATTCATTTACATCAGAAGATACAGTCTTCCTGACTTTCTGATGTTTGATGCTAATACGAGTTCTCTTAGAGGGACTCCCAAACTTGGCCATTCCCTACTGAATAGTTGATGCTGTATGGACACATGATGCTGTATTTCAAATTTAAAATGGCATTGAAAATGAACTATGAAGCTTTATGATGAGTTAATGTGTTGACGGAAATTCAAGGCCTTTTCTGGAGGTTTATAAATATAAGCAGGTGTTGTTCACGGTTCTTTACTCCAGCCATCATCAGGATTGCCCAGTACAGCGTCCATTGAACCAGATCTGTTATGTGGTTAGCACTAATAGTTCAAGTGGGGTTATTACTATCCCCTTTTGCTTTTATATGTTTAATCTTACTCACATGATCTCAGATCTAAAGCTGCTGAAGGGGAACACTAGTGAGCCTCCAAACGTAAAGCAGAGAAGGGTGGAACTGCTTGCTCAATGTCATCTCCATTGTTGCCCAGACCAGTCATTCAAACTCTTGTGATGATGCTTCCATAACTTGAAATATATTACAAAACATTCTGATCCAGCTGCAGTTTTCAACTTGTTTGACATTTGTTGAGTATAAGGAACAACGTTCGCCTTAATAAATCCATCACAATCGAGATTAATTCATTCATGATGACTTTTTGTTTGTTTGTTTTCAGTTTGAGATAACTGGAAATTGATTTAAAATTTAAATTGAAAAAAATGCTCACTCTTCAGAGCAAAATCAAACACAACTTAAGGTGTACCACCTATGTTTGAAACTATAAGAAATCTGGAAGAACTTGGATGAAATAACTGACGAATCACCGTTCCATTTTAAAAGAGTTTGTCTGAGACTTGGGCTTCCTCAGTATTGACCTTTAGGTCATGTACTCTAAGAGGTCATAACGGGATGGATTGTATCTTCAGGAGTGGGGAAGTAGGATCAATTTTTGCTTCTGTCTGAGCTGCCTGAGAACTCAGATGCTCATAGGCAGTTCAAACCCACTTGCTAAAAAGCAGGAGAAGAGTCTTTGCCCTCTGCTCTCTAGGCTCTAGAATCAAGTTCTAGGAGAGGAACTTTATCACGTTAGAAACACTTCATTGTGCAGAGATAGTTATTAGCAGCCAGTGTATGCAAAAACAAGGAGATCTACTCAAATGTGAATGAGTCTCATTTTTTGTGTTTTTAATTTTTCCTTTTCAGGCTGGACTACAGCGGCCCCTCTCGAGAATTCTTTTTCCTTCTGTCTCAGGAGCTCTTCAATCCCTACTACGGTCTGTTTGAGTATTCAGCCAATGACACTTACACTGTTCAGATCAGCCCCATGTCTGCCTTTGTTGAAAATCACTTGGAATGGTAAGCACATTTTATGCAGAACTGAGCAATCCTTTTAGAGCAGTTCAGAAATAGAAGTGCCAAAACACAAAAGCTGTCAGTTTAGACTAGACTGCATACAAGTGTCACTGCTGCTGTTGGGAAGAAGTGAGAGGTAGCCTGGGAGATGAAAGAGAAGGTGTAAGTGTAAATACAATAGTAAGGCTAGAAAAAGGAATTGTGATTGGATACTCTTATTCAGATGTTCTAGTTGTATTACTTGGGACTTGATGTTTTGTTCTTCTTCGTGAATGTGAAAAGGATGGGAGTAAGGGTTCTGCTCTCCTGGATCCTTTGCTAAGAATATCATGTGTGGTCTTTTAGTACATCAAGCAGCTTAGTGCTTGCAAGCTATGCAGTGCTCTCTAAGAGCCTTGTTGCTGCTCTGCTCCTATTACAAGCCTTTAAAAAGGCCCAGGGGAAGGAGTACACCTTTTCTCCCTGCTGGAGTCCTTGCCCATGTATGGCATGGCCAGCAGAGTAGACACTGTACCTTGTACATGCTCAAACAAACAAACAGTTTATTTATCAAAAATTCTGAATGCATATTGTGATGTTTTTATTTTTCTATCTGCCTCCAGATCTCTCTACCTTTGGTAGTTGCTTTCCCTTTGATTGTTTCAGGTGTGGTTCAGTGAAGCATGGGCTGTCAGCCCTTTGCTCGGTCACTTCTGGCATTTTGTTGTTTCAAGGAAGTACTGAAACATGGGTCTGTCCTTATGATGTTTTGCTTTGTCTGTCCAATCTCACTGACTCCTCTTAGAAATTCTTTTCTTTTTTTTAATGGAAGGCCATTGTCCCTTTTAGATTTCCAATAGCACATGTCCCTCCATTCTTTCAGACAGTTCTGTTTGGTTTGATTTTTAGTCAGGAAAAGGAAGTCAAAAAAAACCAAAAAGAAACATCACCTCTACTATGTTTGCAGTGGAAGAAAAGATAAGTTTCTAGTAATGGTTTCTGAATTTATTTATTTTTTCTACTGCCACTTCCAGCTGTGGAGCATTATGATAACAATGATCCTTGCACTAGGACTATTTCTCTGCTGTCATTAGCAGGAAGAGAGTGGCATAGTTCTTAAATCTTGTCGGTCTCCCTCTGCAACCCTACTAATTAAACATTACATAGTGGCTTCACAGTTTTCAAAGAAAAAAATACAGTCTGTGCAGACAGCACGAATAAACTTCTGATTTCAGAGGCTGTATTTGTGAGGATGCATTTTGATTCCAGGACATAGAACCTCTTAGGGAAGCGTGAACCAAAGATCGTTCTGCCCATACTGTGAACAAACTGCACTCAGGCCTGTTTCTCCAGAGTTGGTGATACCGTATTACCCCATTTGAAATAAGTTCTGTCTCTTATCTGCTGTAAATAGTGTCTCTGTGAAAAAAAAAAAGTTCAGCTTCAGTGTTTTTTAACAGAAGTGATACATCCTACAGCAAAAAGTATATATTTGTTCTCTACTCCCATTTTGTTTTTCTGCTCATTAAGAGATTTTATCATGGAAGAGGCAGATTCTGAAGGTAGGTAATCTGGACATATTAAAAAGTAGAAAGATACCTTATATGTATTTTTATAGCAGTTTCTACTTAAATGAGAAATCAGTAGCAGTTAAACACTTAGGACCGTATTCCTCCAACTACATGTGTAGATAGAGGCTACTCGAATAGAGAATATTGTTTGGACTTAGGGTATTTGTAGTTTGTTCTAGTTGTTTTTTTTTTTTTCCTAATGAAAAGAGAGATGAAGTCCATTGGGCTGGAGAGTGAAAGATATGCTATGAACAAAGAGGCTTACACATAAAGTAGTGTAAGTAGGGTAAGATTGCAGAACCCTAGGGAAAGATAAGCAATCCACTAAGACCTCAGTAATACTCCTTGAACCTGTTATGGAAATAACTGGCTGAGACCAGCAGTTTATAATTAACCTGATAGGTTTCACGACTGGCTTGTAGATATGCAGACATTCCAAGTTTGTTATGTTGTCTGTGTTGGCTGAACTCAGCTACACATGTGTAACTACAGGACTGTACTCAGAAGTCTGGTCACCAGCTAAGATGAGGCTTGGAAAAAGCTTTTTAAAACTGAAAGAATCTTTTCTCTTTGTGTGCTAACTTCTCTGAGACGCTATTAACCTGCGTTCACAAGGAATGGAGTTTTCTGAAGTTCTCACCCTTTCTCTAACTTTGTTCTCATCCAAGTCAGCAATAAAACTTTTGTTTCCCAAATTCACTTTTTGGTATAGTTCCATTGGAGTCTTCTCCCTCTAACTTGCAAGAAATTAAGGTTATTTTCCCATTTCCAAGACTGCTATGACATCAGTGACCATACATGGATGAATTGACTTTGAGAGTCTCAGGTTCATAGATGATTGATTGTCTTTTTAAGAACTTGAAGATTAATGTCATTCCCAGCCACGCTTGTTTTAGATTTGCAGATTTGTTGAACCGTTTGCCTTTTGATGCTGTGAGGCTTATCATTTGTGTGGTGTCTACTCTCGACATGTTTTTTTTCTGTAAAGTAATTCTGCAAGACCTGTAAAGACATGGCATAGTAGAAAAATTCCCTCCGAATTATTCAATATTTTCTCCTTGTATATGAGCAGTGCTAAGTTTGAGATAGAACACGTGACAAAATGCAAAGATGTGAAGTTTTGGCAGAACTGAAAAATACACTGCTTTTTTTCCCCTCTGGTCTAGAAGTTACAGTTCTTCCCCTCTTAATAGCTTATTTCATGCCTTACTCAACAGCATTCAGAGTCCAAAATGAGCACATCAAAGTGCGGAGTAGTTGTATGTATGCCAAGTCAAAAAAGAGACATAATGACTGGAAAATATTTCTCATTTATGGAGAAACTGAGATTTAACACCTTTCCTGCAAGCTTCCATTGAATAAGACTTTTTCCTGCAGTTAACAGATGTGCATGCTGAACATTTTCAAGCTTCAGGAAAATTATTTTAAATCCTCCCGCATCTGAAAGAACGCAGTTAAATACTTTTAGACCCATGAGGTTTGATGATACACATTTTTATTTGTTTGCTATAGGTTGTACTTGAAGTTCTTAGTCAGAAGAATTGCTTTCAATCCGTGCCAGCAATGAGCCATTCTGTCAGATCTGTGTCACGTGCCTACTTCTTTTCCTGAATATTTAAGAACCTCTTCTAAAATATTGTTTACAACCCTACTAAAGGTAGTTTACCTTTCTCTAAAGAAGTGGTTAAAATATGATTTCAGATTAATTATTTTATTCTAGTGAAATAAAGGATGTGGTTGACCCCGGAATGAATATTCTCATTTTCACAGTTGGTCAACAATTGATCGGGTGTTTTGGGTAACTGAGGTAGGATGATTCACTGAAGAGTTCCTCTCAGGTTTTTGGTCAATAGATTGAGAGATAGAGTAGTGAGAAATGCAAAACTTTTTTATCACAACCTCCAATGAAGGTAGAGGTGTAATGTTCGGTGCAGTTAACTGGGATATTGCTGAGTTCTTCCCTGCTAATAAATGGTTTCCAAAAGCTTGTAAAATTAGCTTCTCACTTTCCTCCCTACTAAAAGACCTTTAAAAGATTTTGGGCTGCCTTTCAGTTCCTCATAGCAGTGAAGCACTGGCGTGCAGGATACCCAGTAATAGGTGGTATACAACGATACTTTTTTTAGATACTCTGATGCTTTCATCCTTTTATGGTGTTCAGGATTATTAAATTCCTCAAATCAATCTTAAATAGTTCTCTTGCAGAGTGTACTAGGGTGCTGGGAGATGACAGATGTTGACATTTAGCGTCAGTTCTCTGGAAAACATAGATCACCATCCCTAGAAGGGAGAGCACGACTTCTGGAGGCATAAACTTTATAACTCCTTCAGAAGCTTAAGATTTCAGATTTCAGTTTTTGTGAACACCAGTGCTTCTAAAGTTTAAGTTCAGTAGATGGAAAAGAAAGGTGGAGGATATTTCTGTTTGAGATAGTGCAAATTGTGCATATAGTCATTTCAAAAGAGGCTGGGGGAGTGTTTCTATCACTGATTTTGAAAATGAAGATTTGACTGAATATTGAGTTACCCTTTAAAAAAAAAAACTAATTAATTAATGGTTGGATGGATAAATCCATCTAGAGCAAAAAATTAAAAAATAAAAAAAATAATAATAATACACGCAGATGGAGGAAATATGTTTCTAAATTCTGGAAACAGAATATCTAGCTTCAGAATTTGCAGAATCTCCAATACTGCAGTGAGCCGGTGGTTACTCTCTCGGTTGTCTTCATGGTGCATTATCAGCAGATCTAGAAAATGGCTAGTGTCTGTTCATTGCATCTCACTCACTCTGTGTTGTAACAGAATAAGTTGTCTAAAACTATGCTGTGATGCACTGTGGTTTTCTTTAGGCCTTCGTTTTATCTACAATTTTCTATAGTTTTTCCCTACTCTGGTCCAGCTAAGAAACACAGGAAAGTACATATATATTCTCTCTATATAAGTGGTTATTTCTGTATCATTTTTACCATACCCGAGGACTGTTACACTTGTTCTTGTGACTGCCCATTTTGGATGTTTAATATTTGCCTGTCGTCATGAAATCATGTAAGTTCTATTTCTTAGAATAGAACAGTTCTGTGTTTTCTTGAGAACTTCCTCTCCCTGCTATGAGTACTTAATCTGACAGTGGTAACAGAAGTATCGTTGTCTTTTCATTTCACAAAAAACTGTTCACAAACTGCTGTCAGGCAGAAATCCAATCTCTATTTTCATGTCTTCTGAGTAATCCAGTAAGATAATGTAATGTACACTTCTTCAAGACACAGAACTGTAGTCACAGCGTGGTCACCTGCAACCCACTCTGTCACCAGATCACTTGCTTGCTCTTTTATCTAACTGGCATCTTCTACTTTCGAATTTTTAATTCGTTGCATGTGTGTAAATTTAGAACCACAGCCAGAAATGTGAAAGGAAGCCTGGGACAGAAGACTAGATGGCCTGAACAGATAACATCATTCACAGACATTCATTAGGAGATCGGATGGATGCTAACTTGAAACTCCGTTTTCCTAGAAAATTAATGACAGCATGTTGTTTTTTTTAACAATTAGGCATTGATGGTCATTGCTGTGATACAGTCAGAGAGCAATACCTCAGCGTCACAGTTGCCATGGAGGTATTTACAGCTTGCTGATCATACCTGGTATCCCATGTCCATTGCAGAAAAGACCTGTTGTGCTTTGATTTTTTGTTTTGTTTTCTTTAGATGAAGTTTAATACATTTATTTAGCAGAGATTTGTTAGAAAGCTGAAGATTTCTGGCTGAAAACGTTCTTGTGCAGAATCCTACTGAACAACATAAAGATGGCCTTACAGTCAGATCCAGTGATTCAGGTCCTCAGAAACTGTCGACTGATTCCTTGCTGTGGTGTCTGTCAATGGTTTATGAGCTGGTTCAGCCCCGTTCTGTGATGAATGGGGTGGGGAACCCACAGACCCACACACCCCAGGAAAGGGAAAAGGGGACAGGAGAAAGGGCAGGGAGATGGGCCTAAAAACGAGACAGTGGCACTGATCTGAGGAGGAGAGTTAATTTACTAAATGAGATATCGAAATGCACAAAACACAGTATCATACAATATAATTGGAATTATAGCTAATAAATCAATAAACTGAGAGAGTGTCCGAAAACTGAAGGCCCTACTCTAATGCTGAAGGCAATACGGCTAGGGAGCACACACTGCAGATGAGCAGAAAGGGAAAAGAGAGGATGTCTCATGATATGCAAACAGTTTTATCTTTCCCTCTGAATGGAAAAGAGAAATGCATAGTCCTCTGGGGTATGTACTTCTCTTCTGAGACAGGCATACCTGGAACTATCAGTGATCCATGGAACTAGAGCATTAACTCTTTAACTCGCAGTACACTGCATGATGTTATGGTGTGGAATACCAATAACGAAAATCATAAAACCATGGCAGGTGTCCTAATTAACTACATTTACTTCTTATTCAGAACTGCTTTTAGGACAGGATTTTCAATTCCTATAGTCAGCCTTTTGTCTGCTCCTCCCATATTCTAATCCTTGCTGCTGAACAGACGGAATGTATGTCTACATGGTATTCTACAGGCAGATGAAAGCCTGTTTCACCTACTTTTCATTTAGACAGGTACTCGCTTCCCCCTAAGCCAACTGTGCTTACTGCAGTACTGAGCTGAGCAAATGCATGCAGCCTCAATTGCTTTTACCTGCTCTGGCAGGTTAGGCACATGGGAAGAACAAGCTCCTTTTGCCTGCTGTGTGGGTATACCTGCAGACAAACTCTGACTTTCCCATCTATTTATTCTGTGTAAATGAAAAAAAAAAAAAAAACTATAGCCATCACTGTCCATCTTAAGTGTTCCTGAGGATGCAGGATGTTGTTTTACCAAGAATGCCTCAACCTCAACTATCTTTTCCTACTTAAAGAGCTTAGTTTTCTTAACATAATTTCCCTGTGCCTTGTGCAATTGTGCTGCCAGTTTCCTAATGAGTTTGGAAGGTAGGTGTCCCACAGATACTAAATTCCTAAAAGCTTTGAAAAACTTGTGATTGGGTAAAGTTGAAGAGCTCAGCAGTTGCCTATTCTGCCTGGCCCTTTGGCTGGCCAGCTGGCTCCAGTGAGCTGAGGTCCACCAAGAGTGCAGGCCACAAACCAGCGATACCACTTTGTCTGGTAGATGTGAGGGAGAACTGTGAATGCTCAGGGAAGGCAGAAGAAAGAAAGTGGAGATACTCCAAAGTGTGGGAAGCAGTGGCAGAGATGTGTATAAGATATAAACTGGAGTTACTGTGGTATGGCAATGTAGGGCCATCAGGCAGATCTGAAGGAAACAAAGCACTATTAATCCTGCCACATGGACAATAACTTGCTTCAAGCCTTTTTAAAGGATATGACAAATTGCCTCATGATCAAATGAGTTGTATTCAGAATGTAGTCAAAGAGGAGCTCTGAAAATAGCCAGTACTCCTCTCACGGATTGAAGGTAGCTGTGAGGAACATGTGGCTCGGTGAAACGTAGATCACTTTAATATTTCAGATGTTGTGGCAGGTAACCTGGATATAGCCCCATAACTGTTCTGTTAAGGGATTCAGAAAGACTGCATTTAATTTTGTGGCTTGACTCAAATGGATTGGCTGTGTGGGTCTGCATTTGCAGAAGTAATGAATTTAGAACAATTTGACAGTCATCTTTAAGGGACCTGTTTATGCTAAGTGCTAAAAATCATCCTCTGAAAAGCAGATCAGATATAGCACATCTCAGAGTAAGCATCCAGAAACATTCAGCTGGTTTTAAAAGCTAGATCATTACCCCTTTGCCTCGGTTTCAGTCTGAAGAAATTTCCTAGTCTGTAATCAACTTGCAATCCATTTGATGTGTACTAATGCTCTAAACTGCTTTGAAATTCACAGATGAAAGGCACCATAGAAAACCAAAGCATTTAATTTTACATTACACTATAAATTTTAATTACTAACAATGTCTTACTTTAAATAAATTACGTTTGCATGACTTCTCCAGCACTATTGTAAATCTTCTGGACAAGAATGATATTAAAATAAATAGCTGCAATCATTTTATAAAACCATTTCACTGTGAAGAGAGTATGTTACTGAAGTACCTTCTTGCTGCTGTACTGTGATCTCTCTCAGTGCCTTCCATACTGAAGTAAACTTTGATTTTCCTATTAAGTTTGATGTATGGCTGTATCACAATGAGCCTGCCTAAACAGCTGGTTAATAATTTATTAAAAGTCGGGAGGAATTGGAAGATTAAAGGCAAACCAAAGCGAAGGAGAAAAAAGCATTCTCCCTGAGTTCCTACAGTATTCATTGTAAAGTTTCTGCTTTGTATTTATCGTATTCTTGGCTTTCTGTCATTTACTGGTGACAAGTTCACTTTCGGGTGCCTTGGTTTCAAGTTTGTTTGAAGATCCAAATGGCAGCATCAGAAGGGTTGAAAAAAGGGTTGTCTCCTACAGCCTCTTCTCCTTTTGCATTCTCTGGATCATAGTGCCTAGCACTGCTTTCATAATTAGTTTGGTTGGAGGATGTTTCTTTGTGATTTTATGGAAGTTGGTGCTTTTCCCCCCTTGCTTAAGACCATGCAGTCTTTTGCAATACTGTTTACTGAATTTGCCCAACGATGGGAGTATTCACATGAAAATCTGTATATGTCTCCACCTTGCATGAAGCAGAGCAAAGGAAGGTAAAATCCACAAAAGCAGAATTCTGTTCAGTGAATCACTCTGACCTGTTTATGTTGCTGTTTTGTGTGGGTTTTTACGTAGAAATGGTGTTTCTCTTTGTGTAGTTCTTTCCCTGAGTTGTTCTGAAAGCTAAGTTTCATTTGTCCCTTCACAGTCATTTTTCATTTCACTGTGTTAGCTAACTGTTACGTTACAATGCGGAAAGAAGGAAGTGGAAAGATTAACATTTATCTGGTCTGAATATACACATTTATATGGAGAAAGGCAATGTTAAGTTTGCTAGTTGGTCCCAAGCTGGGACGGGAATATTTTTCCAGATCTCTGTAAAATCATGAAATTGTGGAGAATGACAAAAATATTGACCTATCCACCATCTATGAAATAATATTTGCTTAATAAAAAAAATATAGAAATATATGTTCAGTATCTTCTGTACAGCTGAAGGAAGCTTTTTACATTGTTTCACTACTTGCATTCCAGAAAAGGTGGACTAGAAGCTCAAATCATTTTATTGTATTGGAAGGATTCATAATGAAAAAGTCAAAACTTTTTCTAGGGTTCAGAGAACAGCAGTGCAAACAAAGGTCCAGGTCTGCCACAAATAATTCTGCATGTTCCTAGCGCTGCATCAGAACTGTCAATTTTCAGTGGGATTAATAAGAAGTTGTTCAATGTTTTGCAGAGTGAGACCTAAAACAGACCACCAAACAGTTGATTGTATGGCTGAATTTTGACACAGACATTTCTTAGCTTATCCAGTCGAGGAGCCTTATCCTAAAAGGTGGGGATCTTTGGCTGAAATGAAGCATGGTGCAACTGCAGTGTGCAGCTTCTGGACCTGTAGTTGTAAAACCACGTGGGTCTGTACTACAGATGACCTGTTTGTAGTTAGCTTGCTTAAGGGTATCTGTGTCATGCTTCATAACATGGTGTAAACATTCCTGGGTGCTTACCAGTGAGTTTATGATAAGCAGTCTCTCTTGTGCTGCAATACCCCGGACAGACTGGAAAGGATATGCTACCTTTGACTAAGTCAGTTATTGGAGCTTCAGTATTCTCAGTTAGCCATTAAAGGAAAACGTGCAGTCATTTGGCTTGTGCTTTTATGGCTCTCTTGTCTGGCAAATGACTAAATCTATGGTGTTTCCTCTGGCAAAGCCATGGAAAGCAAACAGAAATCATGCAGGATATAAAACTTCACCAACTTGAAAGTTTACAAAGTGTCCCCATAGCTTTTCCAAAAGGTTTGACTAAGAAATCAAAGGCTTTTATTTTTTATTTATTTATCTGTGGTTAGTTTGGTTTTTGTTTTTGTTTTTTTTTTTTTGCAAGGGGTTATCCCAAAGGAGGAGAACTGTACATTACAATTTATGAGCCTGTTAGCTCTGCAAGCAGAGACAAGCACTCCAGCACTCTGTCACATTCCTCCTCTTCTAAAAGACTACAGTTTGCGTAACGTCTTTGAGGAGAGGAGAACAAGCCTGTTATTTTGCAACAGGCTGTTGTGCAAACAGGCCATTTCAGGGGCACCTGCAGCTTCCAGATAGAAATAGAGTTAACTAGGTAATGTGGAAACTCCTGCAAATGGGTCAAAGAGTGGTGTTTATAAAAGCCAGAAAGCAGGTGCACACAATATCCTTTTTGAGTGGAGCAACAGTGTCAATAGGCAGGCAAACAAGAGCAGCCCTACTGCTCATTAATTCTGTCTCTCCTTCCATTGTTTCCTGTTCATTAACTCCCTCCTGTGCTTCCTCTCTGCTAGAGTGCATTACTCAGACTCAATGATTGTCTCAGAAAGGGAGAGGTGTTGAAAGAAAAGGATAGAATGAGAATTTGCATTCCTCACCTCCCTCAAGATATCTTTCCTGCTAGAAAGAAACGGAGTAAGCATTTTATACTTCCTCAGAAAGATGTATGCAAGTCAGGTTTAAGGAAGGTATGTGCCCTCCAGCCTGGATTTACCTTTGTGCTGCTTATTCCATCAAGAAAACTTGGTTTTTTTTAAGAGATTGTCTCACCCATCTCTGACTTTCACCTGTGCACTAAACCCTTCAGGAAGAAATAAACACAAGGATCTATTTTTGTTTTGACTGTCTTTTTTAAAGGAGGCGATTTCTTGTTGCTGTCCTCAGGTTTTTTGCACTGAGGACTTCTTGCTGATTTTTACAAGTTTTGATGTGTATTTGGTGGTACTGTTATGCTTGGCTGCTAGTGGTCTCATCTTGAAGGACTATACAGACACACATGTCAACAGACCGTATGGTTTTCCTGCGAGCACTTTTGGCAAGGACCTCCTTTCTGACAGATACCTATTGATTTCCTTCAGCCTGCTGGATCATAGAGGTGTAAGCCTATGGTCCCAGGCAGTGTCCAGAATGGACAGGGGGACCAGAGGACCTTCTCTTAGACCGCTTTTCAGCTCAAAAAGCTGATTATGTAAGTCTCTATAAAGAGACCAAAGCTGGCTGCGAGGGACAAAGGATTTGTAGGCTCTGGTTTAGCCCCCTTGAGGGGAAGAGCAGCAGTCTGTCTCCTGAGGTGATAGTGTTGCCAAGAGTGGCAGTGTCTTGTTAATTATTTCACATCCTCCATCCATACCAGTTGGCTCTGTACCATCGCAAGGGCTGGGGTTGTGGAACCACAGTCAGGCCCCCACTTGGAGTGGACTCACAGCCTAGGGTTGCTCTGACTACGTTTGCTTAAACTGACCCACCAGTCTTGGTCTTTTCACATCGAAACTTTGCCCATGGTCTGGATTGTTTGAAACAGTTCTGCCGTAAGGCACTGGTTCTAATTAAATTGCCATTAACAGCTACCATGACATATGCTTGTGATCATAAACACCTTGATCTAGATGTGCTAGCCTTTCATGTCAGCTTTGCATTAACACCAGCAAAGCCACACAGATGTGAAGAAGTGATACAAGCAGCAAAGAGAAAACCAATGCTGTTCATGCTTTCTGGCAGTTTCTTAACAGAGAGTTCCAGGCAAGGGAGACTTTTCTTGGCAGTCTCTTTTCAGCTTTCATTTATTCTAATTCTCTCCTGCCCAGCTGAGTAGCCATGGGATGAGTGTTGTTGTGAGGAGTGCCCACTGCTAGTAATATTTTCATTTGACATTCATTTTCAAAACGTATAGGGGTGGGAGGACAGAGCCATGAAGAACAAACCTAAAAGTGCCAACATGCGTTATTTGGGACAAATGGACTTGATTATAGATCCTGAAGGTGCTATAAAACTGATGGATTACAGGCTCTGCATCTCTGGGATTTGAGCTGTCTGGCTTCTACTGTGCTTTCATTGTGTCAGCTCTCCCTTTTTTCACTGCTTTTTTGCTGGAAGCATTGCACTGCAGTACAAGTGAAGTGAAGCAGGTCCTAACTAGATCCAACAGCTGCCTTTTGTTGCTACTGTGGAAACAGCTGTAAGGGAGTAATATAACCACTCCTCTGTTACCACTCAGCTGCATACCATAAGCACCGTTCTTGGATGCAGGGGACCCCAGGGCAGCTCCTGAGGTGATATAAATGCTATCCGGGCCCATGGCATGCTATTTTGTGACTCATTTGACAAACTAGGCACTTGTTGTACTGTCCCATGAGCAGAAAGTTGACTGAATGGAAATTTTGCACTCTTTTTTTTTTTTAATGAGATTCCCATTTAATTTTTATGCAGGAAGAGTCTTTACTCTGGTTCCCGTTGTAGAATGAATGATTTCTCAGCTTTTTGATCTGTTTCTCATCTCTTGTTCAGTAAAACTTTACTGTGACGTCAGTCAGCTGAAGTGCTTACACTTAGGATGTGTCATTTTTTCTTTTCCTTTTCCACAAATAAGTTTTGAATAGGCGATGGGGGTTGTTTATGGTATGTCTGCTGTACTTGGAATAGGGCTGGAGGTTGTTCTTACAGGTATGAAGTATGTGAATGCTGAGCATTGTCATTAAGAAGGGGTCTTAGTATTTTCCCTGAGCTTTAGTTAATGATCTTAATATATGTCAGTGTCCACAACAGTTATCTTCTTTGAATCTCGGTTTCTCGCCCATGAAGTCAACTCATCCTTCTAACGTCCTTCTAAGTCCCATTGTGGAAAGGGTATTGATAATGCATTCTTCTGATAAGGCTAGAAAGAGTATTACAGTTTTCACTGTCTAAAGACTGTGTTTGATGGAGTACATTTGCGTCAGAACATTCAACTCAGGATCACAGAGTTTGAATGTTGAAAACATGTATTGGTTTGGCACAGGCAAGAGCACATCGTGCCAGGTGCACATATGGGCACTGCAGGAGATGGGTTAAGGAGAGGTCCATTATTGATCAGAGAGTCAGAGGTGTGAGGGGGACTGTTAAATATCCGCTGGAGAAAAAAACAGACAAATGAATAAATATAAGAAACTGCATGAGAAGCAAAGAACAGCTGCGACCTGTTTAAATTTCTGTGCTGAATGTCTTGATTTATATTTCATTTACTCTGTATTTTTATATCTTAGGTTCAGGTTCAGTGGTCGTATTCTTGGCCTTGCCCTCATTCATCAGTACCTCCTTGATGCTTTCTTCACAAGGCCGTTCTACAAAGCACTATTAAGGCTGTAAGTATAAGCATACAACTGTTCAGAAACAAAGCAGAAGCAGTGATCCAGCAGTGGATCTTACAGAAACAGACTTTCATGGAATTGCTTCAAGAACTCTGGCTTTCAATTTTTTTCTGTTTTTTTTTTTTTTTTTTTTTTTTCTTGATTTGTTCGTGGTAGAAAGCAAACTCATTTTAGTACTGTTTTACTTTCTCCAAAAATTTGTGCTTTACATGCATTTTGTTTTACGTTTTTTCAACAATTAGTATTGCTGGGCTCCAGACATTCATATTTATATTGTATCTGAGATAGTATGAAAAGTGAGTAACACCTAGAGTGCTTCCACGTCCTTCCTGCCTCCTTAGGGGGTTTGAAACCAGATTGCCTGTAACATACACATGACTTTCCAATCAGCAGAGCTGGCTCCTTGTTAGCAAAAATTCAGATGCCTGGTCTGCATTATGTCACTCTTGTGAGCTCTTCTCAAGGGTGATGGATACAGGGAAGCATCCGGGCACAACATGGTGGGGCTTATTGGGCCTGGAGGTAAGCGTGTGCTCTGAAATATGTGGCATCTTGAAGATCCATGTAAAATGGAACCCGAAGGGTGCCTTCCAACAGCAAATAATACAGGCAGCCAACACAAGTGGCCTTGAGCCCAGCCATGCAAACAATGCACAACTACTTTATGAGGGTCTGTGTTAAGAAGGGCTTTTATGTTAACTGAACAAACAAAATGTTGTATCTCTGTCATACATTTGGTAAGTCATTTCTTATGTAAGTCATCCTGACAATCGTTATGGGTTCATATATTCAGCTACATCTTTTTGCTTGCCTCACAACCAGGCCGTGTGATTTAAGTGACTTAGAGTACCTGGATGAAGAGTTCCATCAAAGCTTGCAGTGGATGAAAGATAATAACATCACAGATATCCTGGATCTCACCTTCACAGTGAATGAGGAGGTGTTTGGACAGGTGAGCACAGCTATGCAAAACATCTGAAAAGCAAATTTTAAGCTGACAGAGTTGAGCGTGATGAACATCTTTGTGTCGGAACAGATCATTTAGCCTTTCAGTAACATTTTCTTCTGCCTTCTGTTTCTTTCAAGCCACCTGTTTTAATGCAGATGTTTATTCTCAGAGTCTGTAATATAAAATACCAGCCGCAGTCTCCCTCCAGGCCTGTTGAGCCACACACTGATGAACATGAGGAATTATCTGAAGTGGAGTGCAGCTCTCCTCTCTGGGGTGTAGTTCACACAGATTGTGGCATTCAGTGTATTCAGTAATGTAACTTAAAGCTGACGTGACAGAAAAGAGAGGGGTCAAAAGGGAAGAAAAGTATTTGGTGGGTTGTATAAGACGTGGCAACTCTTACCACTATTATGTCTAATATATTCCTGTTAGCTTCAGTGTCTCTTATCTACCTTGCACCTACCTATTTTCCTAAGCAGGTTATTATGATTTTTACCATTCCTCTCTACATTAGCCTTTAATCTGGCTGCTCTGGATAACTGGATAACAACTTTAAATAGCAAATAACGTTGACTTCAGTGCAGACTGGCAACCAGAATGCATACAAGGGTCTGTGGGTTTCTTTGGCATTCACAGAACTGTAGGGGTTGGAAGGGACCTGCAGAGATCATCGAGTCCCACCCCCCTGCCAAAGCAGCTCCCTAGCCCAGGTTGCACAGGTAGGCATCCAGGCGGGTCTTGAATGTCTCCAGAGAAGGAGACTCCACCACCTCTCTGGGCAGCCTGTGCCAGTGCTCCATCACTCTCACCCCAAAGAAGTTCTTATGAACATTTGTGTGAAACTTCCTGTGCTTCATTTTGTGGCCATTTCCCCTTGTCCTGTTGCCACACACTGCTGAGAAGAGTCCAGCCTTGTTCCTTTGGCTCCCACTCCTTAGAAATTTATAGGCGTGATTCAGCTCCTCTCTGAGTCTTCTTTTTTCAGGGCTGAACAGGCCCAGATCTCTCCACATTTCCTCATCAGAGAGGTGCACCAGGCCCTTTAAGATCTTTGTAGCCCTCTGCTGGACTCCTTCCAGGAGATCCTGGCCATTTTTGTACCAAGGAGCCCAGAACTGTACACAGTACTCCACATGAGGCCTCACCAGGGCAGAGTAGAGGGGAAGGATCACCTCTTTCAACCTGCTGGCCATGCTCTTTTTAATGCACCCCAGGATCCCACTGACCTTCTTGGCCACCAGGGCACACTGCTGGCTCATGGACAACCTGTCATCCACCAGGACACCAAGGGCCTTCTCAGAGCTCCTCTCCAGCAGGTCATCCCCCAACCTGTACTGGTGCGCGTGGTTATTCCTCCCTAGGTGCAAGACTCTACGCTTGCTCTTGCTAAACCTCATCTGGTTCCTCTCTGCCCAGCTCTCCAGCCTGTCCAGGTCTCACTGAATGGCAGCACAGCCTTCTGGCTTGTCAGCCATTCCTCCCAGCTTTGTATCATCAGCAGCATTGAAGCCTTGGTGCCTTTGCTGTTGTAACCCATACAGGATTATAACCGTCTCTTAAAAAGTCTTGATGGGATTCAAAGCAATATTCAAGGAAAAAATAAGTATCTCCAAGGATATGCTGGAAGCTGGAGAGAGTACGCATGTCAGATAGTGTAGAATCTCCAGAGAAGAAAGTTAACTCCTGTGTGAGGTACAGAGATGCACAGTGTCGAAGAAATCAGGTGGAATATTAAGAGTGTGTCTCTTAGCCCTCAGAAGAAACGTTGACATGAGTTTGTGCAGAGTGAAGGTGTACAGAGTGAAGGCATGCAGAGCAGGGAGAGAATTAGATTTGTTTTGGAGACAAGGAGTTCTGGCCCTGGGAGTAAAATTCCAAGCTGTAAGCCTGAAAGTAATAAGCCAAGCAAGACTTCAGGGGATATTTTCAAAACTGAAGTTAGTCTGCTTGTTATACAGGGGAATGAAGAATCACCAGAATCAAGGACAGATGAAATAAAAAGGATGGGGCAGAGGAATTGAAGTAAGAAGCCCTTGTAGGAAAGATTAACACTGTTTTTAACAGTCTTAAATGTAGGGGGGTTTCCTCTCAGGAGCTGAGAGTTTGCATGACATTCTGTTGACAGTACATCTATTTCCCTGGAAGGTACATCTGTGTAAGACTGATAAATGAAGACGAACAGAAACATGCAGACATATTCACAAAGACAGATGAGACGAGTTTGTATTTGCATTGGAAGACTACAAAGATGAACAAGAATGTCAGCTTGAATTGCCCTAACACATCTGAAGATGTGTATTCAGCTCACTATTACTTGTTGTGCACTGCCCAAAGAAAAGAGCTAGGCAATTACACAAAGGTCTGTTAGGGAGGATAAGAGATGATTCCAAAAAGAACTGAAATAAAATGGCAATCTGTTGTAGATGCTGCGATACTAGAGCAAAGGAACACAAAATATTTTGATGCCAGTTCACGTTCTGTCTAGTACTTTATTTCATATGTAACAGACACTAACTTTGCTATAACTAATAACGGGGATAAAAACGTTTCTCACTGTGAAGTATGAATGTGAGAATCCAAGTATCTTAACTGAAGGTGAGATTTTTCCCGTATGAAATTTGCTGAATGCTGACAGCAAAGTACCCAAGAAATCTCCAGCACGTTTTTTTCTCACAGATGGATTGCAGTTGCAACTTCTTGCATGCCAGGAGTATCTGACCACTTAAGTGCCATCTGCACATTGCTTTGCTATGCACAGTGGGAGTTCTGCTAATGTTTGGGGTGCTGACTTTCAGGAGTTGGCTAAGGGAGACAGGAAACAGTGGTTCTTTGAGAAGCTGTGTTGCAGATGGGTCACAGGCTTTTTGTCCTGTCTCCTCCATGACCTGACAAGTCACCATTTCTTTCATTGTTTCCTTCTTGTGCATCTCTGACCTGTGTATTGAGTTTTTAATCCACTGGGGCTAAATCTTTTTTCTTGGTACTTTTTATTAAACATACTAGTGAGGATCTCTAGTCCTTTTCCATACTGGTGCCTGGAGCAAATATATGGCATCAGTGCAAGCATCCCACATTTTTATTTATGGGTACTGGATGCCAGTTTGAGAGTTTTGCCCATAAGGCTCAAGAGAGGTGACAGTTGCTTGTGACTTTAAGAACATTCTCAAGCTTTTACCCTTGTAGAAAGTGGTTCTTCCAGGCCTGTCTCCAGGCCCTATATGTGGATACACCAACAATTGCTCTGATCAGATTAAAGAAGTAGGTTAGATCTATTTTAGTGTTTCCTTGCTGGTCTAAATGTCCCCCTCCTAATTCTAGCTCACAGCTGTGACTAATACCTCCCTGAAAAAGAAAAACAAAAAACGGGGGGGAGGGAATCACTGTCATTGATTTGCTGTCTCCAAGCCCAGATAAATAATTGTATTTGAAGTTATGTGAATAAGGTAAAGAAATAGGTGTGTCTAGGTATTTGTGGGATACCTTGTAAGGAAATATAGAACAACTGGATTTATAATCATATTTAAAGTTAGACAACATTTATTCGTTATTGCTTTTAACCAGTGCAGTCTAGGAAAGTCCAGCATGGCATCTGAATGGTGCAGCTTTGCTTGTGAAATGGTGATGCAGTGATTTACATTTGGGAATTTAGCCTGAACCAGCTAAGAATTCCTAACTCGTTACATCCAACCTTACTTGTTCTTGTTGTTTCTCAGCAAAGCTACATGTTAGATGACTCACTGAGTGTTTCCATAATTCACTATTTTCTACATGCCCTTCCAGCACAATGATGTAAATACTAAATATACTCCGCATGCTCTCTGTTAACAAGTAGATAATAATATAAGTAATACAAGTAATGAGTATGTATTCATGGAACTCATTTAGTATCTGTGCTAGACATCATTGTTATTGGAGCTGAAATGGGAGTGGAGGTGAGTGCCCATCATTGTTCCTCTTCTTTCTATTACAAAAGGACACGAGGCTGGGGGATGGAACCAGAAAAATGGCTGTTACATTTTTCACTTACGCTTTCCGTGTACACGTTAAATTTAAAACACAGTGTGATCCATACGTTGTTACTCCACTGTTCATCTTTGTTCTGTAGGTGACAGAGAGAGAGTTGAAATCTGGAGGGGCAAATACAGCAGTGACAGAAAAGAACAAAAAAGAATACATAGAGAGAATGGTTAAATGGAGAGTGGAACGAGGAGTTGTTCAACAAACGGAGGCCCTGGTCCGTGGCTTCTATGAAGTAAGTAACAGTGACCATTGTATTCCTTTTATCATCTGAATGTGGTGGCTCCCTGGTTAATCTGTGTTTCATCAGTACCCGAGGAATTAGCAAAAAAACAGAAATGACAACAAATCAGAGTGTCTTGATCTGTAGCACAATCACTTCAGTGAGGAGCTGGAGTGACTGCATCTTTAGGGACACTACAGCAAAGTTAGTCCTGGGATACACTCCACTGACTGCCTTGGTGATATTGGTGACTGGTGCTCCATTGCTGTCCTTGGATTTTGTTAACTTACCTCTGCTGATCTGAGGATATCCTTGTGGCAGAGCTGCTACAAGAACTATCAAAGATGGGATGAAAACCTGCTACTTTGCTAGCCCCTCCAGGTAGACGCCTATATATGTCCCATACCAATCACGTTCAGCCATGTGTCTTTCCCTGGCACCAGTATTACGGGGGCAGAAGCTGTGGGATATCTCACAGAGGGAAATAAACCAGAAGAGTAGGATCTGCAGAAAACAAAGCAGCACGTATTGAATACACAGAACATTAATGATAACTGATCTCTCTGAGCAGCCATGCGCTGAAGTTTCCTGAAAGTGGAAGCCAGTGATGGTATCTTTGCAGCTGTGCACGCTTGGTCAGCCCTGTCTGGAAGAAAGAGATTGGCAAAGCATGCAGTTTAATAAAATGCCCAGATGTTTCACTAGCTTTTTCTTCTGTGAATACTTCACACTATTACAGCTTTTTGTTTCACGTAAGGAAGAATATGAACTTCTGAATCTTAAGTGCTTGAAGGCCTAAGGCAACTATACACAACTGTAAACAAGTTCCACTACCAAACAGATTTTTCATATTTCAAATCTAGTGCACATTGGACCATCAAAATCACTCATTAGAATCAACATTAACAGCGAAGAATTTTTTTGCAGACTGTGTCTCATTACTTACTGCCTCATTCAGGTCAAATCGTGTACCATCATGGTCTGCAGATCAGAACATCAGCAGACTGTGGAAGAATCGGAGGAGTGGAAGTTAGCATGCAGACCTCATAGAATCATAGAATCACCAAGGTTGGAAAAGACCTACAAGATCATCCAGTCCAACCGTCCACCTATGACCAATTGTTCTCACTAAACATTCCTTGAATACCTCCAGGGTTGGTGACTCCACCACCTCCCTGGGCAGCCCATTCCAGCGCCTGACCACTCTTTTGGAGAAGTATTTCCTAGCATCCAGTCTGAATTTCCGCTGGCGCCACTTAAAGCCATTCCCTCTCATCACATCACTAGTTACACGAGAGAAGAGGCTCGCTACCACCTCTCTTCAGGCAGTTACAGAAGGGAGTGGCCGACACTTAAAGATCTGGACATTAGAGCCCTAGGTTTAAGAGGTATTGCATCTGCTTTATTTCCAGTCTGAAACAAGTGTTCTGTGTTCCAGGTTGTAGACTCCAGGCTCGTCTCTGTTTTTGATGCCAGAGAACTGGAGCTGGTTATAGCCGGCACTGCAGAAATAGATCTCAACGACTGGCGTAACAACACAGAGTATCGTGGAGGTAAACTGCCTGCTGATGCTTACTAATATTTTGAAGGCTTTCAGACTAAAACGTGAAAGACTTCATCCATTTTATCCACCTGTCTTTCCCGAAGGAATTGGCCTGTTTTGTTCAAAAAAATTTTGCGAAGATTAACTCTTGAGATAGAATAAGACTTTAAGTTTGAATCAACAGATGTAATAACGTTGAAATCGCTTCTGTGACTTCTGTCCAGGTTTTATGCGCCCTCACTTTCTAACAGGAGTTTTGACCATTGAGAACTGAAAAGGATTTGCAGGAGGAGGTCTAAAGCTTACTTACTCAGATGACTGTGAATGAACTCCTGGCCTCATTAAAAGTAATATAACAAGTCCTCTTGACTTGGGAAGGAGGCTCGAGAGTTGAATTCCTCTGCTCCTGATTACACTTCTACAGACTACAGAACTCGTTTAGCCATCCCCTCAACCTATGCCAAGTTGGACTTTTGCTGCTTTCCTCTGACGCGTGGCCTGCTTTTGCTTTAAATGCTGAGCATGATTGATCCAGGCTGTCTTGGATGATGAATAAATGCAAAATCCATGAGTTCTGCATTACAGAAGGAAAGTCTCTGAGGTTCATGTATCTCTCTCTGAAATACAAGCCTCAAGTCTGGGCTGCTGACTGCCCAGTGTTACCTTGAAATAATCAGCTAATCACAAGTACAGCTGGTCCCCCAAGTTATTATCCTCTTTTTTTTTTATATATATATAGATATTGAAACAGATTTAGCCTGGTTTTATGCTAGCTTTTACTAGCACAAACTGAGGCACAGAGCCTCACATGTGGGAGGTTTGCTGCGGAAGAGCTTGCAGCCCCAAACTCTTCTCCATGTGTTGGACACTTCTGCAGTTCAAACAGGAATATATTTGGGAACCAGAATTTAAGTCATTAAAAGTTGAACTGTGCAGTGTATTACAGCTGGTCTTTTATATCTCACGTAGGTAGCCCCAGTTCTTGCCGAGGGGTTTTCAAAAAGCATACGTGCAATAAACATATATTTGAATTTTAGGGTTTGAAATTAATTAGTCAAATGATAGTATCTAGTCAGGACAAGATGGGGGATGTGAATTATCAATAATCAAAAATGAGATATATTGCTAGATCGATCCTATAGATCTCTATAGGAGATTTTCTGCCCCAGATGAGTTACACTACAGTGTATGAATTTAACTTTTCTCTCTTGCTTCTTGGTTTAGGTTACCACGATGGACACATTGTAATACGGTGGTTCTGGGCAGCAGTGGAGAGATTTAACAATGAGCAGAGACTCCGGTTGTTGCAGTTTGTTACTGGAACATCAAGTGTGCCATATGAGGGCTTTGCAGCTCTCCGAGGAAGCAACGGGCTTCGGCGTTTCTGTATAGAGAAATGGGGGAAAATAACCTCCCTTCCAAGGTATGTCCCAGATGGAGTACAAAAACAGAGGTTCTGCGTGAGGCATGAGCCTGTACTTTGTTGCATTTGTCTGAAAGAGATGGTGAATCACTAAGAACATCTTAAAGCAAGAGATGATTAGCAGTTTCTTCTATAATTACATTCAGAGATAAGTCTTTTGTTTTGCTATTTGAGTCTGGGAAGTGGTTAAGGTGAAGATATCTGTATATCCAAACCTAGTTTTATTTTGATTCTGTATCAGGTCCAGATCAGCAGGAGCCAATTCTGTTCCTTTTACTCCCAAAATACTAATAAAAATACCTGTGAAGTTACAGAGCCATGAAGGCCAGAATCCCCTTCTGAGTTTTGTCAAGAGACGTGAGTGTAATCCCTTCATTTGCTCTGATGGTTCCACTTTCTCATCACAAGGAAGCTTAGTGGAGGAACTTCAAACTTTGTGGTGGTCATACTCAATTTATTATATCTGGCTCTGTCAGCTGGAATCAAATGAGCTGTGATGCCATGCAGTGTCCATAGATGTCCTAGTGCTTTCCTATGGAGGGGTTGTCTTCCTTTTTAAGAATGAAGGAACTGAGGCACCAGGAGGTGGTCTGGCTTACCTAAGGCTACCCGAGAGAGCTGTGGCACAGCCAGCAATAACACTGAGCTTTGAGTTCTGTTCTTATCCTTCTTATCTGTAACCAGCAGCCATCCTTCCCCCTGCGATGAGTCGCCTTGTCCTTACAGTTACCTGAGGCTCTACCCAGTGTGATTACAGAGCTTTTTTTCATGGGTCTGCATCTCAGCACCTCTGAGATGAATTTGCTAAGTGAGTTTTTTACATAACATTTGCTCTCCTAAGGATGCTTTCTTCCTGCGCTCCAAGGCCTGCATTGTCTATTCATATAAAAATTATTCTCCTGGAAATGAACTGAAAGCTAAAGCAAACCCTGGAGCACCCAAACGTGTTTTGCAGTTTACCTGCCTGCATTCAGAGTTTCCTCTGGTGACACTCATCAGGCCAGGGCTGGCTAGAGTCAGAGCAAGTCTTCCTTAGAAAGGTTCCAGGTCACTCAGGTTGGGAGGCATTTTCAGTGTCCCTTGGGCTTTCAGCTGCTGTTCAAAGGAGGCTGACCACTTTCATGGCACGCTACAAAAATTTGTTCTCACAGACTTGTGGATAAATTCAGACAGTCAAATAACCATGGGTTTGACCCAGTCTTCTAGTTACTTCCCTTCCATGTTGTTTACCCAGAGTCATACTGTGAGACATGGACTTGAGCAGGCTCCAGAGTTCTCTTGAGAGGAAAAGTCCAGATCTGCTCATCGTTCTAGTCCAAGTCCACCCATCCTTATGCAGTAGGGACACGCAGGATCTGGACCAGGGCACCACGTCAGCAGATGTTCTGAGCTGACACCTTACAAGGACTCCCCCCTAAAATCAGGAAAAGGGAAGCAAGTGTTTTTAAGGCATAATTCATCTCACCTTAACGCAGACTTTTAAAACAACTTGGCTGAATCACACCTGTTACATTATGATTTATTTCCATTCACCATAAAGACTTGACAGATATTATAGAGAGCTAGAAAGCTAACTGATTTAAAACTGAGATTTTAAAACATAGAAATATGGAAGGTCAGCAAGATGGTTCATGCACTCTGAGCTTCAGCCAGCATTGTGGAAAGCCTGAGAGCTACAGCTTGCTATTCATGGGCCTGATCTTCATTTTGCAGCATAGATACGGTGTGGTTCTATGTAAGGGTTTTAGAACTGTCCAAGGGCAATCCATCCTACAGTCAGACAGCGGGTAGAAGTCACAGCCTGTGCAGTGTTTCTCCAGAGGGCTCCCTGCACTTCTTCCCAGAACGTAAAGGGGTGATAGGGGAGGCTGGGAGGACTTTGGCACACGCACAGAAAATACCTTGAGCTGACCCATCCGCTTCTGAAGAAGTAACTGACTTCTTTTTGCTTTTCCTAATTTTCCTTGTGAACCTAGGCATTACTTATGCCCTAGATTCAGTTAGCCCTGAGATATTCACATGAACAACTTTATGTTTGTCTGCTAATCACTACACTTGTTATTCCCCTTGGAAGAGGCCTCCGCTCCAGGTGAAAGTTGTTCACACCTTTCAGAAGACTCAGAGCTCTGCATTCATTGTAGCCAGGGGAAAGAGAAATAACACTTGCTCATGGGGAATGAATACAGCTTGATCACTGTGAATTATTACCTGCATTTTTATAAAATTATGGGATGCTGCCAAGTATACACAGCATTAAGAAACACCGAAAACATGCAGGCTAAACTTGGAGACTCTAAATCTTTAGTTAAGCAGCTAAACAAATGTTATTTTTAACTATTTTTAAATGTCTGATTATGACTTGCTCATGTTTGTTTAGATTTACTTGCTTATTGACTTAGAGGTTAAAAAAGTCATCTGTCATATCCTGTAGGCCTTTGGCCCTTGTGATATAGTATGAGCGTAAATAACTAGCTGTTTAGAATAACTGACAGAAAATTCCCTTCTCCTTCTAACAATTCCTACAATTTTACAGTGAGAGTTTTCAAAGTCCATGGAAAAAGAACAGCCCTCTCACTCTTGGCAATCATCAGGTTTAGGTTCAGTTATACGTATGCTCAAATATGGTCTTAGATCTTAGGCCCTGTGCCAATAAATGCAGTGCTGTGTGAGGTGTTAGAGAAGCTGGCATTAAGCTGATGCATTTGGCTTTTCTGCTGTCCGTGTAGATGATGGGTCACTGAGGACGGGCTGGTCTGGCCTTCGGGTTTTCTAATTTCTCACAAAGTATTAGATAACTTTTAATTGTGCAAGAAGAGTGTGCCAGATTCAGTCAGTCTGATTATGTTGGTGTAAACTTGCATTACAGATTAGTAGTAGAATCATAAAATTATTAAGGTTGGAAAAGACCTCTAAGATCACCTAGTCCAACCGTCCTCTCACATAGAATACTGTCCACTGAACTGTGTCCCTAAGTACTACATCCACCCTTTCCTGAAACATCTGCAGAGATGTTGACTCCGCCACTTCCCTGAGAAACCTGTTCCAATGCCTGACCACTCTTCTGGAGAATAAATTCTTCCTAATACCTAATCCAAACCTCCTCTGGTGCCACTTGAAGGCTATTCACTCCAGTCCTGTCACTACTTACACAGGAGAAGAGGCTGACCCCCGCCATAGCTTCCTTTCAGGTAGCTGTAGAGGGCTGTAAGGTCTCCCCTGAGCCTCCTCCAGGCTGAACAATCCCATCTCCCTCAGCTGCTTCTCATAAGACTTGAGTTCCAGCCTCACTGTGTTATTCTGAACGTGCTCCCAGGGCCTCAACGTCTTTCTTGCAGTGAGGGGCCAAAACTCAACACAGTATTCAAGGTCCACACTAAAGCTAAGTACAGAGGAATGATCACCTCCCTGCTCCTGCTGGCACCGCTGTTTGTTTTGCACTCCAGGATGCCATTGGCCTTCTTGGCCACCTGGGCATGCTGCTGGCTCATGTTCAGCTGAGTGTTGACCAATACCCCCAGATCCTTTTCTTCTATGCAGCTTTCCAGTCACTCTGCCCCAAGCCTGTAGTGTTACATGGGGTTGCTGTATCCAAAGTGCAGGACTCAGCACTTGGTCTTGCTGAACTTCATCCCGTTGGCCTCAGGCTGTCCAGATCCCTCTGTAGGGCATTCCTGTCGTCAGGCAGATCAATACTTCCACCCAACTTGGTGTCATCTGCAAACTTACTGAGAGTGCACTGAATTCCCTCACCCAAATTATCAACAGAATTATTGAATAGGATGAGCCCCAAAACTGATTTTGTGGAATCACCACTTGTGGCTGGTCACTAGCTGGATCAGTTCCATTCACCACCACTCTCTGAGCCCGGCCATCCTGCCTGTTTTGTACCCAGTAAAGAGTGTACCTGTCTAAGCCATGGGCTACCAGCTTCTCCAGGAGAATGCTGTGGAAGAGTGTCAAAGGCTTTGCTGAACTCTAGGCAGTTTACATCAACAGCCTTTCCCTCATCCACCAGGCTGGTCATCATGCTGTAGAAGATGAGGTTGGTCAGGCAAGACCTGCCTTTCGTGAACCCATGCTGTCTGGGCCTGATCCCCAGGTTGTCTCACACATGCCATGTGATTACCCTCATGATGATCTGTTTGATAACTTTCCCTTGGTACTGAGGTCAGGCTGACAGGTCTGTAGTTCCCCAGATCCTCCTTATGACCCTCTTTATAGATGGGCATCTAGTAAGCCTCCAATCCTCTGGGACCTCTCTGGTTGACCAGGACCACTGATGGATGGTGGAAAGCAGTTTGGCAGTCACGTCCATCCGCTCCCTCAGCACCCTCAGTTGGATCCCATCTGTCCCCATGGACTTGTGGCAGTCCAGATGGAGTAGCAGGTCTCTAATTGTTCCACCTGAATAGTGCAGGGTTTATTCTGCTCTTGACTGCAGACTTCCCAGGAGGCTGAGCACCCTGATAATGAATCTGACTGTTAATGACAGATGTAAAGAGGCCATTGAGAACCTCAGCCTTTTCCGTATCCTCAGTGGTCACGTTCCCCACTGCATTCAGTGAAGGATAGAGATTTTCCTTGGCCCTCCTCTTATTTTTAATATATTTGTAAAAACATTTTTGTTGTCCTTTACCACAGTGACCAGGTTGAGCTCCTGTTGAGCTTTAGCCTTTCTGATTATCTCCCTGACTATGCTAGCAACTTCTCTGTACTCTCCCTAAGTTGTCCGTCCCTTCTTCCACAGGAGGAAAACCTTCTCTCTCCCAGAATCAGAGCAAAAGTTCTTTGCTCAGACCCACCAAACCTGCTCCAAGCAATAAAGACAAGCTGCCAGGAAGCACAAAATTTTAAGTGATCCATTTACTGCTTTACTTACTGGATGATGAGGGCATATGAGGGTCAGGGTACCAACCCTGACCATGCATGACTTTTATCTTGCCTTTCTTTCTAGAGAAGCCAGAATCCCTTCCATAAAAGCTTTTACCAATCTGATTCTTATTCCAGACCTCTCACTCCCTGAACACTCTCTCAAATGTCAGTGTGCTTACATGGTTGGAAGCTTAGTTAAGGGAAGAAAGACTTCTTTCACTGCAATGTCTGTTTCTTGCACTGCTGATGTAATGTTTTCACCCTAAGATGTGCAGCAAGCCCAGTACTGCAAAACAGCAAATGTACCCTGGGTTATGCTTGCTGTAATAACTGCCACTGGGATCAGTAGGAAGTCAACACCATTCAGAGGGAACTTAGCTCTTTGCTAATCCCTTGGAAGGGCCCTTCTATAGAAGTGATCACAGTAAATCTCATTACAGGGGAGAGAATGGATTTTTTGTTCTGAATTTGACTAGGTTAAGAACTGAAAGTCAACAGCTCTGCAAGTGTTTCTTAAATGATGTGAAATGAGGTGATTGATGGTCAGCCAAGATGAATGACCACAAGAAAGTAAACAGCAGTGATTGTGGCTATGTCTGCACGACGCGGTAGGAGACATGAAAACGGTGATGCTTTCACATAATCACAGTCACAGAATGGATGAAGCTGGAAGGGAATTCCCTGCTCAAGTATGGCCACCGAGATCGCATTACTAAAGACTGAGTCCTGATGGCTATTGAATATCTCCAGGGAAGGAAATTCCACAACCTCTCTAGGCAACCTGTGCCAGAGCTCAGTCACTCCCACAGGAAAGATGTTTATCCTCATGTTCGGTCAGAGTTTCCTGTATTTCAGTTTGTACCCATTGCCTGGCACTGGGCACCACTGAGAACAGTCTGGCCCCATCTTCACGACGCTCTCCCTTCATATAACATGTAAGTCTCATACAGGCCTTGGTCTCATACAGTTAAATGTGCCATGGTTGAGTACCAGACGTCAGTAACATTTTCGGTTTGGGCAGGTTACATTGCACAGCCCACAGTCCTGAGCCTTCATGGCTGTGGTACTTCCACTTGTGGAGCCAGGCAGCTGAGCACCTCAGGAACAGCTTTGTGAATGGCACTCTCTTGCCCGTGGAGAATGGATTACATGAATCCTTCAGTTAATTAATTCCCAGTGGTTGATAAGTATTGACAGCAGATTGTAGAAACCACCTATGCTGCCAAAGATTGCTGATATAAATAACAGCGCAGGGCTGCTCGTGGACAACAGATGTTATCTACCACATTTAATTTCAAGGGATATATTAAATAATGGCTTTATTGATGTTCAGTTTTCACTCGCTCTCTTGTGTTCCCAATTCATGTGTGCAAATTCCGTGTTTACTGGGCACTCTCTCAGGGAACAAGCAGCTTCCCGATCTTCATTCAGGAGGTAAAAAAGGGATTGTAAAAGTTCTCCTAATTGAAGTTGTTTGATGCAGTGAAGATTACATGCCTCCAGCTGTTTCAGTTGCTTTTGATGTTTCACCATCAGTGTTTGATAAAACTCTCCCCTGAATCTCCAAGTCTCAGGCTAGCCCATCTACCAGCATCATGTTTTTCACACTTTGTGGGTGGCCTAAGAGATGATTAGCAGTTTTAAATAGTTTCTCTAATACAGCTTTTCTACTTCAATTTTGAGAAAAATAACATTGCAGTAAAGGTATTACACAGAAAAGCTAGGAGTAAAACAACTTCACAGCTTCTAAAAATACTAGGGGTCAGAAGCCTAGACATTATTAGATGCTGAAGCCATGTTTCCTTCTGTAGAGTTTTGTCGAACCGAATTTATCAGAGGGAGCAAGAAGGAACAGCAGTATTTCTAGCATCGTGTGAAACGACAAGCAGACTGAAAAAAAAATCAGTAATTTTAATGAAAGTGTGCTCAGTTGTTTTGGGGGGTGGGAAACTCAAGGCAACCAAAGTAATAGTGGAACTTTTCCTGTGTCAGGGCCTACACCTCCGCTCCTCAGTGACCTCTGACAGTTTTTCTTAATGAAGATACCTGCAGTATTTAATGCAGGGATAGCAGAGAATGACATTGCGTTTATATTTAGCTTGAGTCTTCTATTTGAAATATTCATTTGTACAGGCACATGTATTTTGGTACCTCAGACTTTTGGGGAATTACTGATTTTTACTTTAATAGCTCCAATTTTTTTTCTCTCTTGAGTGAACTTGAATGTCCTGAGTTTCCATACAAACTTGTTTTCTCAACATTTGTTTCCTCTTGTATTTATTTGAATTAAACTTAACATGCAGCATGTTTTCCTTCTGCAGGGCACACACATGTTTCAACCGTTTGGATCTTCCACCTTACCCCTCATATTCTATGCTGTATGAAAAGCTGTTGACAGCTGTTGAAGAAACTAGTACCTTTGGACTTGAATGAGGGGGTTCAGGCAATTCTGTTGTTTTTCTGGCTATTGATGTCATCTTTCCAACGTCATTTAATCTTGGTTTCCCATGTTTTTTGAAAACAATACAAAACAAAAAAGAATCAAGATCGACAAAGGCTGTGCATGAAGAACTGCCACCCTCCAAGATCTAACCTTCATGCTTTCATCCTGTTTCCTATGG
Organism: Callipepla californica brunnescens; assembly: GCA_023055505.1. Taxonomy (NCBI): domain Eukaryota; kingdom Metazoa; phylum Chordata; class Aves; order Galliformes; family Odontophoridae; genus Callipepla; species Callipepla californica. The sequence goes on along the minus strand of JALIRH010000048.1, from coordinate 188,147 downwards.
ACTGCTAGTCTGTATGCAATAGAAAAACAACTGTCTCAAGGTTTCTGTATATCTCTACATACCTCCATTAATAACGATGAAAATACAAATGCAAGTTACACTACACTTGATCAAATGTTAATAAATGTTTACTTCCACCTACGTTGATTAAAAAATAAAAACAAAAAAAAAATCATTAAGCATTCCAAGCTTTTATATACCCACATTTTCTAAAGCAATTTGCAGCCCACCTTACTTCTTAACAGTTAAATACAGTACTAGGAGCTGTTCGAATATATTCTTCATCCATTCTTGTTTTCTCTGTACATACTGTCCATCTCAGAGACACTTATAAATAAACCAGAAATTTTTCTATATGAACTCACATCAGTTGCATCAGCTGGAACTGGCCCAGATTCACGGTGCAGATAAGACCTTCAGAAACTTAAAAAACAAGCTGTAATGCAATGCAAATCATAACAGCGATTGCTACAATTGTTCCGTGCCAGTGCTGGAGAGAACTCGCACTTCAAAGATACTGAGAGGGGCATCTCTATTGTAATGTTTACCACACAAGAAGCACACTAAAGAAGGATGTCTTATTATGTAGCATAAAGACCAGGCTCCCTTACCTTAGTATTATGTGCGACAAGGAAAAAAGGAAATAAGATGAATGTTCTCCCCTTGTGAACACCCTTGGATTCTGTTTACCAGATCTTTGTTCTCTGATTTTTGTTTAAAATGCTCCTTTCCATATGGCATGTACAGACAATCCCATCCCGGTGTCAGAAGCCATTTATTGTCTGTCAGACTGGGCTCCACTATGGTTGCTGGGGGCAGGTTTTGGTTTTGTCAGTTTGGTTTTCTTGTTCAGTGCAAATCCCCATAACCTCGACAGTGGTTGTAGACAGAGTTTTGGTCTAGGATCTATTGAATGAGAAGCTGCAGTGAATGGTTGTGTTTGTCAAGGGTGAAGGGTACTGTAACTCTGTTATGGTTGAAATTTTGCTGTACTTCCTCTTGGAGTCCACCCAAAGGCCCTCCAGCCATGTGAAGTGTGACCAAACTGAAGAGCAATTTCTTATTACTTCAGACAGAACCCACTTCAAATTGATGTACTTTGCATTCCAGCTCTGGAACCAGAGAACGAAAGAAAAACAGCACTAGACTTGTCTTTGGAAGGATTTTGCTGAGGCTATTACAGGCAACATCACTGCTCTGATTGCGTTCTACTTATTAATATTTGCTGCCCTTGTTTTCCGAGACCAATTGAAAGTGTTTGTCTTAACTGGGAAAAGAAAATAAGTATCTTTACTTCTGATGCTAATCGTGAAAGGGTGCATGAAATAGGAAGTGAGAGACTTGTGAAGGGTGAGGGAAGGTAAGTGAGAAGGTATCCTCATAGTATCTAGCAGTTCATGTGAAATACCACACTTCCTTGGGGGCTTGTTACCGTTTGAAAGGTGAGGGAACCCAAGGTGTATTTCTAGACAGTAGGTTTTATTAGTGATATAGAAAATATTTGGGTTGCTTTAGTTGCCCCTTTCATTCTATTTCTCTAACATTTCAGCCACTTTTGTAGTAATTTACTGTATGGCTTTTACTGAGAACGTATTCAATATGTTATTCATGTTGAGTACAGTTGCATAGGGAAGCCTTAACTACACATCACCTTTGTTATACCAGACACGAACTCGAACTCGAGCACCTACTGCACGTGCCCAGCCCCACTGCAGAGTAAAGATGGAAATCTCTTTTCTGGGAACATCTGTCACGTGCATATGAACTACATCAGAGTGAGTCAAAGCATGAGAGACCAAACAAAATCTTCCAGTGCATGTTATTTCTGCCTCTTCACCACTGGGCTCTAAAATTCAGTGAGTTCCTTATTTACTCCTGAACGTATTAATGTAACGAAGTTATCTGCATTTTGCCAAAGGCTGGGTGTCTTCCAACAATAGAAGAAAAGATATATAAGTATCCAATTGGTTTGGCCAAGGAGAACAGCGTATGAAGGTCTGTCTCATTAACATAGTAAAAGTAAAAAAAAAAAAATCTTTACAATGCTGGATAGTTAAATTTTTTAAGTATTTAAAACTCTATTTTATTAAGAAAAAGTGAAACTATTTTTTGTAGCTTAATAAAAGATATTTGTATTTCAGAGGCAGCATCAAACCCCACCGAGTGAAAGAAGAAAGGCTTGCTCCTGAAATTCTTCTTCGTAACATATTCTGGCCCTCACCACACGCTGGGACCTCAATGAGGTGCCATGCATCTCTGTTTGACAAATGCCATCTCAAGCAGCTTGTGTGTTCCTGCTCTAGGAAATAAGCAGCACAGCCTGCTATTTCCCATCAATATCCTTAGTCCAAGCTAGCTTTCAAGTGCATAAGCTAGGAGTACTTTTAAAAGCTTTTATTCGTAGGTGTTTGTGGTGACGTCAAATTAACAAGATCGTGAGAATTTCCTTCCAGGATTTTTTTTGTTTGTTTGGGGATCTTCATTAGGTTTTTGTTTGTCTGTTTGTTTGTTTGCTTGTTCTAGTCTAAAGCCAGGAGTACAGGAAAACAGACAGATATTTTCATAAAGAGAAAGAAAACACCATGCTACTCTTGCTTTTCTTTCACATTCTGTCTCTATCCCTCTCTCTTCCCAAACGCCCTACTCGATATGTTTTCTAGCACTGCTATCATCTCTGGGATATCAAGATCTCCACCTCAGGGGCATTTTTCCATCCTTTGTGTCATACCACAGGCTGAATCTGGACTCATTCTGGAGCGAAGGGGAAGCTGTGCACGTCAGTGTCTTTGTATGCTGGAGCGATGGAGAGAATGTTGCTAACAAGTGAGGAGGAGGAACCCATTTTCTTTGCCCAGTTATTAAACCTGTCCATTACGTAATAAATTGATTTTGTTTTATTTCTGCATATGTGAGGCATACAGCCTTCCCCATGCATCTCTTGATTCCAGTGTTACTAGTAGGTGTGTTCTCTTCCCAGGTCTGCATTTTCATTTGTAAAATATGACTGTCAATGACAGAACTTCTGCTTACAGTGAAATACGCGAGCAATGAGTATTCAGAAAGTCTGTTCAGCTCCTTCACCTCAGTTCCCTTTGCATGTGGCATTGGCTAGGTTAAGATAGGACATGAACTTCAACAGATTTTAAAATGCAAATTAAAAATGGCATAGGTGATCTGACAGCTGTTTTGAAACACAGTCTCTGACAGGAGGAACAAATGATGGTAGTTTGTACGTTTGGTTTCGGAGGGCTTACTTCTCTCAAAGTGATTACTGTGATGGTGTTAATGGTAGAAGGAAGAAAAGGAGTATTGCTGCTGATGAAATCCTGGTGCTATAGTAGCCTTATGCTGAGGATGAGAGAATGAAATTAAGTATTTTAAGGTCCTCCAGCTTGAAGTGTGACTATTCAAGCACATAAGCTATGCAGGATTTGATGCAGCACAATCACGGCTGTACCTTGCTGTTGTCTGCATCAGGTCTAAACTTCGCAAATGTCACTTCAGTCTGCAGTACATTCCATGAGTATCCGGTCTCAATCATATGCTGTGCATATCTGAAACTGAATTTTATGTTCTAAGGAGATCTGTGGCTATGACAAGGCAAGGAGTGAGAGGTCCAAACTACATCTAGCATCTAATGGAGAAATGGTGAGTGCTGCACAGTAGGACGCAGGACTTTTTTCACCCAGTTTGCTCAAGTGCCCATGAAGTTTTTAGTGAACTGTAGCTAAGGTTTGAGGTGGTATTCTACAGGGGGGTTGGCTTTGAGCTTTGTTAATCTTGTTTCACAGTAACAAATGGTTGACATACCTCTAGCTCAAGAAAAAAAAAAAGTAGGATACAGAATTTTAACATGGAAATTGACTAACAAGAAAACTAAAATACCCACTCTCAGCAGAGGAGTTAAACTAACAATTTGCTATTAATTTTGTGCCAGTCTATGGAAATCCAAGAGGATGAACGTGATGAGATTTGTTTAATTTCTGTTGAAATGGTAATTTTTTTTGCCCTGTCTCCATAGTAATATTAATAGGGCTTCCCAGTCAAGATTGAACACTTTCAGTCAAATGCAGACCAACAGATCTTTCTATCAAAAAGGCGGTGCTTTTTTTTATTATAATTCTTGCTGTACCTCAGTGTTCATTATTAAAAAAAAAAAAAAAAAAAAAAAAAAACACAAACCCTGCTGCAATATACTGAATCTGTCATAGGATTTCCCATCATGAGGTCCAACAGATTGCATTGTTACTTTCTCTCTGGTGAGTCATGTAGTTCCTTTGTTCTAGTAAAAAAACAGATGCCTGTACATAGTAGTTGCCTGTACACAGTAGTTACTAGATATAGTAAATATTGTACCATTAGCCAAATTCCCTGCAGCTTCTAATTTCTCCAAAAAACAGAAATGTCCGTTACGGTTTTTGTTAAAGACTGCATAAAGTCAATGGCAGGAAAGGTCCTCATTGTTGGACTGATTTTGCTTTTATTGACAGAGAAATGTCACACGATAGGCTGTGCTTTCTATTCTACCATATCACTATAGAGGAATGTCAATAAAATCACTTTGTTATGGTATTGTGTGGACTGTCTCTTATAAATAATTTCTTTTGTGGAGGACATATTTTACTAGAGTGGGGGGAAACAGGTACAGGTGAAAGTCAACTGACTAGAATTGCTCTTCCTCTGCCAGGACACGATCTAATCCTTTCTGACACTTGCATTGAGGCCTTTCCACTGCTTTTGTCCAATTTCCCAGGGTACGTGTCTAAAACTTGAGGTTCTCCTCATATGTGTGCAGAACCAAAGTCCCTGTGCTCTCCTAGACAACCCTAAGACCAGCTCTGCCTTGAAAGCACGTGAGGTTATTCACTGTTACAGACAACATCTGGACAAACAGGGACAAAAGAGATACTTACCTCACTTCCACATCTAATTACTGCATTACAGGTATGAAAAGTCCAAGGATGATTTCTTAATAGCGTATGCTAAATCTGCATTAAGTGTTGACAACAGATCAGTACCAGATGCTGTGTATGTCACACCCATTTCTTTGCTGCTCATCACCCTAATATCTCAGGTATGTTTCATTGGCACATTCCAGGCTAGATTAACTCATCTCAGTTATACAGTCAGCAGACACCTTGCTGACCATACCTGTTTTCTTACATAAATGGCACCTCATGAGGGACGATGGTAGAACAAGGACTGCTGGAAAGCCTAAATCAAATACGAACGGTTTTTACAGGGAAAAATAGAAGCAATCAGAAGACTCTCCAAGGAAAATGGCAAGCAACATTAGTAAAACGCAGTGAGATGTGTTACTGATCATTAGGGTGGATCAGGGACATTGATTTCTGCAACAGCAATCTGTGAATGTGTCTGAAACTGTCACGCACGTGCATGGCAACCAGGGGATCAGACCCAGCCAGCACGGGTTCACAAAGGGCAGGTCGTGCTTGTCCAACCTCATCTCCTTCTACGACTGGGTGACCAGACTGGTAGATGAGGGAAAGGCTGTTGATGTAGTCTACCTGGACTTCAGCAAAGCCTTTGACACGGTCTCCCACAGTATTCTCCTGGGGAAACTGGCAGCTCGTGGTGTGGACAGGTTCACTCTTCTCTGGGTTGAGAATTGGCTAGAGGGCCGTGCCCAGTGTGTAGTGGTTAATGGAGTCAAGTCCAGCTGGCGTCCCATCACAAGTGGTGTCCCCCTGGGGTCGGTATTGGGGCCCATACTGTTTAATATCTTTATTGATGACCTGGATGAGGGGATTGAGTGTACCCTCAGTAAGTTTGCGGATGACACCAAGTTGGGAGGATGTGTTGATCTGCCTGAGGGTAGGGAGGCCCTTCAGCGGGATCTGGATAGGCTGGACAGCTGGGCTGAGGTCAATGGGATGAGGTTCAATAAGGCCAAGTGCCGGGTCCTGCACTTTGGCCACAATAACCCCATGCAATGCTATAGGCTTGGGGCAGAATGGCTTGAAGAGTGTACAGAGGAAAAGGACCTGGGCGTGTTGGTTGATGCTCGGCTCAATATGAGCCGGCAGTGTGCCCAGGTGGCCAAGAAGGCCAATGGCATCCTGGCCTGTATTAGGAATAGTGTGGCCAGCAGGAGCAGGGAGGTGATCATCCCCCTGTACTCAGCTCTCGAGTACTATGTTCAGTTTTGGGCCCCTCACTACAAGAGAGACATCGAGGCCCTGGAGCGTGTTCAGAGAAGGGCAACAAAACTGGTGAGGGGTCTGGAGCACAAGTCTTACGAGGAGCGGCTGAGGGAGCTGGGATTGTTTAGTCTGGAGAAAAGGAGGCTCAGAGGAGACCTCATTGCACTCTGCCACTTCCTGAAGGGAGGCTGTGGCGAGGAGGGGGTCGGCCTCTTCTCCCAGGTAACTAATGACAGGACGAGAGGGAATGGCCACAAGTTGTGCCGGGGAAGATTTAGATTAGACTTGAGGAAAAATTTTTTCTCTGAGAGAGTGGTCTGGCACTGGAATGGCCTGCCTAGGGAGGGGGTTGAGGCACCGTCCCTAGCGCTGTTCAAGAAGCGTTTAGATGAGGTGCTGAGGGATTGGATTTAGTAGCTTGGTGGGTAGGGATGGTGGTGTGAGGATGGTTGGACTAGATGATCTTGTAGGTCCTTTCCAACCTAATGTATCTATGAGTCTATGAATCTATGAGGGCGTGGGGTGCTGGCGCTCTGAGCGCTGCAGGAGCGGACGGCGCGGTGTGTGCCGCCCCCGCGCGGCCGATGCTCGGAACTGCAGCAGCCGCGGTTCGGTCCTCCGGGCGGCACTGCGCATGCGCGCCGAAACGCGGAGGCGGCGTACGTGAATCGCGGCTTACGTAAATTGCGGCCGCTCTGCGCGGCGACGCCACCCGTTCGATGGTGATCGCTGCTCCGAAGCGTAGCGCGCATGCGCGAGGGAGTCCTCTTCCGAGGAGCCCGGCGCTCCTTAGGTGTAGTGGGGGGGCACGGCGACGTTCCCCGTTGTCGCGTTCGAGCTCCGTCCGCCTGCTTCTCCCGCACCGTCAGCCGCGCTCCGCTGCTGCAGGTACGGCCCCGCATCCGCGCCTTTCTGCCCCTGCGATGGGCGCTGCCCCCTCCCCGGCACCTCCCGCTCCTCTCCTTTGCCCCCAATCTCTGCTCCCCCCCGAATCTTCTGTCTCACCCCAGCCCCGGCTCACTGCCCTCGCTATTTCATCCCCCGGTCCAGCCCCTAACCCTAATGCTTTCACCTCCAACTTCACTCTCGTGCCATATTTCTTCTCAAACTCCTGTTGTAAACCCTCACTCTTTCACCCCAAGATCCGGCTCCAGATCCTTCCTCTTCCACCCATAGTACAGTCCCAGACCCTCGCTATTTCTCCCTTGATTCCAGCCACGACTCCTCGCTATTTTGCCCCAGGCTCTAGCACTGAATTCTTGCTCTTTCTCCCGAAATTCAGCCCCAAACTCTTGCTATCTCACACTAAACTTTGGCCATAAATTCCTGCCTTAAAGTCTCCCTGTTTCCTCCCAGTCAGCAGGCCCCAGTCCTCATTATTTCCCCTAAACTCTGGCCTTAAATACTGCGATTTCACCCCAGACTGCAGTACCAAATCTGGTCTAATTCATCCAGAACTCCATCCCAGCTTCTCTCTCTTTCTGCCCAAACTCCAGCCTCTGACCCTCACTGTTTCATTCCAAACTGCTGACCAAAACCCTCAGTATCTTGTCCCAAAAATCAGCTCCCAGATCCTCACTGCCTCAACCCAATCTCCAGATCCACATTCTGACACTTTCACAATTAATTCCCGCCCCAAATCCCTGCTATTACACATCACACTCCAGTCCCAACCTCTCAGAATTTCACCTTAGTCTTCATTCCAAAATCTTCACTGTTTCGCCCTATACTTTATTCCCAAATTCTTGCTTATCACCCATAAATTCAGTCCCAAACCGTCACTATCTCACCCTAAACTCCCAAGCTAATCCCTCACTATTTCACCCCAAGCTCTTGCTACTATCCTTAACATCCTGCCCCAAAACCTCACTGTTTCCCTCCCATGCAGTAGTCCCAAATCCTCACCTTTACCCTCAAACTCTGGCCCTAAACCCTTGCAATCTCAGCCCATTCTGAAGGGTCAAATCCTGTCTCTCTGACCCCAAGCAAGCTCCAGTCCTGCATCCTGGCTATTTAACCCCTTTATTTAGTCCTGAATTCTCGCTCTTCACCCGTAAATTCAGTCACAAACCCTCACTCTCTCTCCCCTTAAACTCCTGTCCTAAACTCTCACTGTTTCACTGCAAATTCTAGCTGTTATCCTTGTTATTGCACCCCAAAATCCTACCCCAAATCCTCACTGTTTCCCTTACATGCAGTAGTTTTTAATCCTTGCTATTACCCTCTGTCCCTGTCCCTTAATCCTTGCAATTTCACCCCATTCTGAAGGGTCCAATCCTGGCTATTTCACCCCAAGCTCCAGTCCTGGATCCTGGCTATTTCACCCCATTCTTTAATCCCAAATTCTTGTTCTTTACTGATAAATTCAGTCCCAAACCCTCACACTCTCACCCTACACTCCTGCCCTTTATTCTCACTATTCATCCCCGGTAAATCCTTGCTATTTCATTCCAAACTGCTGACCAAAACCCTCAGTATCTTGCCTCAAAAATCAGCTCCCAGATCCTTGCTGCCTCAACCAAATCTCCAGCTCCAAATCCTCACACTTTCACAATTAATTCCAGTCCTAAATCACCGCTATTACACATCCATGAATTCAGGCCAAACGCCTCAGCATTTCACCTCAAACTCCAGGCCAAAATCGTCGCTCTTTCACCCCAGACTCTAGCCCCTTTCCTTGCTATTCCATCCCAGATTCCTGCCCCAAACCCTCACTATTTCCCTCTCATGCAGTAGTTCCTAATCCTCACCATTACCCTCGAATTCTGGCACTAAATTCTCTCAACTTCACCGCATTCTGAATGCTCAAATACTGGCTATTTCACCCCAAGCTCCACTCCTGAATCTTGCCTGTTTCACCCCATTCTTTAGTCGCAATCCCTCGCTCTTCACCTATCAATTCAGTCCCAAACCCTCACTCTCTCCCCTTTAACTCCTGCCCTAAATCCTCCCTATTTCACCCCAAACTGCAGCTGCAAACCCTCACTGTGTCCTCCCCAAACAGGAGTCCAAGGTCTTCCTTAATGCCCTCACACTCAAGAACTGATTCCTTGCCTTTCCAGCCTGGGCTCAAGTGCCCGATCTAGCTAATTTGCTCAGAACTCCATCCTAGCTTCTCAGTATTCCACACCAGGCTACAGCCTTCAATGTTCATTATTCCACTCTATACTACTGGCCCACGTCTTCCCTCTTTCACTCCAAATTTGAGTCCCAACCCTACCCTCTTTCACCCCAAACTGCAGTCCCGAATCCTCGCTCATTCATCACAAACTCCGGTCCCTGTGAGGTAGGTATCGGATTTGATGATAGAGATGTATTCCTTTCTAAATGATAGTTCAGAGTAAGCAACTGATCAGAAGGGAATGAGTTAAAATTACACTCAGCTTTTGAATGTTCGAGTTTCCATATCTGACACATGGGGAAAACGTGAAGTTCTGATTATTCATGGAAACAGTGCTGGAATGCTCTGTGCCTGGAGGGTTTTCATTCCCAAGGTTTCTTTCTGTGTCTGTGCTCTGTTTTTAAGAAGATGGAATTTAAATGGAATTAAAACAGTCCTGGAGTCTGATGGTTCCATGGGGCTTTGGTGTTTGAAGCTGTGAGGATTCTTGCAGAAATGGACCTTGGGGGTTTAAAGCCAATTGGAAATCACTGAAGCGTTGTTTCTCTGAGTGCTATTCAAAAAATATTGTTGAATAATCTTCCTCTGGCAGACCTACCATAAACATGATGTCCTTCTTTGTTTATTTAAATTGTTTATTGAGGAGTTCATTATCAAGTGAAACAGAGCTCTGGAACGTGCAGCAGTTCAGAGCTATGAATGAAGCATCAGGTGATGTACAGTAACACACAGCTATATATATATATTTAACTTCATTTGTAATAATTGATAAATATATTTACCTTCCAGGCCTCCAAATCCAGAAGACATCGTCAAGTAATATTAGCATCTTCCGAATCAGGCTCAGATTATGGGAAATCTCCGAGACAGAGTAAAAGAAGCAGCAGGAGAACACAGCCAGCATGAAGAAGAGGATCTCTGGAAATCAGAGGTGCTTTTCCATTGCATTTAGGAAGAAGTTCTTTCCTGTGAAGGTGGTGAGACACTGGAGCAGGGTGCCCAGGGCAGCTGTGGGTGTGCCCTGGAAGCACTCCAGGCCGGGCTGGACGGGGCTGTGAGCAATGGGGGCTGGGGCTGGGTGATCTTAAAGGTCCCTGCAAAGCAAAACCATTTTGTGATTCTGTGATTCATTTCTGGATCTCAAGAAAATGAAGTGGTATAGTTTGTAGCACTTAGGTACATCCTGAGTATTTGCACATCTCTGCTTGTGCAGCTTTTTATTTTTTATTTTCCCCTTTGGATTTGGAAAATGCTGCTTAGCTCTCTGTGCCAGTCCTGAAGGCATGGGGAGTGGCTTTTGTTTTCTGAAGGAAGTCAGCTTTCTAATGTCCGACTTCTAAGCGGTAACAGTTGCTCAGCCATTTCAGTCTTCCATTTGACTTACTGCTCATTAAAGGTTAACAAAAATTGAGCACTGAAGTTTTGAATTAACTGTTTTGAAGGCGATGATTTCAAAGTTCCAAAGTCTGTCTTCTTGTAATTAGCTTCTGAGAGAATTCCACCCTCTTCAGAGGTGCACATTGGGCCACGTCACCTTTGCTTCACTTCAGAACAGGAGATGTGGTGCTGGGAGAGAATAAGGAGAAGAGATTTGAATAATCTCTGAACTGAGCTGGCGATGAATACTGTTAGCTCCTTGTTGTTGAGGGTTTTCCTAGTGAGCTGTACGAAGATACTGGGAAAACGGGTGTTTCTCCATAGCCTTTGGCTGGAAAGTCAATACAGATGCAAGAGAACAGTCTTCTAACTGCTCAATCTGACACACAGAAGTGAAAAAACAAACAAAAAAACCCCAACAACCCAATGCTGATGTTTCCTCCCAAAAATCTCTCTGCAGGTGAGATGCGGGCAGGAAAGGAGACTGTCACCCGCGGCGCTGGGATGCCTGTGATCACAGAAGAAGACAACTCAGACACAGAAGGTATGACTGAGATTCCCACAGGCCGTGGTCTGTTCTGCTCACTGCTCTGCACTATGCTGCATTTTTGTTTAACTAAAATTGATACCTCAGGTCACTTTGCTTTCTTGCGAAGTCCAGGTTAATTTTCTGCCTGTAAATCGCTGCATCAGAACTGAAGCTTTGCTCTGACAGTTTGTTGCAAGCACACGATGGCAGAATCCTGGGAGGTGTTGTTTGGATGCAGAGTGATTTCCACATTGATGGTCTGAGACTGATGGGCTGCTTACATAGAGGCAGTCAGACCTGAGGGCTGGACCAGAGATAATCGGTCTCAGCCTGAAAGAATAGGATTTGATGTGATTATTTAAAGGGGAACAGAGGGTTAAGTGCAACTTCTGTAAAAGTCTAGAAACATAGATGAGTGTGAGGAATATATATTTTGGAGTTAATTACAATCAAAAGCTGCTCTCAAAGCTAAATAAGTTTGAAAGTGCAGTACTTTGTTCATCAGTGGGATTGCATTTCGAATGACAGTGTGCCGTGGAATCTAGAAAGGTTATTTCCATGGCTTGCCGATGTGACTCCCATCTACAAGAAAGGCCGTATGGAAGATCCGGGGAACTACAGGCCTGTCAGCCTGACCTCGGTATCAGGGAAAGTTATGGAGCAATTGATCTTGAGGGAGATCACACGGCACGTGCATGGCAATCAGGGGATCAGACCCAGCCAGCACGGGTTCACAAAGGGCAGGTCGTGCTTGTCCAACCTCATCTCCTTCTACGACTGGGTGACCAGACTGGTAGATGAGGGAAAGGCTGTTGATGTAGTCTACCTGGACTTCAGCAAAGCCTTTGACACGGTCTCCCACAGTATTCTCCTGGGGAAACTGGCAGCCCGTGGTGTGGACAGGTTCACTCTTCTCTAGGTTGAGAATTGGCTAGAGGGCCGTGCCCAGCGGGTAGTGGTTAATGGAGTCAAGTCCAGCTGGCGTCCTGTCACGAGTGGTGTCCCCCAGGGGTCGGTATTGGGGCCCGTCTTGTTTAATATCTTTATTGATGACCTGGATGAGGGGATTGAGTGTACCCTCAGTAATTTTGCGGATGACACCAAGTTGGGAGGATGTGTTGATGTGCCTGAGGGTAGGGAGGCCCTTCAGAGGGATCTGGATAGGCTGGACAGCTGGGCTGAGGTCAATGGGATGAGGTTCAATAAGGCCAAGTGCCGGGTCCTGCACTTTGGCCACAATAACCCCATGCAGTGCTATAGGCTTGGGGCAGAATGGCTTGAGGAGTGTATAGAGGAAAAGGACCTGGGGGTGTTGGTTGATGCTTGGCTCAATATGAGCCGTCAGTGTGCCCAGGTGGCCAAGAAGGCCAATGGCATCCTGGCCTGTATTAGGAATAGTGTGGCCAGCAGGAGCAGGGAGGTGATCATCCCCCTGTACTCAGCTCTGGTGCGGCCGCACCTCGAGTACTGTGTTCAGTTTTGGGCCCCTCACTACAAGAAAGACATCGAGGCCCTGGAGCGTGTTCAGAGAAGGGCAACAAAACTGGTGAGGGGTCTGGAGCACAAGTCTTACGAGGAGCGGCTGAGGGAGCTGGGATTGTTTAGTTTGGGGAAAAGGAGGCTCAGAGGAGACCTCATTGCACTCTACCACTTCCTGAAGGGAGGCTGTGGTAAGGAGGGGGTTGGCCTCTTCTCCCAGGTAACTAATGACAGGACAAGAGGGAATGGCCACAAGTTGCGCCGGGGAAGATTTAGATTAGACTTGAGGAAAAATTTTTTCTCTGAGAGAGTGGTCCAGCACTGGAATGGCCTGCCTAGGGAGGTGGTTGAGGCACCGTCCCTAGCGCTGTTCAAGAAGCGTTTAGATGAGGTGCTAAGGGATTTGATTTAGTAGCTTGGTGGGTAGGGATGGTGGTGTGAGGATGGTTGGACTAGATGATCTTGTAGGTCCTTTCCAACCTGACGTATCTATGAATCTATGAAAGTCAGGCAGAGGGGGATTAGAAAGGAATCTCAGGAGCTCACCCAATTCATTTCCTTCTTCTGGGCAGAATTAATTTCGACTTTAATTATTCCCAGGAGGGAAGATGGATTGAAACGTTTGTCAGAAAAATCTCTTTATTTCCTTTCAGAAGTCCCTCTCTGCAAGAGGAGGCAGCGCTGTTAGGATCCAGGTGGAGAACACCACTGTGAGCTGTGAGAGAACGCCAACGTCAGCTGTAACAGCGAGTGCTTGTTTGGATTCCTGCGGGTGGACAGCAGGAATTGCTGGGAGCAGAGCTGCAGGTGACAGCACAGTGCTGGCAGCGACTGCTGGAGCTGAGCAGTCCCGTGGTACAGCACCTGGGGCCTCTGCTCACCTGGCTGATGGTTCTGTGAGGGATGAAGTTGCTGTGCACTGTTTGAGATGGGAGAGAGAGAGAAGATTGTTGCATCTTGTATTTAGTTCGTATATGCAAGTAACACTTGGAACTCATGTTGACTTGCAGTGACTTTTTAGCTGATGCTCTTGAAAGAGCTCACAAAATACCTGCCTGTATTTGCACAACAAACTGTTTCTCACAGTTAACCCACTATGTTTTGTAGCGTGCAAATTCAGCAATATTCACCACGGATCTGTAGGTGTGGGAAACGAACTTGGCGATGAACCTTTCACTGCATTCAGTCCGCAGCACATCTGGCTTTGTGGTATATGTGAATAACACACAGTGTGTGACTTGATGCTTGCAGGTGGCACAGAGCTGTACCGGGACAGGACTGGAATTCAAAACGATCTTTGTCAATTGGAGCAGTGCTGTGGAAGGAGTGAAATAAACACGAAGCTTAGCACTAAGAACAGGTACAGAGTGAGGAAACAACTGCCAGGCAACAGTACTACAGCCAAAGCAGACAGACTGAGAGTCATGAGCTGGAGTGTCTTCTGTGAACAACAACACCGAATGATCCTGCTGCATTTCTGTCACCACTCAGCCCTGCAAGGCCCGAGGCTGAAATACTCTCTGATGAGTGTGTGATTATTATTATTCTCTGTGCTATTTTCTCCAGCTGAACACAGCTGGAAAAAACATACCCTGAGGAGACAGGCAGTTTGAGGTGATGTTTTCTGCAAGAAAAAATACCAAATAAAAATACAACAGATTTTATTCATTTATTTATTTTATGGAAGAAGGGCCCAAATGCAGTGAATTAGTTCAGCTCCTCACTATTTTGTCCCATGCTGTAGTCCCACATCCTCGCTATTACCCTCGATCTTGGGCCCTGAATCCTGGAGGGAAATTGCAAGACTTGAGTGCCAAATCCTGATTCATCCAAAACTCAGTCCCAGCTTCTTGCTATTCCGCAGCCCCAAGCCCTTGTTATTTCACCCCAAACTGCGGACCAAACCCCTCAGCATCTTGTCTCAAAAATCAGCTCCCAAATCCTCGCTATTCCACCCCGAATTCCAGCCCCAAGCCCTCGCTGCCTCACCCCAATCTGCAGCCCTTCATCCTCACGCTATCACAATTGACTCTCAGCATTTCGGACCCTTACTGCGCATGCGTTAACCGCGGACCCTTACTGCGCATGCGTTAAGTGCGGACCCTTACTGCGCATGCGTTAACCGCGGACCCTTACTGCGCATGCGTTAACTGCGGACCCTTACTGCGCATGCGTTTACTCCGGACCCTTACTGCGCATGCGTTAACCGCGGACCCTTACTGCGCATGCGTTAAGTGCGGACCCTTACTGCGCATGCGTTAACCGCGGACCCTTACTGCGCATGCGTTAAGTGCGGACCCTTACTGCGCATGCGTTTACTCCGGACCCTTACTGCGCATGCGTTAACCGCGGACCCTTACTGCGCATGCGTTAAGTGCGGACCCTTACTGCGCATGCGTTAACGACGGACCCTTACTGCGCATGCGTTAACCGCGGACCCTTACTGCGCATGCGTTAAGTGCGGACCCTTACTGCGCATGCGTTTACTTCGGACCCTTACTGCGCATGCGTTTAGTGCGGACCCTTACTGCGCATGCGTTAACTTCGGACCCTTACTGCGCATGCGTTAACCGCGGACCCTTACTGCGCATGCGTTTAGTGCGGACCCTTACCGCGCATGCGTTAACTTCGGACCCTTACTGCGCATGCGTTAACCGCGGACCCTTACTGCGCATGCGTTTACTTCGGACCCTTACTGCGCATGCGTTAACCGCGGACCCTTACTGCGCATGCGTTAAGTGCGGACCCTTACTGCGCATGCGTTAACTGGGGACCCTTACTGCGCATGCGCTAACTTCGGAACCTTACTGCGCATGCGTTAACTTCGGACCCTTACTGCGCATGCGTTAACTACGGACCCTTACTGCGCATGCGTTAACCGCGGACCCTAACTGCGCATGCGTCAACTACGGACCCTTACTGCGCATGCGTCAACTGCGGACCCTTACTGCGCATGCGTTAACTGCGGACCCTTACTGCGCATGCGTTAATTGCGGACCCTAACTGCGCATGCGTTTACTACGGACCCTTACTGCGCATGCGTTAACGACGGACCCCTTACTGCGCATGCGTCAACTACGGACCCTTACTGCGCATGCGTTAACTGCGGACCCTTACTGCGCATGCGTTAACTTCGGACCCTTACTGCGCATGCGTTAGCTTCGGACCCTTACTGCGCATGCGTTAAGTGCGGACCCTTACTGCGCATGCGTTAAGTGCGGACCCTTACTGCGCATGCGTTAACTACGGACCCTTACTGCGCATGCGTTAACCTCGGACGCTTACTGCGCATGCGTTTACTACGGACCCTTACTGCGCATGCGTTAACTGCGGACCCTTTCTACGCATGCGTTAACAACGGACCCTTACCGCGCATGCGTTAGCTATTGCCGCTAAATGCGCATGCGTGAACTACAGACGCTAAGTGCGCATGCCCTGCTTTGCGATTCGCATTGCGCATGCGTACTCTGCTGTTCCCACACATGCGTATTACCGAGATAAGCTCAGCGCATACGCTGCCTTGGTACGCAATGCGCACGCGTCCGCCACAGTGCCCGCGCATGCGCAGTGTGTTCGTGCGCTCAGGGCAGTATCTGCTCTCTAAAATGTAATTAAACGCTGTAATTAAGCGCTGTAGTTACAGAGCGAGTCTGTTCCCTGCCCTATAGCACTGCCCCATAGCTCCCCTTCTCTCTCTGCCCTATAGCTCCGCTCCTTGCCGCATAGTGCCGCCCCATAGCGCGGCTCCCTGCCCCGTAGAGCTTAATTCCTGTCCCATAGCGCTGCCCCATAGCCCCACATCTCCGCGTCCCACAGCGCTCCTCCAAACACCACATCCCACCCCGCAGCGCCGTCACTTTTGGGGTCCCCGCTCTTTTTTAGGGTTTATTTGGAGGGTTTTTTTGTTTTGCTTTGTTTTTTTCCTCCTCGACCTCGCCGCTCCTTCGAGGCGTTCTGCCATCTGAACCCTCACGAGCTGACGACCCCGCTCCGCTTCTCCTGGGGTCGCTGTGGCGTCGCTGGATCTCTATGGGGTCGCTATGTGTTTCTATGGTTGTGCAGTACCTCTATATGGCCACAAGGAGGCGCTATGGAGTTGCAATGCAAAAATGCAGCCACTGGGTGTCGCTGTGTCTATGTGTCTGTATGGGGTCGCTATGTATCTCTATGGAGGTGCAGTACCCATATACCACCACTGGGTGTCGCTGTGTCTATGTGTCTCTATGGGGCCACTGTGTCTCTATGTATCTCTATGCGTCTCTATGTGTCTCTATGTATCTGCGCGCCTGTGCCCTTTACAGGGCGGCTTAATTAATTGCGGCTTAATTAATTCATTATTGGCGCCGCAATTAATTCATTCACCGCCGCTGCGTTAATTAACGGCGGCTGATTGCGGGGGCGGAGCGGGGACGTCTTCAAAAGCGCAGCCCCATAGCGCTGCTGCCCTCCCTTTAGTGTTGCCCCACAGCGCTGCTCCATAGCCCCACATCTCCACGTCCCACAGCGCTCCTCCTCGCCCCACATCCCGCCCCACAGCGCCGTTGCTTTTGGGGTCCCCACTCTTTGTTGAGAGATTTTTGGGGGATTTTTTTGGGTATTTTTTTGGGGGGGGGGATTTTTTTTGTTTTTCTCTCTGTTTCTTTTTTTTGGAGGGGTTTGGGGTTTCTTGGGATTTTTTGGAATTTTTGTTTTTTTTGTTTGTTTGTTTTCTTTTGGGGGAGGGTTCTCGTTTTTTTGGGGGGCTTTTTTTGGTGTCTTTTTCTTTGTTTTTTGTTTTTGTTTTTTTGGGGTTTGAGGGGGGGGTTTGGGTGTTTGGGGTTTTTTGGGGGTTTTTAGCTTTTTTTTGTAGGAGGGGTATTTTAAGTGTTGGTTTTGGGGTTTTTTTTTTTCTTTTTTCAAGTTTTTTTGACGGGGTTCAGGTTTGAAGTTTTTGGGGTATTTTCGATTTTTTGGGGGGTTTTGTTTGTGGGTTTTTTTTAGGGGGGATTTTTGGGGGCTCTTTTTTGTTTTTCTTTTAGGGATTTTTTTCTTAGAGTTTTTTTTTAGGGATAGTTTTTTCTTAGAGTTTTCTTGGGATTTCTTTTTTACGTTTTTTTAGTTTTTTTGCTTTTTGTTTTTAGCTATTTGGAGTTTTTTGGGGTTCTTTTATGGTTATTTGGGATATTTTTTTTAGGGTTTGTTTTTCAGGTTGTTTTGGTTTTTGTGGGGGGGGTGGGCATTTCTTTGAGATTTTTTTGGGGGTGGGTTTGTATTTTTTAGGGATCTTTTGGGTTTTTTGGGGGGGGAGTTAAATTTTTTTTAAGTTTTTTTTTAAGGGTTTTTTTTTTGCCTTTATGTTTTTGGTTTCTTTTTAGTTTTAGGGTCCTCCAAAACCCCACTGCTGACTCCCGGCTCTGTCACCCCTAAAAGCTGCAGTATTTTACGACTCTCATTTGGGGTTGGCTCTTTTTGGGGTCAATTCTGGGGTCTTTGTCGGGGCTCTTTTTGGGGTTGCTCTTGGGATCCTTTTTCAGTCGATTGCTTTTTGGGGGTTCTCTTTTTGGGGGTTCTCTTTTTGGGGGTTCTCTTTTTGGGGGTTCTCTTTTTGGGGGTTCTCTTTTTGGGGGTTCTCTTTTTGGGGTTGCTTTTTGTGTCTTTTTTGGTTCACTTTTGGGATCTTTTTCGGGTCTCATTTGGGGCTGCAGCTCTTTTTTGGGGTCGCTCTTTTTTTGAGGTCGTCTCTTTCTTTTTGGAGTCACTCCTGGGATCTTTTTTCAGGTCCGTTTTTCGGTCCCTTTTGGGGTCTCTCACTCTTTTTGGGGTAACTTTTGGGATCTTTTGGGGGTCACTGCTCTTTTTGGGGTCGTCTCTTTCCTTTTGGGGTTGTCTCTTTTAGGATCTTTTTCAGGTCTCATTTAGGGTCAATTTTGGGATCTTTTTGGGGTCTGTTTTGGGCTCTGTCACTCTCTTTGGGGTCTGTCACTCGTTTTGGGGTTGCTTTTGGGGTCACATTCAATATGTTTTTGGGGTCCCTTGAAGGGCTTCAGTGTCTGGGCACTGTTACACAGTGTCCTGAAGCAGTGCTGGAGCACCTGAGCTGAGCACAGAGTCACCGCAGGAGCGCAGGTGAAGGCACTGCACGGTGTGACCAGAAGGGGCAGAGTCTGAGCCCACCTCTCCCAGACCCCATGGGATTTTTGGGGGGAATTTTTTGAGGATTTTTTTTCACTCCAAACTTCTGCAAAAACTCCTCGCAATTCCACACCAATGTCTGGCCCCAGCTCCTCGCTCTTCCTTGCCAAACTTTTTTGGGGGGATTTTTATGGGAATTTTTTTTGTTTTTTGGGGGGGATTTTTGGGGGGAATTTTTGGGCAGGATTTTTTTGGGGGTGGTCTCTATGGAGTTCACATTTGGGGTCTCTTTCACGGTCTTTTTTGGGTTCACATATTTTTTTCTTCTTTTCTGCTTCCCGTGGCCGTGTCCTGGACGCCCCGCCGTCTCAGCTCTTACACAGAGCGGCCTCGCAATTTTAGCCTATATTGCAGCCTTGCTATTTTTCCCCGAATTTCAGTCCCATGTCTGGCTGTCTCACACTAACGTCGAGCCCCCTATCCTCACAATTTCGTCCTAAATTCTAGCCCCTAACCCTTGCTGTTTCTGTGGTAAAGTCCAACCCAAAGCCCTCTTGATTTAGCACTAAACTCCATCCCCAAATTGGAGCTGTTTCTCCTTCAATTCCAGCCATAAATCCTCACTATTTCATTGCAAACTTCACTCCCATATCCTCACTATTTCACCTCAAACTTGAGTCCCCAAATCCCTGGTATTTCATTCCATAATTTAGTCCAAAATTCTTGATCTTTACTGAAAAAAGACCCTGCCCCAAATACCTGCTGCTTCACCCCAATCTCCAGCCCCCAATCTTCCAGCCTTCAATCCTCATTGTTTCACCCCTGAAATCTTGCTCATTCACCCCAAACTCCAGCCTTACATCCTCACTGTTTCACCTTTGATTCCAGCCACGAGTCCTCACTATTTTGCCCCAAACTTCAGCTCTAAATCCTCGCTTTTTCACCCCAAACTCTAGCTCCTAGTCCTTGATATTTCCTCCAGAACAGTAGTCCCTAATCCTCACTATTACCTACAAACTCAGTCCCTTAATCCTTACAATTTCCCCCCAGGCTCAAGTGCTAAATCCTGGCTAATTCACCCCAAGCTCCAGTCCTGAATCTTTGCTCTTTCACCCCAAGGTCCTGTCCCAAATCCTTGGTATTTTTGCCCAAGCTCCAGTCCTGTGTCCTCGCTATTTCACCCGAAGCTCCTTTCCTGAATCCTCACTATTTCACCCCAGATGGAAGTGCCAACTTCTGGCTAATTCACCCCAAACTCCAGCCTCAACCCTTTCTATTTCACCCTGAACTGCAGAACAAAACCCTCATCGTCTCTTCTCAAAAATCAAATCCCCAGTCCTCAGTACTTCTCCCCATCCTTCAGCCCCAAATCCTCACCGTCTCTCCCAAAGTCCATCTGTAATTCCTCTCTATTTCTCTTCAAATCCTATCCCAAAATCCTCGCTATTTCACTTCAAAGTCTAGCCCCAGTCCTTGCTATTCCACCTCACATTTCTGCCCCAAACCCTCACAATTTACTTCTCATACGTTAGTCCCTTCTCAGTATTACCCTCAATCTCAGGACCTAAATCCTTTCTATTTCACCACAATCACGAGTATGGAATCCTGGCTTTCACCCCAAGCTCCAGTCCCAGCATCCCTGTTTTTTCACTCTATAATTTAGTACCAAATTCTTGCTATTTACCCCCCCATTTCCCCCCTCCTGAAAATAAAACTGAGCCCTGAATCCTCACCACCTCACCCCGATCTCGAGAGCCAAATTCTTACTCTTTACCCCCAAATTCAACCCCAAACCCACACTGTCTCACCCTAAACTCTCCTGCCCTAAACCCTCGCTGTTTCCCTTTGATCTCCAGCTGCATACCCTCACTATTTGCTCTCAAATATGAGTCAAAAGTTTTCCTCACCCAATTCCTTGCGTTTCCAGCCCAGGCTCACGTGCCAGATCTAGTTCATTCATTCCAGACTCGAAGCCAACTTCTCTCCATTCCACACCAGGCTACAGCCTTACATTTGTATTCTTTCACCCTAAACTGCTGTCCCATATTATCGCTCTTTCACCCCAGATTCGAGTCCCAAACCTACCTTCATTCACCCCAAACTCCAGTCCCAAATCCTCACTGTTCAACCCCATATTCCAGCCCTAAACCCTCACTATCTCACCCCAAACTCTGGCTTTAAATCCTTGCTATCTCCCCCTGAACTCTAGCTTTGCTATCTCACCTCTAACTCTAGCTTTAAATCCTCGCTATCTCACCCCAAACTCAGGCCCCAAATCCTCATTGCTCCACATCACACTTTTGCCCTTAATTGAGCTTTTGGGCTCCTGTTGATCTCGGCCTGCTGACAGATCGGCATTTCCCAGGGTTGCCTTTTTTGCCCTGGTTGGAAATGGGTGGGACTTTGGCCTTAGGTTCTGCTGACCGTGGACTTGCCCTGGATGCCACGACGTCTCAGATCTGACTAAGAGCGGCCTGCTGACTGCAGCAGCTGATTCCCTCCGCATGTGGTATTTTTGGGGGGATTGTTTTGTTTTTTTTTGGGGGGGATTTTGGGTGTTAATTATTCCTCCTTTCTGCTTCCCGTGGCCATGCGCTGGACGCCACGCCATCTCAGCTCTTACACAGAGCGGTCTGCTGACTGCGACGGATAATTCCCTCTGCACTCCGTGCTGCATCCATCGGGACCGGTGGACCTGTGCATGTTTGTGGTCAGGTAGGACTAAGAGTGCTCCATGGATTTGTTCTCAGTTGCTGGACACTGCACAGACAATTGCTCCGTCCGAATCCTCACTGTTCCTCACAAATCTCTGTCCTTAACTCCTCGCTGTTCCACCCTAATATCCTCACTATCTCACCACAAAATCCAGAATGATCTCCTCACATCTCACTCTGAACTCCAGCCCCAACTCCTCCCTCTTCCTCCCCAAACTTCATCCCTAAATCCTCGATATTCCACCCCAAACTCTGTCGCTAAGTCCTATTAGATCCTACATCTATTCATCTCTTCCCTCGATTCCATTTCTCTGTGGATCTCTTCCCTCGATTCCATTTCTCTGTGGATCTCTTCCCTCGATTCCATTTCTCTGTGGATCTCTTCCCTCGATTCCATTTCTCTGTGGATCTCTTCCCTCGATTCCATTTCTCTGTGGATCTCTTCCCTCGATTCCATTTCTCTGTGGATCTCTTCCCTCGATTCCATTTCTCTGTGGATCTCTTCCCTCGATTCCATTTCTCTGTGGATCTCTTCCCTCGATTCCATTTCTCTGTGGATCTCTTCCCTCGATTCCATTTCTCTGTGGATCTCTTCCCTCGATTCCATTTCTCTGTGGATCTCTTCCCTCGATTCCATTTCTCTGTGGATCTCTTCCCTCGATTCCATTTCTCTGTGGATCTCTTCCCTCGATTCCATTTCTCTGTGGATCTCTTCCCTCGATTCCATTTCTCTGTGGATCTCTTCCCTCGATTCCATTTCTCTGTGGATCTCTTCCCTCGATTCCATTTCTCTGTGGATCTCTTCCCTCGATTCCATTTCTCTGTGGATCTCTTCCCTCGATTCCATTTCTCTGTGGATCTCTTCCCTCGATTCCATTTCTCTGTGGATCTCTTCCCTCGATTCCATTTCTCTGTGGATCTCTTCCCTCGATTCCATTTCTCTGTGGATCTCTTCCCTCGATTCCATTTCTCTGTGGATCTCTTCCCTCGATTCCATTTCTCTGTGGATCTCTTCCCTCGATTCCATTTCTCTGTGGATCTCTTCCCTCGATTCCATTTCTCTGTGGATCTCTTCCCTCGATTCCATTTCTCTGTGGATCTCTTCCCTCGATTCCATTTCTCTGTGGATCTCTTCCCTCGATTCCATTTCTCTATTTATCTGTTCTGTCTACTCCCTATTAATCTATTCCCTCTATTCAATTTCTTTATTAATATATTACCTCTTCTCTATATAATTCTTTTTCCTCTATTCTGTATTACTATTTATATGTTCCCTCGATATATTTTTTTATTCCTTCTATTCTATTTCTTTAAATTTCTGTTCTCGCTATTCTATTTCTCTATTTCTGTTCCCTCTTCTTTCTATTTCTCTATTTTTCTGTTCCCTCATAGATCTATTTCCCTATTTTTGTATTCCCGATATTCGACTTCTCTACTTATCTGTTCTGTCTGCTTTCTATTTCTCTATTTATCTCTTCCCGCTATTCTATTTTTCTGTTCTCTCGATTCTATTTCTCTATTAATCTGTACCTTCTTCTTTCTATCGCATTATTAATCTGTTCCCTCTTCTCTCTATAAATCTATTAATTTATTCCCTCTCTTCCTTCTCTCTTTGTCTGTTCCCTCGGTACTATTCCTCCCTTTGTCTCTTCCCTCTTCTCTCCATTCCTCTCGTTACTTCTTCTCTCTTCTCCCTATTAATTTATTCCCTCAATTTTATTCCTATATTAATCTATACCCTCTTCTCTCTATTAATCTTTTCTATTCTTATTTTTCTATATTAATCTGTATCCTCTATGCTATTTCTCTCTTAACCTATTCCCTCTAATCTATTTCCCTATTTATCTCTACCTGCTATTTTATTTCTCTCTTTATCTGTTCCCTCGATTCTATTTCTCTATTAAACAGTCCCATCATCTCACTATTAATCTCTTCCCTTGATTCTATTTCCCTGTACAACTTTTCCCATCGATTCTATTTTTCTCTACGTCTACTCCCTCTGTTATACGTGTGAAGAGAGCAATACACACCGATCGTTGCCAGTAGTAAGGAATTTATTGAGTAAGCAATAAATGAGCGAAACAGCACTGGGCAGCCGGGAGTCTGCGCTCCACCAGATAATTGGAACCAGAAAACACTGTCTGAAACAATTGAAAGGAAAAGGTCATGTTTTAGGCCAGGATGCAGTGATATGGCTTGATGAACAAGATGAGAAAAGGAAAAGGAGTGATTGTGATAGAACATGAGTTCTGTACTTTCTATACTCGTTAATCAAACCGACTCAAGACATATGGGTCAGTGTTTTTCAGCTCGTATTTTTCTTAGAACTGTGTAGATTGTAGAAGTCTTAAAATAGATGTAGAAATGTTTTTGTAAATTGGAGCCACGGCATCTCATTCTAAAACCTGGACAATGAACAACAGATAGCAGTGACCTTCTAAGGAACTGCAAAAGGAAAAGAAGTGGGAATCTCCTCTTAAGTGTGCGTAATTGGAGCTGAAGAGGACAGCAGTCTTCATCTCTTCTCTGCGAGGAGACAGAGAACGACTCCCAAATAGCAGCCAGCGCAGCCCAGGAAGGAAAGAGAAACCATGAATGCAGAGATAAGAGCCAATAAAAAGAGGGGTCGGGAGGTCCCTTGGTGCGCGCCTCTGGTGGAGGGCAGACTCCTGGCCGCCCAGCGCTGTTCCACTCCTTTATTGCTTGCTCAATAAATTCCTTACTGTTGGCAACGATCGGTGTGTATCATTCTTCACACCTAAAATACCTCTTCTCGCTATTTATCTGTTCCCTCGATTCTTTTTCTCTAGTTATCAGTTACGTCTTCTCACTATGAATTTATTCCCTCAATTTTATTTCTCTCTTGATCAGTTCCCTCCATTCTATTCCTCTCGTTATCTGTTCCCTCTTCTCTCTATTATTTTTTTTCCCCTCTATTCTATTTCTCTATATGTGTTTCCTGAATTTTATTCCTCCATTAATCTATACCCTGGATTCTATTTCTCTATTTATCTGTTCCCTCGATTCATTCCTCTATTGATCTGTTCCCTCAGTTCCATTCCTCTATTTACCTGTGCCCTCAATTCCATTTCTCTATTAATCAGTTCCCTCAATTCTATTTCTCAGATTATCTGTTCCCTCTTCTTTCTATTTCCCTATTTATCCATTCCCTCGATTCAATTTCTCTCTTTATCTGTTCATGCTATTCCATTTCTCTGTTAACCTGTTCCCTCCATTCTATTCCTGTCATTATCCGTTCCCTCTTCTATCCATTTATCTCTTCTTCCCTCTAATCTATTTATCTGTTCCCTCTTTATTCTATTTCTCTATTTATCTGTTCCCTCTTCTTTCTCTTTCCATATTAATCTTTTCCCTCGATTCTATTTCTCTTTTTATCTGTTCTCTCAAATCTTTTTCTCTATTTACCTGTTCCCTCTTATTTCTATTTCTCTTTATCTGTTCCCTCGATACTATTTCTCTGTTTATTCTGTTCCCCCTAATCGATTGCTTGATTAGACTGTTCCCTCTTCTCACTATTAATTCATTCCCTCCATTCTATTTCTCATTTAATCTGTTCACTCTGTTCTATTTCTCATTTAATCTGTTCACTCTGTTCTATTTCTCATTTAATCTGTTCACTCTGTATAATTTCACTCTTAGTCAGTTCCCTCTATTCTATTTCTCTGTTTCTTTTCTCTCTTCTTTCCATTTATCTATTTATCTTTTCTCTCTTCTTTCCATTTCTCAATTAATCTGTTCCCTCTTTATTCTATTGCTGTATTTATCTGTTCCATCTTCTTTATATTTCCCTATTTATCTATTCCCACTTCTTTCTCTTTTCATATTAATCTTTCTCCCTCGATTCTATTTCTCTCTTTATCTGTTCTCTCGATGCTATTTCTCTATTCCTCTATTCATTTATTCCCATTAATTCTGATTATCTAATCATCTATTCCTTAATCTATATTTATAACAATCTTTTCTCCTTATAAATCTATTAATTTACCCCCTTCTATTTCTCTCTTTATCTTGTCCCGCTGTTCTGTTTCCCTATTTATCCGTTCCCTCTTCTATGTCCCTATTTCTCTGTTTCCCCTATACTATTTCCCTATTTACCTGTTCCCTTTTCTTTCTCTTCCCATATTATTTTTTTCTCTCTATTCTATTTCTCTCTTTATCTGTTCTCTCACTTCTATTTCTCTATTCATCTGTTCCCATAGATTCTGATTATCTATTCATCAATTCTGATAATCTAATCTTCTGTTCCCGCTTATCTATTTCTCTATTAATCTGTCCCCACTAATCTATTCCTCTATTTATCTGTTCCCTCAATATTATTTCACTATCCTTCTGTTTACTCTATTCCATTCCTCTATTAATCTGTGCCCAATATTTTATTTATCTATTAATCTTTTTCCTCTTCTCTATACTAATCAAATAATCTGTTCCAACTTCTCTCTATAAATGTATTAATTTATTCCATCTTCTGTCTATTTCTGTATTTATCTGTTCCCGGTAGTTAATTTCTCTATTTATCTGATCACGTGATTCTATTTATCTCTTCCTGCTATTCTATTTCTCTATTTATCTGTTCCCCTGATTCTATTTCTCCATTTATTCCGTTCCCTCTAATAGATTTCTCTCTTTATCTGTTGCCTCTATTCATTTTCTCTAGTTAATCTGTTTCCTCTTCTCACTATTAATTTATTCCCTCCATTCTATTTCACTGTAAATCTGTTCCCGCTATTCTATTTCCATATTTATATGTTCTCTTTATCTCTTCCCTCTTCTTTCTATGCCCCTATTTATCTGTTCCCTCGATTCTATTTCTCTATTTATCTGTTCCCTCTTCTGACTATTAATCTGTTCCCTTGATTTTACTTCCCTATACATCTTTTCCCTCGATTCTCTTTCCCTATACAACTGTTCCCATAAATTCTTTTTCTCTATACATCTGTTCCCATCGATTCTATTTCTCTATTCATCTGCTCCCACTAATCAATGTATCTATTAATCTGTTCCCGCTAATCTATTTCTCTATTTATTTCTTCCCACTACATTCTCTCTCTACTTATCCGTTCCCACTATTCTATTTCTCTACTTATCATTTGCCTCAATACTATCTCTCTATTTATCTGTTCCCTCAATACTATTTCTCTATTTATCTGCTCTCTCAATTCCATTCCTCTATTAAACTATTCCCTTGATTCCATTCCCCTATTAAACTGTTTGCATTATTCTATTTATCTTATAATGCATTCCCTCTACTCTCTATAGATCTAATAATCTGTTCCAACTTCTCTCTATATATCTATTAAATTCTTTTAAATTCTTTCTACTTCTGTATTTACCTGTTCCCGCTATTCTTTTGCACTTTTTACCTGTCCTCTGTTTAGACTTTTTCTCTTTTTATCTGTTCCCTCTTCATTCTCTTTCCATATTAATCTTTTCCCTCGATTCTATTTCTCTCTTTATCTGTTCCCGCGATTCCATTACTTCGTTTATTCCGTTCCCTCTAATCGATTTCTCTATGTATCTGTTCCCTTCTTCTCACTATTAATTTATTCCCTTCATTCTATTTCTCATTTAATCTGTTCCCTCAATTTTGTTCTATATTTATCAGTTCCCTCAAACCTATTTCTCTCTTTGTGTTTTCTCGATTCTATTTCTGTGTTCATCTGTTCCTTCTAATCTGTATCTCAGTTGATCTGTTCCCTCTTCTCCCTATCAATTTATTCCCTCAATTTTATTTCTCTATTAATCTATACCCTCTTCTCTCTATTAATCCTTTCATTCTGTTCTTACTTTTCTCTATTAATCTGTATCCTCTATGCTATTTCTCTCTTCACCTATTCCCTCTGATCTATTTCCCTATTTATCTCTACCCGCTCTTCCATGTCTCTGTTGATCTGCTCCCTCTTCTCTCTGTCATTCCGATCCCTCTCAGCTTTTTCTCTGCAGCCGATGGGGTTTTCTCTTTGGAGAGCCTTCCCGAGCTGATCCCTGTTGGCTGCTGCCCCTCTCGGGGTTGACTCCCTCGCTGCTTCTCCGGTGCTGACCCCTCGCTGCTTCTCCAGGACAACCGCTCACTGCCCTTCACAGTGTCCCCCTTCCCCATCTCCCTGCTCAATATTGATAATAAACTGCTCGGACCGAAACCTGAACCGTTGTTTCTTAATTTCACGCCGGGTGTGCACGTAATCTGAAGAGCCTCGTCTGCCTCCTTTGTATTGGAGCGTGACTGGGGTCTCCGTGGGGTTCACGTTTGGGGTCTCTCTGGGGTTCACATTTGGGGTCGCTCTTGGGTCGCTATATATCTCTATGGAGGTGCAGTACCCATATCCCACCACTGGGTGTCGCTGTCTCTATGTGTCTCTATGGGGTCGCTATGTCTCTATGGGAACCCATAGGGACTCATAGAGACACAGAGACCCCATATTACTTAATTAACGGCGCCTTAATTAACTCATTATTGGCGCCTTAATTAATTCACTCACCGCTGCTGTGTTAATGAATGGCGGCTGATTGCGGGGACGGAGCGGGGAGGGCTTCAAAAGCGCGGCCCCATAGCGCCGCTGTTTTTTCTATAGTACGGCCCCACTGCGCTGCGTTGCGCGGGAGTTTTGGCGGGAAGTTCTGAGGTGATTTTTGGCGGGAATTTCTGTGGGGTTTTGGGGGGATTTTTTGAAAGATTTTTTGGGGGATTTCTTGAGGGATTTTTTGGGTTTTTTTGGGGGGATTTTTTGAGGGATTTTTGGGTGATTTTTTTTGAGGGATTTTTGAAGGGATTTTTTGGGGGATTTTTTGAGGGATTTTTTTTTTGTTTTTTTTGGGGGGGATTTATTTTTTGATTTTTTGGGGGATTTTGGGGGGATTTTTTTTAGGGATTTTTTTTGTGGGATTTTTGAGGGATTTTTTTTTTTTTTTTTTGAGGGATTTTTGGGGTGATTGTGTGTTCCCGATGTCTCCTCTTGCACAGAGCGGCCTGCTGAGCGCAACGGAGAATTCCCTCGGCACTCCGTGCTGCATCCATCGGGACCGGCGGAGCTGTGCATGTTCGGGGTCAGGTAGGACTAAGAGTGCTCCATGGATTTGGTCTCAGCTGCTGGACGCTGCACAGACAATTGCTCCGTCCAAATCCTCGCTGTTCCTCCCCAGTCTCTGGCCCTAACTCCTCGCTGTTCCGCCTCAATATCCCGCTGTTCTATTGCTCTATTTATCTGTTCCCTCATATTTCTATTTCTCTATTAATCTTCTCCCTATGTATGATATCTATATTTATCTGTTCCCTCTTCTCTCTATTATTTCCTCTGTTCTATTTCTCTGTATATCTGTTTCCTGAATTCCTTTTCTCTATTAATCTATACCCTCGGTTCTATTTCTCTGTTTATCTGCTCCCTCTAATCTATATCTCAGTTGATCTGTTCCCTCTTCTCGCTATTAATTTATTCCCTCAATTTTATTTCTCTATTAATCTATACCCTCTTCTCTCTATTAATCCTTTCATTCTATTTTTCTCTATGACCTGTTCCCTCTTAATTCTACTGCTCTAATTACCTGTTCCCGTGTAATTCTAATGCTGTATTTACCAGTTCCCGCTTTATTCTCTTTCTCTATTTTTCTGATCCTGCTTCTTTCTCTTTCCATATTAATCCTTTCCCTTGATTCTATTTCTCTTTATCTGTTCTCTCTTTTTACTATTTCACCATAAATCTGTACTCTCTTCTTTCTGTTTCTCTCCTTATCTGTTCCCTCGATTCCATTTGTCATTTCATCTGTTCCCATTGATTCTGATTATCCAATCATCTGTTCCCACTAATCTATGTATCTATTCATCTTTTCACGTTTTTTTATTTTTCGATTTATCTGTTCCCTCTAATCTATTTCTCTATTAATCTGTCCCCACTCATCTATTTCTCTGTTTATCTGTTCCCTCAATGCTATTTCACTATTTATCTCTTTATTCCATTCCTCTATTAATCTGTGCCCAATTTTTTATTTATCCTTTAATCTGTTTCAACTTCTCTCTATAAACCTATTAATTTTCTCCCTCTTCCATTTCTCAATACATCCGTTCCCTCTTCTTTCTTGATTTATCCATTCCCGCTTATTTCCATTTCTCTACTTATCTGTTCCCTCGATTCCATTCCTCTATTAATCAGTTCCTAATATTAGATTTATCTAATCATCTGTTCCAACTTCTTCCTATAAATCTATTAAAATATTCCCACTTGTTTCTGCTTCTCTATTTATCTGTTCCCACTTCTTCCTATTTCCATATTAATCAGTTCCCTCACTTCTGTTTCTCTATACATCTGTTCCCTCTTCTTTCTCTGCTTATGTGTTCTCTCGTTTCCATTCCCCTATTAATCTGTTCCTAATATTCTATTTATCTGTTAATCTGTTCACTCTTCTCTCTATAAATCTAATAATCTGTTCCAGATTCCCTCTGTTTATCTATAAAATTATTTCCTCTTCTATCTGTTTCTCTATTTATCTGTTCCCTCGATTCTATTTCTTTATTTATCTCATTTCGCTGTTCTATTTCTCAATTTAGCTGTTCCCTCAATATTGATTCTCTATTTCCCTGGTCCCTCTTCTCTTTATTCATCTGTTCCTTATCTTCTGTTTCTCCATTCATCTGTTTCCTCTGTTCTATTTCTCTGTTTGTTCCCTCGATTCCATTTCTCTATTCATCTGTTCCCAATATTCTATTTATCTAATAACTAACTTCTCTCTATAAATCTATTAAATTATTCCTGGTTCTTTCTACTTCTCTATTAATCTGTTCCCGCTTATTTCTATTTCCATATTAATCAGTTCTTTCATATTTACTTCCATATTAATCTGTTCTCTCTTCTTTCTATTTCCCTATTTCTCTGTTCCATCTACTTTCTAATTCCCTGTAAATCTTTTTCCTTGATACTCTTTCTCTATATATCTCTCTTCCTTCTATTTCTCTATTGATCTGTTCCCTCGATTCTTTTTCTCTGTTCATCTGTTCCCTCTGCTTTCTCTACTTTTCCATTCCCGCAGTTCTATTTCTCTATTTATCCGTTCCCTCTGATCCATTTCTCTATTCCTCTGTTCCCTCTTCTCTCTGTAAATCCGATCATCTGTTCCAACTTCTCTCTCTGTATCTACTAAATCATTCCCTCTTCTTTCTTCTTCTCATTTGATCAGTTCCCTCGATTCTTTTTCCATATTTATCTGTTCCCTCGATTCCATTCCTCTATTTCCCTGTGCCCTCAATTCCATTTCTCTGTTAATCAGTTCCCTCTTCTCTCTAGAAAATTATTACTTTATTCCCTTTTATATCTATTTCTCTATTAATCTGTGCTCTCGATTCCATTTCTGTTTATCTGTGCCCTCTGAACTATTTCTCTGTTAAACAGTTCCCTCTTCTTTCTATTTCTGTTTAGCTGTTCCCTCTTTCTTCTTTCTATTTCTCGATTAATCTATTACCTCAATACTGTTTCTCATATTATCTGTGCCCTGGATTCTATTTCTCTATTTATCCGTTCCCTTGATTCATTCCTCTAATTATCTCTCTATAAGTCTATTAAATTATTCTCAGTTCTTTCTACTTCTCTATCTACCTGTTCCCTCTACTTTCTCTTCCCATAATAATCTTTTCCCTAGATTCTATTTCTCTCTTTATCTGTTCCCTCTAATCAATTTGTCTATTAATCCATTCCTTCTTCTCACTATTAATTTGCTCCCTCCATTCTATTTCTCAGTTTATCTGTTCCCTCTGTTCTATTCCTCTGTTAATCTCTTCTCTCGATTCTGTTTCTCTATTCATCTGTTCCCTTTTCTCACTATTAATTTATTCCCTCTGCTCTATTCCTCAGTTAATCTCTTCCCTCTGTTCTATTCCTCTGTTAATCTGTTTCCCCCTATACTATTTCTCTCTTTATCTGTTCCCACGATTCTATTTCTCTCGTAATCCGTTCCCTCTTCTCTCTATTAATCTGTTCCCTCTATACTGTTTCTCTTTTTATTTGTCCCCTCTATTCTATTTCTCTATTCTATTTATCTCTTACTCTTCTCCCTGTATTCTATTTCTCTCATAATCTGTTTCCCTCTCCTCTATATTTCTCTCTTAATCTGGTCCCTCCATTCTATTTCTCTCTTCATCTGTTCCCTCTTCCCTCTCTTCATCTGTTCCCTCTATTCTATCTCTCTCTTCATCTGTTCCCTCTTCACTCTCCATCTCTCCTAATCGGTTCCCTCCATTCTTTTTCTCTCATTACATGTTTCCTCCATTCCCATTTGTCTCTTAATCTCTTCCCTCTGTTATATTTCTCTGCTTATCCGTGCTCTCCATTCCATTCCTCTATTTATCCGTTCCCCCGATTCCATTCTTCCATTTCTCTGTTCCAACTTCTCTCTACAAATCTATTAAATTATTCCCACTTCTTTCTGCTTCTCTATTTATCTGTTCCCGCTATTTAATTTCTGTTTCTCTGTTCACTCCTTTCACTCTTAATCAGTTCTATCTATACTATTTCTCTATTTATCAGTTCCCTCGATTCAGTTTCTCTATTTATCTCGACCCGCTATTCTATTTTCCTATGTAACAGTTCCCTCATTACTGTTTCTCTATTTATCTGTGCCCTCAATTCTATTCCTCTTCTCATCTGTTTCCTCTTCTCTCTATAAAAATTATTTATTCCCTCTTATATCTATTTCTCTTTTTATTTGTTCCTTCGATTTTATTCCTCTATTAATCAGTTCCCTCTATTCTATTTCTCTATTTATCTTTTCCCTCAGTTCTATTTCTCTATTTGACTCTTCCATTTATTCTAGCTCTCTTTTTATCTGTTCCCTCTCCTCCCTATCATTCTATTCCCTCGATTCTATTTCTCTATTAATCTATTCACTCTTTTTGCTCTACATCTGTTCCCGCAATACTATTTCTCTTTTTATTCTGTTCCCTCCTCTTCATATTTCTCTATTTCTCTTTCCTCGATTCTATTTCTCTATTTATCTCTTCCTTCAATTCTATTTCTGTTTATCTCTTCCCTCTGTTCTATTTCTCTATATATCTTTTTAATCTCCTCCCTATTACTCTGTTCCCTCGATTCAATTTTTGGATTAATATATTACCTCTTCTCTCTTCAATTCTTTTACCTCTGTTCTATTTCTCTATTTATCTGCTCCCACTATTTTATTTCTCTATTTTTCAGTTCCCTCTTGTATCTATTTCTCTATTTATCCGTTCCCTCTTCTATTTTTCAATTTATCCGTTCCCCCTATTCTGTTTCTCCATGTATCTATTCCCTCTGTTCAATTTCACTATTAATATATTGACTCTTCTCTCTATTAATCTTTTCTCTCTATTCTATTTCTCTACTCATCTGTTCCCTCCATTCTATTCCTCTCGTTAGCTGTTCCCTCTTCTATCCTTTTATCCCTTCCCGATATTCTATTTCCCTATTTATCTTTACCATCTTCTCCCCATAAATCTATTCCCTCTATTCAATTTCTCTATTAATATATTCCCTCTTCTCTCTAATAATTTATTCCCTCGGTTCTATGTCTCTTTTAATCTGTTCCCGCGATTCTATTTCTCTATTTATCTGTTCCCTCTTCTCCCCATTCCTCACTTCCCACTACTCCGTGTCTCTCTTTATTTGCCTCTTTTGTTTGGTTCTCATCTCCGTGGGGAGACGGCCATCTCAGGAGACGCTTGCCTGGCACACAGCACGGGATTTGTGACGGGGTTTGGCACGTAGACCGGAGGAATCTGGAAGATAAATAGAGGGATCCCGCAGCCACAGAGTTGGGGTTTTCTCTTTGGAGAGCCTTCCCGAGCTGATCCCTGTTGGCTGCTGCCCCTCTCGGGGTTGACTCCCTCGCTGCTTCTCCAGGACAACCGCTCGCTGCCCTTCACAGTGTCCCCCTTCCCCATCTCCCTGCTCAATGTTGGTAATAAACTGCTTGGACCGACACCTGAACCGTTGTTTCTGAATCTGACGCCGGGTGTGCACGTCATCTGAAGAGCCTCGTCTGCCTCCTTTGTATTGGAGCGTGACTGGGGTCTCTGTGGGGTTCACGTTTGGGGTCTCTGTGGGGTTCACATTTGGGGTCGCAGTGTATCTCTATGGAGTTGCAGTACCCATATCCCACCACTGGGTGTCGCTGTCTCTATGTGTCTCTATGGGGTCGCTGTGTATCTCTATGGAGGTGCAGTACCCATATCTCACCACTGGGTGTCGCTGTGTCTCTATGGGGTCACTATGTCTCTATGGGAACCCATAAGGACCCACAGAGACCCCATATTAATTAATTAACAGCGCCCTAATTAACTCATTATTGGCGCCTTAATTAATTCGCTCACCGCCGCTGAGTTAATGAATGGCGGCTGATTGCGGGGGCGGAGCAGGGAGGGCTTCAAAAGCGCGGCCCCATAGCGCCGCTGCCCTCCCTATAGCATTGCCCCACAGCACTGCCCCATAGCGCCGCCCCATAGCTCCGCTCCCTGCCCCATAGCGCTGCCACATTGGGGGGATTTTTTGGCGGGATTTTTCTGTGGGATTTTTTCAGGGATTTTGGGGGATTTTTTGAGGGATTTTTTTTGGGAATTTTTGAGGGTATTTTTGAGGGATTTTTTGAGGGATTTTTGGGGAATTTTTTGGGTGATTTTTGGGGGGATTTTTTGGGGGATTTTTTAGGGGATTTTTGAGGGATTTTTTGGGGGATTTTTTCGGGTTTTTTTGGGGGATTTTTTGGGGGATTTTTTGAGGGATTTTTGAGGGATTTTTTAGAAATTTTTTGAGGGATTTTTTGAGGGGATTTTTTGAAGGGATTTTTTGAGGGGATTTTTTGAGGGGATTTTTTGAGGGGATTTTTTGAGGGGATTTTTTGAGGGGATTTTTTGAGGGGATTTTTTGAGGGGATTTTTTGAGGGGATTTTTTTGGGGATTTTTTTTCGGTTTTTTTGAGGGATTTTTTTGAGGATTTTTGGGGATTTTTGGAGGGATTTTTTGGGGATTTTTTGGAGGGATTTTTTGGGGACTTTTCGAGGGATTTTTTGAGGGTTTTTTTTTTTTTTGAGGGGTTTTTTGAGGGGTTTTTGGGGGATTTTTTTGGTTTTTTTGGGGGGGATTTTTTGGGTTTTTTTTTGCGATTTTTTAGAGATTTTTTTGGGGATTTTTTGAGGAATTTTTTGAGGGATTTTTTTGGAGGGATTTTTTTGACTTTTTGGGGGAATTTTTGGGGGTTTTTTGGGGGATTTTTTGGGGGATTTTTTTTAGGGATTTTTTTTAGGGATTTTTTGGGATTTTTTTTTTTTTTGAGGGATTTTTGTGGTGATTTTGTGTGTTCCCGATGTCTCCTCTTGCACAGAGCGGCCTGCTGAGCGCAACGGAGAATTCCCTCGGCACTCCGTGCTGCATCCATCGGGACCGGCGGAGCTGTGCATGTTCGGGGTCAGGTAGGACTAAGAGTGCTCCATGGATTTGGTCTCAGCTGCTGGACGCTGCACAGACAATTGCTTTTTTCTTTTTATCTGTTCCCCCTATTCTGTTTCTCAATTTAACTGTTCCGTCCATTCTATTTCTCTGTTTATCTGTTCCCTCCATTCTATTCCTCTCGTTATCTGTTCCCTCTTCTATCCATGTATCTCTTCCCATTATTCGATTTCTCTATTTATCTTTACCGTCTACTCCCCATAAATCTATTCCCTCTATTCAATTTCTCTATTAATATATTCCCTCTTCTCTCTAATAATTTATTCCCTCGGTTCTATGTCTCTTTTAATCCGTTCCCGCGATTCTATTTCTCTATTTATCTGTTCCCTCTTCTCCCCATTCCTCACTTCCCACTACTCCGTGTCTCTCTTTATTTGCCTCTTTTGTTTGGTTCTCATCTCCGTGGGGAGACGGCCATCTCAGGAGACGCTTGCCTGGCACACAGCACGGGATTTGTGACGGGGTTTGGCACGTAGACCGGAGGAATCTGGAAGATAAATAGAGGGATCCCGCAGCCACAGAGTTGGGGTTTTCTCTTTGGAGAGCCTTCCCGAGCTGATCCCTGTTGGCTGCTGCCCCTCTCGGGGTTGACTCCCTCGCTGCTTCTCCGGTGCTGACCCCTCGCTGCTTCTCCAGGACAACCGCTCGCTGCCCTTCACAGTGTCCCCCTTCCCCATCTCCCTGCTCAGTGTTGGTAAGAAACTGCTCGGACCGACACCTGAACCGTTGTTTCTGAATCTCACGCCGGGTGTGCACGTCATCTGAAGAGCCTCGTCTGCCTCCTTTGTATTGGAGCGTGACTGGGGTCTCTGTGGGGTTCACGTTTGGGGTCTCTGTGGGGTTCACATTTGGGGTCGCTCTTGGGTCGCTATATATCTCTATGGAGGTACAGTACCCATATCCCACCACTGGGTGTCGCTGCCTCTATGCGTCTCTATGGGGTCGCTCTGTAGCTCTATGGAGGTGCAGTACCCATATCCCACCACGGGGTGTCGCTGTCTCTACGTGTCTCTATGGGGTCGCTGTGTATCTCTATGGAGGTGCAGTACCCACATCTCACCACTGGGTGTCGCTGTGTCTGTATGGGGTCACTATGTCTCTATGGGAACCCATAGGGACCCACAGAGACACAGAGACCCCATATTACTTAATTAACGGCGCCTTAATTAACTCATTATTGGAGCCTTAGTTAATTCGTTCACTGCTGCTGCGTTAATTAATGGCGGCTGATTGCGGGGGCGGAGCGGGGAGGGCTTCAAAAGCGCGGCCCCATAGCGCCGCTGCCCTACCTATAGTATTGCCCCACTGCGCTGCCACATTTGGGGGGGATTTTTTGAGGGGTTTTTTGAGGGATTTTTTTTTTTTTTGAGGGATTTTTGGGGTGATTTTGTGTGTTCCTGATGTCTCCTCTTGCACAGAGCGGCCTGCTGAGCGCAACGGAGAATTCCCTCGGCACTCCGTGCTGCATCCATCGGGACCGGCGGAGCTGTGCATGTTCGGGGTCAGGTAGGACTAAGAGTGCTCCATGGATTTGGTCTCAGCTGCTGGACGCTGCACAGACAATTGCTCCGTCCAAATCCTTGCTGTTCCTCCCCAATCTCTGGCCCTAACTCCTCGCTGTCCCACCCCAATATCCCGCTGTTCTATTGCTCTATTCATCCATTCCCTCATATTTCTCTTTCTCTCTTTATCTGTTCCCTCGATTCTATCTCTCTATTAATCTTCTCCCTCTATTTGATATCTATATTTATCTGTTGCCTCTTCTCTCTATTAATTTATTCCCTCTATTCTATTTCTCTATATATCTGTTTCCTGAATTCTATTCCTCCATTAATCTATTCCCTCGATTCTATTTCTCTGTTTGGCCGTGCCATCGATCCCATTTATGTTTATCCATTCTCTCAGTTCCAATCCTCTGTTTATCCGTTCCCTCAATCCCATTCCTCTATTCATCCGTTCCCTCGGTTCTATTTCTCCGTTCATCTGTTCCATCTTCTCACCGTTCATCCATGCTCTCGATTCCATTTCTCTCTTTATCTGTGCCCTCCATTTTGTTTCTCTGTGTATCTGTGCCCTCTACTCCCTATTAATCTCTTCCCACTGATCTATTTCTCTATTAATCTGTACCCTCTCATCTATTTCCCTCTAAGTCTGTACCCTCTTCTTTCTCTTTCCTTATTTTTCTGTGCTCTCAATTACTATTTCTCTGTTTATCTGTTCCCTCTGTTATATTTCTCTGCTTATCCGTGCTCTCCGTTCCATTCCTCTATTTACCCGTTCCCCCGATTCCATTCTTCCATTTCTCTGTTCCAACTTCTCTCTATAAATCTATTAAATTATTCCCACTTCTTTCTACTTCTCTATTTATCTGTTCCCGCTATTTCATTTCTCTATTTCTCTGTTCACTCTTTTCACTCTTAATCAGTTCTATCTATACTATTTCTCTATTTATCTGTTCCCTCGATTCAGTTTCTCTATGTATCTCGACCCGCTATTCTATTTTCCTATATAACAGTTCCCTCATTACTGTTTCTCTATTTATCTGTGCCCTCGATTCCATTCCTCTTCTCATCTGTTTCCTCTTCTTTCTATAAAATTATTATTTATTCCCTCTTTTATCTGTTTCTTCGCTTACTGTTCTCTCCCTTCTATTTTTCTCTTGATGTGTTTCCTCCCTTCTATCCCTGTATTAAACTGTTCTTTCGATTCCCTTCCTCTGTTCATCTGTTCCCAATATTCTATTTATTTTATAATCGGTTCCCTCTTCTCTCTATAGATCAAACAATCAGTTCCCACTTCTCTCTATTAATCTATTAATTTATTCCCACTTCTTTCTACTTCTTTATTTATCTTTTACCGCTCTTCTGTTTCTCTCTTTATCGGTTCTTTCTTCTTAATATTTCTCTCCTTATCTGTTCACTCCATTCTGTTTCTCTGTTCATCTGTTCCCATCGGTTCTGATTATCTAATCATCTGTTCCAGCTAATCTATTTATCTATTCATCTTTACCCGCTATTATATTTCTCAATTAATCTGTTCCCACTAATCGATTTCTCTATTTATCTGTTCCCTCAATCCTATTTCACTATTTCACTCTTCACCTGTTCCCTCTTCTCCCTATTAATTTATTCCCTCAATTTTATGTCTCTATTCATCTCTTCCCTCCATTCCATTCCTCTCGTTATCTGTTCCCTCTTCTCACTATTAATTTATTCCCTCTCTTCTATTTCTCTCTATATCTGTTTCCTGAATTCTATGTCTCTATTAATCTCCACCCTCGATTCTATTTCTCTGTTCCTCTGTTCCCTCTAATCTATATCTCAGTTGATCTGTTCCCTCTTCTCCCTATTAATTTATTCCCTCAATTTTATTTCTCTATTAATCTATACCCTCTTCTCTCTATTAATCCCTTCATTCTATTCTTATTTTTCTCTATTAATCCGTATCCTCTATGCTATTTCTCTCTTCACCTATTCCCTCTGATCTATTTCCCTAATTATCTCTACCCGCTCTTCCATTTCTCTCTATATCTTTTCCCGCTTATCCCTTTCTCCGTTCATCTGTTCCCAATGTAGTATTTCTCTATTCATCTCTTCCCTCTTTTCTCTATCAGACAAATAATCTGTTCCAACTTCTCTCTATAAATCTATTAAATTATTCCCTCTTCAATCTATTTCTGCCTTAATCCGTTCCCTCGATTCTATTTCTCTGTTCATCTCTCCTCTCTTCTTTCTGTTTCTTTCTTTACCTGTGGCGTGGCTTTATGATTTCTGGCATTGCTATTCCACACCATAACATCCCGTTACCTCTTCATTCTATTTCTCTATTTATCTGTTCCCTCCAATCTATTTCTCTACTAGACTCTTCCCTCTAATTTATTTCTCTATTAATCTGTCCCCACTAATCTCTTTCTCTATTTATCTGTTCCCTCAATACTATTTCACTCTTTATCTGTTTACTCTATTCCATTCCTCTCTTCATCTCTGCCCAATATTTTATTTATCTATTAATCTGTTCCCTCTTCTCTCTATTAATCAAATAATCTGTTCCAACTTCTCTCTATGAATCCATTAAATTATTCCCTCTTCTTTCTATTTCTCTATTAATCACTTCCCTCTTCTCACTATTAATCCGTTCCCTCAATGATATTTCCCTATCAATCTGTTCCCTCTTCTATTTCCCTATTAGTCTGTTCCCTCTTCTTCCTATTTCCATATTTATTTGTTCCGCCTGCTTTCCATGTCCCTATACCTTTCTCCCCTCGATTCTATTTCCCCGTCCATCTGTTCCCATCGGTTCTGTTTCTCTCTACATCCGCTCCCTCTCTTATAGGTGTGCAGAGAGCGATACACACCGATCGTTGCTGGCAGTGAGGAATTAATTGAGCAAGCAATAAACGAGCGGAGCAGCGCTGGGCGGCCGGGAGTCTGCGCTCCACCGGATAACGGGAACCAGCAAACACTGTCGGAAACAACTGGAAGGAAAAGGTCACCTTTTAGCCCAGGGTGCGGTGATACGGTTTGATGAACGAGGTGATCAAAGGAAAAGGGGGGATTGTGATAGGAAACGAGTTCTGTGCTTTCTATTCCCGTTCATCAAACCGACTCGAGATGGATGGGGCAGTGTTTGGCAGCGCTTATTTTTCTTAGAGCTGTGTGGTTGGTAGAAGTCTGAAAGTGGATGGAGAGATGGTTTTGGAAATCGGAGCCACGGCGCTTAGTTCTGACACCTGGGCAATGAACATAACATAGCAGCGACCTTCTGAGGAACCGCAGATGGAAAAGAAGTGGAAATCTCCTCTTGAGCGCACGCGATCGGAGCTGAAGAGGACCGCAGCCTTCATCTCTTCTCTGCGAGGAGGCAGAGAACGACTCCCAAATAGCAGCCGGCGCAGCCCAGGAAGGAAAGAGAACCACGAATATAGAGATAAGAGCCGATAAGAAGAGGGGTCGGCTCCTCTGGTGGAGCGCAGACTCCCGGCCGCCCAGCGCTGCTCCGCTCCTTTATTGCTTGCTCAATAAATTCCTTACTATTGGCAGCGATCGGTGTGTATCGTTCTTCACGCCTATAACCCCTCCTCTCGCTATCAATCTGCTCCCTCGGTTCCATTTCTCTGTTCATCTGATCCCTCTTCTCAGTATTCATCTGTTCCCTTGATTTTAATCCCTATACATCTTTTCCCTCGATTCTGTTTCCCTATACAACTGTTCTCATTGATTCTTTTACGCTGTGCATCCGTTCCCATCGGTTCTATCTCTCTATTCATCTCTTCCCGCTAATCAATAGATCTATTCATCTGTTCCCGCTAATCTATTTCTCCATTTATCTCTTCCCACAACGTTCTCCATCTCTACTTATCCGTTCCCACTATTCTATTTCTCTACTTATCCTTTGCCTCAGTACTCTCTC
Source organism: Callipepla californica brunnescens (assembly GCA_023055505.1). NCBI lineage: Eukaryota > Metazoa > Chordata > Aves > Galliformes > Odontophoridae > Callipepla > Callipepla californica. Next base: position 147,765 of record JALIRH010000048.1, on the reverse strand, counting down.
TCTATTTATCTGTTCCCTCAATCCTATTTCTCTATTTATCCGCTCCCTCGATGCCATCCGTCTGTTCATCTGTTCCCAATATCCCATTTATCTAATAATCCGTTCCAACTTCTCTCTATAAATCTATTAAATTATTCTTTCTTCCTCTCTGTTTATCTGCTCCAGCTGCTCTATTGCTCTCTTTACTTATTCCTTCTTTATTCTCTTTCTCTATTTACCAGTTCCCTCTTTATTCTATTACTCTATTTATCTCTTCCCTCTTCTTATTTTTTTCCTATCAGTCTCTTCCCTCTACTTGACATTTCTCTCTTGATCTGTTCCGTCGATTCTATCTCTTTCTTTATCCGTTCTCTCTATTCCATTTCTCTCTCAGTGCCCTGGATTCTATTTCTGTTAAACAGTTCCCTCTCCTTTCTATGTCTCTGTTCTCCTGTTCCCTCCATTCTGTGTTTTCTCTTTGTGTTCCCTCCATTCTATTCCTCTCGTTATCTGTTCCCTCTTCTATCCGTTTCTCTCTTCCCCATATTCTATTTCTCTATTTATCTTTTCCGTCTCCTCCCTATAAATCCATTCCCCCTATTCCATTTCTCTGTTCATATATTCCCTCTTCTCTCTATTAATCTCTTCCATCAATGCTATTCCTCTATTTATTTGTACCCTCATATTTCTATTTCTTTATTTTTTTCTGTCTCCTATTTCTGTTTATTTCTTCCCTGGATTTTCTTTCTCTATTTTTGTATTCCCGATATTCTCCTTCTTTATTTATCTGCTCTGCCTGCTTTCTATTTCTCTATTTACCCGTTCCCGCTGTTCTATTTCTCGACGAACGCGTTCCCTCGTTTCTATTCCTTCCTTCCTCTCTTCTCCCTAGTAATTTCTTCCCTCAATTTTCATTCTCTCTGAATCTTTCCCCTTTATTCTATTTCTCCCTTAATCATTTCCCTCCATTCTATTTGTCTATGTGACTGTTCCCTCCGTTCTGTTTCTCTCCATCCGATCCCTCTTCTCACTATCTATTTCCCTCTGTTCTGTTTCTCTGTTCACCTGTTCCATCTGATCTATTTCTCCGTTAATCAGTTCCCACTGTTCTGTTTCTCTTTTAATCCATTCCCTCCATTCCATTCCTCTTCTAATCTGCTTCCTCTTCTCTCCATGAATTTATTACTTTATTCCCTCTTATATCTATTTCTCTATTAATCTATCCCCACTAATCTATTTCTCTATTCATCTGTTCCCTCAATACTATTTCATTCTTTATCAGTTTACTCTATTCCATTCCTCTGTTCATGTGTGCCCAATATCTCTTTTGGGGTCGTCGTTCTTGGGGTCTATTTTGGGGTCTCTATGGGGTCGCTATGTATCGCTCTGGAGGTGCAGTATTTCTATACGGCCACAAGGCGGCGCTATAGCGTTGCAGTACCCATATCCACCACTGTGTGTCGCTGTCTCTATGTGTCTCTATGGGGTTGCTATGCATCGCTACGGAGGTGCAGTACCCATATATCACCACAGGGTGTCGCTGTGTCACTGTCTATGCATCTCTATGTGTCACTATGTATCTCTGTGCATGTGCCCTTTACAGGGCGGCTTAATAAATTAATTGCGGCTTAATTAATTCATTAGTGGCGGCTGATTGCGGGGGCGGAGCAGGGAGGGCTTCAAAAGCGCGGCCCCATAGCGCCGCTGCCCTCCCTATAGCATTGCCCCACTGCGCTGCAACAGTTTGGGGGATTTTTTAGGGAATTCTTTGTAGCTTTTTGGGGGATTTTTAGGGGGATTTTTTTTGAGATTTTTTTGTGGGAATTTTTTTTTTTTTTTTTTTTTGGGAGGGGGATTTTTTGGAGGAGAATTTGTTTCTTTTTTTTTCAGATTTTTTTTCGTTTTTTTTCTTTTCGGTTTTTTTTTTTTTTTTTTTTTTGGATATTTTGGGGGGATAGTTTTGGTGGATTTTTTTGGCATTTTTGGGGGAGTTTTTTGGGGTTTTTTTTTGGAGGCATTTTTTGGGTTCACGTATTTTTTTTCTTCTCTCCTGCTTCCCGTGGCCGTGCGCTGGCCACCACGCCGTCTCAGCTCTTCCACAGTGCAGCCTGCTGAGCGCAACGGAGAATTCCCTCGGCACTCCGTGCTGCATCCATCGGGACCGGCGGAGCTGTGCATGTTCGGGGTCAGGTAGGACTAAGAGTGCTCCATGGATTTGGTCTCAGCTGCTGGACGCTGCACAGACAATTGCTCCATCCAAATCCTCGCTGTTCCTCCCCAATCTCTGGCCCTAACTCCTCGCTGTCCCACCCTAATATCCTGCTAATCTGTTTCTCTATTTATCAGTTCCCTCATATTTCTGTTTCTCTCTTTATCTGTTCCCTCGATTGTATTTCTTTAATCATCTATTCCCATCGATTCTGATTATCTAATCATCTCTTCCTGCTAATCTATATATCTATTCATCTATTCCTGTTATTATATTTCTCTATTGATCTGTCCTCACTAATCTATTTCTCTATTTATCTCTTCCCTCAATACTATTTCACTATCTGTTTACTCTATTCCATTCCTCTATTAATCTGTGCCCAGTCTTTTATTTATCTATTAATCTGTTCCCTCTTCTCTCTATTAATCAAATAATCTGTTCCAACTTCTCTCTATAAATCTATTGTTCTACACCTTCTTCTATTTTTCTCTTTATCTGTCCTCTCTTCTTACTATTTCAATATAATTGTGTTCACTCTTCTATTTCTCTCTTTCTCTATTCCCCCAATCGATTTCTCTTCTCTCCTTCTCTATTCCCCCTAATCGATTTCTCTTCTCTCTTTCTCTATTCCCCCTAATCGATTTCTCTGTTATTAGTCTGTTCCCTCTTCACACTATTAATCTGTTCCCTCGACTCTCTGTCCCTATACGCCCGTTACCTCTTCCCTCTTCTTTCTCTTTCCAAATTAATCTTTTCCCTCAATTCTGTTTCTCTCTTTATTTGTGCTCTCTTCTTTCTATTTCTCTCTTTATCTGTTCCCTCGATTCTATTTCTTTATTCATCTGTCCCCATCTATTTTGATTATCTATTTGTCTATTCCCATCGATTTTGATTATCTAATCATCTGTTCCCGCTAATCTATTTCTCTAGTAATCTCGTCCCTCTAATCTATTTCTCTTTTATTCTGTTTTCTTATCTACTTCTCTATTTATCTGTTCCCTCAATACTCTCACTATTTATCTGTTTACTCTATTTCATTCCTCTATTAATCTGTGCCCAATATTTTATATATCTATTAATCTGTTCCCTCTTATCTCTATTAATCAAATAATCTTTTCCAACTTCTCACCATAAATTTATTGTTTTACTCCCTCTTCTATGTCCCCGTTTATCCGTTCCCTCAACTCTATGTCCCTACACACCTGTTCCCTCTTTATTCTCTTTCACCATTTACCCGTTCTTTCTTTATTTTGTTTCTCTATTTACCCGTTCCCTCTTTATTCTAGTACTCTATTTTCCTTTTCCCTCTTTATTCTGTTTCTATTAACCTGTTCCCTCTTTATACTATTTCTCTATTCATCAGTTCCCTCTTCTTAATCTTTCCATAATAATCTTTTCCATTGTTTCTGTCCTCTCTTCTTACTATTTCTCTTTTATCTGCTCCCTCTAATTGATTTCTCTTTTTAAGTGTTCCCCCTAATCTGTTTCTCAATTAGTCTGTTCCCTCTTCTCACTATTAATTTATTCCCTTCTGTTCTATTTTTCTGATAACCTGTTCCCTCTCTACTGTTTCACTCTTAATCTGTTCCCTCAATCTATTTCTCTTTCTCTGTTCCCTCTAATCTATTTCTCTATTCATCTGTTCCCTCAATACTATTTCACTATCTATCTGTTTACTCTATTCCATTCATCTATTCATCTGTGCCCAATATTTTATCTATTAATCTGTTCCCTCTTCTTTCTATTAATCAAATAATCTGTTCCACCTTCTCTATAGAATTCTATTAATTTACTCTTCCCTCTTCTTTCTATGTCCCTATACATGCGTTCCCGCTTCTTTCTATGATGTCCCTGTACATCGCTTCCAGCTATTCTATGTCCCTATACAACTGTTCCCTCTTTATTCTATTGCTCTATTTATCTGTTCCCTCTTCTTTATCTTTCCATAATAATCTTTTCCCTCTATTCTATTTCTCTCTGTATCTGATCTCTCTTCTTTCTTTTTCTCTCCTTATCTGTTCCCTCCATTCTATTTCTTTATTCATCTGTTCCCATTGATTCTGTTTGTCTATTCATCTATTCCCATCGATTCTGATTATCTAATCATCTGTTCCCTCAACACTATTTCACTATTTATCTGTCCCCACTTATCTTTTTCTCTATTTATCTGTTCCCTCAACACTATTTCACTATTTATCTGTTTACACTATCCCATTCCTCTATTAATCTGTGTCCAATATTTTATTTATCTTTTAATCTGATCCCCCTTCTCTCTATTAATCAAATAATCTGTTCCAACTTCTCTCTATAAATCTATTAATTTACTCCCTCTTCTATTTATTTCTCTCTTTATCTCTTCTTGCTCTTCTATTTCTCTCTTTAATTTGCCCCTCTTCTTTCTCTGACCCTATTTCCCTGTTCCCTCTTTATTCTGTTTCTCCATTTATTTACCTGTTCACTCTTCTTTCTCTTTCTCTATTTATCTGTTCCCTCTTCTTTCTCTTTCCAAATTAATCTTTTCCCTCGATTCTATTTCTCTATTCATCTGTTCCCATTGATTTTGATTATCATCTGTTCCCGCTAATCTATTACACTGTTAATCTCTTCCCTCTAATCTATTCCTCTATTTATCTGTTCCCTCAATACTATTTCACTATTTATCTGTTTACTCTATCCCATTCCACTATTAATCTGTGCCCAATATTTTATCTATCTTTTAATCTGTTCCCTCTTTTCTCTGTTAATCAAATAACGGGTTCCAACTTTGCCCTGTAAATCTATTAATTTACTCTTCCCTTTTCTTTCTATGTCCCTATACAACTCTTCCCTCTTTATTCTTTTGCTCTATTTACCTCTTCCCTCTTTATACTATTTCTCTCTTTATCTGTTCCCTCGATTCTATTTCTTTATTCATCTGTTCCCATTAATTTTGATTATCTATTCATCTATTCCCATCTATTCTGATTATCTAATCATCTGTTTCCACTAATCTATATATCCATTCATCTTCTCCCGCTATTATATTTTTTATTTACCTGTTCCCTCTAATCTATTTCTCTATTTATCTGTTCCCTCAATACTATTTCACTATTTTTCTGTTTACTCTATTCCATTCCTCTATTCATCTGTACCCAATATTTTATCTATCTTTTAATCTGTTCCCTCTCCTGTGTATTAATCAAATAACCTGTTCAACTTGGCCCTATAAATCTATTAATTTACTCTTCCCTTTTATTTCTGTGTCCCCATTTACCTGCTCCCTCTCTATTCTATTTCTATATTTATCTGTTCTCTCTTCTTTATCTATCCATAATAATCTTTTTCCTTGATTCTGTTTCTCTCTTTATCTGTTCTTTCTTCTTACTGTTTCACTATAATTCTTTGCTCTCTTCTTTCTTATTCTCTGTTTATCTGTTCCCTCGATTCTATTTCTTTATTCATCTGTTCCCATCGATTTTGATTATCAATTTGTCTATTCCCATCGGTTCTAATTATATAATCATCTGTTCCAGCTAATCTATTTCTCTATTAATCTCTTCCCTCTCATCTATTTCTCTATTTATCTGTTCCCTCAATACGATTTCACTATTTATCTGTTTACTCCATTCCATTCCTCTATTCATCTGTGCCCAATATTTTATTTATCTATAAATCTGTTCCCTTTTCTCTATTAATCAATTTATCTGTTCCAACTGCTCTATATAGTTCTATTAATTTACTCTTCTCTCTTCTATGTCCCTATACTTCTGTTCCCTCTTTATTATATTGCTCTATTTAACAATTCCCTCTTTATTCTGTTTCTGTTTTCCTGTTCCCTCTTTATTCTGTTTCTCCATATACCTCTTCCCTCTTTATTCTGTTGTTCTCTTTACCAGTTCCCTCTTTCTTCTCTTTCTCTATTTCCATGTTCAGTCTTTTTTCTTTTTCTATATTTACCAGTTCACTCTTTATTCTATTTCTCTATCTGTTCTCTCTTCTTACTCTTTCACTATAAATCTGTTCCCTTTTCTTTCTATTTCGCTCTTTATCTGTTCCCGTGATTCTATTTCTCAGTTCATTCTGTTCCCTCTGATTTCTCTATTTATCTGTTTTCTTCCTTCTATTTCTCTTTTATCTGTTCCCTCAAATTGATTTCTCTTTTTCTCTGTTCCCCCTTCTCACTATTAGTTTAGTCCCTCTGTCTTGTTTCACTCTTAATCTGTTTCCTCGATCTATTTCTCTTCCTCAGTTCTCTCCAATCTATTTCTCTACTAATCATTTCACTTGAATCTATTTACTATTAATCTGTCCCAACTAATCTATTTCTCTATTTATCTGTTCCCTCAATACTATTTCACTATTTATCTGTTAATTCTATCCCATTCCTCTTTTAATCTGTGCCCAATATTTTATCTATCTATTAATCTGTTATCTCTTCTCTCTATTAATAATCTGTTCCAACTTCGCTAGGTAAATCTATTAATTTACTTTTCCCTTCTCTTTCTATGTCCTTATACATCTGTTCCCTCTTCTATCTATGATATCCCTATACATCTGTTCACGTGATTCTATTTCTCTATTAACCTCTTCCCTCTTTATTCTATTTCTCCATTTACCCTTTCTCTCTTTATTCTATTTCCCCATTTACCTGTTCCCTTTTCATTCCTTTTCCTATTTACCAGTTCCCTCTTTATCGTTCCATAACAATCCTTTCCCTTAATTCTATTTTTCTCTTTATCTGTTCCCACTTCTTTCAATTTTAGTCTTTATCTGTTCCCGAGATACTATTTCTCCGATCTTTCTGTTCCCTCTAGTCAATTTCTCTGTTTATCTGCTCTCTCTTCTTTCAGTTTCTCTTTTATCTATTCCCTCTATTCGATTTCTCTGTTAATCAGTTCCCCCTAATCGATTGCTCAATTGTTCTGTTCCCTCTTATCACTATTAATTTATTCATTCTATTCTATTTCACTTTTAATCTGTTCCCTCGTTTCTATTTCTTTGTTCCCTCTAATCTATTTCTCTATTTATCTGTTCCCTCAATACGATTTCACTCTTTATCAGTTTACTCTATTCCATTCCTCTGTTCATCTGTGCCCAATATCTCTTTTGGGGTCGTCGTTCTTGGGGTCTATTTTGGGGTCTCTGTGGGGTCGCTATGTATCGCTCTGGAGGTGCAGTATTTCTATACGGCCACAAGGCGGCGCTGTGGCGTTGCAGTGCCCATATCCCACCACTGGGTGTCGCTGTCTCTGTGTCTCTATGGGGTCGCTATGCATCGCTACGGAGGTGCAATACCCATATATTACCACAGGGTGTCGCTGTGTCACTGTCTATGCACCTCTATGTGTCTCTATGTATCTCTATGGGGACAGTGTTTCACTATTTATCTGTTTACTCTATTCCATTCCTCTATTCATCTGTGCCTGATATTTTATCTCTCTATTAATCTGTTCCCTCTTCCCTCTATTAATGAAATAATCTGTTCCAACTTCTCTCTATAAACCTATTGATTTACTCCTTCTATTTTTTCCATTTATCTCTTACTGCATTTCTGTTTCTCACTTCATCTGTTCCCTCTTCTTTCAATGTCCCTATACATCTCTTCCATCTTCTATGTTATTAATTATCTGTTCCCCTTTTTCTATGTCCCTATACACCTGTTCCCTCCTTATTCTGTTTTCTATTTACATGTTTCCTCTGTATTCTGTTTCTGTATTTATCCATTCCCTCTTCTTTCTCTTTCCATAATAATCTTTTCCCTCGATTCTATTTCTCTCTTTCTGTCCTCTCTTCTTACTATTTCTCCATTTAAATGTTCCTGCAATTCTATTTCTCTCTTTATCTATTCCCCCAATCGATTTCCCTATTTATCTGTTCCCTCTTCTCACTGTTAATCCATTCCCTCTGTTCTTTTCCTCTCTTTATCAGTTCCTGCTATACTATTTTCCTATACACCTGTTCCCTCTTTATTCTATTGTTCTATTTTCCTCTTCCCTCTTTATTCTGTTGTTCTGTTTACCAGTTCCCTCTTGATTCTCTATTTATATATTCACTCTTTATTCTTTTTCTATATTTACCAGTACCCTCTTTATACTATTTCTCTATTTATCTGTTCCCTCTTCTCTCTATTAATCAAATAATCTGTTCCAACTTCTCAAGATATCAATTTACTCCCTCCTCTGTCTATTTCTCCCTTTATCTATTCCCACTCTACTATTTCTCTCATATACTTTTCCCTCTTCTTTATGTTTCTCCATTTACCTGTTCCCTCTTCTTTGTCTTTCCAAATTTATCTTTTCCCTCAATTCTATTTCTCTCTTTATCTGTGCTCTCTTCTTTCTATTTTCTCTGTATTTGTTCCCTTGATTTTTTTTTATTCAAATGTTCCCATAGATTTTGATTATCCATTCGTCTCTTCCCATCCATTCTGATTATCTGATCCTCTGTTCCCGCTAATCTATTTCTCTATTTATCTGTTCCCTCTTATCTATTTCACTATTTATCTGTTTACTCTATTCCATTCCTCTATTAATCTGTGCCCAATATTTTATTTATCTATTAATCTGTTCCCTCTTCTCTTTATTAAACAAATCATCTGTTCCCTCTTCAGTTTGTCTGTTAATTTGTTCCCTCTTTATTCCGTGCCCCTATTTACCTCTTCCCTCTTCTTTCTCTTTCCAAAATAATCTTTTCCCTCGATTCTATTTCTCTCTTCATCTGTACTCTCTTCCTTCTATTTCTCTCTTTATCTGTCCTCTCTTCTTACTATTTCACAATAATTCTGTTCCCTCTTCTTTCTATTTCTCCATTTATCTGTTCCCTCCATTCTATTTCTCTTTTTATCTGTTCCCCATGTTATAAGTGTGAAGAACGATACACACCGATCGTTGCCAATAGTAAATGATTTATTAAGTAAGCAATAAATGAGCGAAACAGCGCTGGGCGGCCTGGAGTCTCCGCTCCACTAAAGGCTCGCTCCAGGGCCTTCCGACCCGCTCTTTTTATTGTCTCTTATCTCTGTTTTCTTGGTAATCTTCTCTTTCTGGTCTGCACTGGCTGGTATTTGGGAGTCATCCTCTGTCTCCTCGCAGAGATGAATGCTGCCGTATTCTTCAACTCCAATTATGTAGGTTTAAGAGAAGGCTCCTGCTTATTATTTTTCTTGTTTTCAATTCTTTAGAAGGTCACTACTATCTGTGCAACTATCAGAACTAACAAGACGCGGCGGCTCCATTTTACATAAACATCCATATATCTAAGTCTTCTACAAGCTACATAGTTCTAAGAGAAGCAAAAGATAAACACACTGAAGGATACTGAGACGTCTGTCTTGCGACTGGTTTGATTAACAAGTATAGAAAGTACAGAACTCAATTTCTATCACACCCATAATATATTTCTGTATTAGTCTGTTCCCTCGTCTCACTATTATATTATTTCCTCTGTGCTATTTCACTGCTAAGGAACTCCCAATATTCTGAGTCCCTGTGCATCTCTTCCCTCTTCTTTCTATGTCCCTGTACAAGTGTTCCCTCTTTATTCTATTGCTCTAGTTACCTGTTCCCTCTTCTTTTTCTTTCCATATTAATCTTTTCCCTCGATTCTATTTCTGTCTTTATCTGTTCTCTCTTCTTACTATTTCTCTGCTTCTCTTTTCCCTCTTTATTCTTCGCTCTGTTTTCCACTTCCCTCTTTATTCTTTTTCTCTCTTTACCTGTTCCCTCTTTATTGTTTCTATATTTTTCTGATCCTGCTTCTTTCCCTTTCCATATTAGTCTTTTCCCTTGATTCTGTTTCTCTTTATCTGTTCTTTCTCTTTACTATTTCACCATAAGTGGCCCCCTCCAGCGTATTCCCATATCAACCCACCCCCTCAACCGTATTTGCATATCAACCCGCCCCTCGGTCATATTTGCATATTAATCTGTTCCCTTTATCCTATTATTTCTCTATTAATCTGTCCCCACTGATCTATTTCTCTATTTATCTGTTCCCTCAATACGATTTCACTCTTTATCTGTCTACTCTATTCCATTCCTCTATTCATCTGTGCCCAATATCTCTTTTGGGGTCGTCGTTCTTTGGGTCTCTATGGGGTTGCTATGTATCGCTCTGGAGGTGCAGTATTTCTATACGGCCACAAGGCGGCGCTATGGCGTTGCAGTACCCATATCCACCACTGCGTGTCGCTGTCTCTATGTGTCTCTATGGGGTCGCTCTGTATCTCTATGGCGTTGCAGTACCCATATCCCACGGCTGTGTGTCTCCGTATCTCTATGGCGACGCTGTGTTTCACTATTTATCTGTTTATTCCATTCCTCTATTCATCTGTTCCCTCTTCTCTCTATTAAGGAAATAATCTGTTCCAACTTCTCACTATAAACCTGTTAATTTACTCCCTCTTCTATCTATTTCTCCATTTATCGCTTACCGCTTTTCTATTTCTCACTTTATCTGTTCCCTCTTCTTTCTATGTCCCTATACATCTGTTCCATCTTCTTTCTATGTTACTAATTATCTGTTCCCCTTTTTCTATGTCCCTATACACCTGTTCCCTCTTATTCTACTGCTCAATTTACCTGTTCCCTCCTTATTCTCATTTCTATTTACATGTTTCCTCTTTATTCTATTTCTGTATTTATCCATTCCCTCTTCTTCCTCCTTCCATAATAATCTTTTCCCTCGATTCTACAACTCTTTAACTGTACTCTCTTCTTACTATTTCTCCATTTAACTGTTCCCTCTCTATTCTGTTCTCTGTTTTCCTGTTCCCTCTTTATTCTCTTTCTCTATTTACCTGTTCACTCTTTATTCTTTTTCTATATTTACCAGTTCCCTCTTTATATTATTTCTCTATTTATCTGCTCTCTCTCCTTTCTATTTCTCTTTTTATCTGTTCCCCCTAATCTATTTCTCGATTAGTCTGTTCCCTCTTCTCACTATTAATTTATTCCCTTCTGTTCTATTTTTCTGTTAATCTGTTCCCTCTGTTCTGTTTCACTCTTAATCTGTTCCCACGATCTATTTCTCTCTCTGTTCCCTGTAATCTATTTCTGAGTTAATCTGTCCCCACTAATCTATTTCTCTATTCATCTGTTCCCTCAATACTATTTCACTATTTATTTGTTTACGCTATTCCATTCCTCTATTCATCTGTGCCCATTATTTTATTTATCTATTCATCTCTTCCCTCTTCTCTTTTTTAAACACATCATCTGTTCCAACTTCATAAATCCACTAATTTACTCCCTCTTTGTTCTGTGTCTCTATTTACCAGTTCCATCTTTATTCTGTTTTCTTTTTACCCGTTCTCTCTTTGTTCTACTACTGTTTACCTGTTCCCTCTTCTTTCACATTCCAAATTAATCTTTCCCCTCGATTCTATTTCTCCCTTTAACCGTACTCTCTTCTTTCTATTTCTCTCTTTATCTGTTCCTTAATTCTATTTCTCTCTTCATCTGTTCCCATCGATATTGATTATCTATTCGTCTATTCCCATTGATTCTGATGATCTAATCATCTGTTCCATCTAATCTATTTCTTCATTATTCTGTTCAGTCTTATCTATTTCTCTATTCCCTCAACACTATTTCGCCATTTATCTGCTTACTCTATTCCATTCCTCTATTCATCTCTGCCCAATATTTTATCTATTAATCTGTTCCCTCTTCTCTCTATTAATCAAATAATCTGTTCCATCTATTAATTTACTCTTCCCTCTCCTTTTCTATGTCCCTATAAATCTGTTTCCTCTTCTTCCTATGATGTCCTTATACATCTGTTTCCGCTATCCTATTTCTCTGTTAACCTGTTCCCTCTTTTTTCTATTTCTCCTCTTAAGTTTTCTCTATTTATCTTTTCACTCTTTTTCTCCATGTACCTGTTCTTTCTTTACTCTGTTTCTCCATTTACCTGTTCTCTTTTAAGTCTATTTTCTGTTTACCAGTTCCCTCTTTATTTTATTGCTCCCTTTACCAGTTCCCTCTTCTCTATCTTTCCATAATAATCATTTTCCTCGATTCTATTTCTCTCTTCATCTGTCCTCTCTTCTTTCTATTTTTCTCTTTATATTGTTCCCACTTCTTTCAATTTCAGTCTTTATCTGTTCTCACAATACTATTTCTCCGATCATTCTGTTCCCTCTAGTCAATTTCTCTATTTATCTGTTCTCTCTTCTTTCTATTTCTCTTTTATGTATTCCCTTTATTCAATTTCTCTTTTTATCTGTTTTTCCTAATCGATTGCTCAATTGGTCTGTTCCCTCTTCTCACTATTAATTTATTCCCTCTGTTCTGTTTCACTGTTAATCTGTTCCCTCGTTTCAATTTCTTTCTCTCTTTTCCCACTGATCTGTTTCTCTATTAATCTGTCCCCACTAATCTATTTCTCTATTTATCTGTTCCTTCAATACAGTTTCACTATTTACCTGTTTTTTCTATGCCTCTATTCATCTGTGCCCAATATTTTATTTATCTATTAATCTCTTCCCTCTTCTCTCTATTAATCAAATAATCTGTTCCAACTTCTCGCTATAAATCTATTAATTTACTCCCTCTTCTATGTCCCCGATTATCGGTTCCCTTCACTCTATGTCTCTGTTTATCCGTTCCCTCGACTCTTTGTCCTTATACATCTGTTCCCTCTTTATTCTATTACTCTATTTTCCTTTTCCCTCTTTATTCCCTTTCTATTTGCCTGCTCCCTCTTTATTCTGTTTCTCTATTTACCTGTTCCCTCTTCTTTCTCATTCCAAATTAACCTGTTCCCTGTTCTTTCTATTTCTCTCTTTATCTGTCCTCTCTACTTACTATTTCTTTGTTTAACTGTTCCTGCGATTCTATTTCTCCTTTATCTGTTTCTCCTAATCAGTTTCTCTATTAGTCTGTTCTCTCTTCTCACTGTTATTCTGTTCCCTTTGTTCTATTTCACTGTTAATCTGTTCCCTCTGTCCTTTTCCTCTCTTTATCAGTTCCTGCTATTCTATGTCCCTATACACCTGTTCCCCCTTTAATCTATAGCTCTATTTTCCTGTTCCCTCTTTATACTATTTCCCTATTTACCTGTTCACTCTTCATTCTTTTTCTAAATTTACCAGTTCCCTCTTTATACTATATCTCTATTTATCTGTTCCCTCTTCTTTTTCTTTCCATTATAAACTTTTCCCTCGATTCTATGTGTCTTTATCTGTTCTCTCTTCTTACTCTTTCACTATAAATCTGTTCCCTTTTCCTTCTATTTCGCTCTTTATCTGTTCCCGCGATTCTATTTCTCGGTTCAATCTGTTCCCTCTAATTGATTTCTCTTTTTATCTGTTCCCCCTAATCATTTTCTCTACTAGTCTGTTTCCTCTTCTCACTATTAATTTATTTCCACTGTTTTGTTTCACTCTTAATCTGTTCCCTGGATCTATTTCTCTTTATCTGTTCCCTGCAATCTATTTCACAATTAATTTGTCCCTAGTAATCTATTTCTCTATTTATCTGTTCCCTCAATATGATTTCAGTATATCTGTTTACTTTATTCCATTCCTCTATTAATCTGTACCCAATATTTTATCTATCTTTTAATCTGTTCCCTCTTCTCTCTATTCATCAAATAACCTGTTCCAACTTGACCCTACAAAGGTCGAGGCCCCTCGACCCTATTTGCATATCGACCCGCCCCCTCCCTCCTATTTCCATATCGACCCCACCCTCGACCCTATTTGCATGTGGACCCGCCCCCTCTACCCTATTTGCATATCGGCCCTCCATCCCGACCCTATTTGCATATCGACCCGCCCCCTCGACCGGTATCCTATTATTTCTCTATTAATCTGTCCCCACTGTTCTGTTGCTCTATATGCTGTTCCCTCCATACTATTTCACTCCTTATCTGTTTACTCTATTCCATTCCTCTGTTCATCTGTGCCCAATATCTCTTTTGGGGTCGTTGTTCTTTGGGTCTATTTTGGGGTCGTTATGTATCGCTCTGGAGGTGCAGTGTTTCTATACGGCCACAAGGCGGCGCTATGGCGTTGCAGTACCCATATCCAGCGCTGGGTGTCTCCGTATCTCTATGGCGACGCTGTGTTTCACTATTCATCTGTTTATTCCGCTGCTCTATTCATCTGTGCCCAACATTTTATTTATCTATTAATCTCTTCCCTTTTTTAAACACATTATCTGTTCCAACTTAACTTCATAAAACCGCTAATTAACTCCCTCTTTGTTCTGTGTCCCTATTTACCTGTTCCATCTTTATTCTGTTTTCTACTTACCCGTTCTCTCTTTGTTCAACTACTTTGTTTACCTGTTTCCTCTTCTTTCTCATTCCAAAATAATCTTTTCCGTTGATTCTATTTCTCTTTATCTGCTCTCTTTTTAATATTTCTCTCTTTATCAGTAGTCCCCTCTTTCTAATTCTCTCTTTATCTGTTCCCTTGCTTCTATTTCTTTATTCATCTGTTCCCATCTATTTTGATTATCTATTTGTCGATTCCCATCAATTCTGATTATCTAATCATCTATTCCCGCTAATCTATTTCACTATTTATTTCCTCCCCCCATTTATTTCTCCATTATTCTGTTCAGTCTTATCTATTTCTCTATTTATCTGTTCCCTCAACACTATTTCACTATTTATCTCTTTACTCTATTCCATTCCTCTATTCATCTGTGCCCAATATTTTATTTATCTATTAATCTGTTCCCTCTTCTCTATTAATCAAATAATCTGTTCCAACTTCTCTACATAATTCTATTAATTTTCTCTTCTTTCTATGTCCCTGTGCATCTCTTCCCGCTATTTATGTCCCTATACAACTGTTCCCTCTTTATTCTGTTTCTCTATTCATCTATTCCCTCTTCTTTTTCTTTCCATATTTATCTTTTCCCTCGATTCTATTAATCTCTTTTTCTGTTCTCTTCTTACAATTTCTCTATAAAACTATTCTCTCTTCTTTCTATTTTCTCCTTATCTGTTCCCATTGGTTCTGATTAGCTATTCATCTATTCCCATCGATTCTGATTATCTAATCATCTCTTCTCAGTAATCTATGTATCCATTCATCTTTTCTCGCTATTATATTTTACTATTTTACTGATCCCTCCAATCTATTTTCTCTATTTGTCTGTCCCCTCCAATCTATTTCTCTACTAGTCTGTCCCCACTAATCTATTTCTCAATTTCTCTGTTCCCTCAATACTTTTTCACTATTTATCTGTTTACTCTATTGCATTCCTCTATTCATCTGTGCTTTATGTTATTTATCTATTAGTCCGTTCCCTCCTCTCTCTGTTAATCAAATAACCTGTTCCAACTTCACCCTATAAATCTATTACTTTACTTTTCCCTTTTATTTCTGTGTCTCTATTTGCCTGCTCCCTCTTTATTCTTTCTCTATTTACCTGTTCCTTCTTCTTTCTCATTCCAGATTAATCTTTTCCTTCGATTCTCTTTCCCTATTTACCCGTCCCCTCTTTTATTCTCTTTCCCTATTTAACCGTCCCCTCTTTTATTCTCTTTTTCTATATTTACCCGTTCCTTCATTATACTATTTCTATATTTACCTGTTACCTCTTCTTTATCTTTCCATAACAATCTCTTCCTTCGATTTTATTTCTCTTTATCTTTATCTGTTCTCTCTTTATACTATTTCACTATAATTCTGTTCTCTCTTCTTTCTATTTCTCTCTTTATCTGTTCCCACTTCTTTCAGTTTCAATCTTTATGTGTTCTCGCGATACTATTTCTCCGATCATTCTGTTCCCTCTAGTCAATTTCTCTATTTATCTGCTCTCTCTTCTTTCAATTTCTCTTTTATCTATTCCCTCTATTCGATTTCTCTTTTCATCTGTTCCCCCTAATCGATTGCTTCATTGGTCTGTTCCCTCTTCTCACTATTAATTTATTTATTCTGTTTTATTTCACTATTAATCTGTTTCCTAGTTTCTATTTCTTTTCTCTGTTCCCTCCATTCCATTCCTCTATTCATCTGTACCCAATATTTCTTTTTGGGTCATTCTTCTTGGGGTCAATTTTGGGGTCGCTATGTATCGCTCTGGAGGTGCAGTATTTCTATACGGCCACAAGGCGGCGCTATGGCGTTGCAGTACCCATATCCACCACTGGGTGTCGCTGCGTCTCCCTATCTCTATGGGGTCACTGTGTTTCATTCCTTACCTGTTTACTCTATTCCTTTCCTCTATTCATCTGTGCTCGATATTTTATCAATTAATCTGTTCCCTCTTCTCTCTATTAATCAAATAATCTGTTCCGTCTATTAATTCACTTTTCCCTCTCTTTTTCTATGTCCCTATAAATCTGTTCCCTCTTCTACCTAAGATGTCCGTGTGCATCTCTTCCTGCTTCTTTCTATATCTGTGTACATCGCTTACCGCTATTTTTTGTCCCTATAAAACTGTTTCCTCTTAAGCTATTGCTCTGTTTATGTTTTCCCTATTTATTCTGTTTTTCTATTTACCTGTTCCCGCTTCTTTCCATTTCCATAATAATCTTTTCCCTTGTTTCTATTTCTCTCTCTACCTGTACTTTCTTCTTCCTATTTCTCTTTTTATCTGTTCCCTCGATTCTATTTCTTTATTCAACTATTCCCATCGATTCTGATTTTCTAATCACGTGTTCTCGCTAATCTATATATCTGTTCATCTTTTCCCGCTATTACATTGTTAATTTTTTTTCACTCCAATCTATTTCTCTACTAATCTTTTCCCTCTAATCTATTTCTCTATTAATCTGTCCCACCTAATCTATTTTTCTATTTATCTCTTCCCTCAATACTATTTCACTCTTTCTTTGTTATTTCTATCCCATTCCTCTTTATTTTAATCTGTGCCCAATATTTATTTATCTGTTAATCTGTTCCCTCTTCTCTCTATTAATCAAATAATCTGTCCCAACTTCGCCTTATAAATCTCTTTATTTACTCCCTCTTCTATGTCCCCGTTTATCCGTTCCCTTGACTCTTTGTTCTTATACATTTGTTCCCTCTTTATACTATTTCTCTGTTTTCCTTTTGCCTCTTCATTTCGTTTCTATTTACCTGTTCCCTCTTTATAATATTTCCCCATTTATCTGTTCCCTTTTTTCTCTATTCTCTATTCCTTCAACACTATTTCACTATTTATCTGTTTATTCCATTCCTCTATTCATCTGTGCCCGATATTTTATTTATCTATTGATCTGTTCCCTCTTCTCTCTATTAACCAAATCATCTGTTCCAACTTCTCACTATAAATCTATTAATTTACTCCCTCTTCTATGTCCCCGATTATCGGTTCCCTTCACTCTGTGTCCCGGTTTATCCATTCCCTCGACTCTTTGTCCTTATACATCTGTTCCCTCTTTATTCTGTTGCTCTATTGTCCTGTTCCCTCTTTATTCTGTTTTCTATTTGCCTGCTCCCTCTTTATTCTGTTTCTCAATTTCCCTGTTCCCTCTTCTTTCTCATTCCAAATTAATCCTTTCCCTCGATTCCATTTCTTTATCTGTTCTCTCTTCTTACTATTTCTTCGTTTTACTGTTCCTGCGATTCTATTTCTCTGTTTATCTGTTCCCCCTAATCAATTTCTCTATTAGTCTGTTCCCTCTTCTCACTGTTATTCTTTCCCTTTGTTCTATTTCACTGTTAATCTGTTCCCTCTGTTCTTTTCCTCTCTTTATCACTATCTGCTATTCTATGTCCATAAACACCCGATCCCTCTTTATTCTGTTTCTCCATTTACCTTTTTTTCTCTTTATTCTCTTTCTCCATATACCTCTTCCCTCTTTATTCTGTTGTTCTGTTTAGCAGTTCCCTCTTTATTCTCTTTCTCTATTTACATGTTCACTCTTTATTCTTTTTCTATATTTACCAGTTCCGTCTTTATACTCTTTCTCTATTTATCAACTCCTTCTTATTTTTCTTTCCATTATAATCTTTTCCCTCGATTCTATGTCTCTTTATCTGTTCTCTCTTCTTACTCTTTCACTATAAATCTGTTCCCTTTTCCTTCTGTATCGCTCTTTATCTGTTCCCGCGATTCTATTTCTCGGTTCAATCTGTTCCCTCTAATTGATTTCTCTTTTTATCTGTTCCCCCTAATCATTTTCTCTACTAGTCTGTTTCCTCTTCTCACTATTAATTTATTTCCTCTGTTTTGTTTCACTCTTAATCTGTTCCCTCGATCTATTTCACAATTAATCTGTCCCAGCTAATCTATTTCTCTAGTTATCTGTTCCCTCAATATGATTTCAGTATCACTGTTTACTCTATTCCATTCCTCTATTCATCTGTACCCAATATTTTATCTTTTAATCTGTTCCCTCTTCTCTCTATTCATTAAATAACCTGTTCCAACTTCTCCCTATAAATCTTTTAATTTACTCTTCCATTTTATTTCTGTGTCCCCATTTACCCGCTCCCTCTTCTTTCTATGATGTCCCTATACATCTGTTCCCTCTTTTTTCTATGTCCCTATACAACTCTTCCCTCTTTCTTCTCTAGCTCTATTTACCTGTTCTTTCTTTATTGTTTCTATATTTTTCTGATTCTGCTTCTTTCTCTTTCCATATTAATCTTTTCCCTTGATTCTGTTTCTCTTTATCTGTTCTTTCTCTTTACTATTTCACTATAAGTGGCCCTCTCGACCCTATTTGCATATGGACCCGCCCCATCGCTCTTGTTTGCATATCAACCCGCCCCTTGCACTTATTTGCATATTAATCAGTTCTGGTGTTCTATTTGCATATCGACACGCCCTCTTGACCCTATTTGCATATCGACCGGCCCCCTCCCTCTTATTTGCATATCGACCTGCCCCCTCCTTCCTATTTGCATATCGATCCGCCCTCTCGACCCTATTTGCATATCGACACGCCCCTCCCTCCTATTTGCATATCGACCCGCCCCCTCGACCTGTATCCTATTATTTTTCTATTAATCTGTCCCTACTGTTCTGTTGCTCTATTTGCTGTTCCCTCAGTACTATTTCACTATTTATCTGTTTACTCCATTCCATTCCTCTGTTCATCTGTGCCCAATATCTCTTCTGGGGTCGTCGTTCTTTGGGTCTCTTTTGGGGTCTCAATGGGGTCGCTATGTATCGCTCTGGAGGTGCAGTGTTTCTATACGTCCACAAGGCGGCGCTATGGCGTTGCAGTACCCATATCCACCACTTGGTGTCGCTGTGTCTTTGTATCTCTATGGCGACGCTGTGTTTCACTATTCATCTGTTTATTCCGCTCCTCTATTCATCTGTGCCCAATATTTTATTTATCTATTAATCTGTTCTCTCTTCTCTCTATTAATGAAATAATCTGTTCCAACTTCTCACTATAAACCTATTAATTTACTCCCTCTTCTATCTATTTCTCCATTTATCGCTTACCGCTTTTCTGTTTCTCACTTTACCTGTTCCCCTTTTTCTATGTCCCTATACACCTGTTCCCTCTTATTCTACTGCTCAATTTACCTGTTCCCTCCTTATTCTGGTTTCTATTTACATGTTTCCTATTTACATGTTTCCTCTTTATTCTATTTCTGTATTTATCCATTCCCTCTTCTTTCTCCTTCCATAATAATCTTTTCCCTCGATTCTACATCTCTTTAACTGTCCTCTCTTCTTACTATTTCTTTGTTTAACTGTTCCTGAGATTCTATTTCTCTCTATATCTATTCCCCCTAATCGAATTCCCTATTTATCTGTTCTCTCTGTTCTTTCCCTCTCTTTATCAGTTCCAGCTATTCTATTTCCCTATACACCTTCTTCCTCTTTATTGTATTGCTCTATTTTCCTGTTCCCTCTTTATTCTCTTTCTCTATTTACCTGTTCACTCTTTATTCTTTTTCTGTATTTACCAGTTCCCTCTTTATAGTATTTCTCTATTTATCTGTTCTCTCTCCTTTCTATTTCTCTTTTATCTGTTCCCTCTAATCGATTTCCCTTTTTATCTGTTTCCCCTAATCTATTTCTCAATTAGTCTCTTCCCTCTTCTCACTAATAATTTATTCCCTTCTATTCTATTTTTCTGTTAATCTGTTCCCTCTGTTCTGTTTCACTCCTAATCTTTCCCCTCTAATCTATTTCTCTATTAATCTGTCCCCACTAATCCATTTCTCTATTCATCTGGTCCCTCAGTACTATTTCACTATTTAACTGTTTACTCTATCCCATTCCTCTATTCATCTGTGCCCATTATTTTATTTATCTATTATTCTCTTCCCTCTTCTCTTTTTTTAAACACATAATCTGTTCCAACTTAACTTCATAAAACCGCTAATTAACTCCCTCTTTGTTCTGTGTCCCTATTTACCTGTTCCATCTTTATTCTGTTTTCTACTTACCCGTTCTCTCTTTGTTCTACTACTCTGTTTACCTGTTCCCTTTTCTTTCTCATTCCAAAATAATCTTTTCCGTCGATTCTATTTCTCTCTTTATCTGCTCTCTTTTTAATATTTCTCTCTTTATCCGTACTCTCTTCTTTCTATTTCTCTTTATCTGTTCCTTGATTCTATTTCTTTATTCATCTGTTCTCATAGATTTTGATGATCTATTCGTCTATTCCCGTCGATTCTGATTATCAAATCATCTGTTCCATCTAATCTATTTCTATATTAATCTCTTCCCTCTAATCTATTTCTCCATTATTCTGTTCAGTCTTATCTATTTCTCTATTCCTTCAACACTATTTCACTATTTATCTGTTTACTCTATTCCATTCCTCTATTCATCTCTGCCCGATATTTTATCTATTAATCGGTTCCCTCTTCTCTCTATTAATCAAATAATCTGTTCCATCTATTAATTTACTCTTCCCTCTCCTTTTTTTTAGGACCCTATACATCTGTTTCCTCTTCTTCCTATGATGTCCCTATACATCTGTTTCCGCTATCCTATTTCTCTGTTAACCTGTTCCCTCTTTTTTCTATTTCTCCTCTTAAATTTTCTCTATTTGTCTTTTCACTCTTTTTCTCCATGTACCTGTTCTTTCTTTACTCTGTTTCTCCATTTACCTGTTCTCTTTTAAGTCTATTTTCTGTTTACCAGTTCCCTCTTTATTTTATTGCTCCCTTTACCAGTTCCCTCTTCTCTATCTTTCCATAATAATCATTTTCCTCGATTCTATTTCTCTCTTTATCTGTCCTCTCTTCTTTCTATTTTTCTCTTTATATTGTTCCCACTTCTTTCAATTTCAGTCTTTATCTGTTCTCACAATACTATTTCTCCGATCATTCTGTTCCCTCTAGTCAATTTCTCTATTTATCTGTTCTCTCTTCTTTCTATTTCTCTTTTATGTATTCCCTTTATTCAATTTCTCTTTTTATCTGTTTTTCCTAATCGATTGCTCAATTGGTCTGTTCCCTCTTCTCACTATTAATTTATTCCCTCTGTTCTGTTTCACTGTTAATCTGTTCCCTCGTTTCAATTTCTTTCTCTCTTTTCCCACTGATCTGTTTCTCTATTAATCTGTCCCCACTAATCTATTTCTCTATTTATCTGTTCCTTCAATACAGTATCACTATTTACCTGTTTATTCTATGCCTCTATTCATCTGTGCCCAATAATTATTTATCTATTGATCTGTTCCCTCTTCTCTCTATTAACCAAATCATCTGTTCCAACTTCTCGCTATAAATCTATTAATTTACTTCCTCTTCTATGTCCCCGATTATCGGTTCCCTTCACTCTGTGTCCCTGTTTATCCATTCCCTCGACTCTTTGTCCTTATACATCTGTTCCCTCTTTATTCTGTTGCTCTATTGTCCTGTTCCCTCTTTATTTCGTTTCTGCTTGCCTGCTCCCTCTTTATTCTGTTTCTCTATTTACCTGTTCCCTCTTCTTTCTCATTCCAAATTAATCCTTTCCCTCGATTCTATTTCTTTCTTTATCTGTTCTCTCTTCTTACTATTTCTTCGTTTAACTGTTCCTGCGATTCTATTTCTCTCTTTATCTATTCCCCCTAAACGATTTCTCTGTTTATCTGTTCCCCCTAATCAATTTTTCTATTAGTCTGTTCCCTCTTCTCACTGTTATTCTTTCCCTTTATTCTATTTCACTGTTAATCTGTTCCCTCTGTTCTTTTCCTCTCTTTATCAGTTCCTGCTATTCTATGTCCATAAACACCTGATCCCTCTTTATTCTGTTTCTCCATTTACCTTTTTTCTCTTTATTCTGTTTCTCCATATACCTCTTCCCCTCTTTATTCTGTTGTTCTGTTTAGCAATTCCCTTTTTATTCTCTTTCTCTATTTACATGTTCACTCTTTATTCTTTTTCTATATTTACCAGTTCCGTCTTTATACTCTTTCTCTATTTATCAACTCCTTATTTTTCTTTTCATTACAAACTTTTCCCTCGATTCTATGTCTCTTTATCTGTTCTCTCATCTTACTCTTTCACTATAAATCTGTTCCCTTTTCCTTCTATTTCGCTCTTTATCTGTTCCCGCAATTCTATTTCTCGGTTCAATCTGTTCCCTCTAATTGATTTCTCTTTTCATCTGTTCCCCCTAATCATTTTCTCTACTAGTCTGTTTCCTCTTCTCACTATTAATTTATTTCCTCTGTTTTGTTTCACTCTTAATCTGTTCCCTGGATCTATTTCTCTTTATCTGTTCCCTGCAATCTATTTCACAATTAATTTGTCCCTACTAATCTATTTCTCTATTTATCTGTTCCCTCAATATGATTTCAGTATATCTGTTTACTCCATTCCATTCCTCTATTCATCTGTACCCAATATTTTATCGATCTGTTAATCTGTTCCCTCTTCTCTCTATTCATCAAATAACCTGTTCCAACTTGACCCTACAAAACTTTTAATTTACTCTTCCCTTTTATTTCTGTGTCCCTATTTACCTGCTCCCTCTTTTTTATATGATGTCCCTATACATCTGTTCCCTCTTTTTTCTATGTCCCTATATAACTCTTCCCTCTTTATTCTCTTGCTCTATTTACCTGTTCCCTCTTTATTGTTTCTATATTTTTCTGATCCTGCCTCTTTCTCTTTCCATATTAATCTTTTCCCTTGATTCTGTTTCTCTTTATCTGTTCTTTCTTTTTACTATTTCACCATAAGTGGCCCCTCCCTCCTATTTGCATATGGATCCGCCCCCTCGACCCTATTTGCATAAGTACCCGCCCCCTCTTTTTTATTTGCATATGGACTCTTTCCTATTTGCATATGGACCCGCCCCCCCGGCCCTATTTGCATATGGACCCGCCCCCGGCTCTATTTGCATATGGACCCGCCCCCTCTTTCCTATTTGCATATGGACCCGCCCCCTCGACCCTATTTGCATTTCGACTCGCCCCCTCGACCTGTATCCTATTATTTCTCTCTTAATCTGTCCCCACTCTTCTGTTGCTCCATTTGCTGTTCCCTCAGTACTATTTCACTCTTTATCTGTTTACTCTATTCCATTCCTCTGTTCATCTGTGCCCAATATCGCTTTTGGGGTCTATTTTGGGGTCGCTATGGGGTCGCTATGTATCGCTCCGGAGGTGCAGTATTTCTATACGGCCACAAGGCGGCGCTATGGCGTTGCAGTACCCATATCCACCACTTGGTGTCGCTGTGTCTCCGTATCTCTATGGGGTCACTGTGTTTCACTATTTCTCTCTTTACTCTATTCCATTCCTCTATTCATTTGTGCCCAATATTTTATTTCTCTATACATCAGTTCCCTTGATCTATTTCTCAATTCATCTGTCCCCACTAATCTATTTCTCTTTTTATCTGTTCCCTCAATACGATTTAACTATTTATCTGTTTACTCTATTCCATTCCTCGATTCATCTGTGCCCAATATTTTATTTATCTATTAATCTTTTCCCTCTTCTATGTCCATGATTATCGGTTCCCTTGACTCTGTGTCTCTGTTTATCCCTTCACTACTTTTTGTCCTTATACATCTCTCCTGTCTTTATTCTGTTTTCTGTTTACCTGTCCCCTCTTTATTCTATTGCTCTATTTTCCTTTCCCCACTTAATTTCATTTTTATTCGCCTGCTCCCTCTTTATTCTGTTTCTCTATTTACCTGTTTCCTCTTCTTTCTCATTCCAAATTATTTTTTCCCCTCGATTCTATTTCTCTCTTTATCCGTATTCTCTACTTTCTATTTCTCTCTTTATCTGTTCCCTTGATTCTATTTCTTTATTCACGTGTTCCCATCTATTTTGATTATCTATTCATTTATCCCCATCGATTCTGATTATCTAATCATCTGTCCCCTCTAATCTATTTCTCTATAATTCTGTTCAGTCTTATCTATTTTTTTACTTATCTGTTCCCTCAACACTATTTCACTGTTTCTCTGTTTACTCTTTTCTCTGTTTATTCTATTCCTCTATTCATCTGTGTCCAATATTTTATTTCTCTATACATCAGTTCCTTCTTCTTCCTATGATGTCCCTATACATCTCTTCCTGCTTCTATGTCCCTGTAGAACTGTTCCCTTTTTTATCTGTTGCTGTTTACGTTTTCCCTCTTTATTCTGTTTTTCTGTTTACCTGTTCCCTCTTCTTTCCCTTTCCATAATAATCTTTTGCCACGATTCCATTTCTCTCTTTATCTGTACTCTCTTCTTTCTATTTCTCTCCTTTTCCCTTGATTCTATTTCTTTATTCATCTGTTCCCATTGGTTCTGATTACCTATTATTGTATTCCCATCGATTCTGATTATCTAATAAGCTGTTCCCTCTATTCTATTTATCTGTTCACGCTATTATATTTTTCTATTTTTCTGTTCCCTCCAATCTATTTCTCTACTAACCTTTATCTCTCCTCTCTTCTTACTATTTCTTCGTTTAACTGTTCCTGCGATTCTATTTCTTTATCTGTTCCCCCTAATCAATTTCTCTATTAGTCTGTTCCCTCTTCTCACTGTTATTCTGTTCCCTTTGTTCTATTTCACTGTTAATCTGTTCCCTCTGTTCTTTTCCTCTCTTAAGCAGTTCCTGCTATTCTATGTCCCTATACACCTGTTCCCTCTTTAATCTATTGTTCTATTTTCCTGTTCCCCCTTTAATGTTTCTCCGCTCACCTTTTTTTTCTCTTTATTCTGTTTCTCCATTTACCTGTTCCCTCTCTATTCTGTTCTCCGTTTTCCTGTTCCCCCCTTATATAGAGGAACAGAATACCTCTTCCCTCTTTATTCTGTTGTTCTGTTTACCTGTTCCCTCGTTATTCTATTTCTCAATTTATCAGTTCCCTCTTCTTTCTCTTTCCATAATACTCTTTTCCCTTGATTCTGATACTCTCTTTATTTGTTCACTCCTCTTCCTATTTCTCTCCTCAGCTGTTCCCTCGATTCTATTTCTTTATTCATCTATTCCCATCGATTCTGATTATCTAATCATGTGTTCTCACTGATCTATATATCTATTAATCTTTTCCCGCTATTATGTTATTAATTTTTTCTGTTCTCTCCAATCTATTTCTCTACTAATCATTTCACTTTATTTACTATTAATCTGTCCCAACTAATCTATTTCTCTATTTATCTGTTCCCTCAACACTATGTCACTATTTATCTGTTAATTTTATCCCATTCCTCTTTTAATCGGTGCCCAATATTTTATTTATCTATTAATCTGTTCCCTCTTCTATTAGTTAATAATCTGTTCCAACTTCACTATATAAATCTATTAATTTACTTTTCCCTTCTCTTTCTATGTCCTTATACATCTGTTCCCTCTTCTGTGATATCCCTGTACATCTGTTCCCGCTATTCTATTTCCCTATTAACCTCTTCCCTCTTTATTCTATCTCTCCATTTACCCTTTCTCTCTTTATTCTGTTTCCCCATTTACCTGTTCCCTTTTTATTCTTTTTCCTATTTAGCAGTTCCCTCTTCTTTATCTTTACATAATAATCTTTTCCCTCGATTCTGTTTCTCTCTTTATCTGCTCCTGCAGTTCTATTTCTCCATTCATCCTGTTCCCTCAATACGATTTCACTATTTATCTGTTTACTCTATTCCATTCCTCTATTCATCTGTGCCCAAGATTTTATTTATCTATTTCTGTTCCCTCTTCTCTCTATTAATTAATCTGTTCCAACTTTGCTTTATAAATCTATTAATTTACTTTTCCCTTCTCTATGTCCTTATACATCTGTTCCCTCTTCTATGATATCCCTATGCATCTGTTCCCGCTATCCTATGTCCTAATACATCTGTTCTCGCTATTCTATTTCTCTATTAACCTCTTCCCTCTTTGTTCTGTTTCCATATTTACCTGTTCCCTTTTTATTCTTTTTAGTATTTACCAGTCCCCTCTTCTTTCTCTTTCCATAATAATCTTTTCCCTCAATTCTATTTCTCTCTTCATCTGTACTCTCATCCTTCTATTTCTCTCTTTATCTGTCCTCTCTTCTTACTATTTCACAATAATTCTGTTCCCTCTTCTCTCCATTAATCAAATAGTCTGTACCAACTTCTCGCTAAAAAACTGTTAATTTACTCCCTCTTCTATGTCCCTGTTTATCCGTTCCCTCGACCCTTTGTCCTTATATCCCTTATTTCTCTTTTATCTATTCCCTCTATTCGAGTTCTCTTTTCATCTGTTCCCCCTAATCGATTGCTTCTATTTCTCTATTAATCTGTCCCCACTAATCTATTTATCTGTTCCCTCAATACGATTTCACTATTTATCTCTTTATTCCATTCCTCTCTTCATCTGTGCCCAATATTTTATTTAGCTATTAATCTGTTCCCTCTTCTCTCTATTAACCAAATCATCTGTTCCAACTTCTCGCTATAAATCTATTAATTTACTTCCTCTTCTATGCCCCCAATTATCGGTTCCCTTGACTCTATGTCCCTGTTTATCCATTCCCTCGACTATTTGTCCTTATACATCTGTTCCGTCTTTATTCTATTACTCTATTTTCCTGTTCCCTTTTTATTCTGTTTTCTATTTTCCTGTTCCCTCTATATTCTATTGATCTATTATCCTGTTCCTTCTTTATTTCGTTTCTATTTGCCTGTTCCCTCTTTATTCTGTTTCTCTATTTACCTGTTCCCTCTTCTTTCTCATTCCAAATTAATCTGTTCCCTCGATTCTGTCGCTCTTTATCCGTGCTCTCTTCTTTCTATCTCTCCTTAGCTGTACTCTCTACATTCTATTTCTCTCCTTAGCTGTTCCCTCGATTCTATTTCTTTATTCACCTATTCCCATCGATTCTGATTATCTAATCATGTGTTCCCGCTAATCAATATATCTATTCATCTTTTCCCACTATTAAACTAATAATTTTTTCTGTTCTCTCCAATCTATTTCTCTACTAATCATTTCACTTTGATCTATTTACTATTAATCTGTTTCAACTAATCGATTTCTCTATATCATCTATCCCATTCCTCTTTTAATCTGTGTCCAATATTTTATTTAGCTATTAATCTGTTCCCTTTTCTCTCTATTAATCAAAAATCTGTTCCAACTTTGCTATATAAATCTATTAATTTACTCTTCCCTTCTTTTTCTATGTCCCTATATATCTGTTCCCTCCTTTATCTATGATGTCCCTATACATCTGCTCCCGGTATTATATTTCTGTATTAACATCTTCCCTCTTTATTCTATTTCTTCATTTATCTTTTCTCTCTTTATTCTGTTTCTCCATTAACCTGTTCCCTTTTTATTCTGTTTCCTATTTACCGGTTCCCTCTTCTTTAACTTTCCATAATAATCTTTTCCCTTGATTCTGTTTCTTTATCTGTCCTCTCTTCTTACAGTTTCACTATAATTCTGTTCCCTCTTCTTTCTATTTCTCTCTTTATCTGTTCCCGCGGTTCTATTTCTCCGTACTCTATCCCATTCCCCTATTAATCTGTGCCCAATATTTTATTTATCTATTAATCTCTTCCCTCCTCTCTTTATTAAACTCATAATCTGTTCCAACTTCTCTTTATAAATCTATTAATTTACTCCCTCTTTGTTGTGTGTCCCGATTTGCCTGCTCCCTCTTTATTCTGATTCTCTATTTACCTGTTCCCTCTTCTTTCTCATTCCAAATTAATCTTTTCCCTCAATTCTATTCCTCTCTTTATCTGTGCTCTCGTCTTTCTATTTCTCTTTATTTGTTCCCTTGATTATATTTCTTTATTCATCTGTTCTCATAGATTTTGATGATCTATTCGTCTATTCCCATCCATTCTGATTATCTAATCATCTGTTCCCACTTATCTATTTCTCTTTTCATCTCTTCCCTCTAATATATTTCTCTTTATCTGTTCCCGCACTTATATTTCTCCGTTCATCCTGTTCCCTCAATACTATTTCACTATTCATCTGTTAGTCTATTCTATTCCTCTATTCATCTGTGTCCGATGTTTTATTTATCTATTAATCTGTTCCCTCTTCTCTGTTAATCAAATAATCTGTTCCAACTTCTCTACATAATTCTATTAATTTTCTCTTCTTTCTTTGTCCATGTGCTTTTCTTCCTGCTATTCTATGTCCCTATACAACTGTTCCCTCTTTATTCTGTTTCTGTATTTATCTATTCCCTCTTCTTTTTCTTTCCATATTTATCTTTTCCCTCGATTCTATTAATCTCTTTATCTGTTCTCTTCTTACAATTTCTCTATAAAACTATTCTCTCTTCTTTCTATTTTCTCCTTATCTGTTCCCATTGGTTCTGATTAGCTATTCATCTATTCCCATCGATTCTGATTATCTAATCATCTCTTCTCAGTAATCTATGTATCCATTCATCTTTTCTCGCTATTATATTTTACTATTTTACTGATCCCTCCAATCTATTTTCTCTATTTGTCTGTCCCCTCCAATCTATTTCTCTACTAGTCTGTCCCCACTAAGCTATTTCTCAATTTCTCTGTTCCCTCAATACTTTTTCACTATTTTTGTGTTTACTCTATTGCCCTATTATTACTAGTTATTTATCTATTAATCCGTTCCCTCCTCTCTCTGTTAATCAAATAACCTGTTCCAACTTCGCCCTTTAAATCTATTAATTTACTTTTCCCTTTTATTTCTCTATTTGCCTGCTCCCTCTTTATTCTTTCTCTATTTACCTGTTCCTTCTTCTTTCTCATTCCAAATTAATCTTTCCCTTCGATTCTCTTTCCCTATTTACCCGTCCCCTCATTTATTCTCTTTCCCTATTTAACCGTCCCCTCTTTTATTCTCTTTTTCTATATTTACTCGTTCCTTCATTATACTATTTCTATATTTACCTGTTACCTCTTCTTTATCTTTCCATAACAATCTCTTCCTTCTATTTTATGTCTCTTTATCTTTATCTGTTCTCTCTTTATACTATTTCACTATAATTCTGTTCTCTCTTCTTTCTATTTCTCTCTTTATCTGTTCCCACTTCTTTCAGTTTCAATCTTTTTGTGTTCTCGCGATACTATTTCTCCGATCATTCTGTTCCCTCTAGTCAATTTCTCTATTTATCTGCTCTCTCTTCTTTCAATTTCTCTTTTATCTATTCCCTCTATTCGATTTCTCTTTTCATCTGTTCCCCCTAATCGATTGCTTCATTGGTCTGTTCCCTCTTCTCACTATTAATTTATTTATTCTGTTTTATTTCACTATTAATCTGTTTCCTAGTTTCTATTTCTTTTCTCTGTTCCCTCCATTCCATTCCTCTATTCATCTGTGCCCAGTATTTCTGTTTGGGTCATTCTTCTTGGGGTCAATTTTGGGGTCGCTATGTATCGCTCTGGAGGTGCAGTATTTCTATACGGCCACAAGGCGGCGCTATGGCGCTGCAGTACCCATATCCACCACTGGGTGTCGCTGCGTCTCCCTATCTCTATGGGGTCGCTGTGTTTCATTCCTTACCTGTTTACTCTATTCCTTTCCTCTATTCATCTGTGCCCGATATTTTATTTATCTATTAATCTGTTCCCTCTTCTCTCTATTAATCAAATAATCTGTTCCATCTATTAATTCACTTTTCCCTCTCTTTTTCTATGTCCCTATAAATCTGTTCCCTCTTCTACCTAAGATGTCCGTGTGCATCTCTTCCTGCTTCTTTCTATATCCGTGTACATCGCTTCCCGCTATTTTTTGTCCCTATAAAACTGTTTCCTCTTAAGCTATTGCTCTGTTTATGTTTTCCCTATTTATTCTGTTTTTCTATTTACCTGTTCCCGCTTCTTTCCATTTCCATAATAATCTTTTCCCTTGTTTCTATTTCTCTCTCTACCTGTACTCTCTTCTTCCTATTTCTCTCTTTATCTGTTCCCTCGATTCTATTTCTTTATTCATCTATTCCCATCGATTCTGATTTTCTAATCATGTGTTCTCGCTAATCTATATATCTGTTCATCTTTTCCCGCTATTACATTGTTAATTTTTTTTCACTCCAATCTATTTCTCTACTAATCTTTTCCCTCTAATCTATTTCTCTATTAATCTGTCCCACCTGATCTATTTTTCTATTTATCTGTTCCCTCAATACTATTTCACTCTTTCTTTGTTATTTCTATCCCATTCCTCTTTATTTTAATCTGTGCCCAATATTTATCTGTTAATCTGTTCCCTCTTCTCTCTATTAATCAAATAATCTGTTCCAACTTCGCCTTATAAATCTCTTTATTTACTCCCTCTTCTATGTCCCCGTTTATCCGTTCCCTTGACTCTTTGTTCTTATACATTTGTTCCCTCTTTATACTATTTCTCTATTTTCCTTTTGCCTCTTCATTTCGTTTCTATTTACCTGTTCCCTCTTTATAATATTTCCCCATTTTTCTGTTCCCTTTTTTCTCTATTCTCTATTCCTTCAACACTATTTCACTATTTATCTGTTTATTCCATTCCTCTATTCATCTGTGCCCGATATTTTATTTATCTATTAATCTGTTCCCTCTTCTCTCTATTAACCAAATCATCTGTTCCAACTTCTCGCTATAAATCTATTAATTTACTCCCTCTTCTATGTCCCCGATTATCGGTTCCCTTCACTCTGTGTCCCTGTTTATCCATTCCCTCGACTCTTTGTCCTTATACATCTGTTCCGTCTTTATTCTGTTGCTCTATTTTCCTTTTCCCTCTTTATTCCGTTTCTATTTGCCTGCTCCCTCTTTATTCTGTTTCTCAATTTCCCTGTTCCCTCTTCTTTCTCATTCCAAATTAATCCTTTCCCTCGATTCTATTTCTTTCTTTATCTGTTCTCTCTTCTTACTATTTCTTCGTTTAACTGTTCCTGCGATTCTATTTCTATCTTTATCTATTCCCCCTAAACGATTTCTCTTTTTATCTGTTCCCCCTAATCAATTTTTC
Organism: Callipepla californica brunnescens; assembly: GCA_023055505.1. NCBI lineage: Eukaryota > Metazoa > Chordata > Aves > Galliformes > Odontophoridae > Callipepla > Callipepla californica. The sequence goes on along the minus strand of JALIRH010000048.1, from coordinate 116,360 downwards.
TATTAGTCTGTTCCCTCTTCTCACTGTTATTCTTTCCCTTTATTCTACTTCACTGTTAATCTGTTCCCTCTGTTCTTTTCCTCTCTTTATCACTATCTGCTATTCTATGTCCATAAACACCCGATCCCTCTTTATTCTGTTTCTCCATTTACCTTTTTTTCTCTTTATTCTGTTTCTCCATATACCTCTTCCCCTCTTTATTCTGTTGTTCTGTTTAGCAGTTCCCTCTTTATTCTCTTTCTCTATTTACCTGTTAACTCTTTATTCTTTTTCTATATTTACCAGTTCCGTCTTTATACTCTTTCTCTATTTATCAACTCCTTATTTTTCTTTCCATTATAATCTTTTCCCTCGATTCTATGTCTCTTTATCTGTTCTCTCTTCTTACTCTTTCACTATAAATCTGTTCCCTTTTCCTTCTGTATCGCTCTTTACCTGTTCCCGCAATTCTATTTCTCGGTTCATTCTGTTCCCTCTAATTGATTTCTCTTTTTATCTGTTCCCCCAAATCATTTTCTATACTAGTCTGTTTCCTCTTCTCACTATTAATTTATTCCCTCTGTTTTGTTTCACTCTTAATCTGTTCCCTGGATCTATTTCACAATTAATCTGTCCCAGCTAATCTATTTCCCTATTTATCTGTTCCCTCAATATGATTTCAGTATCACTGTATACTCTATTCCATTCCTCTATTAATCTGTACCCAATATTTTATCTCTTCTAATCTGTTCCCTCTTCTCTCTATTCATCAAATAAACTGTTCCAACTTCACCCTACAAAACTTTTAATTTACTCCTCCCTTTTATTTATGCGACCCCATTTACCTGCTCCCTCTTCTTTCTATGATGTCCCTATACATCTGTTCCCTCTTTTCTCTATGTGCCTATACAACTCTTCCCTCTTTATTCTCTTGCTCTATTTACCTGCTCCCTCTTTATTGTTTCTATATTTTTCTGATCCTGCTCCTTTCGCTTTCCATATTAAACTTTTCCCTTGATTCTGTTTCTCTTTATCTGTTCGTTTTTTTTTTTTTTTACCATTTCACCTTAAGTGGCCCCCTCCCTCCTATTTGCATATGGACCCGCCCCCTACCTCCTATTTGCATATGGACCCGCCCCTCCCTCCTATTTGCATACGGAACCGCCCCCTCCCTCCTATTTGCATATGGACCCGCCCCCTCTTTCCTGTTTGCATATCGACCCGCCCCCTCTTTCCTATTTGCATATCGACCCGCCCCCTCGACCCTATTTGCATATCGACCCTCCATCCCTACCCTATTTGCATATCGACCCGCCCCCTCGACCGGTATCCTATTATTTCTCTATTAATCTGTCCCCACTGTTCTGTTGCTCTATATGCTGTTCCCTCAATACTATTTCACTCTTTATCTGTTTACTCTATTCCATTCCTCTGTTCATCTGTGCCCAATATCTCTTTTGGGGTCGTTGTTCTTCGGGTCTCTATGGGGTCGCTATGTATCGCTCTGGAGGTGCAGTATTTCTATACGGCCACAAGGCGGCGCTATGGCGTTGCAGTACCCATATCCACCACTGGGTGTCTCCGTATCTCTATGGCGACGCTGTGTTTCACTATTTATCTGTTTATTCCGCTCCTCTATTCATCTGTGCCCAATATTTTATTTATCTATTAATCTGTTCTCTCTTCTCTCTATTAATGAAATAATCTGTTCCAACTTCTCACTATAAACCTATTAATTTACTCCCCCTTCTATCTATTTCTCCATTTATCGCTTACCGCTTTTCTGTTTCTCACTTTACCTGTTCCCCTTTTTCTATGTCCCTATACACCTGTTCCCTCTTATTCTACTGCTCAATTTACCTGTTCCCTTCTTATTCTGGTTTCTATTTACATGTTTCCTCTGAATTCTATTTCTGTATTTATCCATTCCCTTTTCTTTCTCTTTCCATAATAATCTTTCCCCTCGATTCTACTTCTCTCTTTATCTGTCCTCTCTTCTCACTATTTCTCCATTTAACTGTTCCTGCGATTCTATTTCTCCCTGTATCTATTCTCCCTAATCGATTTCCCTATTTATCTGTTCTCTCTGTTCTTTTTCTCTCTTTATCAGTTTCAGCTATTCTATTTCCCTATACACCTGTTTCCTCTTTATTGTATTGCTCTATTTTCCTGTTCCCTCTTTATTCTCTTTCTCTATTTACCTGTTCACTCTTTATTCTTTTTCTGTATTTACCAGTTCCCACTTTATAGTATTTCTCTATTTATCTGTTCTCTCTCCTTTCTATTTCTCTTTTATCTGTTCCCTCTAATCGATTTCCCTTTTTATCTGTTTCCCCTAATCTATTTCTCGATTAGTCTGTTCCCTCTTCTCACTATTAATTTATTCCCTATTATTCTATTTTTCTGTTAATCTGTTCCCTCTGTTCTATTTCACTCCTAATCTTTCCCCTCTAATCTATTTCTCTATTAATCTGTCCCCACTAATCCATTTCTCTATTCATCTGGTCTCTCAGTACTATTTCACTATTTAACTGTTTACTCTATCCCATTCCTCTATTCATCTGTGCCCATTATTTTATTTATCTATTAATCTCTTCCCTCTTCTCTTTTTTAAACACATAATCTGTTCCAACTTAACTTCATAAAACCGCTAATTAACTCCCTCTTTGTTCTGTGTCCCTATTTACCTGTTCCATCTTTATTCTGTTTTCTACTTACCCGTTCTCTCTTTGTTCTACTACTCTGTTTACCTGTTCCCTTTTCTTTCTCATTCCAAAATAATCTTTTCCGTTGATTCTATTTCTCTCTTTATCTGCTCTCTTTTTAATATTTCTCTCTTTATCCGTAGTCCCCTCTTTCTAATTCTCTTTATCTGTTCCCTTGCTTCTATTTTTTTATTCATCTGTTCCCATCTATTTTGATTATATATTTGTCTATTCCCATCGATTCTGATTATCTAATCATCTATTCCCGCTAATCTATTTCACTATTTATCTCCTCCCCCCATCTATTTCTCCATTATTCTGTTCAGTCTTATCTATTTCTCTATTTATCTGTTCCCTCAACACTATTTCGCTATTTATCTCTTTACTCTATTCCATTCCTCTATTCATCTGTGCCCAATATTTTATTTATCTATTAATCTGTTCCCTCTTCTCTATTAATCAAATAATCTGTTCCAACTTCTCTACATAATTCTATTAATTTTCTCTACTTTCTATGTCCCTGTGCTTCTCTTCCCGCTATTTATGTCCCTATACAACTGTTCCCTCTTTATTCTGTTTCTGTATTTATCTATTCCCTCTTCTTTTTCTTTCCATATTGATCTTTTCCCTCGATTCTATTAATCTCTTTATCTGTTCTCTTCTTACAATTTCTCTATAAAACTATTCTCTCTTCTTTCTATTTTCTTCTTATCTGTTCCCATTGGTTCTGATTAGCTATTCATCTATTCCCATCGATTCTGATTATCTAATCATCTCTTCTCACTAATCTATGTATCTATTCATCTTTTCTCGCTATTATATTTTACTATTTTACTGATCCCTCCAATCTATTTTCTCTATTAGTCTGTCCCCTCCAATCTATTTCTCTACTAGTCTGTCCCCACTAATCTATTTCTCAATTTCTCTGTCCCCTCAATACTTCTTCACTATTTATCTGTTTACTCTATTGCATTCCTCTATTAATCTGTGCCCTATTATTTGTAGTTATTTATCTATTAATCCGTTCCCTCCTCTCTCTGTTAATCAAATAACCTGTTCCAACTTCGCCCTATAAATCTATTACTTTACTTTTCCCTTTTATTTCTGTGTCTCTATTTGCCTGCTCCCTCTTTATTCTTTCTCTATTTACCTGTTCCTTCTTCTTTCTCGTTCCAGATTAATCATTTCCTTCGATTCTCTTTCCCTATTTACCCGTCCCCTCTTTTATTCTTTCCCTATTTAACCGTCCCCTCTTTTATTCTCTTTTTCTATATTTACCCGTTCCCTCATTATACTATTTCTATATTTACCTGTTACCTCTTCTTTATCTTTCCATAACAATCTCTTCCTTCTATTTTATTTCTCTTTATCTTTATCTGTTCTCTCTTTATACTATTTCACTATAATTCTGTTCTCTCTTTTTTCTATTTCTCTCTGTATCTGTTCCCACTTCTTTCAGTTTCAATCTTTATGTGTTCTCGCAATACTATTTCTCCGATCATTCTGTTCCCTCTAGTCAATTTCTCTATTTATCTGCTCTCTCTTCTTTTAATTTCTCTTTTATCTATTCCCTCTATTCGATTTCTCTTTTCATCTGTTCCCCCTAATCGATTGCTTCATTGGTCTGTTCCCTCTTCTCACTATTAATTTATTTATTCTGTTTTATTTCACTATTAATCTGTTTCCTAGTTTCTATTTCTTTTCTCTGTTCCCTCCATTCCATTCCTCTATTCATCTGTGCCCAGTATTTCTGTTTGGGTCATTCTTCTTGGGGTCAATTTTGGGGTCGCTATGTATCGCTCTGGAGGTGCAGTATTTCTATACGGCCACAAGGCGGCGCTATGGCGCTGCAGTACCCATATCCACCACTGGGTGTCGCTGCGTCTCCCTATCTCTATGGGGTCACTGTGTTTCATTCCTTACCTGTTTACTCTATTCCATTCCTCTATTCATCTGTGCCCGATATTTTATTTATCTATTAATCTGTTCCCTCTTCTCTCTATTAATCAAATAATCTGTTCCATCTATTAATTCACTTTTCCCTCTCTTTTTCTATGTCCCTATAAATCTGTTCCCTCTTCTACCTAAGATGTCCGTGTGCATCTCTTCCTGCTTCTTTCTATATCCGTGTACATGGCTTCCCGCTATTTTTTGTCCCTATAAAACTGTTTCCTCTTAAGCTATTGCTCTGTTTATGTTTTCCCTATTTATTCTGTTTTTCTATTTACCTGTTCCCGCTTCTTTCCATTTCCATAATAATCTTTTCCCTTGTTTCTATTTCTCTCTCTACCTGTACTTTCTTCTTCCTATTTCTCTCTTTATCTGTTCCCTCGATTCTATTTCTTTATTCAACTATTCCCATCGATTCTGATTTTCTAATCATGTGTTCTCGCTAATCTATATATTTGTTCATCTTTTCCCGCTATTACATTGTTAATTTTTTTTCACTCCAATTTATTTCTCTATTAATCTTTTCCCTCTAATCCGTTTCTCTATTAATCTGTCCCAACTAATCTATTTTTCTATTTATCTCTTCCCTCAATACTATTTCACTCTTTCTTTGTTATTTCTATCCCATTCCTCTTTATTTTAATCTGTGCCCAATATTTATTTATCTGTTAATCTGTTCCCTCTTCTCTCTATTAATCAAATAATCTGTTCCAACTTCGCCTTATAAATCTCTTTATTTACTCCCTCTTCTATGTCCACATTTATCCGTTCCCTTGACTCTTTGTTCTTATACATTTGTTCCCTCTTTATACTATTTCTCTATTTTCCTTTTGCCTCTTCATTTCGTTTCTATTTACCTGTTCCCTCTTTATAATATTTCCCCATTTATCTGTTCCCTTTTCTCTATTCTCTATTCCTTCAACACTATTTCACTATTTATCTGTTTATTCCATTCCTCTATTCATCTGTGCCCGATATTTTATTTATCTATTAATCTGTTCCCTCTTCTCTCTATTAACCAAATCATCTGTTCCAACTTCTCGCTATAAATCTACTAATTTACTCCCTCTTCTGTGTCCCCGATTATCGGTTCCCTTCACTCTATGTCCCTGTTTATCCGTTCCCTCGACTCTTTGTCCTTATACATCAGTTCCGTCTTTATTCTGTTGCTCTATTTTCCTTTTCCCTCTTTATTCCGTTTCTATTTGCCTGTTCCCTCTTTATTCTGTTTCTCTATTTACCTGTTCCCTCTTCTTTCTCATTCCAAATTAATCCTTTCCCTCGATTCTATTTCTTTCTTTATCTGTTCTCTCTTCTTACTACTTCTTTGTTTAACTGTTCCTGCGATTCTATTTCTCTCTTTATCTATTCCCCCTAAACGATTTCACTTTTTATCTGTTCCCCCTAATCAATTTCTCTATTAGTCTGTTCCCTCTTCTCACTGTTATTCTTTCCCTTTATTCTATTTCACTGTTAATCTGTTCCCTCTGTTCTTTTCCTCTCTTTATCACTTCCTGCTATTCTATGTCCATAAACACCCGATCCCTCTTTATTCTGTTTCTCCATTTACCTTTTTTTCTCTTTATTCTGTTTCTCCATATACCTCTTCCCCTCTTTATTCTGTTGTTCTGTTTAGCAGTTCCCTCTTTATTCTCTTTCTCTATTTACCTGTTAACTCTTTATTCTTTTTCTATATTTACCAGTTCCGTCTTTATACTCTTTCTCTATTTATCAACTCCTTATTTTTCTTTCCATTACAAACTTTTCCCTCGATTCTATGTCTCTTTATCTGTTCTCTCTTCTTACTCTTTCACTGTAAATCTGTTCCCTTTTCCTTCTATTTCGCTCTTTATCTGTTCCCGTGATTCTATTTCTCGGTTCATTCTGTTCCCTCTAATTGATTTCTCTTTTTATCTGTTCCCCCTAATCATTTTCTCTACTTGTCTGTTTCCTCTTCTCACTATTAATTTATTCCCTCTGTTTTGTTTCACTCTTAATCTGTTCCCTGGATCTATTTCTCTTTATCTGTTCCCTGCAATCCATTTCACAATTAATTTGTCCCTACTAATCTATTTCTCTGTTTATCTGTTCCCTCAATATGATTTCAGTATATCTGTTTACTCTATTCCATTCCTCTATTAATCTGTACCCAATATTTTATCTATCTTTTAATCTGTTCCCTCTTCTCTCTATTCATCAAATAACCTTTTCCAACTTGACCCTACAAAACTTTTAATTTACTCTTCCCTTTTATTTCTGTGTCCCTATTTACCTGCTCCCTCTTCTTTATATGATGTCCCTATACATCATTTCCCTCTTTTTTCTATGTCCCTATACAACTCTTCCCTCTTTATTCTCTGGCTCTATTTACCTGTTCCCTCTTTATTGTTTCTATATTTTTCTGATCCTGCTTCTTTCCCTTACCATATTAATCTTTTCCCTTGATTCTGTTTCAGTTTATCTGTTCTTTCTTCTTAATATTTCACCATAAGTGTCTTCCTCCCTCCTATTTGCATATGGGCCCGCCCCCTCTTTCCTGTTTGCATATCGACCCGCCCCCTCTTTCCTATTTGCATATCGACCCGCCCCCTCGACCCTATTTGCATATCGACCCGCCCCCTCGACCCTATTTGCATATCGACCCGCCCCCTCGACCTGTATCCTATTATTTCTCTCTTAATCTGTCCCCACTGTTCTGTTGCTCTATTTGCTGTTCCCTCAGTACGATTTCACTCTTTATCTGTTTACTCTATTCCATTCCTCTGTTCATCTGTGCCCAATGTCTCTTCTGGGGTCGTCGTACTTGGGGTCTATTTTGGGGTCTCTATGGGGTCGCTATGTATCGCTCTGGAGGTGCAGTATTTCTATACGTCCACAAGGCGGCGCTATGGCGTTGCAGTACCCATATCCACCACTTGGTGTCGCTGTGTCTTTGTATCTCTATGGCGACGCTGTGTTTCACTATTCATCTGTTTATTCCGCTCCTCTATTCATCTGTGCCCAATATTTTATTTATCTATTAATCTGTTCTCTCTTCTCTCTATTAATGAAATAATCTGTTCCAACTTCTCACTATAAACCTATTAATTTACTCCCTCTTCTATCTATTTCTCCATTTATCGCTTACCGCTTTTCTGTTTCTCACTTTACCTGTTCCCCTTTTTCTATGTCCCTATACACCTGTTCCCTCTTATTCTACTGCTCAATTTACCTGTTCCCTCCTTATTCTGGTTTCTATTTACATGTTTCCTCTGAATTCTATTTCTGTATTTATCCATTCCCTTTTCTTTCTCTTTCCATAATAATCTTTCCCCTCGATTCTATTTCTTTCTTTATCTGTCCTCTCTTCTTACTATTTCTCCATTTAACTGTTCCTGCGATTCTATTTCTCCCTGTATCTATTCTCCCTAATCGATTTCCCTATTTATCTGTTCTCTCTGTTCTTTTTCTCTCTTTATCAGTTCCAGCTATTCTATTTCCCTATACACCTGTTTCCTCTTTATTGTATTGCTCTATTTTCCTGTTCCCTCTTTATTCTGTTTCTCCATTTACCTTTCCTCTCTTTATTCTGTTTCTCTGTTTTCCTGTTCCCTCTTTATTATCTTTCTCTATTTACCTGTTCACTCTTTATTCTTTTTCTCTATTTACCAGTTCCCTCTTTATATTATTTCTCTATTTATCTGCTCTCTCTCCTTTCTATTTCTCCTTTATCTTTTCCCTCTAATCGATTTCTCTTTTTATCTGTTTCCCCTAATCTATTTCTCGATTAGTCTCTGCCCTCTTCTCACTAATAATTTATTCCCTTCTATTCTATTTTTCTGTTAATCTGTTCCCTCTGTTCTGTTTCACTCCTAATCTTTCCCCTCTAATCTATTTCTCTATTAATCTGTCCCCACTAATCCATTTCTCTATTCATCTGGTCCCTCAGTACTATTTCACTATTTAACTGTTTCCTCTATCCCATTCCTCTATTCATCTGTGCCCATTATTTTATTTATCTATTATTCTCTTTCCTCTTCTCTTTTTTAAACACATAATCTGTTCCAACTTAAGTTCATAAAACCGCTAATTAACGCCCTCTTTGTTCTGTGTCCCTATTTACCTGTTCCATCTTTATTCTGTTTTCTATTTACCCGTTCTCTCTTTGTTCTACTACTCTGTTTACCTGTTCCCACTTCTTTCACGTTCCAAAATAATCTTTTCCCTCGATTCTATTTCTCTCTTTATCTGCTCTCTTTTTAATATTTCTCTATTTATCAGTAGTCCCCTCTTTCTAATTCTCTCTTTATCTGTTCCCTTGCTTCTATTTCTTAATTCATCTGTTCCCATCTATTTTGATTATATATTTGTCTATTCCCATCGGTTCTGATTATCTAATCATCTATTCCCGCTAATCCATTTCATTATTTATCTCCTCCCCCCATTTACTTCTCCATTATTCTGTTCAGTCTTATCTATTTCTCTATTTATCTGTTCCCTCAACACTATTTCACTATTTATCTCTTTACTCTATTCCATTCCTCTATTCATCTGTGCCCAATATTTTATTTATCTATTAATTTGTTCCCTCTTCTCTATTAATCAAATTATCTGGTCCAACTTCTCTACATAATTCTATTAATTTTCTCTTCTTTCTATGTCCCTGTGCTTCTCTTCCCGCTATTTATGTCCCTATACAACTGTTCCCTCTTTATTCTTTTTCTGTATTTATCTATTCCCTCTTCTTTTTCTTTCCATATTTATCTTTTCCCTCGATTCTATTAATCTCTTTACCTGTTCTCTTCTTACAATTTCTCTATAAAACTATTCTCTCTTCTTTCTATTTTCTCCTTATCTGTTCCCATTTGTTCTGACTAGCTATTCGTCTATTCCCATCATTTCTGATTATCTAATCATCTCTTCTCACTAATCTATGTATCCATTCATCTTTTCTCGCTATTATATTTTACTATTTTACTGATCCCTCCAATCTATTTCTCTACTAGTCTGTCCCCACTAATCTATTTCTCAATTTCTCTGTCCCCTCAATACTTCTTCACTATTTATCTGTTTACTCTATTGCATTCCTCTATTAATCTGTGCCCTATTATTATTAGTTATTTATCTATTAATCCGTTCCCTCCTCTCTCTGTTAATCAAATAACCTGTTCCAACTTCGCCCTATAAATCTATTACTTTACTTTTCCCTTTCATTTCTGTGTCTCTATTTGCCTGCTCCCTCTTTATTCTTTCTCTATTTACCTGTTCCTTCTTCTTTCTCATTCCAGATTAATCTTTTCCTTCGATTCTCTTTCCCTATTTACCCGTCCCCTCATTTATTCTCTTTCCCTATTTAACCGTCCCCTCTTTTATTCTCATTTTCTACATTTACCCGTTCCTTCGTTATACTATTTCTATATTTACCTGTTACCTCTTCTTTATCTTTCCATAACAATCTCTTCCTTCTATTTTATTTCTCTTTATCTTTATCTGTTCTCTCTTTATACTATTTCACTATAATTCTGTTCTCTCTTCTTTCTATTTCTCTCTTTATCTGTTCCCACTTCTTTCAGTTTCAATCTTTGTGTTCTCGCGATACTATTTCTCCGATCATTCTGTTCCCTCTAGTCAATTTCTCTATTTATCTGCTCTCTCTTCTTTCAATTTCTCTTTTATCTATTCCCTCTATTCGATTTCTCTTTTCATCTGTTCCCCCTAATCGATGCCTCGATTGGTCTGTTCCATCTTCTCACTATTAATTCATTCCCTCTGTTCTATTTCACTATTAATCTGTTCCATCGTTTCTGTTTCTCTTTCTCTGTCCCCACTAATTTTTTTCTCTATTTATCTGTTCCATCAGTACGATTTCACTCTTTATCTGTTTACTCTATTCCATTCCTCTGTTCATCTGTGCCCAATATCTCTTTTGGGGTCGTCGTTCTTGGGGTCTATTTCGGGGTCGCTATGGGGTCGCTATGTATCGCTCTGGAGATGCAGTATTTCTATACGGCCACAAGGCGGCGCAATGGCGTTGCAGTACCCATATCCACCACTGGGTGTCGCTGTGTCTCCGTACCTCCGACACTGTTTCACTATTTCTGTTTACTCTATTCCATTCCTCTGTTCATCTCGCCCAATATTTTATCTATTAATCTGTTCCCTCTTCTCTATTAATCAAATAGTCGGTTCCAACTTCTCTACATAATTCTATTAATTTTCTCATCTCTCTTCTTTCTACATCCCTGTGCATCTCTTCCTGCTATTCTATGTCCCTAAACAACTGTACCCTCTTTATTCTATTGTTCTATTTTACTTTGCCCTCTTTATTCTGTTTTTCTGTTTACATGTTCCCTCTTCTTTTCCTTTCCATAATAATCTTTTCCCTCGTTTCTATTTCTCTTATCTTTTCTCTCTTCTTAATATTTCACTATAAATCTATTCTCTCTTCTTTCTATTTCTCTCCTTATCTGTTCCCTCGATTCTATTTCTTAATTCATGTGTTCCCATTGGTTCTGATTATCTAATCATCTATTCCCACTTATCTATGTATCTGTTCATCTTTTCTCGCTATTATATTTTACTATTTTACTGTTCCCTCCGGTCTATTTCTCTACTAATCCCTTCCCTCTAATCTATTTCTCTATTGATCTGTCCCCAGTACTCTATTTCTCTGTTTACCTGTTCCCTCAATACCATTTCACTATTTATCTGTTTACTGCATTCCTCTATTCATCTGTGCCCTGTATGTTATTTCTCTATTAATCCGTTCCCTCTTCTCTCTATTAATCAAATAACCTGTCCCAACTTCTCTCTTTAAATCTAGTAATTGAACCATTCCCTCTCTTTATTTTCTCTCTCTATTTTCCAGTTCCCTCTTCATTCTGTTTCTCTGTTTACCTCTTCCCTCTTTATACTATTTCTCTATTTATCTGTTCCCTCAATACGATTTCACTATTTGTCTGTTTACTCTATCCCATTCCCCTATTAATCTGTGCCCAATATATTATTTATCTATTAATCTCTTCCCTCTTTATTGAACTCATAATCTGTTCCAACTTCTCTTTATAAATGCACTAATTTATTCCCTCTTTATTCTGTTTCTCCATATACCTGTTCCCTTTTTATTCTTTTTTCTATTTACCAGTTCCCTCCTCTTTATCTTTCCAAAGTAATCTTTTCCCTCGATTCTATTTCTCTCTTTATCCGTGCTCTCATCTTTCTATTTCTCTTTATTTGTTCCCTTGATTCTAGTTCGTTATTCATCTGTTCTCATAGATTTTGATGATCTATTCGTCTATTCCCATCCGTTCTGATTATCTAGTCATCTGTTCCTGCTTATCTATTTCTCTATTCATCTCTTCCCTCTAATCTATTTCACTCTTTATCTATTCCCTCAACACTATTTCCCTCAATCTGTTCCTTATTCTATGATGTCCCTGTGCATCTGTTCCCTCTTCTTTCTGTGTCCCTGTCCATCTTTTTCCACTCTTCTATGTCCCTATAAAACTGTTCCTTCTTTATTCTATTGCTCTATTTACCAGTTCTCTCTTTAAACTCTTTTCGATTTACCTCTTCCCTCTTTATTCTATTTCTCTATTTATCAGTTCCTACTTCTTTCTCTTTCCATAATACTCTTTTCCCTTGATTCTGTTACTCTTTATCTGTTCACTCTTCTTTCTATTTCTCTCCTTAACTGTTTTCTCGATTCTATTTCTTTATTCATCTGTTCCCATCGATATCGATAATATTAATTTTATCTGTTCTCTCCAATCTTTTTCTCTACTAATCATTTCACTTTCATTTATTTACTATTCATCTGTCCCAACTAATCGATTTCTCCATATGGTCTATCCCATTCCTCTTTTAATCTGTGCCCAGTATTTTATTTATCTACTAATCTGTTCCCTTTTCTCTCTATTAATCAGAAATCAAAATTAATTTACTCTTCTTTTTCTATGTCGCTATATATCTGTTCCCTCTTTTATCTATGATTCCCCTATACATCTGCTTCCGCTATTATATTTCTCTGTTAACCTCTTCCCTCTTATTCTATTTCTCTATTAATCTCGTCCCTTATTTTTTTCTGTTGTTTCTTATCTATTTCTCTATTCATCTGTTCCCTCAATACTATTTCACTATTTATCTGTTTACTCTATTCCATTCCTCTATTCAACTGTGTCCAATATTTTATTTATCTAATAATCTGTTCCCTCTTCTCTCTATGAATCAAATAATCTGTTCCATCTATTAATTTAGTCATCCCTCTCCTTTTCTATGTCCCTATACATCAGTTCCCTCTTCTTCCTACGATGTCCCTGTGCATCTCTTCCCACTATTGTATGTCCCTAAACAACTGTTCCCTCTTTATTCTGTTGTTCTGTTTACCTGTTCCCGCTTCTTTCCCTTTCCATAATAATCTTTTCCCTAGATTCTATTTCTCTCTCTCTGTTCTCTCTGCTTCCTATTTCTCTACTTTTCTGTACTCACTTCTTGCTATTTCTCTCCTTATGTTCTCTCGATTTTGTTTCTTTATTCATCTGTTCCCATCGATATTATCTATTCATCTATTCCCATCGATTCCAATTATTTAATCATCTGTTCCCTCTAATTTATTTATCTGTTCATCTTTTCATGCTATTATATTTTTCTCTTCCCACTAATCTATTTCCCTATTTATCTGTCCCTTCAATGCTATTTCACTATTTATCAGTTTACTCTATCCCATTCCTCTATTAATTTGTTCCAAATATTTTATCTATTAATCTGTTCCCTTTTCTCTCTGTTAATCAAGTAATCTGTTCCAACTTCTGTACATAATTCTATTAATTTACTCCCTCTTCTATCTTTTCTCTCTTTTACTCTTCCCTCTTCATTCTGTTTCTCCATTTACCAGATCCCTCCCCTTTCTCACTCTCTCTCTCTCTATTTACTGGTTCCCTCTCCTTTCTATTTCTCTCCTTTTGTGTTCCTTGGATTCTCTTTCTTTATTCATCTTTTCCCATCGATTCTGATTATCTATTCATGTGTTCCCGCTAATCTGTATATGCATTCATCTTTTCCCGTTATTATATTACTCAATTTTTCTGTTCTCTCCAATCTATTTCTCTACTAATCTTTTCCCTTTAATCTATTTCTCCATTAATCTGTCCCCACTAATCTATTTCTCTATTTAACTGTTCCCTCAGTACTATTTCAGTATTTATCTCTTTATTCCATTCCTCTATTCATCTGTACCCAATATTTTATTTATCTATTTATCTGTTCCCTCTTCTCTCTATTAATAAAAAATCTATTCCAACTTCGCTATATACATCTACTCTTTTATTCTTACCTTCTCTTTCTGTGTCCCTATACATATGTTCCCTCTTATATCTCTGATGTCCCTATACATCTGTTCCCGCTATCCTATTTCTCTGTTAACCTTTTCCCTCTTTACTCTGTTTCTCCATTTACCTGTTCCCTTTTTATTCTTTTTCCAATTTACCAGTTCCCTCTTTATTCTATCGGTCTATTTATCAGTTCCCTCTTCTTTATCTTTCCATAACAATCTTTTCCTTCGATTCAGTTTCTCTCTTTATCTGTCCTCTCTTCTTACAGTTTCACTATACTTCTGTTCACTCTTCTTTCTATTTCACTCTTTATCTGTTCCCACGGTTCTATTTCTCCGTTCATCCTGTTCCCTCTCATCAATTTCTCTATTTATCTGTTCTCTCTTCCTTCTTTTTCTCTCTTACCTATTTCCTCTAATCGATTTCTCTGTTTGTCTGTTCCCTCTTGTCACTAATAATTTATCCCCTGTTCTATTTCACCATTAATCTATTTCCTCTGTTCCCTCGATACTACATCTCTCTTCATCTGTACTCTCTTCTTTCCATTTCTCTATTTGTAATCTCTTTTTTCTATTTCTTTATTCATCTGTTCCCATCCATTTTGATTATCTATTCGTCTATTCCCATCGATTCTGATTATATAATCATCTGTTCCCTCTAATCTATTTCTCTATTAATCTCATCCCTCTAATCTATTTTTTTTCTGTTTTTTTTTTTTTTTTATCTAATTCTCTATTTATCTGCTCCCTCAATACTATTTCACTATTTATCTGTTTACTCTATTCCATTCCTCTGTTCATCTGTGCCCAATATCTCTTCTGGGGTCGTCGTTCTTGGGGTCTATTTTGGGGTCTCTATGGGATCGCTATGTATCGCTCTGGAGGTGCAGTATTTCTATACGGCCACAAGGCGGCGCTATGGCGCTGCAGTACCCATATCTCACCACTGGGTGTCGCTGCGTCTCCGCATCTCTATGGGGACACTGTGTTTCACTATTTATCTGTTTACTCCATTCCATTCCTCTATTCATCTGTGCCCAATAATTATTTATCTATTAATCTGTTCCCTCTTTTCTCTATTAATCAAATAATCTGTTCCAATTTCTCGCTATAAATCTATTAATTTACCCCCTCTTCTATGTCCACAATTATCGGTTCCCTTGACTCTATGTCCCTGTTTATCCGTTCCCTCGACTATTTGTCCTTATACATCTGTTCCGTCTTTATTCTATTACTCTATTTTTCTTTTCCCTCTTTATTCTTTTTCTATATTTACCAGTTCTCTATTTATCTGTTCCCCCTTCTTTTTCTTTCCATTACAAACTTTTCCCTCGATTCTTTGTCTCTTTATCTGTTCTCTCTTCTTTCTATTTCACTATAAATCTGTTCTCTATTCCTTCTATTTTGCTCATTATCTATTCCCGCTTCTTTCAATTTCTCTCTTTATCTGTTCCCACGATTCTATTTCTCATTTCATTCTGTTCCCCGTAATCTAATTCTCGATTAGCCTTTTCCCTCTTCTCACTATTAATTTATTCCCTTCCGTTCTATTTTTCTGATAATCTGTTCCCTCTGTTCTGTTTCAATCTTAATCTGTTCCCTCGATCTATTTCTCTCTGTCCCCATTAATCAATTTCTCTATTCCCCTGTTCCCTCAATACAATTTCACTACCTTTTTACGCTATTGCATTCCTCTATTAATCTGTGCCCATTATTTTATTTATCTATTAATCTCTTCCCTCTTCTCTTGATTAAACACAATCTGCTCCAACTTCACTTTTTAAATCCGCTAATTTACTCCTTCTTTGTTCTGTGTCCCTATTTACCTGTTCCATGTTTATTCTGTTTATTTACCCGTTCTCTCTTTGTTCTACTACTCTGTTTACCTGTTCCCTCTTCTTTCTCATTCCAAAATAATCTTTTCCCTCGATTCTATTGCTCTCTTCATCTGTACTCTCTTCCTTCTATTTCTCTCTTTATCTGTCCTCTCTTCTTACTATTTCACAATAATTCTGTTCCCTCTTCTTTCTATTTCTCCATTTATCTGTTCCCTCAATACTTTTTCATTATTTATCTGTTTACTCTATTGCATTCCTCTATTAATCTGTGCCCTATATGTTATTTGTCTATTAATCCGTTCCCTCTTCTCTCTATTAAATGATCTGTTCCAATTTCTCTTTATAAATCTAGTAATTGACTCTTTCCTCTTTATTCTCTATTTCCCTGTTCCCTCTTCTTTATCTTTCCATAACCATCTCTTCCCTCGATTCTATTTCTCTTTATCTGTCCTCTCTACTTCCTGTTTCACTATGAATCTCTCTACTTTCTATTTCCC
This sequence comes from Callipepla californica brunnescens, assembly GCA_023055505.1. Taxonomy (NCBI): domain Eukaryota; kingdom Metazoa; phylum Chordata; class Aves; order Galliformes; family Odontophoridae; genus Callipepla; species Callipepla californica. The sequence continues at coordinate 100,084 of JALIRH010000048.1, read as the reverse complement.
TCGTTATCTGTTCCCACTTCTTTCAATTTCAATCTTTCTGTTCTCGCGATACTATTTCTCCGATCACTCTGTACCCTCTAGTCAATTTCTCTATTTATCTGTTCTCTCTTCTCCATATTTCTCTTTCATCTATTCCCTCTCTTCGATTTCTCTGCTACCTCTTCTCACTACTAATTTATTCATTCTGTTCTATTTCAATCTTAATCTGTTCCCTCGTTTCTATTTCTTTTTCTCTATCCCCACTAATCTATTTCTCTATTTATCTGTTCCCTCAATATGATTTCACTATTTAGCTGTTTACTCTATTCCATTCCTCTATTCATCTGTACCCAATATTTTATCTATTAATCTGTTCGCTCTTCTCTCTATTAATCAAATAACCTGTTCCAACATGGCCCTATAAATCTATTAATTTACTCTTCCCTTTTATTTCTGTGTCCATATTTACCTGCTCCCTCTCTATTCTATTTCTGTATTTATCTGTTCCCTCTTCTTTATCTTTCCATAATAATCTTTTCCCTTGATTCTGTTTCTTTCCTTATCTGTTCTCTCTTCTTACTGTTTCAATATAATTCTGTGCTCTCTTCTTTCTCTTTCTCCCTTTCTTTGTTCCCTCGATTCTATTTCTTTATCAATCTGCTCTCATCGATTTGGATTATCTAATCATCTGTTCCCGCTAATCTATTACACTATAAATCTCTTCCCTCTAATCTATTTCTCTATTCATCTGTTCCTCAATACTATTTCACTGTTTATCTGTTTATTCCATTCCTCTATTCATCTCTGCCCAATATTTTATTTATCTATTAATTTGTTCCCTCTTTATTCCGTGTCCCTATTTACGTCTTCCCTATTCTTTCTCTTTCCAAAATAATCTGTTCCCTCGATTCTATTTCTCTCTTCATCTGTACTCCCTTCTATTACTCTCTTTGTCCTCTCTTCTTACTATTTCACAATAATTCTGTTCCCTCTTCTTTCTATTTCTCCATTTAACTGTTCCCTCGATTCTTTTTTTCTTTTTATCTGTTCCCCATAATATATTTCTCTATTAGTCTGTTCCCTCGTCTCGCTATTATATTATTCCCTCTGTTCTACTTCACTGTTAAGCTGATCCCACTATTCTATGTCCCTGTGCATCTCTTCCCGCTGATCTATGCCCCTATACAACTGTTCCCTCTTTATTCTATTGCTCTATTTACCTGTTCCCTTTTAATTCTCAGGCTGTAATTACCAGTTCCCTCTTAATTCTCATGTTCTAGTTACCAGTTCCCTCTTCTTTATCTTTCCATAATAATCTTTTCCCTCGATTCTATTCCTCTCTGTATCTGATCTCTCTTCTTTCAATTTCTCTGTCATGTATTCCCTTTATTCAATTTCTCTTTTTATCTGTTCCCCCTAATCGATTGCTCTATTGGTCTGTTCCCTCTTCTCACTATTAATTTATTCCCTCTGTTCTATTTCACTGTTAATCTGTTCCCTCGTTTCTATTTCTCTTATCCCTCTAATCTATTTCTCTACTCATCTTTTCCCTTTAATCTATTTCTCTATTAATCTGTCCCCACTAATTCCTCTATTTATCTGTTCCCTCAATACTATTTCACTATTTATCTGTTTACTCTATTCCATTCCTCTGTTCATCTGTGCCAATATCTCTTCTGGGGTCATTGTTCTTGAGGTCCCTATGGGTCCTCCATGGCTTCGCTATGGGGTCGCTATGTATCGCTCTGGAGGTGCAGTATTTCTATACGGCCACAAGGCGGCGCTATGGCGTTGCAGTACCCATATCCACCACTGGGTGTCGCTGTCTCCGTATCTCTATGGGGACACTGTGTTTCACTATTTATCTGTTTATTCCATTCCTCTATTCATCTGTGCTCGATATTTTATTTATCTATTAATCTGTTCCCTCTTCTCTCTATTAATCAAATCAACTGTACCAACTTCTCTCTGTAAATCTATTAATTTACTTCCTCTTCTATGTCCCCAAATATCGGTTCCCTTGACTCTATGTCCCTGTTTATCCGTTCACTCGACTATTTGTCCTTATACATCTGTTCCGTCTTTATTCTATTACTCTATTTTCCTGTTCCCTTTTTATTCTGTTTTTTATTTTCCTGTTCCCTCTTTATTCTATTGATCTATTGTCCTGTTCCCTCTTTATTTCGTTTCTATTTGCCTGTTCCCTCTTTATTCTGTTACTCTATTTACCTGTTCCCTCTTCTTTCTCATTCCAAATTAATCTTTTCCCTCGATTCTGTCGCTCTTTATCCGTGCTCTCTTCTTTCTATCTCTCCTTAGCTGTACGCTCTGCATTCTATTTCTCTCCTTAGCTGTTCCCTCGATTCTATTTCTTTATTCACCTATTCCCATCGATTCTGATTATCTAATCATGTGTTCCTGCTAATCAATATATCTATTCATCTTTTCCCACCATTAAACTATTAATTTTTTCTGTTCTCTCCAATCTATTTCTCTACTAATCATTTCACTTTAATTTATTTACTATTAATCTGTCCCAACTAATCGATTTCTCCATATCATCTATCCCATTCCTCTTTTAATCTGTGCCCAATATTTTATTTACCTATTTATCTGTTCCCTCTTCTCTCGATTAATTAATAGTCTGTTCCAACTTTGCTATATAAATCTATTAATTTACTTTTCCCTTCTTTTTCTATGTCCTTATACATCTGTTCCCTCTTCTATCTATGATATCCCGATACATCTGTTCCTGCTATTCTATTCCCCTATTAACCTCTTCCCTCTCTATTCTCTTTCCCCATTTACCTGTTCCCTTTTTATTCTTTTTTCTATTTACCTGTTCCCTCTTCTTTATTATGGAAAGCTAATCTTTTCCCTCCATTCTATTTCTCTCTTTATCTCTTCCTGCGGTTCTATTTCTCCGTTCATCCTGTTCCCTCTCATCAATTTCTCTATTTATCTGATCTCCCTTCTTTTTCTCTTTTATCTGCTCCCTCTGATCTTTTTTCTCTAGTAGTCTGTTCCCTCTTCTCATTAATATTTTATCCCCTGATGTATTTCACTGTTAATCTGATCCCTCGATACTATCTCTCTCTTCATCTTCATCTGTGCTCTCTTCTTTCTATTTCTCTCTTTATTTGTACTCCCTTTTTTCTATTTCTCTTGTCATCTGTTCCCTTTGATTTTGATTATCAATTTGTCTATTCACATCGATTCTGATTACCTAATGATCTGTTCCCGCTAATCTATTTCTCTATTAATCTCTTCCCTCTTATCTATTTCTCTATTTCTGTTCCCTCAATACTATTTCACTATTTATATTAATTCTATTCCTCTATTAATCTGTGCCCAATATTTTATTTATCTATTAATCTTTTCCCTCTTCTCTATTAATCAAATAATCTGTTCCAACTGCTCTGTATAATTCTTTTAATTTACTCTTCTCTCTTCCTTTTATGTCCCTATACAACTGTTCCCTCTTTATTATATTGCTCTATTTAACAATTCCCTCTTTATTCTGTTTCTGTATTTATCTATTCCTAATTATTTTTCTTTCCATATTAATCTTTTCCCTCGATTCTGTTAATCTCTTCTTACTATTTCTCTGCTTCTCCATTCCCTCTTTTTTTCAATTGCTCTATTTACCTGTTCCCTCTTAACTCTATTGCTCTAATTTCGTCTTCCCTCTCCATTTACCTGTTCCACGTCATTCTCTTCTCCATTTACCTGTTCCCTCTTCTTTCTCTTTCCATAACAATCTCTTCCCTCGATTCTGTCTCTTTATCTGTTCTCTCTTCTTACTATCTCACTATAATTCTCTTCTCTCTTCTTGCTTTACCTGTTCCCGCTTCATTCAATTTCAATCTTTATCAGTTCTCGCGATACTATTTCTATGATAATCCTAGTCAATTTCTCTATTTATCTGCTCTCTCTTCTTTCAATTTCTCTTTTATCTATTCCCTCTATTTGATTTTTCTTTTCATCTGTTCCCCCTAATCGATTGCTTCATTCTGTTTCTCTATTTATCAGTTCCCTCTTCTTTCTCTTTCCATAATGCTCATTGCCCTCGATTCTGTTACTCTTAATCTGTTCACTCTTCTTTCTGTTACTCTCCTTAGTTGTACTCTCTTCTTCCTATTTCTCTCCTCAGCTGTTCCCTCGATTCTACTTCTTTATTCATCTATTCCCATCGATTCTGATTATCTAATCATGTGTTCCCGCTAATCTATATATCTATTCATCTTTGCCCAGTATTATATTATTAATTTTTTGTTCTTTCCAATCTATTTCTCTACTAATCATTTCACATTAAACAAATTACTATTAATCTGTCCCAACTAATCTATTTCTCTATTTATCTGTTCCCTCAATACTATGTCACTATTTATCTGTTAATTCTATCCCATTACTCTTTTAATCTGTGACCAAGATTTTATTTACCTATTTATCTGTTCCCTCTTCTCTCTATTAATTAATCTGTGCCAACTTCGCTTTATAAATCTATTAATTTACTTTTCCCTTCTCTATGTCCTTATACATCTGTTCCCACTTCTATGATGTCCCTATGCATCTGTTCCCGCTATCCTATGTCCTAATACATTTGTTCTCGCTATTCTATTTCTCTACTAACCTCTTCCCTCTTTATTGTTTCCCCATTTACCTGTTCCCTTTTTATTCTTTTTTCTATTTACCGGTCCCCTCTTCTTTCTCTTTCCATAATAATCTTTTCCCTAGATTCTATTTCTCACTTCATCTGTACTCTCCTCCTTCTATTTCTCTCTTTATCTGTCCTCTCTTCTTACTATTTCACAATTATTCTGTTCCCTCTTCTCTCTATTAATCAAATAATCTGTTCCAACTTCTTGCTATAAATCTGTTAATTTACTCCCTCTTCTATGTCCCTGTTTATCCGTTCTGTCGACCCTTTGACCTTATACATCTGTTCCGTCTTTATTTTATTACTCTATTTTCCTGTTCCCTTTTTATTCTGTTTTCTATTTACCTGTCCCCTCTTTATTCTATTGCTCTATTTTCCTTTTCCCTCTTTATTTCGTTTCTATTTGCCTGCTTTCTCTTTATTCTATTTCTCTATTTACCTCTTCCCTCTTCTTTCTCATTCCAAATTAATCTTTTCCCTCGATTCTACGTCGCTCTTCATCCGTGCTCTCTTCTTTCTACGTCGCTCTTCATCCGTGCTCTCTTCTTTCTACGTCGCTCTTTATCCGTGCTCTCTTCTTTCTACGTCGCTCTTTATCCGTGCTCTCTTCTTTCTACGTCGCTCTTTATCCGTGCTCTCTTCTTTCTACGTCGCTCTTTATCCGTGCTCTCTTCTTTCTACGTCGCTCTTTATCCGTGCTCTCTTCTTTCTACGTCGCTCTTTATCCGTGCTCTCTTCTTTCTACGTCGCTCTTTATCCGTGCTCTCTTCTTTCTACGTCGCTCTTTATCCGTGCTCTCTTCTTTCTACGTCGCTCTTTATCCGTGCTCTCTTCTTTCTATCTCTCCTTAGCTGTAATCTCTGCATTCTATTTCTCTCCTTAGCTGTTCCCTCGATTCTATTTCTTTACTCATCTATTCCCATCGATTCTGATTATCTAATCACGAGTTCCCGCTAATCAATATATCTATTCATCTTTTCCCACTATTATACTATTAATTTTTTCTGTTCTCTCCAATCTATTTCTCTACTAATCATTTCACTTTGATCTATTTACTATTAATCTGTCCCAACTAATCTGTTTCTCTATATCATCTCTCCCATTCCTCTTTTAATCTGTACCCTGTATTTTATTTATCTATTAATCTGTTCCCTTTTCTCTCTATTAATCAAAAATCTGTTCCAACTTTGCTATATAAATCTATTAATTTACTCTTCTTTTTCTATGTCCCTATATATCTGTTCCCTCTTTTATCTGATGTCCCTATACATCTGCTTCCGCTATTATATTTCTCTGTTAACCTCTTCCCTCTTTATTCTATTTCTCTATTAACCTGCTCCCTCTTTATTCTATTTCTCTTTATCTTTTTTCTCTTTATTCTGTTTCTCCATTTACCTGTTCCCTTTTTATTCTTTTTCCTTTTTATCAGGTCCCTCTTCTTTATCTTTCCATAATAATCTTTTCCCTCGATTCTGTTTCTCTCTCTGTCCACTCTTCTTACAGTTTCACTGTAATTCTGTTCCCTCTCTTTATCTGTTCCCGCGGTTCTATTTCTCCGTTCATCTTGTTCCCTCTCATCAATTTCTCTATTTATCTGTTCTCTCTTCCTTCTTTTTCTCTTTTATCTCTTCCCCCTAATCGATTTCTCTATTAGTCTGTTCCCTCTTGTCACTAATAATTTATCCACTGTTCTATTTCACTGGTAATCTGTTCCCTCGATACTATCCCTCTCTTCATCTGTACTCTCTTCTTTCTATTTCTCTCTTTATTTGTAATCTCTTTTTTCTATTTCTCTATTCATCGATTCTGATTTTCTAGTCATGTGTTCCCTCTATTCTATTTCTCCATTAATCTCATCCCTCTAATCTATTTTTTTTCTGTTGTTTCTTATCTATTTCTCTATTTATCTGTTCCCTCAATACTATTTCACTATTTATCTGTTTACTCTATTCCATTCCTCTATTCAACTGTGCCCAATATTTTATTTATCTATTTATCTGTTCCCTCTTCTCTCTATTAATAAAAAATCTATTCCAACTTCGCTATATACATCTACTCTTTTATTCTTACCTTCTCTTTCTGTGTCCCTATACATATGTTCCCTCTTATATCTCTGATGTCCCTATACATCTGTTCCCGCTATCCTATTTCTCCGTTAACCTTTTCCCTCTTTACTCTGTTTCTCCATTTACCTGTTCCTTTTTTATTCTTTTTCCAATTTACCAGTTCCCTCTTTATTCTATCGGTCTATTTATCAGTTCCCTCTTCTTTATCTTTCCATAATAATCTTTTCCTTCGATTCTGTTTCTCTCTTTATCTGTCCTCTCTTCTTACAGTTTCACTATACTTCTGTTCACTCTTCTTTCTATTTCACTCTTTATCTGTTCCCACGGTTCTATTTCTCCGTTCATCCTGTTCCCTCTCATCAATTTCTCTATTTATCTGTTCTCTCTTCCTTCTTTTTCTCTCTTACCTATTTCCTCTAATCGATTTCTCTGTTTGTCTGTTCCCTCTTGTCACTAATAATTTATCCCCTGTTCTATTTCACCATTAATCTATTTCCTCTGTTCCCTCGATACTACATCTCTCTTCATCTGTACTCTCTTCTTTCCATTTCTCTATTTGTAATCTCTTTTTTCTATTTCTTTATTCATCTGTTCCCATCCATTTTGATTATCTATTCGTCTATTCCCATCGATTCTGATTATATAATCATCTGTTCCCTCTAATCTATTTCTCTATTAATCTCATCCCTCTAATCTATTTTTTTTCTGTTTTTTTTTTTTATCTATTTCTCTATTTATCTGTTCCCTCAATACTGTTTCACTATTTATCTGTTTATTCCGTTCCTCTGTTCATCTGTGCCCAATATCTCTTCTGGGGTCGTCGTTCTTGGGGTCTATTTTGGGGTCTCTATGGGATCGCTATGTATCGCTCTGGAGGTGCAGTATTTCTATACGGCCACAAGGCGGCGCTATGGCGCTGCAGTACCCATATCTCACCACTGGGTGTCGCTGCGTCTCCGCATCTCTATGGGGACACTGTGTTTCACTATTTATCTGTTTACTCCATTCCATTCCTCTATTCATCTGTGCCCAATAATTATTTATCTATTAATCTGTTCCCTCTTTTCTCTATTAATCAAATAATCTGTTCCAATTTCTCGCTATAAATCTATTAATTTACCCCCTCTTCTATGTCCACAATTATCGGTTCCCTTGACTCTATGTCCCTGTTTATCCGTTCCCTCGACTCTTTGTCCTTATACATCTGTTCCGTCTTTATTCTATTACTCTATTTTTCTTTTCCCTCTTTATTCTTTTTCTATATTTACCAGTTCTCTATTTATCTGTTCCCCCTTCTTTTTCTTTCCATTACAAACTTTTCCCTCGATTCTTTGTCTCTTTATCTGTTCTCTCTTACTATTTCACTATAAATCTGTTCTCTATTCCTTCTATTTTGCTCATTATCTATTCCCGCTTCTTTCAATTTCTCTCTTTATCTGTTCCCACGATTCTATTTCTCATTTCATTCTGTTCCCCCTAATTTAATTCTCGATTAGCCTTTTCCCTCTTCTCACTATTAATTTATTCCCTTCCGTTCTATTTTTCTGATAATCTGTTCCCTCTGTTCTGTTTCAATCTTAATCTGTTCCCTCGATCTATTTCTCTCTGTCCCCATTAATCTATTTCTCTATTCCCCTGTTCCCTCAATACAATTTCACTACCTTTTTACGCTATTGCATTCCTCTATTAATCTGTGCCCATTATTTTATTTATCTATTAATCTCTTCCCTCTTCTCTTGATTAAACACAATCTGCTCCAACTTCACTTTATAAATCCACTAATTTACTCCTTCTTTGTTCTGTGTCCCTATTTACCTGTTCCATGTTTATTCTGTTTATTTACCCGTTCTCTCTTTGTTCTACTACTCTGTTTACCTGTTCCCTCTTCTTTCTCATTCCAAAATAATCTTTTCCCTCGATTCTATTGCTCTCTTCATCTGTACTCTCTTCCTTCTATTTCTCTCTTTATCTGTCCTCTCTTCTTACTATTTCACAATAATTCTGTTCCCTCTTCTTTCTATTTCTCCATTTATCTGTTCCCTCAATACTTTTTCGTTATTTATCTGTTTACTCTATTGCATTCCTCTATTAATCTGTGCCCTATATGTTATTTGTCTATTAATCCGTTCCCTCTTCTCTCTATTAAATGATCTGTTCCAATTTCTCTTTATAAATCTAGTAATTGACTCTTTCCTCTTTATTCTCTATTTCCCTGTTCCCTCTTCTTTATCTTTCCATAACCATCTCTTCCCTCGATTCTATTTCTCTTTATCTGTCCTCTCTACTTCCTGTTTCACTATGAATCTCTCTACTTTCTATTTCCCTCGTTATCTGTTCCCACTTCTTTCAATTTCAATCTTTCTGTTCTCGCGATACTATTTCTCCGATCACTCTGTACCCTCTAGTCAATTTCTCTATTTATCTGTTCTCTCTTCTTCATATTTCTCTTTCATCTATTCCCTCTCTTCGATTTCTCTGCTATCTCTTCTCACTATTAATTTATTCATTCTGTTCTATTTCAGTCTTAATCTATTCCCTCGTTTCTATTTCTTTTTCTCTATCCCCACTAATCTATTTCTCTATTTATCTGTTCCCTCAATATGATTTCACTATTTAGCTGTTTACTCTATTCCATTCCTCTATTCATCTGTACCCAATATTTTATCTATCTTTTAATCTGTTCGCTCTTCTCTCTATTAATCAAATAACCTGTTCCAACATGGCCCTATAAATCTATTAATTTACTCTTCCCTTTTATTTCTGTGTCCATATTTACCTGCTCCCTCTCTATTCTATTTCTGTATTTATCTGTTCCCTCTTCTTTATCTTTCCATAATAATCTTTTCCCTTGATTCTGTTTCTTTCCTTATCTGTTCTCTCTTCTTACTGTTTCAATATAATTCTGTGCTCTCTTCTTTCTCTTTCTCCCTTTCTTTGTTCCCTCGATTCTATTTCTTTATCAATCTGCTCTCATCGATTTGGATTATCTATTCGTCTATTCCCATCGATTTGGATTATCTAATCATCTGTTCCCGCTAATCTATTACACTATAAATCTCTTCCCTCTAATCTATTTCTCTATTCATTTGTTCCCTCAATACTATTTCACTATTTATCTGTTTACTCTATTCCATTCCTCTATTCATCTCTGCCCAATATTTTATTTACCTATTAATTTGTTCCCTCTTTATTCCGTGTCCCTATTTACGTCTTCCCTATTCTTTCTCATTCCAAAATAATCTGTTCCCTCGATTCTATTGCTCTCTTCATCTCTACTCCCTTCTATTTCTCTCTTTGTCTGTCCTCTCTTCTTACTATTTCACAATAATTCTGTTCCCTCTTCTTTCTATTTCTCCATTTATCTGTTCCCTCGATTCTTTTTTTCTTTTTATCTGTTCCCCATAATATATTTCTCTATTAGTCTGTTCCCTCGTCTCGCTATTATATTATGCCCTCTGTTCTATTTCACTGTTAAGCTGCTCCCACTAGTCTATGTCCCTGTGCATCTCTTCCCGCTGACCTATGTCCCTATACAACTGTTCCCTCTTTATTCTATCGCTCTATTTACCTGTTCCCTTTTAATTCTCAGGCTGTAATTACCAGTTCCCTCTTAAATCTAATGTTCTAGTTACCAGTTCCCTCTTCTTTATCTTTCCATAATAATCTTTTCCCTCGATTCTATTTCTCTCTGTATCTGATCTCTCCTCTTTCAATTTCTCTTTCATGTATTCCCTTTATTCAATTTCTCTTTTTATCTGTTCCCCCTAATCGATTGCTCTATTGGTCTGTTGCCTCTTCTCACTATTAATTTATTCCCTCTGTTCTATTTCACTGTTAATCTGTTCCCTCGTTTCTATTTCTCTTATCCCTCTAATCTATTTCTCTACTCATCTTTTCCCTTTAATCTATTTCTCTATTAATCTGTCCCCACTAATTCCTCTACTTATCTGTTCCCTCAATACAATTTCACTATTTATCTGTTTACTCTATTCCATTTCTCTGTTCATCTGTGCCCAATATCTCTTCTGGGGTCATTGTTCTTGAGGTCCCTATGGGTCCTCCATGGCTTCGCTATGGGGTCGCTATGTATCGCTCTGGAGGTGCAGTATTTCTATACGGCCACAAGGCGGCGCTATGGCGTTGCAGTACCCATATCCACCACTGGGTGTCGCTGTGTCTCCGTATCTCTATGGGGACACTGTGTTTCACTATTTATCTGTTTATTCCATTCCTCTATTCATCTGTGCTCGATATTTTATTTATCTATTAATCTGTTCCCTCTTCTCTCTATTAATCAAATCAACTGTACCAACTTCTCTCTGTAAATCTATTAATTTACTTCCTTCTCTATGTCCCCAATTATCGGTTCCCTTGACTCTATGTCTCTGTTTACCCGTTCACTCGACTATTTGTCCTTATACATCTGTTCCATCTTTATTCTATTACTCTATTTTCCTGTTCCCTTTTTATTCTGTTTTTTATTTTCCTGTTCCCTCTTTATTCTATTGATCTATTGTTCTGTTCCCTCTTTATTTCGTTTCTATTTGCCTGTTCCCTCTTTATTCTGTTTCTCTATTTACCTGTTCCCTCTTCTTTCTCATTCCAAATTAATCTTTTCCCTCGATTCTGTCGCTCTTTATCCGTGCTCTCTTCTTTCTATCTCTCCTTAGCTGTACTCTCTGCATTCTATTTCTCTCCTTAGCTGTTCCCTCGATTCTATTTCTTTATTCACCTATTCCCATCGATTCTGATTATCTAATCATGTGTTCCTGCTAATCAATATATCTATTCATCTTTTCCCACCATTAAACTATTATTTTTTTCTGTTCTCTCCAATCTATTTCTCTACTAATCATTTCACTTTAATTTATTTACTATTAATCTGTCCCAACTAATCGATTTCTCCATATCATCTATCCCATTCCTCTTTTAATCTGTGCCCAATATTTTATTTACCTATTTATCTGTTCCCTCTTCTCTCGATTAATTAATAGTCTGTTCCAACTTTGCTATATAAATCTATTAATTTACTTTTCCCTTCTTTTTCTATGTCCCTATACATCTGTTCCCTCTTCTATCTATGATATCCCGATACATCTGTTCCTGCTATTCTATTCCCCTATTAACCTCTTCCCTCTCTATTCTCTTTCCCCATTTACCTGTTCCCTTTTTATTCTTTCTTCTATTTACCAGTTCCCTCTTCTTTATTATGGAAAGCTAATCTTTTCCCTCCATTCTATTTCTCTCTTTATCTCTTCCTGCGGTTCTATTTCTCCGTTCATCCTGTTCCCTCTCATCAATTTCTCTATTTATCTGATCTCCCTTCTTTTTCTCTTTTATCTGTTCCCTCTGATCTTTTTTCTCTAGTAGTCTGTTCCCTCTTCTCATTAATATTTTATCCCCTGATGTATTTCACTGTTAATCTGATCCCTCGATACTATCTCTCTCTTCATCTTCATCTGTGCTCTCTTCTTTCTATTTCTCTCTTTATTTGTACTCCCTTTTTTCTATTTCTCTTGTCATCTGTTCCCTTTGATTTTGATTATCAATTTGTCTATTCACATCGATTCTGATTACCTAATGATCTGTTCCCGCTAATCTATTTCTCTATTAATCTCTTCCCTCTTATCTATTTCTCTGTTTCTGTTCCCTCAATACTATTTCACTATTTATATTAATTCTATTCCTCTATTAATCTGTGCCCAATATTTTATTTATCTATTAATCTTTTCCCTCTTCTCTATTAATCAAATAATCTGTTCCAACTGCTCTGTATAATTCTTTTAATTTACTCTTCTCTCTTCTTTTTATGTCCCTATACAACTGTTCCCTCTTTATTATATTGCTCTATTTAACAATTCCCTCTTTATTCTGTTTCTGTATTTATCTATTCCTAATTATTTTTCTTTCCATATTAATCTTTTCCCTCGATTCTGTTAATCTCTTCTTACTATTTCTCTGCTTCTCCATTCCCTCTTTTTTTCAATTGCTCTATTTACCTGTTCCCTCTTAACTCTATTGCTCTAATTTCGTCTTCCCTCTCCATTTACCTGTTCCACGTCATTCTCTTCTCCATTTACCTGTTCCCTCTTCTTTCTCTTTCCATAATGCTCATTGCCCTCGATTCTGTTACTCTTAATCTGTTCACTCTTCTTTCTGTTACTCTCCTTAGTTGTACTCTCTTCTTCCTATTTCTCTCCTCAGCTGTTCCCTCGATTCTACTTCTTTAATCATCTATTCCCATCGATTCTGATTATCTAATCATGTGTTCCCGCTAATCTATATATCTATTCATCTTTGCCCAGTATTATATTATTAATTTTTTGTTCTTTCCAATCTATTTCTCTACTAATCATTTCACATTAAACTAATTACTATTAATCTGTCCCAACTAATCTATTTCTCTATTTATCTGTTCCCTCAATACTATGTCACTATTTATCTGTTAATTCTATCCCATTACTCTTTTAATCTGTGACCAAGATTTTATTTACCTATTTATCTGTTCCCTCTTCTCTCTATTAATTAATCTGTGCCAACTTCGCTTTATAAATCTATTAATTTACTTTTCCCTTCTCTATGTCCTTATACATCTGTTCCCACTTCTATGATGTCCCTATGCATCTGTTCCCGCTATCCTATGTCCTAATACATTTGTTCTCGCTATTCTATTTCTCTACTAACCTCTTCCCTCTTTACTGTTTCCCCATTTACCTGTTCCCTTTTTATTCTTTTTTCTATTTACCGGTCCCCTCTTCTTTCTCTTTCCATAATAATCTTTTCCCTAGATTCTATTTCTCACTTCATCTGTACTCTCCTCCTTCTATTTCTCTCTTTATCTGTCCTCTCTTCTTACTATTTCACAATTATTCTGTTCCCTCTTCTCTCTATTTATCAAATAATCTGTTCCAACTTCTTGCTATAAATCTGTTAATTTACTCCCTCTTCTATGTCCCTGTTTATCTGTTCCCTCGACTATTTGTCCTTATACATCTGTTCCGTCTTTATTTTATTACTCTATTTTCCTGTTCCCTTTTTATTCTGTTTTCTATTTACCTGTCCCCTCTTTATTCTATTGCTCTATTTTCCTTTTTCCTCTTTATTGAGTTTCTATTTGCCTGCTCCCTCTTTATTCTATTTCTCTATTTACCTCTTCCCTCTTCTTTCTCATTCCAAATTAATCTTTTCCCTCGATTCTACGTCGCTCTTCATCCGTGCTCTCTTCTTTCTACATCGCTCTTCATCCGTGCTCTCTTCTTTCTACGTCGCTCTTTATCCGTGCTCTCTTCTTTCTACGTCGCTCTTTATCCGTGCTCTCTTCTTTCTACGTCGCTCTTTATCCGTGCTCTCTTCTTTCTATCTCTCCTTAGCTGTAATCTCTACATTCTATTTCTCTCCTTAGCTGTTCCCTCGATTCTATTTCTTTACTCATCTATTCCCATCGATTCTGATTATCTAATCACGAGTTCCCGCTAATCAATATATCTATTCATCTTTTCCCACTATTATACTATTAATTTTTTCTGTTCTCTCCAATCTATTTCTCTACTAATCATTTCACTTTGATTTACTATTAATCTGTCCCAACTAATCTGTTTCTCTATATCATCTCTCCCATTCCTCTTTTAATCTGTACCCTGTATTTTATTTATCTATTAATCTGTTCCCTTTTCTCTCTATTAATCAAAAATCTGTTCCAACTTTGCTATATAAATCTATTAATTTACTCTTCTTTTTCTATGTCCCTATATATCTGTTCCCTCTTTTATCTGATGTCCCTATACATCTGCTTCCGCTATTATATTTCTCTGTTCACCTCTTCCCTCTTTATTCTATTTCTCTATTAACCTGCTCCCTCTTTATTCTATATCTCTTTATCTTTTCTCTCTTTATTCTGTTTCTCCATTTACCTGTTCCCTTTTTATTCTTTTTCCTTTTTATCAGGTCCCTCTTCTTTATCTTTCCATAATAATCTTTTCCCTCGATTCTGTTTCTCTCTCTGTCCTCTCTTCTTACAGTTTCACTGTAATTCTGTTCCTTCTCTTTATCTGTTCCCGCGGTTCTATTTCTCCGTTCATCCTGTTCCCTCTCATCAATTTCTCTATTTATCTGTTCTCTCTTCCTTCTTTTTCTCTTTTATCTCTTCCCCCTAATCGATTTCTCTATTAGTCTGTTCCCTCTTGTCACTAATAATTTATCCCCTGTTCTATTTCACCATTAATCTATTTCCTCTGTTCCCTCGATACTACATCTCTCTTCATCTGTACTCTCTTCTTTCCATTTCTCTATTTGTAATCTCTTTTTTCTATTTCTTTATTCATCTGTTCCCATCCATTTTGATTATCTATTCGTCTATTCCCATCGATTCTGATTATATAATCATCTGTTCCCTCTAATCTATTTCTCTATTAATCTCATCCCTCTAATCTATTTTTTTTTTTTTATCTATTTCTCTATTTATCTGTTCCCTCAATACTGTTTCACGATTTATCTGTTTACTCTATTCCATTCCTCTGTTCATCTGTGCCCAATATCTCTTCTGGGGTCGTCGTTCTTGGGGTCTATTTTGGGGTCTCTATGGGATCGCTATGTATCGCTCTGGAGGTGCAGTATTTCTATACGGCCACAAGGCGGCGCTATGGCTCTGCAGTACCCATATCTCACCACTGGGTGTCGCTGCGTCTCCGTATCTCTATGGGGACACTGTGTTTCACTATTTATCTGTTTACTCCATTCCATTCCTCTATTCATCTGTGCCCAATAATTATTTATCTATTAATCTGTTCCCTCTTTTCTCTATTAATCAAATAATCTGTTCCAATTTCTCGCTATAAATCTATTAATTTACCCCCTCTTCTATGTCCACAATTATCGGTTCCCTTGACTCTATGTCCCTGTTTATCCGTTCCCTCGACTCTTTGTCCTTATACATCTGTTCCGTCTTTATTCTATTACTCTATTTTTCTTTTCCCTCTTTATTCTTTTTCTATATTTACCAGTTCTCTATTTATCTGTTCCCCCTTCTTTTTCTTTCCATTACAAACTTTTCCCTCGATTCTTTGTCTCTTTATCTTTTCTCTCTTCTTTCTATTTCACTATAAATCTGTTCTCTATTCCTTCTATTTTGCTCTTTATCTATTCCCGCTTCTTTCAATTTCTCTCTTTATCTGTTCCCACGATTCTATTTCTCATTTCATTCTGTTCCCCGTAATCTAATTCTCGATTAGCCTTTTCCCTCTTCTCACTATTAATTTATTCCCTTCCGTTCTATTTTTCTGATAATCTGTTCCCTCTGTTCTGTTTCACTCTTAATCTGTTCCCTCGATCTATTTCTCTCTGTTCCCTTTAATGTATTTCTCAATTAATCTGTCCCCATTAATCTATTTCTCTATTCCCCTGTTCCCTCAATTCAATTTCACTACCTTTTTATGCTATTGCATTCCTCTATTAATCTGTGCCCATTATTTTATTTATCTATTAATCTCTTCCCTCTTCTCTTGATTAAACACAATCTGCTCCAACTTCACTTTTTAAATCCGCTAATTTACTCCTTCTTTGTTCTGTGTCCCTATTTACCTGTTCCATGTTTATTCTGTTTATTTACCCGTTCTCTCTTTGTTCTACTACTCTGTTTACCTGTTCCCTCTTCTTTCTCATTCCAAAATAATCTTTTCCCTCGATTCTATTGCTCTCTTCATCTGTACTCTCTTCCTTCTATTTCTCTCTTTATCTGTCCTCTCTTCTTACTATTTCACAATAATTCTGTTCCCTCTTCTTTCTATTTCTCCATTTATCTGTTCCCTCGATTCTTTTTCTCTTTTTACCTGTTTCCTCTATTGCATTCCTCTATTAATCTGTGCCCTATATGTTATTTGTCTATTAATCCGTTCCCTCTTCTCTCTATTAAATGATCTGTTCCAATTTCTCTTTATAAATCTAGTAATTGACTCTTTCCTCTTTATTCTCTATTTCCCTGTTCCCTCTTCTTTATCTTTCCATAACCATCTCTTCCCTCGATTCTATTTCTCTTTATCTGTCCTCTCTACTTCCTGTTTCACTATGAATCTCTCTACTTTCTATTTCCCTCGTTATCTGTTCCCACTTCTTTCAATTTCAATCTTTCTGTTCTCGCGATACTATTTCTCCGATCACTCTGTACCCTCTAGTCAATTTCTCTATTTATCTGTTCTCTCTTCTTCATATTTCTCTTTCATCTATTCCCTCTCTTCGATTTCTCTGCTATCTCTTCTCACTATTAATTTATTCATTCTGTTCTATTTCAATCTTAATCTGTTCCCTCGTTTCTATTTCTTTTTCTCTATCCACACTAATCTATTTCTCTATTTATCTGTTCCCTCAATATGATTTCACTATTTAGCTGTTTACTCTATTCCATTCCTCTATTCATCTGTACCCAATATTTTATCTATCTTTTAATCTGTTCGCTCTTCTCTCTATTAATCAAATAACCTGTTCCAACATGGCCCTATAAATCTATTAATTTACTCTTCCCTTTTATTTCTGTGTCCATATTTACCTGCTCCCTCTCTATTCTATTTCTGTATTTATCTGTTCCCTCTTCTTTATCTTTCCATAATAATCTTTTCCCTTGATTCTGTTTCTTTCCTTATCTGTTCTCTCTTCTTACTGTTTCAATATAATTCTGTGCTCTCTTCTTTCTCTTTCTCCCTTTCTTTGCTCTCTTCTTACTGTTTCAATATAATTCTGTGCTCTCTTCTTTCTCTTTCTCCCTTTCTTTGTTCCCTCGATTCTATTTCTTTATCAATCTGCTCTCATCGATTTTGATTATCTATTCGTCTATTCCCATCGATTTGGATTATCTAATCATCTGTTCCCGCTAATCTATTACACTATAAATCTCTTCCCTCTAATCTATTTCTCTATTCATTTGTTCCCTCAATACTATTTCACTATTTATCTGTTTACTCTATTCCATTCCTCTATTCATCTCTGCCCAATATTTTATTTACCTATTAATTTGTTCCCTCTTTATTCCGTGTCCCTATTTACGTCTTCCCTATTCTTTCTCATTCCAAAATAATCTGTTCCCTCGATTCTATTGCTCTCTTCATCTCTACTCCCTTCTATTTCTCTCTTTGTCTGTCCTCTCTTCTTACTATTTCACAATAATTCTGTTCCCTCTTCTTTCTATTTCTCCATTTATCTGTTCCCTCGATTCTTTTTTTCTTTTTATCTGTTCCCCATAATATATTTCTCTATTAGTCTGTTCCCTCGTCTCGCTATTATATTATGCCCTCTGTTCTATTTCACTGTTAAGCTGCTCCCACTAGTCTATGTCCCTGTACATCTCTTCCCGCTGACCTATGTCCCTATACAACTGTTCCCTCTTTATTCTATCGCTCTATTTACCTGTTCCCTTTTAATTCTCAGGCTGTAATTACCAGTTCCCTCTTAAATCTAATGTTCTAGTTACCAGTTCCCTCTTCTTTATCTTTCCATAATAATCTTTTCCCTCGATTCTATTTCTCTCTTTATCTGTTCTCTCTTCTTTCAATTTCTCTTTTATGTATTCCCTTTATTCAATTTCTCTTTTTATCTGTTCCCCCTAATCGATTGCTCTATTGGTCTGTTGCCTCTTCTCACTATTAATTTATTCCCTCTGTTCTATTTCACTGTTAATCTGTTCCCTCGTTTCTATTTCTCTTTCTCTTATCCCTCTAATCTATTTCTCTACTCATCTTTTCCCTTTAATCTATTTCTCTATTAATCTGTCCCCACTAATCTATTCCTCTATTTATCTGTTCCCTCAATACTATTTCACTATTTATCTGTTTACTCTATTCCATTCCTCTGTTCATCTGTGCCCAATATCTCTTCTGGGGTCATTGTTCTTGAGGTCCCTATGGGTCCTCCATGGCTTCGCTATGGGGTCGCTATGTATCGCTCTGGAGGTGCAGTATTTCTATACGGCCACAAGGCGGCGCTATGGCGTTGCAGTACCCATATCCACCACTGGGTGTCGCTGTCTCCGTATCTCTATGGGGACACTGTGTTTCACTATTTATCTGTTTATTCCATTCCTCTATTCATCTGTGCTCGATATTTTATTTATCTATTAATCTGTTCCCTCTTCTCTCTATTAATCAAATCATCTGTTCCAACTTCTCTCTGTAAATCTATTAATTTACTTCCTCTTCTATGTCCCCAAATATCGGTTCCCTTGACTCTATGTCCCTGTTTATCCGTTCCCTCGACTATTTGTCCTTATACATCTGTTCCGTCTTTATTCTATTACTCTATTTTCCTGTTCCCTTTTTATTCTGTTTTTTATTTTCCTATTCCCTCTTTATTCTATTGATCTATTGTCCTGTTCCCTCTTTATTTCGTTTCTATTTGCCTGGTCCCTCTTTATTCTGTTTCTCTATTTACCTGTTCCCTCTTCTTTCTCATTCCAAATTAATCTTTTCCCTCGATTCTACGTCGCTCTTTATCCGTGCTCTCTTCTTTCTATCTCTCCTTTGCTGTACTCTCTGCATTCTATTTCTCTCCTTAGCTGTTCCCTCGATTCTATTTCTTTATTCACCTATACCCATCGATTCTGATTATCTAATCATGTGTTCCTGCTAATCAATATATCTATTCATCTTTTCCCACCATTAAACTATTATTTTTTTCTGTTCTCTCCAATCTATTTCTCTACTAATCATTTCACTATTTACTATTAATCTGTCCCAACTAATCGATTTCTCCATATCATCTATCCCATTCCTCTTTTAATCTGTGCCCAATATTTTATTTACCTATTTATCTGTTCCCTCTTCTCTCGATTAATTAATAGTCTGTTCCAACTTTGCTATATAAATCTATTAATTTACTTTTCCCTTCTTTTTCTATGTCCTTATACATCTGTTCCCTCTTCTATCTATGATATCCCGATACATCTGTTCCTGCTATTCTATTTCCCTATTAACCTCTTCCCTCTTTATTCTCTTTCCCCATTTACCTGTTCCCTTTTTATTCTTTCTTCTATTTACCAGTTCCCTCTTCTTTATTATGGAAAGCTAATCTTTTCCCTCCATTCTATTTCTCTCTTTATCTCTTCCTGCGGTTCTATTTCTCCGTTCATCCTGTTCCCTCTCATCAATTTCTCTATTTATCTGATCTCCCTTCTTTTTCTCTTTTATCTGTTCCCTCTGATCTTTTTTCTCTAGTAGTCTGTTCCCTCTTCTCATTAATATTTTATCCCCTGTTGTATTTCACTGTTAATCTGATCCGTCGATACTATCTCTCTCTTCATCTTCATCTGTGCTCTCTTCTTTCTATTTCTCTCTTTATTTGTACTCCCTTTTTTCTATTTCTCTTGTCATCTGTTCCCTTTGATTTTGATTATCAATTTGTCTATTCACATCGATTCTGATTACCTAATGATCTGTTCCTGCTAATCTATTTCTCTATTAATCTCTTCCCTCTTATCTATTTCTCTATTTCTGTTCCCTCAATACTATTTCACTATTTATATTAATTCTATTCCTCTATTAATCTGTGCCCAATATTTTATTTATCTATTAATCTTTTCCCTCTTCTCTATTAATCAAATAATCTGTTCCAACTGCTCTGTATAATTCTTTTAATTTACTCTTCTCTCTTCTTTTTATGTCCCTATACAACTGGTCCCTCTTTATTATATTGCTCTATTTAACAATTCCCTCTTTATTCTGTTTCTGTATTTATCTATTCCTAATTATTTTTCTTTCCATATTAATCTTTTCCCTCGATTCTGTTAATCTCTTCTTACTATTTCTCTGCTTCTCCATTCCTTCTTTTTTTCAATTGCTCTATTTACCTGTTCCCTCTTAACTCTATTGCTCTAATTTCGTATTCCCTCTCCATTTACCTGTTCCACATCATTCTCTTCTCCATTTACCTGTTCCCTCTTCTTCCTCTTTCCAAATTAATCTTCTCCCTCAATTTTATTTATCTCTTTCTCTGTTCCCTTGATTCTATTTCTTTATTAATCTGTTCCCCGTTGGTTCTGATTATCTATTCGTCTATTCCTATCTATTCTGATTATATAATCATCTGTCCCCACTAATCTATTTCTCTATTTATCTGTTCCCTCAATACGATTTCACTCTTTATCTGTTTACTCTATTCCATTACTCAAATCATCTGTGCCCAATATCTTATTTCTCTATTAATCTGTTCCCTCTTCTCTATTAATCAAATAATTTGTTCCAACTTCTCTATATAATTCTATTATTTTACTCTTCTTTCTATGTTCCTCTGTCTGTTCCCTCTTCATTCTATGATGTCCCTGTGCACCTGTTCCCTCTTTATTCTCTCTCTGTTTACCTGTTCCCTCCTCTTTATCTTTCCATTACAATCTCTTCCCTCGATTCTATGTCTCTTTATCTATTCTCTCTTCATACTATCTTACTATAATTCTCTTCTCTCTTCTTTCTATTTCTCTCTTTACCTGTTCCCGCTTCTTTCAATTTCAATCTTTATCAGTTCTCGCGATACTATTTCTCCGATAATCCTAGTCAATTTCTCTATTTATCTGCTCTCTCTTCTTTCAATTTCTCTTTTATCTGTTCCCTCTATTCGATTTCTCTTTTCATCTGTTCCCCGCTAATCGATTGCTTCATTGGTCTGTTCCCTCTTCTCACTATTCATTCATTCCCTCTGTTCTATTTCACTGTTAATCGGTTCCATCGTCTCTATTTCTTTTTCTCTGTTCCCTCTAATCTATTCCTTTATTAATCTGTCCCCAGTAATCTATTTATTAGTTCCCTCAATACGATTTCACTATTTGTCTGTTTACTCTATCCATTCCTCTATTCATCTGTGCTCAATATTTTACCTATTACTCTCTTCCTTCTTCTCTTTATTAAACACAATCTGTTCCAACTTCTCTCTATAAATCTATTTACCCCCTCTTTGTTTTGTGTCCCTATTTGCCTGCTCCCTCTTTGTTCTTTTTCTCTATTTACCTGTTCCTTCTTCCTTCTCATTCCAAATTAATCTTTTCCCTCTATTCTACGTCGCTCTTCATCCGTGCTCTCTTCTCTCTACGTCGCTCTTCATCCGTGCTCTCTTCTCTCTACGTCGCTCTTCATCCGTGCTCTCTTCTCTCTACGTCGCTCTTCATCCGTGCTCTCTTCTCTCTACGTCGCTCTTCATCCGTGCTCTCTTCTCTCTACGTCGCTCTTCATCCGTGCTCTCTTCTCTCTACGTCGCTCTTCATCCGTGCTCTCTTCTCTCTACGTCGCTCTTCATCCGTGCTCTCTTCTCTCTACGTCGCTCTTCATCCGTGCTCTCTTCTCTCTACGTCGCTCTTCATCCGTGCTCTCTTCTCTCTACGTCGCTCTTCATCCGTGCTCTCTTCTCTCTACGTCGCTCTTCATCCGTGCTCTCTTCTCTCTACGTCGCTCTTCATCCGTGCTCTCTTCTCTCTACGTCGCTCTTCATCCGTGCTCTCTTCTCTCTACGTCGCTCTTCATCCGTGCTCTCTTCTCTCTACGTCGCTCTTCATCCGTGCTCTCTTCTCTCTACGTCGCTCTTCATCCGTGCTCTCTTCTCTCTACGTCGCTCTTCATCCGTGCTCTCTTCTCTCTACGTCGCTCTTCATCCGTGCTCTCTTCTCTCTACGTCGCTCTTCATCCGTGCTCTCTTCTCTCTACGTCGCTCTTCATCCGTGCTCTCTTCTCTCTACGTCGCTCTTCATCCGTGCTCTCTTCTCTCTACGTCGCTCTTCATCCGTGCTCTCTTCTCTCTACGTCGCTCTTCATCCGTGCTCTCTTCTCTCTACGTCGCTCTTCATCCGTGCTCTCTTCTCTCTACGTCGCTCTTCATCCGTGCTCTCTTCTCTCTACGTCGCTCTTCATCCGTGCTCTCTTCTCTCTACGTCGCTCTTCATCCGTGCTCTCTTCTCTCTACGTCGCTCTTCATCCGTGCTCTCTTCTCTCTACGTCGCTCTTCATCCGTGCTCTCTTCTCTCTACGTCGCTCTTCATCCGTGCTCTCTTCTCTCTACGTCGCTCTTCATCCGTGCTCTCTTCTCTCTACGTCGCTCTTCATCCGTGCTCTCTTCTCTCTACGTCGCTCTTCATCCGTGCTCTCTTCTATTTCTCTCCTTAGCTGTTCCCTCTATTCTATTTCTTTGTTCATCTATTCCCATCGATTCTGATTATCTAATCATGTGCTCCCGCTAATCTGTATATCTATTCGTCTTTTCCCACTATTATACTATTAATTTTTTCTGTTCTCTCCAATCTGTTTCTCTACTAGTATTTCACTTTAATCTATTTACTATTAATCTGTCCCCATTTATCGATTTCTCTGTTTATCTGATCCCTCAATACGATTTCACTATTTCTCTGTTAATTGTATCCCATTCCTCTTTTAATATGTGACCAAAATTATATTTATCTATTAATCTGTTCGCTCTTCTCTTTATTAAACACATAATCTGTTCCAACTTCTCTACAGAATTCTATTAATTTTCTCTTCTCTCTTCTTTCTATGTCCCTGTGCATCTCTTCCCGCTATTCTATGTCCATATACAACTGTTCCCTCTTTATTCAGTTTTTGTGTTTACCTGTTTCCTCTATTCTCTTTCTGTATTTATCAATTCCCTCTTCTTTTTCTTTCCTTTATAATCATTTCCCTCAATTCTATTTATCTTTTCTCTCTTCTTACTATTTCTCTGCTTTTCCGTTCCCTCTTAATTCTAATGCTCTTATTACCTGTTCCCACGTCATTCTGTTTCTCCATTTACCTGTTCCCTCTACATTCTCTCTCCCTTTTTACCTGTTCCCTCTTTTTTCTCTTTACAAATTAATCTTTTCCCTCAATTCTGTTTCTCTCTTTATCTGTTCTCTCTTCTTTCTATTTCTCCCTTTATCTGTTCCCTTGATTCTATTTCTTTATTCGTCTGTTCCCATCTGTTTTGATTATCTATTCGTCTATTCCCATCGATTCTGATTATCTAATAATACCTACAATATTTATCTATTAATCTCATCCCTCTAATTTATTTTTTCTTTTCTATCTAATCTATTTCTTTATCTGTTCCCTCAATACTATTTCACTATTTATCTGTTTACTCTACTCCATTCCTCTATTCATCTGTGCCCAATATTTTATTTATCTATTAATCTGTTCCCTCATCTCTCTATTAATCAAATAATCTGTTCCAACTTCTATTAGTTTATTAATTTACACCCTCTTCTATTTCTCTCTTTATCTCATCCCGCTCTTCTGTGCCCCTGTTGTCAAACTGCCCCCTCTTCTTTCTGTTTCCCTACTCACCTCTTCCCTCTCTTCTGTTTCCCTACTCACCTCTTCCCTCTCTTCTGTTTCCCTACTCACCTCTTCCCTCTCTTCTGTTTCCCTACTCACCTCTTCCCTCTCTTCTGTTTCCCTACTCACCTCTTCCCTCTCTTCTGTTTCCCTACTCACCTCTTCCCTCTCTTCTGTTTCCCTACTCACCTCTTCCCTCTCTTCTGTTTCCCTACTCACCTCTTCCCTCTCTTCTGTTTCCCTACTCACCTCTTCCCTCTCTTCTGTTTCCCTACTCACCTCTTCCCTCTCTTCTGTTTCCCTACTCACCTCTTCCCTCTCTTCTGTTTCCCTACTCACCTCTTCCCTCTCTTCTGTTTCCCTACTCACCTCTTCCCTCTCTTCTGTTTCCCTACTCACCTCTTCCCTCTCTTCTGTTTCCCTACTCACCTCTTCCCTCTCTTCTGTTTCCCTACTCACCTCTTCCCTCTCTTCTGTTTCCCTACTCACCTCTTCCCTCTCTTCTGTTTCCCTACTCACCTCTTCCCTCTCTTCTGTTTCCCTACTCACCTCTTCCCTCTCTTCTGTTTCCCTACTCACCTCTTCCCTCTCTTCTGTTTCCCTACTCACCTCTTCCCTCTCTTCTGTTTCCCTACTCACCTCTTCCCTCTCTTCTGTTTCCCTACTCACCTCTTCCCTCTCTTCTGTTTCCCTACTCACCTCTTCCCTCTCTTCTGTTTCCCTACTCACCTCTTCCCTCTCTTCTGTTTCCCTACTCACCTCTTCCCTCTCTTCTGTTTCCCTACTCACCTCTTCCCTCTCTTCTGTTTTACTATTAATCTTTTTACTCTATTCCATTCCTCTAATAATCTGTGAACAATATTATTTTTTTTTAATTATCTGTTCCCTCTTCTGTCTATTATTCAAGTAATCTTTTCCAACTTCTCTCTATAAATCCATTGATTTTCTCCCTCTTCTGTTCCTCTCGTCTTCTCTTCTTGCTTCTTTCCGTTCCTCCATTAGTAGAGCAAGAAAAGGTCCTTCCCATCGAGGAGTTAGAGATGACTCTTCCTATGTTTTAATTAAAATCTTGATCCCTGGACTGATTCGATGTATTGCCATATCTAGTGGGGGGCCATTGTACCACCAGTCCTTTCTTTCTTAATTCATTCCTTCTCTTATTAGTTTCAGTTAAATATTCCGGTAGTATTTTTTATTTTACCTTGGGATGTTCTGATGGGAGTTTTAAATTGTATGGCATTCCATATCACATTTCAAAATGTGATATTCCAGTATCTGTTCTTGGTTGTGTTCTTTAATTAAGTAGCGCCAGGGGCAAACACTTAATCCAAGACATCATGGTTTCTATCATTAATTTAATAAGCCTTTTTTTTTTTAATTTCCTCATTCATCCTTTCTACTCTACGTTCTTCCACATTAAACCTAGGAGGCTTTCTAGTGGTATGTCTAGTAGCTTCACCTGCGAGCCACCCATGGGGTCAGAGGGCTCACTCGGCCTCTGTCCCATCTTCCGGAGCACTCACACACATACACTCGCGCCCCTCGGTCGTGACCCACGCCCTCGCGGGCAATGGGAACTGCACTACTAGAGGGTCCACACTCGCTTCGCCCCTAGGGGACGTCTCAGTCAAGCGTGCTCCGGGATACCCACCCCAATCAAGCAGATTCACACAAATACTTACTCAATCCTGAGTCTTCATTGGTGTCTTCGTGCACAAAAACTGCAAGGTACTGCAGTTTCTTTCACTCGTTTACCGAAATTAGAGTTTGGAGCTACAGGTCCCTGCACAGGAATTACCCAGCCCAGGGGCTGTCCAGAGACACGGTGTCCCCCCTGGAATGGGAATTCCACAGCAGAGTCACAACACCGAATTGTTATAGGTGTTAAGAGAATGATATACACCAATCGTTGCCAATAGTAAGGAATGAATTGAGTAAGCAATAAACGAGTGAAACAGCGCTGGGCAGTCAGGAGTCTGCGCTTCACCAGAGGCGTGCAACGGGTGCCTACCATCCCTTCTTTTTATTGTCTCTTATCTCCGCATTCCTGTTTGATTTTTCTTTTTCTGGGCTGCTCCAGCTGTTATTTGGCAGTTGTTCTCTACCTCCTGGTGATGGAGATGATGAAGGCCGTAGTCCTCTTCAACTCTGATCATGCGCACTTAAGAGGAGATTTCCACTTATTTTTCTTCTGCAGTCTCTTAGAAGGTCACTGCTATATTTTGTTCATTGTCCAGGTGTTAGAACTAAGCACTGTGGCTCCAGCTTGTACAAAGTTCATAGACAACACATTTATTTATTTGTTTTGAGACTTTTACAAATTACGTATTTCTCAAGAAAAAACATTGAAAAACACTAACATGTCTATTTCAAGTCAGTTTGATTAAGAAGTACAGAACTTATTTTTATCACAATCCCGTTCTGTCACCACAATATCCTTAGTTCTTACGTCACTGCTCCACAACGGCATAATAGTATCAGTCCTCTAGCACCTACCATCAACATTCCTCTTTACCATCTCACTCCACTGCTTACTCAACATCACCCCACAGTATCTCATTCAAACGGTGCTATTCCCTACAACGCAATGGAAAACGCAGCAGCAGTAATGGAGTAACCAAGCCTCGGGTTACAGTAAGGGCAAATACAGTCAAACAGAATGGTTGCAAGTACAGTTACAGAAGATAACAAATATATTTTACCTTAGAAGACCAGAAATAATCAGGGAGATCCAGCAAGGAGCTCACAGTGCCACTGCTAGCCCTTAAATGAGGTGTGGGAAGGGCTGGTTCCTGGCTCCTCCCCTTCCCATCACTCAGCAGCATTGCGCACACCTGAGCTCGTCTTTGTTGTCCCCGCCTTCCCACCACGTGCTCCATTGCTGCTTCAAGCTGTGACTCAGCATTGTCATGACACCCCCAAGCATCACCCCAAAATGTCACCCTGGTGTCATTTGCTAGCATCATCCGCCAGCATCACTGCAACGACGTTACCCCAATGTCACCTCCGAAGTCACACCTCGTCATTACTCTAATGTCCCCACAGTACCACTTCCCAGTGTGTCTCCTTGGCGTCACTCCCCAGCATCACCTCAGTGTCACCCCAAGATTGCTTCCTGCTCTCAGCCCACCTCACTGTCACCCCAGCGTCACTCCTGACTGATACCCCAGCATCGTTCCTCAGCATCACCCGAGCATTACTGCAGCATTGTTTCCTCTGTCACCCCAAGTTCATCCCCCACTTTTACCCCCAACATCACCCCAGTTTCTTCGGGGTTTGGGATCAGTGTTTGAGCCAAAAGAGCACATGCTGCCATACAGACAAGTGCCCGGTTCAGCCTTTAGGACAGAAGATTGTAAGATATTTTCAGGATGGCCTTTAATTGCAAAGTGAGCAGACAATCCCTGGACCTGTGAGCTGACACCTTCAGTTTGGTGAGCAGCTCTCGCTCTGCACACACCAGTGATCTCAGCCCTTTGCTGTCTGGCTGCACGCGTGGCTTCTCAGCATCTTGATGTGTTAGTATGGAAACGTGACCAACTGCGTACAAGGGTAGAGCGCAATCAAAAGGCGTGGCCAGCCCTGGGAGCACAGGCGGGAGCAGTTGAGCCGTGGGAGGGGATAGGAGGGGCTACCTGGCACCGCCTCCCCCCCTCCACCACATTTAAGGGCCGGCAGCCGCAGGGGCAGCATCTCAGCCTGGGGCTGTTTTCTGTGGAGTGTGTGTTGGATGTTGTTTTTGAGTGAGGTTAGTGATTTCTTTTCTGCTTTAAGGTCATGATTTCTTTCTTTTTGGTTTTGGGGCTCTGAATCTCGTTTGAAGGAGTTGTGCGTGTTCTGTATGTTTTCTCTAAGCTCTTTGTGTAAGCAAGGTGGTGGGGTTGTTTCTTTTTTTCTGAGCTGGTGATGGTGGAGCTGTTGTTTATTCTGTGTTTTTGGTATTGTCTCATTTCTGGAATGCTTCATCAGCCCCAGGATAATACTATCCAGCTGATGGAGTATTGTAGCCCTAGGAATACTTAGAGCTTTTACTTTTTTCTATAAAGGCATTTTGTGTTCTCACAGTCTTGTTTGTATTACTTTGGTAAGCTTTATTTTTTTTTCTGTTTAAGCCTTGTATTGTTTATACACAGTTTCTATTCTATTATTTCCATCTTGGGGTCCTGAACTTTAACTGCACCTACATCATCCCAGCTTGTTTCACGACTGTGGTAAATGGTTCTCTGTGTCATCTCACACAGAGCGTTCTTCAAAAGGGTTTTGTGACTTGTTATCACACAACAGTTTATGTTCTGCATTTGTTTGTTCTCATCTCTTTTTACAACTTAGTGGCGTGTAAGGTTTGTTGGGGCTCCTCTGATTGATGGTGTAAGTATTGAGTGTTGTGCAGAGCAGGAAAGGGATTGTTGTGAGCCCCTCCTTTATTGCTTGTACGCAGGCAGGTTTTCCGTTGGCTGTGTTATGAAATGGGGGTTACAAGCGCTCCTTTCTCAGAGGAGTGCATATGCGTAAGAGATGCTGCTCTGTACATACAGGGCAGTGCCTTCATCTTTCTTCTGTGTTCAACAGGTGGCCGTGGAGATCTGCAGCACTCCTGGAGATATACAACTGCACTAAAGAACAGGGGGTTGCTCCATGGAAGCAGTGAGGAAGGGGAAGCTGCATTTAATGGAATGGCTCAGAACTGGATGTTGTCGGCTGGTAATGAGTCACCAAAATAGGTAAGGACAGCTCGCACTCATTGTTGTTTTTCCGTTATTTAGCATGGCACAATGTAGTTCTTCTGGAGTTTTTTCCTGCGCTTTAGGGTACCCAAATGCTGGCTATTCTTTTCCTTTCTCTTTTGGATGTTATCCTTGCCTTTCCCCTGGTCTATCCTTGTCTTATTTGCCTTTCCTTTGTGCATTTTATTACTTTTGACTGGGATTTCTCGTGGTATTGTTCTCTTGGCCCTATAGTGCAGTCCTTGCTCCATTCCCCTTCTGCACTCTTGGTTATCCCTGTTTATTCCCTGTGCTCCCTTGTATTTATTTCTCCCTCTCTTCGACACTTCCCCCTGCTCCCTCTTATTTATGTGTTTATTTATTTCTCTCACTCACTGTCTTCATTTCTCCTTTCTTCTTCCTCTTTAATATTTAATTATTGATTTCTCAGTCTCTCCCTCATAATCTCTCTCCTTCTCCTACTTTTTCTTAATTTATTTTTCTCTCTCTCTGTATCTCCCCCTTTTCCACCACCTTTATTTACTTGTCTTCTCTCTTTCTCTTTCTCTTTCTCTCTCTCTCTTTCATCATCTGTCCCCATTCTCCCTCATATTAATTTACGTTTTTCTCTCCTACTCTCTCTACATCTCTCTCACAATCTCCTTATATAGTTAATTATTTATTTATTCTGTTATCGCTCCCCCATTCCCCACCTTTATTATTTATTTCTTAACCTTTCTTTCTCTTCAACTCTCCCCCCGCTCCCTATTATTTATGTATTTATTTCTCTTTCTCAATCTCTTCATCTCTTCCCTCTTCTCCCTATTATTTATTTCTCTATCTCTCTGTCTGTATCTCTCCCCCATTCTCCCATTCTTTATTTAGTTCTTTCTCTCTCTCTCTCTTCATCTCTTGCCCTTTCTCTCTGTTCTTTCTTTAATTATTATTTCAATATCCCTTATTCTCTCCCCACCATATTCCTCTTCTTTATTTATTTATCTCTCTCCCTGTCTTCTTCTCTCCCCCTTGTCCATTTTCTTTATTTCTCTCTCCGTCTCTCTCTCCATCGCTCCCACGTTCTCCCACATATTTAATTATTTATTTCTGTTCCTCTTCATCGCCCCCCTTCTCCTTGTTCTTTCTTTATTTCTCTCTCTCTCTCCCTTTCTCCTTTTTCTTTTATTTCTCTATTTATCTCTCCCCATTCTTTCTTCTTGCTCTTATTGACTTATTTCACTCTGTCTTCATATTTCCCCCATTCTCCCCATTCTTTTTTCTCTCGCTCTCCATCTTTCCCTCCTTCTCCCTCTTCTTTATGTGTCTATTTCTCTCTTCTACTCTCTCTTCATCTCTCCCCCTTTTACCTCTTATTTATTTCTCTCTCTTCAACTCTCCTCCTGCTCCCTATTATTTATTTCCTTATTTATTTTTCACTATCTTTTCATCTCTCCCCTGCTACCTATTTTTTCTTTATTTCCCTCTCTCTCTCCCTTCTTCTCTTCCCCTCTTCTAACTCCTCATTATTTATTCTCTGTCCCTCTTGATCTCTCCCCCGGCACTCACTTACGTATTTATTTTTCTCTCTCTCTGTCTCACTCCCATTCACCACCTTTGTTGGTTTCTTTTCTCCCTCAGTCTTCATCTCTTTCCCTTCCTTCTCATTTTTGTCTTTGTTTCTCTCTCCCTCTCTCCTTTTGTCTCTCCCCTGTTCTCCCTATTACTTATTTTTTACTCATCTCTTCTTCTGTCCCCTTTCTCCCATTTATCTATATACTTCTCTATCTCTCTGTCTGTATCTCTCCCCCATTCTCCCATTCTTTATTTATTTTCCAGTCTCTCTCCATCTCTCCCCCAATTTTCCATTTTATTTCTCTCTCTCCCTCATCATCTCTCCCCCTTCTCTCTATTCTTTATTTCTGTCTCTCTCCATCGCTCCCACATCCTCTCACTTATTTATTTCTCTCTCCCTCTCGCCTTTCTTCTTTCCCCTCTTTTCCCCATTATTTTTTTATTCATCTCTCTCTTCTTCTGTTCTCTTTCTCCCATTTATGTACTTCTCTATCTCTGTCTTCATCTCTCCCTCTTTCTCACGCTTACTTAAAACTTTATTCCTCCCCTACTCTCTCTTCATCTCCCCATCTTCTCCTTTAGTTGTTTGAGAGAGAATAAAAAAAAAAAAATAATGAAACTCTTGCTCTTTATTATTTCAATCTCTTATTCCCTCCCACCCTATACATCTTCTTTATTTCTCACTCTCTCATCATCTCTCCCCCTTGTCCCTATTCTTTAATTCTCTCTCTCTTCAACTCTCCCCCGCTCCCTATTATTAGTTACTACTTTTTCATTATCTCTTCATCTCTCCCCTTCTACCTATTCTTTATTTCCCTCTCTCTCCCTTCTTCTCTCGCCCCTTCTCACTCTTTATTTTTGTCTCTCGATCTCTCACCCAGCACGCTCTTACTTTTCTCTCTCTTTCCATCACTCCCTCTTCTTTATTTATTTATCTACTTACTTCTCTCTATCTGCCTTCATCTATCCCACTTTCTCCCACTTCCTTAAATAGTTATTTATTTCTCTCCTACACTCTCTACATCTCTCCATCTTCTTTATTTATAGTTTGTATCTCGTATCTCTCCCCTGGCACCCGCTTATATATGTATTTATTTATCTCTCTCTCTGCCCCAAGATCCCATTTACTTTATTTTTTATTATTCTAGCTTTCTTCATCTCTCCACCCTGCTCCCTATTTATTATTTATGTATTGTTTTCTCTTTCTCAATCTCTTCATCTCTTCCCTCTTTCCCTATTATTTATCTATATTTTTACTCGTCTATCATCTCTCTCTTTCTCTCTGGGCTCTCGTCTATCATCATCTCTCTTCTCCCCCATCCTCCCTACAGTTTGTTATTCGTTTTGGTCATCTATCATCTTACCCTTTACCTATCTATCATATATCAGCTCTCTACTCTCCCCCATTATCCCTATTTGTTTATTTCCCTATCAGCTCTCAGCTGTCTTCACTCCTCTATCGTCTGTCAGCTCTCTCTTCACTCCTCGATCGTCCATCGTCTATCAGCTCTCTTCACTCCTCTATCGTCTGTCAGCTCTCTCTTCACTCCTCGATCGTCCATCGTCTATCAGCTCTCTTCACTCCTCTATCGTCTCTCAACTATCATCCTTCTATGAGCTCTCCTTACTCCTCAATCACCTCTCATCTTTTGTCGATCTATCAGCTATCGCAGCTCTCCCCCAATCTCTATCAGCTCTCTCTTCACTCCTCTATCGTCTGTCTATACGCTCTCTCTTCACTCCCCTATCGTCCATCAGCTGTCTATACCCTCTCTCTTCACTCCTCTATCGTCTCTCATCTATCATCTATCAGCTCTCTCTTCACTCCCCTATCGTCCGTCGGCTGTCTGTCAGCTCTCTCTTCCCTCTCCTATCGTCTATCGTCTATCAGCTCTCTCATCAGCTTTCTCTTCACTCCTCTATCACCTATGGTCTATCTATCAGCTCTCTTTTCACTCCTCTATCGTCTATACTCTCTCTCTTCACTCCTCTGTCGTCTGTCGTCTATCAGCTCTCTTCACTCCTCTGTCGTCTATCGTCTATCAGCTCTCTCTTCACTCCTCTATCGTCTATCAGCTCTCTTCACTCCCCTATAGTCCATAGGCTGTCCGTCAGCTCTCTCTTCACTCCTCTGTCGTCTATCGTCTGTCTATACGCTCTCTTCACTCCTCTGTCGTCTATCGTCTGTCTATACGCTCTCTTCACTCCTCTGTCGTCTATCGTCTGTCTATACGCTCTCTTCACTCCTCTGTCGTCTATCGTCTGTCTATACGCTCTCTTCACTCCTCTGTCGTCTATCGTCTGTCTATGCGCTCTCTTCACTCCTCTGTCGTCTATCGTCTGTCTATGCGCTCTCTTCACTCCTCTGTCGTCTATCGTCTGTCTATGCGCTCTCTTCACTCCTCTGTCGTCTATCGTCTGTCTATGCGCTCTCTTCACTCCTCTGTCGTCTATCGTCTGTCTATGCGCTCTCTTCACTCCTCTGTCGTCTATCGTCTGTCTATGCGCTCTCTTCACTCCTCTGTCGTCTATCGTCTGTCTATGCGCTCTCTTCACTCCTCTGTCGTCTATCGTCTGTCTATGCGCTCTCTTCACTCCTCTGTCGTCTATCGTCTGTCTATGCGCTCTCTTCACTCCTCTGTCGTCTATCGTCTGTCTATGCGCTCTCTTCACTCCTCTGTCGTCTATCGTCTGTCTATGCGCTCTCTTCACTCCTCTGTCGTCTATCGTCTGTCTATGCGCTCTCTTCACTCCTCTGTCGTCTATCGTCTGTCTATGCGCTCTCTTCACTCCTCTGTCGTCTATCGTCTGTCTATGCGCTCTCTTCACTCCTCTGTCGTCTATCGTCTGTCTATGTGCTCTCTTCACTCCTCTGTCGTCTATCGTCTGTCTATGCGCTCTCTTCACTCCTCTGTCGTCTATCGTCTGTCTATGCGCTCTCTTCACTCCTCTGTCGTCTATCGTCTGTCTATGCGCTCTCTTCACTCCTCTGTCGTCTATCGTCTGTCTATGCGCTCTCTTCACTCCTCTGTCGTCTATCGTCTGTCTATGCGCTCTCTTCACTCCTCTGTCGTCTATCGTCTGTCTATGCGCTCTCTTCACTCCTCTGTCGTCTATCGTCTGTCTATGCGCTCTCTTCACTCCTCTGTCGTCTATCGTCTGTCTATGCGCTCTCTTCACTCCTCTGTCGTCTATCGTCTGTCTATGCGCTCTCTTCACTCCTCTGTCGTCTATCGTCTGTCTATGCGCTCTCTTCACTCCTCTGTCGTCTATCGTCTGTCTATGCGCTCTCTTCACTCCTCTGTCGTCTATCGTCTGTCTATGCGCTCTCTTCACTCCTCTGTCGTCTATCGTCTGTCTATGCGCTCTCTTCACTCCTCTGTCGTCTATCGTCTGTCTATGCGCTCTCTTCACTCCTCTGTCGTCTATCGTCTGTCTATGCGCTCTCTTCACTCCTCTGTCGTCTATCGTCTGTCTATGCGCTCTCTTCACTCCTCTGTCGTCTATCGTCTGTCTATGCGCTCTCTTCACTCCTCTGTCGTCTATCGTCTGTCTATGCGCTCTCTTCACTCCTCTGTCGTCTATCGTCTGTCTATGCGCTCTCTTCACTCCTCTGTCGTCTATCGTCTGTCTATGCGCTCTCTTCACTCCTCTGTCGTCTATCGTCTGTCTATGCGCTCTCTTCACTCCTCTGTCGTCTATCGTCTGTCTATGCGCTCTCTTCACTCCTCTGTCGTCTATCGTCTGTCTATGCGCTCTCTTCACTCCTCTGTCGTCTATCGTCTGTCTATGCGCTCTCTTCACTCCTCTGTCGTCTATCGTCTGTCTATGCGCTCTCTTCACTCCTCTGTCGTCTATCGTCTGTCTATGCGCTCTCTTCACTCCTCTGTCGTCTATCGTCTGTCTATGCGCTCTCTTCACTCCTCTGTCGTCTATCGTCTGTCTATGCGCTCTCTTCACTCCTCTGTCGTCTATCGTCTGTCTATGCGCTCTCTTCACTCCTCTGTCCTCTATCGTCTGTCTATGCGCTCTCTTCACTCCTCTGTCCTCTATCGTCTGTCTATACGCTCTCTTCACTCCCCTATCGTCTATCGTCTGTGTGTCTGCTCTCTCTTCACTCCTCTATCGTCTATTGTCTATCTGCTCTCTCTTCACTTCTCTATCGTCTGTCTATCAGCTCTCTTCACTCCTCTATCATCCATCATCTATTTCAACTCTCTGTTCACTCCTCTATCATCTAGCATCTATCAGCTCTCACTTCCCTCCTGTATCATTTATCAGCCATCGTCTATATCAGCTCTCTCTTCACGCCTCTATCGTCCATCGGTTGTCTATACGCTCTCTTCACGCCTCTATCGTCCATCGGTTGTCTATGCGCTCTCTCTTCACGCCTCTATCGTCTATCGTCTTTCTATACGCTCTCTCTTCAATCCTCTGTCCTCTATCGTTTATCAGCTCTCTTCACTCCCCTATCGTCTATCGTCTGTTGTCTATCTGCTCTCTCTTCACTCCTCTATCATTTATCATCTCTCTTCTCGTCTCTATCGTCTGTCTATCAGCACTCTTCACTCCTCTATCGTCCATCGTCTGTCTATACGCTCTCTCTTCACTCCCCTATCGTCCGTCGGCTGTCTGTCAGCTCTCTCTTCCCACCCCTATCCCACCCCTATTGTCTATCGTCTATCAGCTCTCTCATCAGTTCTCTCTTCACTCCTCTATCATCTATTGTCTATCTATCAGCTCTCTTCACTCCTCTATCGTCTATCAGCTCTCTTCACTCCTCTATCGTCTATCAGCTCTCTTCACTCCTCTATCGTCTATCAGCTCTCTTCACTCCTCTGTCGTCTATCGTCTGTCTGTCAGCTCTCTCTTCACTCCTCTATCCTCTATCGTCTGTCAGCTTTCTCTTCACTCCTCTATCGTCTGTCAGCTTTCTCTTCACTCCTCTATCGTCTGTCAGCTTTCTCTTCACTCCTCTATCGTCTGTCAGCTTTCTCTTCACTCCTCTATCGTCTGTCAGCTTTCTCTTCACTCCTCTATCGTCTGTCAGCTTTCTCTTCACTCCTCTATCGTCTGTCAGCTTTCTCTTCACTCCTCTATCGTCTATCGACTGTCTGTCAGCTTTCTCTTCACTCCTCTATCGTCTATCGACTGTCTGTCAGCTTTCTCTTCACTCCTCTATCGTCTATCGACTGTCTGTCAGCTTTCTCTTCACTCCTCTATCGTCTATCGACTGTCTGTCAGCTTTCTCTTCACTCCTCTATCGTCTATCGACTGTCTGTCAGCTTTCTCTTCACTCCTCTATCGTCTATCGACTGTCTGTCAGCTTTCTCTTCACTCCTCTATCGTCTATCGACTGTCTGTCAGCTTTCTCTTCACTCCTCTATCGTCTATCGACTGTCTGTCAGCTTTCTCTTCACTCCTCTATCGTCTATCGGCTGTCTGTCAGCTCTCACTTCACTCCTCTATCGTCTATCGACTGTCTGTCAGCTCTCACTTCACTCCTCTATCGTCTATCGACTGTCTGTCAGCTCTCACTTCACTCCTCTATCGTCTATCGACTGTCTGTCAGCTCTCACTTCACTCCTCTATCGTCTATCGACTGTCTGTCAGCTCTCTCTCCACTCCTCTATCGTCTATCGACTGTCTATACGCTCTCTCCACTTTTCTATCGTCTATCGACTGTCTATACGCTCTCTCCACTCCTCTATCGTCTGTCTATCAGCTCTCACTTCTCCTCTATCATCCATTGTCTATCGTCTATCAGCTCTCTTCACTCCTCTATCATCTATATTCTCTCTCTTCACTCCTCTATCGTCTATCGTCTGTCTATACGCTCTCTTCACTCTTCTATCGTCTATCGTCTATCAGTTCTCTCTTCACTCCTCTATCATCTATTGTCTATCTATCAGCTTTCTTTTCACTCCTCCATCGTCTATACTCTCTCTTCACTCCTCTATCGTCTATCGTCTATCTATCAGCTCTCTTCACTCCTCTATCGTCTATCAGCTCTCTTCACTCCCCTATAGTCCATAGGCTGTCTGTCAGCTCTCTCTTCTCTCCTCTGTCGTCTATCGGCTGTCTGTCAGCTCTCTCTTCTCTCCTCTGTCGTCTATCGGCTGTCTGTCAGCTCTCTCTTCTCTCCTCTGTCATCTATCGGCTGTCTGTCAGCTCTCTCTTCTCTCCTCTGTCATCTATCGGCTGTCTATACGCTCTCTCTTCTCTCCTCTGTCGTCTATCGGCTGTCTATACGCTCTCTTCACTCCTCTGTCGTCTATCGGCTGTCTATCAGCTCTCTTCACTCCTGTCGTCTATCGGCTGTCTATCAGCTCTCTGTTCACTCCTCTATCGTCCATTCTCTGTCTATACGCTCTCTCTTCACTCCTCTATCATCTATTGTCTATCTATCAGCTTTCTTTTCACTCCTCCATCGTCTATACTCTCTCTTCACTCCTCTATCGTCTATCGTCTATCTATCAGCTCTCTTAACTCCTCTATCGTCTATCAGCTCTCTTCACTCCCCTATAGTCCATAGGCTGTCTGTCAGCTCTCTCTTCTCTCCTCTGTCGTCTATCGGCTGTCTGTCAGCTCTCTCTTCACTTCTCTGTCGTCTATCGGCTGTCTGTCAGCTCTCTCTTCACTCCTCTGTCGTCTATCGGCTGTCTATACGCTCTCTTCACTCCTCTGTCGTCTATCGGCTGTCTATACGCTCTCTTCACTCCTCTGTCGTCTATCGGCTGTCTATACGCTCTCTCTTCACTCCTCTGTCGTCTATCGTCTATCAGCTCTCTTCGCTCCTCTATCGTCTATCATCTGTCTATACGCTCTCTCTTCATTCCTCTATCGTCTATCGTCTTTCTATACGCTCTCTCTTCACTCCTCTGTCCTCTATCGTCTATCAGCTCTCTTCACTCCTCTGTCCTCTATCGTCTATCAGCTCTCTTCACTCCTCTGTCCTCTATCGTCTATCAGCTCTCTTCACTCCCCTGTCCTCTATCGTCTATCAGCTCTCTTCACTCCCCTGTCCTCTATCGTTTATCAGCTCTCTTCACTCCCCTGTCGTCTATCGTCTGTGTATCAGCTCTCTCTTCACTCCTCTATCGTCTGTGTATCAGCTCTCTCTTCACTCCTCTATCGTCTATTGTCTATCTGCTCTCTCTTCACTCCTCTATCGTCTATCAGCTCTCTTCACTCCTCTATCATCCATTGTCTGTCTATACGCTCTCTCCTCACTTATCTATCGTCTGTCTATCAGCTCTCTTCTCTCCTCTATCGTCTGTCGTCTATCAGCTCGCTTCACTTCTCAATTGTCTGTCTATACGCTCTCGCTTCACTCCTCAATTGTCTGTCTATACGCTCTCGCTTCACTCCTCAATTGTCTGTCTATACGCTCTCGCTTCACTCCTCAATCGTCCACCATCTATCAGCTCTCTTCACACCCCTATCGTCTATCGCCTGTCTATCAGCTCTCTCTTCACTCCTCTATCGTCTATCGCCTGTCTATCAGCTCTCTCTTCACTCCTCTATCGTCTATCGCCTGTCTATCAGCTCTCTCTACACTCCTCTATCGTCTATCGTCTGTCTATCAGCTCTCTCTTCACTCCTCTGTCGTCTATCGTCTGTCTATACGCTCTCTTCACTCCTCTGTCGTCTATCGTCTGTCTATACGCTCTCTTCACTCCTCTGTCGTCTATCGTCTGTCTATACGCTCTCTTCACTCCTCTGTCGTCTATCGTCTGTCTATACGCTCTCTTCACTCCTCTGTCGTCTATCGTCTGTCTATACGCTCTCTTCACTCCTCTGTCGTCTATCGTCTATCAGCTCTCTTCACTCCTCTGTCCTCTATCGTCTATCAGCTCTCTTCACTCCCCTATCGTCTATCGTCTGTGTGTCTGCTCTCTCTTCACTCCTCTATCGTCTATTGTCTATCTGCTCTCCCTTCACTTCTCTATCGTCTGTCTATCAGCTCTCTTCACTCCTCTATCTTCTGTCTATCAGCTCTTTCTTCACTCCTCCATCGTCTATCTTCTGTCTATCAGCTCTCTTCACTCCTCTATCGTCTCTCAACTATCATCCTTCTATCAGCTCTCTTTACTCCTCAATCACCTCTCATCTATTGTCGATCTATCAGCTATTGCAGCTCTCCCCAATCTCTCTATTGGTTATTTATTTGTTTCTCTTTCAGCTCTCAGCTCTCCCCCATTCTCTCTATTGGTTATTTATTTGTTTCTTTGTCAGCTCTCAGCTGTCTTCTCTCCATCACCTATCGTCCATCTCTCAGCTCTTTTTTTACTCCATCATTTATCATCTCATCCACCTATCAGCTCTCTTCACTCCTCTATCATCCATCATCTATTTCAACTCTCTGTTCACTCCTCTATCATCTAGCATCTATCAGCTCTCACTTCCCTCCTGTATCATTTATCAACCATCGTCTATATCAGCTCTCTCTTCACACCTCTATCGCCCATCGGCTGTCTATACGCTCTCTCTTCACTCCTCTATTGTCTATCGTCTTTCTATACACTCTCTTCACTCCTCTGTCGTCGATCATCTGTCTATACGCTCTCTTCACTCCTCTGTCGTCTATCGTCTGTCTATACGCTCTCTCTTCACTCCTCTGTCGTCTATCCTCTATCGTCTATCAGCTCTCTTCACTCCTCTGTCCTCTATCGTTTATCAGCTCTCTTCACTCCCCTATCGTCTATCGTCTGTGTCTGCTCTCTCTTCACTCCTCTATCGTCTATTGTCTATCTGCTCTTTCTTCACTCCTCTATCGTCTATCAGCTCTTTTCACTCCTCTATCGTCTATCGTCTGTCTATACGCTCTCTCTTCACTTCTCTATCGTCTGTCTATCAGCACTCTTCACTCCTCCATCGTCCATCGTCTGTCTATACGCTCTCTCTTCACTCCTCTATCGTCTCTCATCTATCATCTATCAGCTCTCTCTTCACTCCCCTATCGTCCGTCGGCTGTCTGTCAGCTCTCTCTTCCCACCCCTATCCCACCCCTATCGTCTATCGTCTATCAGCTCTCTCATCAGTTCTCTCTTCACTCCTCTATCATCTATTGTCTATCTATCAGCTCTCTTCACTCCTCTATCTTCTATCAGCTCTCTCTTCACTCCTCTGTCTATCGTCTGTCTATACGCTCTCTTCACTCCTCTGTCGTCTATCGGCTGTCTATACGCTCTCTTCACTCCTCTGTCGTCTATCGGCTGTCTATCAGCTCTCTTCACTCCTCTGTCCTCTATCGTTTCTCAGCTCTCTTCACTCCTCTATCGTCTATCGTCTGTCTATACGCTCTCTTCACTCTTCTATCGTCTATCGTCTGTCAGCTCTCTCTTCACTCCTATCGTCTATCGTCTGTCAGCTCTCTCTTCACTCCTCTATCGTCTATCGACTGTCTGTCAGCTCTCTCTTCACTCCTCTATCGTCTATCGACTGTCTGTCAGCTCTCTCTTCACTCCTCTATCGTCTATCGACTGTCTGTCAGCTCTCTCTTCACTCCTCTGTCGTCTATCGACTGTCTGTCAGCTCTCTCTTCACTCCTCTGTCGTCTATCGGCTGTCTGTCAGCTTTCTCTTCACTCCTCTATCGTCTATCGGCTGTCTGTCAGCTTTCTCTTCACTCCTCTATCGTCTATCGACTGTCTGTCAGCTTTCTCTTCACTCCTCTATCGTCTATCGACTGTCTGTCAGCTCTCTCTTCACTCCTCTATCGTCTATCGACTGTCTGTCAGCTCTCACTTCACTCCTCTATCATCTATCGACTGTCTGTCAGCTCTCTCTCCACTCCTCTATCGTCTATCGACTGTCTATACGCTCTCTCCACTTTTCTATCGTCTATCGTCTGTCTATACGCTCTCTCCACTCCTCTATCGTCTGTCTATCAGCTCTCACTTCTCCTCTATCATCCATTGTCTATCGTCTATCAGCTCTCTTCACTCCTCTATCATCTATATTCTCTCTCTTCACTCCTCTATCGTCTATCGTCTGTCTATACGCTCTCTTCACTCTTCTATCGTCTATCGTCTGTCAGCTCTCTCTTCACTCCTCTATCATCCATTGTCTATCAGTTCTCTCTTCACTCCTCTATCATCTATTGTCTATCTATCAGCTTTCTTTTCACTCCTCCATCGTCTATACTCTCTCTTCACTCCTCTATCGTCTATCGTCTATCTATCAGCTCTCTTCACTCCTCTATCGTCTATCAGCTCTCTTCACTCCCCTATAGTCCATAGGCTGTCTGTCAGCTCTCTCTTCTCTCCTCTGTCGTCTATCGGCTGTCTGTCAGCTCTCTCTTCACTTCTCTGTCGTCTATCGGCTGTCTGTCAGCTCTCTCTTCTCTCCTCTGTCGTCTATCGGCTGTCTATACGCTCTCTTCACTCCTCTGTCGTCTATCGGCTGTCTATACGCTCTCTTCACTCCTCTGTCGTCTATCGGCTGTCTATACGCTCTCTCTTCACTCCTCTGTCGTCTATCGTCTATCAGCTCTCTTCGCTCCTCTATCGTCTATCATCTGTCTATACGCTCTCTCTTCATTCCTCTATCGTCTATCGTCTTTCTATACGCTCTCTCTTCACTCCTCTGTCCTCTATCGTCTATCAGCTCTCTTCACTCCTCTGTCCTCTATCGTCTATCAGCTCTCTTCACTCCCCTGTCCTCTATCGTCTATCAGCTCTCTTCACTCCCCTGTCCTCTATCGTTTATCAGCTCTCTTCACTCCCCTGTCGTCTATCGTCTGTGTATCAGCTCTCTCTTCACTCCTCTATCGTCTATTGTCTATCTGCTCTCTCTTCACTCCTCTATCGTCTATCAGCTCTCTTCACTCCTCTATCATCCATTGTCTGTCTATACGCTCTCTCCTCACTTATCTATCGTCTGTCTATCAGCTCTCTTCTCTCCTCTATCGTCTGTCGTCTATCAGCTCGCTTCACTCCTCAATTGTCTGTCTATACGCTCTCGCTTCACTCCTCAATTGTCTGTCTATACGCTCTCGCTTCACTCCTCAATTGTCTGTCTATACGCTCTCGCTTCACTCCTCAATTGTCTGTCTATACGCTCTCGCTTCACTCCTCAATTGTCTGTCTATACGCTCTCGCTTCACTCCTCAATTGTCTGTCTATACGCTCTCGCTTCACTCCTCAATCGTCCACCATCTATCAGCTCTCTTCACACCCCTATCGTCTATCGCCTGTCTATCAGCTCTCTCTTCACTCCTCTATCGTCTATCGCCTGTCTATCAGCTCTCTCTTCACTCCTCTATCGTCTATCGCCTGTCTATCAGCTCTCTCTTCACTCCTCTATCGTCTATCGCCTGTCTATCAGCTCTCTCTACACTCCTCTATCGTCTATCGTCTGTCTATCAGCTCTCTCTTCACTCCTCTGTCGTCTATCGTCTGTCTATACGCTCTCTTCACTCCTCTGTCGTCTATCGTCTGTCTATACGCTCTCTTCACTCCTCTGTCGTCTATCGTCTGTCTATACGCTCTCTTCACTCCTCTGTCGTCTATCGTCTGTCTATACGCTCTCTTCACTCCTCTGTCGTCTATCGTCTGTCTATACGCTCTCTTCACTCCTCTGTCGTCTATCGTCTATCAGCTCTCTTCACTCCTCTGTCCTCTATCGTTTATCAGCTCTCTTCACTCCCCTGTCGTCTATCGTCTGTGTGTCTGCTCTCTCTTCACTCCTCTATCGTCTATTGTCTATCTGCTCTCCCTTCACTTCTCTATCGTCTGTCTATCAGCTCTCTTCACTCCTCTATCTTCTGTCTATCAGCTCTTTCTTCACTCCTCCATCGTCTATCTTCTGTCTATCAGCTCTCTTCACTCCTCTATCGTCTCTCAACTATCATCCTTCTATCAGCTCTCTTTACTCCTCAATCACCTCTCATCTATTGTCGATCTATCAGCTATTGCAGCTCTCCCCAATCTCTCTATTGGTTATTTATTTGTTTCTCTTTCAGCTCTCAGCTCTCCCCCATTCTCTCTATTGGTTATTTATTTGTTTCTTTGTCAGCTCTCAGCTGTCTTCTCTCCATCACCTATCGTCCATCTCTCAGCTCTTTTTTTACTCC
This sequence comes from Callipepla californica brunnescens, assembly GCA_023055505.1. Taxonomy (NCBI): domain Eukaryota; kingdom Metazoa; phylum Chordata; class Aves; order Galliformes; family Odontophoridae; genus Callipepla; species Callipepla californica. The sequence continues at coordinate 57,744 of JALIRH010000048.1, read as the reverse complement.
ATCATTTATCATCTCATCCACCTATCAGCTCTCTTCACTCCTCTATCATCCATCATCTATTTCAACTCTCTGTTCACTCCTCTATCATCTAGCATCTATCAGCTCTCACTTCCCTCCTGTATCATTTATCAACCATCGTCTATATCAGCTCTCTCTTCACACCTCTATCGCCCATCGGCTGTCTATACGCTCTCTCTTCACTCCTCTATTGTCTATCGTCTTTCTATACACTCTCTTCACTCCTCTGTCGTCGATCATCTGTCTATACGCTCTCTTCACTCCTCTGTCGTCTATCGTCTGTCTATACGCTCTCTCTTCACTCCTCTGTCGTCTATCCTCTATCGTCTATCAGCTCTCTTCACTCCTCTGTCCTCTATCGTTTATCAGCTCTCTTCACTCCCCTATCGTCTATCGTCTGTGTCTGCTCTCTCTTCACTCCTCTATCGTCTATTGTCTATCTGCTCTTTCTTCACTCCTCTATCGTCTATCAGCTCTTTTCACTCCTCTATCGTCTATCGTCTGTCTATACGCTCTCTCTTCACTTCTCTATCGTCTGTCTATCAGCACTCTTCACTCCTCCATCGTCCATCGTCTGTCTATACGCTCTCTCTTCACTCCTCTATCGTCTCTCATCTATCATCTATCAGCTCTCTCTTCACTCCCCTATCGTCCGTCGGCTGTCTGTCAGCTCTCTCTTCCCACCCCTATCCCACCCCTATCGTCTATCGTCTATCAGCTCTCTCATCAGTTCTCTCTTCACTCCTCTATCATCTATTGTCTATCTATCAGCTCTCTTCACTCCTCTATCGTCTATCGTCTGTCAGCTCTCTCTTCACTCCTCTATCGTCTATCGTCTGTCAGCTCTCTCTTCACTCCTCTATCGTCTATCGTCTGTCAGCTCTCTCTTCACTCCTCTATCGTCTATCGACTGTCTGTCAGCTCTCTCTTCACTCCTCTATCGTCTATCGACTGTCTGTCAGCTCTCTCTTCACTCCTCTGTCGTCTATCGACTGTCTGTCAGCTCTCTCTTCACTCCTCTGTCGTCTATTGGCTGTCTATACGCTCTCTTCACTCCTCTGTCGTCTATCATCTGTCTATACGCTCTCTCTTCATTCCTCTATCGTCTATCGTCTTTCTATACGCTCTCTCTTCACTCCTCTGTCCTCTATCGTCTATCAGCTCTCTTCACTCCTCTGTCCTCTATCGTTTATCAGCTCTTCACTCCCCTGTCCTCTATCGTTTATCAGCTCTCTTCACTCCCCTGTCGTCTATCGTCTGTGTATCAGCTCTCTCTTCACTCCTCTATCGTCTATTGTCTATCTGCTCTCTCTTCACTCCTCTATCATCTATTGTCTATCTGCTCTCTCTTCACTCCTCTATCGTCTATCAGCTCTCTTCACTCCTCTATCATCCATTGTCTGTCTATACGCTCTCTCCTCACTTATCTATCGTCTGTCTATCAGCTCTCTTCTCTCCTCTATCGTCTGTCGTCTATCAGCTCGCTTCACTCCTCAATTGTCTGTCTATACGCTCTCGCTTCACTCCTCAATTGTCTGTCTATACGCTCTCGCTTCACTCCTCAATTGTCTGTCTATACGCTCTCGCTTCACTCCTCAATTGTCTGTCTATACGCTCTCGCTTCACTCCTCAATTGTCTGTCTATACGCTCTCGCTTCACTCCTCAATTGTCTGTCTATACGCTCTCGCTTCACTCCTCAATTGTCTGTCTATACGCTCTCGCTTCACACCCCTATCGTCTATCGCCTGTCTGTCAGCTCTCGCTTCACACCCCTATCGTCTATCGCCTGTCTGTCAGCTCTCGCTTCACACCCCTATCGTCTATCGCCTGTCTGTCAGCTCTCTCTTCACACCCCTATCGTCTATCGCCTGTCTGTCAGCTCTCTCTTCACTCCTCTATCGTCTATCGACTGTCTGTCAGCTCTCTCTTCACTCCTCTGTCGTCTATCGACTGTCTGTCAGCTCTCTCTTCACTCCTCTGTCGTCTATCGGCTGTCTGTCAGCTCTCTCTTCACTCCTCTGTCGTCTATTGGCTGTCTATACGCTCTCTTCACTCCTCTGTCGTCTATCATCTGTCTATACGCTCTCTCTTCATTCCTCTATTGTCTATCGTCTTTCTATACGCTCTCTCTTCACTCCTCTGTCCTCTATCGTCTATCAGCTCTCTTCACTCCTCTGTCCTCTATCGTTTATCAGCTCTTCACTCCCCTGTCCTCTATCGTTTATCAGCTCTCTTCACTCCCCTGTCGTCTATCGTCTGTGTATCAGCTCTCTCTTCACTCCTCTATCGTCTATTGTCTATCTGCTCTCTCTTCACTCCTCTATCATCTATTGTCTATCTGCTCTCTCTTCACTCCTCTATCGTCTATCAGCTCTCTTCACTCCTCTATCATCCATTGTCTGTCTATACGCTCTCTCCTCACTTATCTATCGTCTGTCTATCAGCTCTCTTCTCTCCTCTATCGTCTGTCGTCTATACGCTCTCGCTTCACTCCTCAATTGTCTGTCTATACGCTCTCGCTTCACTCCTCAATTGTCTGTCTATACGCTCTCGCTTCACTCCTCAATTGTCTGTCTATACGCTCTCGCTTCACTCCTCAATTGTCTGTCTATACGCTCTCGCTTCACTCCTCAATTGTCTGTCTATACGCTCTCGCTTCACTCCTCAATTGTCTGTCTATACGCTCTCGCTTCACTCCTCTATCGTCTATCGACTGTCTGTCAGCTCTCGCTTCACACCCCTATCGTCTATCGCCTGTCTGTCAGCTCTCGCTTCACACCCCTATCGTCTATCGCCTGTCTGTCAGCTCTCGCTTCACACCCCTATCGTCTATCGCCTGTCTGTCAGCTCTCTCTTCACACCCCTATCGTCTATCGCCTGTCTGTCAGCTCTCTCTTCACACCCCTATCGTCTATCGCCTGTCTGTCAGCTCTCTCTTCACACCCCTATCGTCTATCGCCTGTCTGTCAGCTCTCTCTTCACACCCCTGTCGTCTATCGCCTGTCTGTCAGCTCTCTCTTCACACCCCTGTCGTCTATCGCCTGTCTGTCAGCGCTCTCTACACTCCTCTGTCGTCTATCGTCTGTCTATACGCTCTCTTCACTCCTCTGTCGTCTATCGTCTGTCTATACGCTCTCTTCACTCCTCTGTCGTCTATCGTCTGTCTATACGCTCTCTTCACTCCTCTGTCGTCTATCGTCTGTCTATACGCTCTCTTCACTCCACTGTCGTCTATCGTCTATCAGCTCTCTTCACTCCTCTGTCCTCTATCGTTTATCAGCTCTCTAAACTCCCCTGTCCTCTATCGTTTATCAGGTCTCTTCACTCCCCTATCGTCTATCGTCTGTGTGTCTGCTCTCTCTTCACTCCTCTATCGTCTATTGTCTATCTGCTCTCCCTTCACTTCTCTATCGTCTATCAGCTCTCTTCACTCCTCTATCATCCATCATCTATTTCAACTCTCTCTTCACTCCTCTATCATCTAGCATCTATCAGCTCTCACTTCCCTCCTGTATCATTTATCAGCCATCGTCTATATCAGCTCTCTCTTCACGCCTCTATCGTCCATCGGTTGTCTATGCGCTCTCTCTCCACTCCTCTATCGTCTATCGTCTTTCTATACGCTCTCTCTTCACTCCTCTGTCCTCTATCGTTTATCAGCTCTCTTCACTCCCCTATCGTCTATCGTCTGTTGTCTATCTGCTCTCTCTTCACTCCTCTATCATTTATCAGCTCTCTTCTCGTCTCTATCGTCTGTCTATCAGCACTCTTCACTCCTCTATCGTCCATCGTCTGTCTATACGCTCTCTCTTCACTCCTCTATCGTCTATCGCCTGTCTATCAGCTCTCTTCACTCCTGTCGTCTATCGTCCATCAGCTCTCTCTTCAGTTCTCTCTTCACTCCTCTATCATCCATTGTCTATCAGTTCTCTCTTCACTCATTTATCATCTATAGTCCATCTGTCAGCTCTCTCTTCACTCCTCTACCGTCTATCATCTGTCAGCTCTCTCTTCACTCCTCTATCGTCTGTCAGCTCTCTTCACTCCTCTATCGTCTATCGACTCTGTCAGCTCTCTCTCCACTCCTCTATCGTCTATTGTCTGTCTATGCGCTCTCTCTACACTCCTCTATCGTCTATCATCTGTCTATACGCTCTCTCCACTCCTCTATCGTCTATCGTCTATCGTCTGTCTATCAGCTCTCTCTTCACTCCTCTATCATCCATTGTCTATCGTCTATCAGCTCTCTTCACTCCTCTATCATCTATATTCTCTCTCTTCACTCCTCTATCGTCTATTGTCTGTCAACTCTCTTCACTCCTCTATCGTCTGTCTGTCAGCTCTCTCTCCACTCCTCTATCGTCTATCGACTGTCAGCTCTCTCTCCACTCCTCTATCGTCTATCGTCTGTCTATACGCTCTCTCCACTCCTCTATCGTCTATCGTCTGTCTATACGCTCTCTCCACTCCTCTATCGTCTATCGTCTGTCTGTCAGCTCTCTCTCCACTCCTCTATCGTCTATCGACTGTCAGTCAGCTCTCTCTCCACTCCTCTATCGTCTATCGTCTGTCTATACGCTCTCTCCACTCCTCTATCGTCTATCGACTGTCTATCAGCTCTCTCTTCACTCCTCTATCGTCCATCGGCTGTCTATCAGCTCTCTTCACTCCTCTATCGTCTATCGTCTGTCTGTCAGCTCTCTCTCCACTCCTCTATCGTCTATCGTCTGTCTGTCAGCTCTCTCTCCACTCCTCTATCGTCTATCGTCTGTCTATACGCTCTCTCCACTCCTCTATCGTCTATCGTCTGTCTATACGCTCTCTCCACTCCTCTATCGTCTATCGTCTGTCTATCAGCTCTCTTCACTCCTCTATCGTCCATTGTCTGTCTATATGCTCTCTCTTCACACCTCTATCGTCCATCGTCTGTCTATACGCTCTCTCTTCACTCCCCTATCGTCCATCGGCTCTCTATACGCTCTCTCTTCACTCCTCTATCGTCCATCGGCTGTCTATCAGCTCTCTTCACTCCTCTATCGTCTATCGTCTGTCTGTCAGCTCTCTCTCCACTCCTCTATCGTCTATCGTCTGTCTGTCAGCTCTCTCTCCACTCCTCTATCGTCTATCGTCTGTCTATACGCTCTCTCCACTCCTCTATCGTCTATCGTCTGTCTATACGCTCTCTCCACTCCTCTATCGTCTATCGTCTGTCTATCAGCTCTCTTCACTCCTCTATCGTCCATTGTCTGTCTATATGCTCTCTCTTCACACCTCTATCGTCCATCGTCTGTCTATACGCACTCTCTTCACTCCCCTATCGTCCATCGGCTCTCTATACGCTCTCTCTTCACTCCTCTATCGTCCATCGGCTGTCTATCAGCTCTCTTCACTCCTCTATCATCTATATTCTCTCTCTTCACTCCTCTATTGTCTATCGTCTGTCTATACGCTCTCTTCACTCCTCTATCGTCTATCAGCTCTCTCTTCACTCCTCTATCGTCTATCAGCTCTCTCTTCACTCCTCTATCGTCTATCAGCTCTCTCTTCACTCCTCTGTCGTCTATCGTCTGTCTATACGCTCTCTCTTCACTCCCCAATTCTCTATCAGCTCTCTTCACTCCTCTATCTTCTATCAGCTCTTTCTTCACTCCTCCATCGTCTATCTTCTGTCTATCAGCTCTCTTCACTCCTCTATCGTCTCTCAACTATCATCCTTCTATCAGCTCTCTTTACTCCTCAATCACCTCTCATCTATTGTCGATCTATCAGCTATTGCAGCTCTCCCCAATCTCTCTATTGGTTATTTATTTGTTTCTCTTTCAGCTCTCAGCTCTCCCCCATTCTCTATATTGGTTATTTATTTGTTTCTTTGTCAGCTCTCAGCTGTCTTCTCTCCATCACCTATCGTCCATCTCTCAGCTCTTTTTTTACTCCATCATTTATCATCTCATCCACCTATCAGCTCTCTTCACTCCTCTATCATCCATCATCTATTTCAACTCTCTGTTCACTCCTCTATCATCTAGCATCTATCAGCTCTCACTTCCCTCCTGTATCATTTATCAACCATCGTCTATATCAGCTCTCTCTTCACACCTCTATCGCCCATCGGCTGTCTATACGCTCTCTCTTCACTCCTCTATTGTCTATCGGCTGTCTATACACTCTCTTCACTCCTCTGTCGTCTATCGTCTTTCTATACGCTCTCTTCACTCCTCTGTCGTCTATCGTCTGTCTATACGCTCTCTCTTCACTCCTCTGTCCTCTATCCTCTATCGTCTATCAGCTCTCTTCACTCCTCTGTCCTCTATCGTTTATCAGCTCTCTTCACTCCCCTATCGTCTATCGTCTGTGTCTGCTCTTTCTTCACTCCTCTATCGTCTATCAGCACTCTTCACTCCTCTATCGTCCATCGTCTGTCTATACGCTCTCTCTTCACTCCCCTATCGTCCGTCGGCTGTCTGTCAGCTCTCTCTTCCCACCCCTATCCCACCCCTATCGTCTATCGTCTATCAGCTCTCTCATCAGTTCTCTCTTCACTCCTCTATCATCTATTGTCTATCTATCAGCTCTCTTCACTCCTCTATCTTCTATCAGCTCTCTCTTCACTCCTCTGTCTATCGTCTGTCTATACGCTCTCTTCACTCCTCTGTCTTCTATCGTCTGTCTATCAGCTCTCTTCACTCCTCTATCATCCATTGTCTGTCAGCTCTCTCTTCACTCCTCTATCGTCTATCGTCTCTCTATACGCTCTCTTCACTCCTCTATCCTCTATCGTCTATCAGCTCTCTTCACTCTTCTATCGTCTATCGACTGTCTGTCAGCTCTCACTTCACTCCTCTATCGTCTATCGTCTGTCTATACGCTCTCTCCACTCCTCTATCGTCTGTCTATCAGCTCTCACTTCACTCCTCTATCATCCATTGTCTATCGTCTATCAGCTCTCTTCACTCCTCTATCATCTATATTCTCTCTCTTCACTCCTCTATCGTCTATCGTCTGTCAGCTCTCTCTTCACTCCTATCGTCTATCGTCTGTCAGCTCTCTCTTCACTCCTCTATCGTCTATCGACTGTCTGTCAGCTCTCTCTTCACTCCTCTATCGTCTATCGACTGTCTGTCAGCTCTCTCTTCACTCCTCTATCATCCATTGTCTATCTAACAGCTCTCTTCACTCCTCTATCGTCTATCAGCTCTCTTCACTCCCCTATAGTCCATAGGCTGTCTGTCAGCTCTCTCTTCTCTCCTCTGTCGTCTATCGGCTGTCTGTCAGCTCTCTCTTCTCTCCTCTGTCGTCTATCGGCTGTCTATACGCTCTCTTCACTCCTCTGTCGTCTATCGGCTGTCTATCAGCTCTCTTCACTCCTCTATCGTCCATTGTCTGTCTATACGCTCTCTGTTCACTCCTCTATTATCTATCGTCTATCAGCTCTCTTCGCTCCTCTATCATCTATCGTCTAACAGCTCTCTTCATTACTCTATTGTCTTTCTATACGCTCTCTCTTCACTCCTCTGTCCTCTATCGTCTATCAGCTCTCTTCACTCCTCTGTCCTCTATCGTTTATCAGCTCTTTTCACTCCCCTATCGTCTATCGTCTGTGTATCAGCTCTCTCTTCACTCCTCTATCGTCTGTGTATCAGCTCTCTTCACTCCTCTATCGTCTATTGTCTATCTGCTCTCTCTTCACTCCTCTATCATCCATTGTCTGTCTATACGCTCTCGCTTCACTCCTCAATTGTCTGTCTATACGCTCTCTCTTCACTCCCCTATTGTCTATCATCTCTCTTCACTCCTCTATCCTCTGTCTATCAGCTCTTTCTTCACTCCTCCATCGTCTATCGTCTGTCTATCAGCTCTCTTCACTCCTCTATCGTCTCTCAACTATCATCCTTCTATCAGCTCTCTTTACTCCTCAATCACCTCTCATCTATTGTCGATCTATCAGCTATTGCAGCTCTCCCCCAATCTCTCTATTGGTTATTTATTTGTTTCTCTTTCAGCTCTCAGCTCTCCCCCATTCTCTATATTGGTAATTTATTTGTTTCTTTGTCAGCTCTCAGCTGTCTTCTCTCCATCACCTATCGTCCATCTCTCAGCTCTTTTTTTACTCCATCATTTATCATCTCATCCACCTATCAGCTCTCTTCACTCCTCTATCATCCATCATCTATTTCAACTCTCTGTTCACTCCTCTATCATCTAGCATCTATCAGCTCTCACTTCCCTCCTGTATCATTTATCAACCATCGTCTATATCAGCTCTCTCTTCACACCTCTATCGCCCATTGGCTGTCTATACGCTCTCTCCTCACTCCTCTATCGTCTATCATCTCTCTATAAGCACTCTTCACTCCTCTATCGTCCATCATCAGTCTATCAGCTCTCTTCACTCCTCTATCGTCCATCATCTATTGTCTATCAGCTCTCTCTTCTCTCCTCTATCGTCAGTCTGTCAGCTCTCTTCTCTCCTCTCTCCTCTATCGTCTATCAGCTCTCCTCTATCGTCTATCAGCTCTCTCATCAGGTCTCTCTTCACTCCTCTATCATCTATTGTCTATCAGCTCTCTTTTCACTCCTCCATCGTCTATACTCTTTCTCTTCACTCCTCTATCGTCTATCAGCTCTCTTCACTCCCCTATAGTCCATAGGCTGTCTGTCAGCTCTCTCTTCACTCCTCTGTCGTCTATCGTCTGTCTATACACTCTCTTCACTCCTCTGTCGTCTATCGTCTGTCTATACACTCTCTTCACTCCTCTGTCGTCTATCATCTTTCTATACGCTCTCTTCACTCCTCTGTCGTCTATCGTCTGTCTATACGCTCTCTCCACTCCTCTATCGTCTATCGTCTGTCTATCGTCTGTCTATCAGCTCTCACTTCACTCCTCTATCATCCATTGTCTATCGTCTATCAGCTCTCTTCACTCGTCTATCGTCTGTCTATACGCTCTCTCTTCACTTCTCTATCGTCTGTCTATCAGCTCTCTTCACTCCTCTATCATCCATCATCTATTTCAACTCTCTCTTCACTCCTCTATCATCTAGCATCTATCAGCTCTCACTTCCCTCCTGTATCATTTATCAGCCATCGTCTATATCAGCTCTCTCTTCACGCCTCTATCGTCCATCGGTTGTCTATGCGCTCTCTCTTCACGCCTCTATCGTCTATCGTCTTTCTATACGCTCTCTCTTCACTCCTCTGTCCTCTATCGTTTATCAGCTCTCTTCACTCCCCTATCGTCTATCGTCTGTGTATCAGCTCTCTCTTCACTCCTCTATCGTCTGTTGTCTATCTGCTCTCTCTTCACTCCTCTATCATTTATCAGCTCTCTTCTCGTCTCTATCGTCTGTCTATCAGCACTCTTCACTCCTCTATCGTCCATCGTCTGTCTATACGCTCTCTCTTCACTCCTCTATCGTCTCTCATCTATCATCTATCAGCTCTCTCTTCACACCCCTATCCCACGATCGTCTATCGTCTATCGTCTATCAGCTCTCGATCGTCTATCGACGATCGTCTATCGTCTATCAGCTCTCTCATCAGTTCTCTCTTCACTCCTCTATCATCTATTGTCTATCTATCAGCTCTCTTCACTCCTCTATCGTCTATCAGCTCTCTCTTCACTCCTCTGTCTATCGTCTGTCTATCAGCTCTCTTCACTCCTCTATCATCCATTGTCTGTCAGCTCTCTCTTCACTCCTCTATCGTCTATCGTCTCTCTATACGCTCTCTTCACTCCTCTATCATCCATTGTCTGTCAGCTTTCTCTTCACTCCTCTATCGTCTGTCAGCTCTCTTCACTCTTCTATCGTCTATCGACTGTCAGCTCTCTTCACTCTTCTATCGTCTATCGACTGTCTGTCAGCTCTCACTTCACTCCTCTATCGTCTATCGTCTGTCTATACGCTCTCTCCACTTTTCTATCGTCTATCGTCTGTCTATACGCTCTCTCCACTCCTCTATCTTCTGTCTATCAGCTCTCACTTCACTCCTCTATCATCCATTGTCTATCAGTTCTCTCTTCACTCATTTATCATCTATAGTCCATCTATCAGCTCTCTCTTCACTTGTCTATCGTCTGTCTATCAGCTCTCTCTTCACTCCTCCGTCGTCTATCAGCTCTCTTCACTCCTCGATCGTCTAGCGTCTGTCTATCAGCTCTCTCTTCACTCCTCGATCGTCTAGCGTCTGTCTATCAGCTCTCTCTTCACTCCTCGATCGTCTAGCGTCTGTCTATCAGCTCTCTCTTCACTCCTCGATCGTCTAGCGTCTGTCTATCAGCTCTCTCTTCACTCCTCGATCGTCTAGCGTCTGTCTATCAGCTCTCTCTTCACTCCTCGATCGTCTAGCGTCTGTCTATCAGCTCTCTCTTCACTCCTCGATCGCCTATCAGCTCTCTCTTCACTCCTCGATCGCCTATCAGCTCTCTCTTCACTCCTCGATCGCCTATCAGCTCTCTCTTCACTCCTCGATCGCCTATCAGCTCTCTCTTCACTCCCCTGTAGTCCATCGGCTGTCTATATGCTCTTTTCACTCCTCTATCATCTAGCATGTATCTGTCAGCTCTCTCTTCACTCCCATATCGTCTATACGCTCTCTTTTCACTCCTCTACCGTCTATCTGTCAGCTCTCTTCAGTCCTCTATCATCCATCGTCCATCTGTCAGCTCTCTCTTCACTCCTATCTTCTATCGTCCATCTAGCTCTCTCTTCACTCCCCTATCATTTATCGTCCATTTATCAGCTCTCTCCTCACTCGTCCATCATCTATCATCCAGCTAGCTCTCTCCACTCTCCTCTAGCATCTACCATCCATCTATCAGCTCTCTCTCCTCTAGCATCTGTCAATTATCGTCGTCTGTCAATTATCGTCGTCTGTCAATTATCGTCGTCGTCTGTCAATTATCGTCGTCGTCTGTCAATTATCGTCGTCGTCTGTCAATTATCGTCGTCGTCTGTCAATTATCGTCGTCGTCTGTCAATTATCGTCGTCGTCTGTCAATTATCGTCGTCGTCTGTCAATTATCGTCGTCGTCTGTCAATTATCGTCGTCGTCTGTCAATTATCGTCGTCGTCTGTCAATTATCGTCGTCGTCTGTCAATTATCGTCGTCGTCTGTCAATTATCGTCGTCGTCTGTCAATTATCGTCGTCGTCTGTCAATTATCGTCGTCGTCTGTCAATTATCGTCGTCGTCGTCTGTCAATTATCGTCGTCGTCGTCTGTCAATTATCGTCGTCGTCTGTCAATTATCGTCGTCGTCTGTCAATTATCGTCGTCGTCTGTCAATTATCGTCGTCGTCTGTCAATTATCGTCGTCGTCTGTCAATTATCGTCGTCGTCTGTCAATTATCGTCGTCGTCTGTCAATTATCGTCGTCGTCTGTCAATTATCGTCGTCGTCTGTCAATTATCGTCGTCGTCTGTCAATTATCGTCGTCTGTCAGTCGTCGCCGTCGTCGCCGTCGTCTGTCAGTCGTCGCCGTCGTCTGTCAGTCGTCGCCGTCGTCTGTCAGTCGTCGCCGTCGTCTGTCAGTCGTCGCCGTCGTCTGTCAGTCGCCGTCTGTCAGTCGTCGTCTGTCAGTCGTCGTCTGTCAGTCGTCATCGTCATCATCTGTCAGCTCTCTCAGCTCTCCCCCATTCTCACTATTGGTTTTTTATTTGTTTCTCTATCATCTATCAGCGCTGTCTTTTCCCCTCTATCATATATCAGCTCTCGTCCGTCTGTCGGCTCTCCCCCATTCTCCCTATTGTTTATTTGTTTCTATATCAGCGCTCTCAGCTCTCTACACTCCTCTATCATCTATCATCTCTCGTCCATCTATCAGCACTCTCTTCGCTCCTCTATCATCTGTCATCTGTTATCTATTATCTATCAGCTCTCTCTATACTCATCTATCAGCTCTCAGCTCTCCCCCATTCTCCCTATTGTTTATTTGTTTCTCTATCAGCTCTCAGCTCTGCCCCATTCTCCCTATTGTTCGTTTATTAGTTTCTCTGTCAGCTCTCAGCTCTCCCCATCCTCCCTATTGTTTGTTTGTTTCTGTAATATCTATCAGCTCTCCCCTTGCTCATCTGTCGTCTATCAGCTCTCCCCTCTCCCCTCCCTCCCTGTTGTTCATTTATTTGTTTTTCTATCTATCATCTCTCTGCTCTCCCCCACCCTCCCTATTGTGTATTTATTTGTTTCTTTATCATCTATCATCTCTCAATCATCATCTGTCAATCATCGTCGTCATCTGTCAATCATCGTCGTCATCTGTCAATCATCGTCGTCATCTGTCAATCATCGTCGTCATCTGTCAATCATCGTCGTCATCTGTCAGTCGTCATCTGTCAGTCGTCATCTGTCAGTCGTCATCTGTCAGTCGTCATCTGTCAGTCGTCGTCGTCATCTGTCAGTCGTCATCTGTCAGTCGTCATCTGTCAGTCGTCATCTGTCAATCGTCATCTGTCAATCGTCATCATCATCTGTCAATCGTCATCTGTCAATCATCATCATCATCATCATCTGTCAATCAATCTGTCAATCATCATCATCATCTGTCAATCATCATCATAATCATCATCTGTCAATCGTCGTCATCTGTCAATCATCTGTCAATCGTCGTCGTCGTCGTCGTCATCTGTCAATCGTCGTCGTCGTCGTCGTCTGTCAATCGTCGTCGTCTGTCAATCGTCGTCTGTCAATCGTCGTCTGTCAATCGTCGTCTGTCAATCGTCGTCTGTCAATCGTCATCATCATCAGTCAATCGTCATCAGTCAATCGTCATCATCATAATCATCTGTCAATCATCATAATCATCTGTCAATCATCATAATCATCTGTCAATCATCATAATCATCTGTCAATCATCATAATCATCTGTCAATCATCATAATCATCTGTCAATCATCTGTCAATCGTCGTCATCATCTGTCAATCATCTGTCAATCGTCGTCATCATCGTCGTCGTCTGTCAATCGTCGTCGTCTGTCAATCGTCGTCGTCTGTCAATCGTCGTCGTCTGTCAATCGTCGTCGTCTGTCAATCGTCGTCGTCTGTCAATCGTCGTCGTCGTCAATCGTCGTCGTCGTCAATCGTCGTCATCATCATCTGTCAATCATCATCATCATCTGTCAATCATCATCATCATCTGTCAATCATCATCATCATCTGTCAATCATCATCATCATCTGTCAATCATCTGTCAATCATCAGTCAATCATCTGTCCATCATCATCATCTGTCAATCATCTGTCAATCATCATCATCGTCGTCGTCATCTGTCAATCGTCGTCATCATCGTCGTCGTCATCTGTCAATCGTCGTCATCATCGTCGTCGTCATCATCGTCGTCGTCATCTGTCAGTCGTCGTCATCTGTCAGTCGTCGTCATCTGTCAGTCGTCGTCATCTGTCAATCGTCGTCGTCATCGTCATCTGTCAATCAATCTGTCAATCATCATCATCATCATCTGTCAAACATCATCATCATCATCTGTCAATCGTCGTCGTCATCATCTGTCAATCGTCGTCATCATCGTCATCATCATCTGTCAATCGTCGTCATCATCATCATCTGTCAATCGTCGTCATCATCATCTGTCAGTCGTCATCATCATCTGTCAGTCGTCATCATCATCTGTCAGTCATCATCTGTCATCATCATCATCATCTGTCAATCATCATCATCATCATCATCATCTGTCAATCATCATCGTCATCTGTCAATCGTCATCGTCATCTGTCAATCATCATCGTCATCGTCATCTGTCAATCACCATCGTCATCGTCATCTGTCAATCACCATCGTCATCGTCATCTGTCAATCACCATCGTCATCGTCATCTGTCAATCGTCATCGTCATCTGTCAATCGTCATCGTCGTCGTCATCTGTCAATCGTCATCGTCGTCGTCATCTGTCAGTCATCGTCGTCGTCATCTGTCAGTCATCGTCGTCGTCATCTGTCAGTCATCGTCGTCGTCATCTGTCAATCATCATCTGTCAATCATCATCGTCATCCTTATCTGTCAATCATCATCGTCATCGTCATCTGTCAATCATCATCGTCATCATCGTCATCGTCATCTGTCAATCATCATCGTCATCATCATCATCATCTGTCAATCGTCGTCGTCATCATCTGTCAATCGTCGTCATCATCGTCATCATCATCTGTCAATCGTCGTCATCATCATCATCTGTCAATCGTCGTCATCATCATCTGTCAGTCGTCATCATCATCTGTCAGTCATCATCTGTCATCATCATCATCATCTGTCAATCATCATCGTCATCATCATCTGTCAATCATCATCGTCATCGTCATCTGTCAATCATCATCGTCATCTGTCAATCATCATCGTCATCGTCATCTGTCAATCATCATCGTCATCGTCATCTGTCAATCACCATCGTCATCGTCATCTGTCAATCACCATCGTCATCGTCATCTGTCAATCGTCATCGTCATCTGTCAATCGTCATCGTCGTCGTCATCTGTCAGTCATCGTCGTCGTCATCTGTCAGTCATCGTCGTCGTCATCTGTCAGTCATCGTCGTCGTCATCTGTCAGTCATCGTCGTCGTCATCTGTCAATCATCATCTGTCAATCATCATCGTCATCCTTATCTGTCAATCATCATCGTCATCGTCATCTGTCAATCATCATCGTCATCATCGTCATCGTCATCTGTCAATCATCATCGTCATCATCGTCATTGTCATCTGTCAATCATCATCATCATCATCATCATTGTCATCTGTCAATCATCATCATCATCATCATCGTCATCTGTCAATCATCATCATCATCATCTGTCAGCTCTCTCAGCTCTCCCCCATTCTCACCATTGGTTTTCTATTTGTTTCTCTATCATCTATCAGCGCTGTCTTTTCCCCTCTATCATATATCAGCTCTCGTCCGTCTGTCGGCTCTCCCCCATTCTCCCTATTGTTTGTTTGTTTCTATATCAGCGCTCTCTGCTCTCTACACTCCTCTATCATCTATCATCTCTCGTCCATCTATCAGCACTCTCTTCGCTCCTCTATCATCTGTCATCTGTTATCTATTATCTATCAGCTCTCTCTATACTCATCTATCAGCTCTCAGCTCTCCCCCATTCTCCCTATTGTTTATTTGTTTCTCTATCAGCTCTCAGCTCTGCCCCATTCTCCCTATTGTTCGTTTATTAGTTTCTCTGTCAGCTCTCAGCTCTCCCCATCCTCCCTATTGTTTGTTTGTTTCTGTAATATCTATCAGCTCTCCCCTTGCTCATCTGTCGTCTATCAGCTCTCCCCTCTCCCCTCCCTCCCTGTTGTTCATTTATTTGTTTTTCTATCTATCATCTCTCTGCTCTCCCCCACCCTCCCTATTGTGTATTTATTTGTTTCTTTATCATCTATCATCTGTCAATCATCATCATCATCATCATCATCATCTGTCAATCATCATCATCATCTGTCAATCATCATCATCATCTGTCAATCATCATCATCTGTCAATCATCATCATCTGTCAATCATCATCATCTGTCAATCATCATCATCTGTCAATCATCATCATCTGTCAATCATCATCATCTGTCAATCATCATCTGTCAATCATCATCATCATCATCATCATCGTCATCTTCTGTCAATCATCATCGTCATCGTCATCTTCTGTCAATCATCATCGTCATCGTCATCTGTCAATCATCGTCATCTGTCAATCATCGTCATCTGTCAATCATCGTCATCTGTCAATCATCGTCATCGTCATCGTCATCTGTCAATCATCATCATCATCATCATCGTCATCTGTCAATCATCATCATCATCATCTGTCAGCTCTCTCAGCTCTCCCCCATTCTCACTATTGGTTTTTTATTTGTTTCTCTATCATCTATCAGCGCTGTGTTTTCCCCTCTATCATATATCAGCTCTCGTCCGTCTGTCGGCTCTCCCCCATTCTCCCTATTGTTTATTTGTTTCTATATCAGCGCTCTCAGCTCTCTACACTCCTCTATCATCTATCATCTCTCGTCCATCTATCAGCACTCTCTTCGCTCCTCTATCATCTGTCATCTGTTATCTATTATCTATCAGCTCTCTCTATACTCATCTATCAGCTCTCAGCTCTCCCCCATTCTCCCTATTGTTTATTTGTTTCTCTATCAGCTCTCAGCTCTGCCCCATTCTCCCTATTGTTCGTTTATTAGTTTCTCTGTCAGCTCTCAGCTCTCCCCATCCTCCCTATTGTTCGTTTATTAGTTTCTCTGTCAGCTCTCAGCTCTCCCCATCCTCCCTATTGTTTGTTTGTTTCTGTAATATCTATCAGCTCTCCCCTTGCTCATCTGTCGTCTATCAGCTCTCCCCTCTCCCCCTCCCTCCCTGTTGTTCATTTATTTGTTTTTCTATCTATCATCTCTCTGCTCTCCCCCACCCTCCCTATTGTGTATTTATTTGTTTCTTTATCATCTATCATCTCTCAATCATCATCATCATCATCATCATCATCTGTCAATCATCATCATCATCTGTCAATCATCATCATCATCATCTGTCAATCATCATCGTCATCTGTCAATCATCATCGTCATCTGTCAATCATCATCATCATCATCATCTGTCAATCATCATCATCATCTGTCAATCATCATCATCATCTGTCAATCATCATCATCATCATCTGTCAATCATCATCATCATCTGTCAATCATCATCATCATCATCATCTGTCAATCATCATCATCATCATCATCTGTCAATCATCATCATCATCATCATCTGTCAATCATCATCATCATCTGTCAATCATCATCATCATCTGTCAATCATCATCATCATCATCATCTGTCAATCATCATCATCATCATCATCTGTCAATCATCATCATCATCGTCATCTGTCAATCATCATCGTCATCGTCATCTGTCAATCATCATCGTCATCGTCATCATCTGTCAATCATCATCTGTCAATCATCATCTGTCAATCATCATCTGTCAATCATCATCTGTCAATCATCATCTGTCAATCATCATCATCATCTGTCAATCATCATCTGTCAATCATCATCTGTCAATCATCATCTGTCAATCCTCATCATCATCATCTGTCAATCCTCATCATCATCATCATCATCTGTCAATCCTCATCATCATCTGTCAATCATCATCATCGTCATCATCTGTCAATCATCATCATCGTCATCTGTCAATCAATCTGTCAATCATCATCATCATCTGTCAATCATCATCATCATCTGTCAATCATCATCATCATCATCATCTGTCAATCATCATCATCTGTCAATCATCATCATCATCATCATCTGTCAATCATCGTCAATCATCGTCATCATCTGTCAATCATCATCATCTGTCAATCATCGTCAATCATCGTCAATCATCGTCAATCATCGTCGTCATCATCTGTCCATCATCATCTGTCCATCATCATCTGTCCATCATCATCTGTCCATCATCATCTGTCAGTCACCATCGTCATCATCTGTCAGTCACCATCGTCATCATCTGTCAGTCATCATCGTCATCTGTCAATCATCATCATCAGTCAATCATCATCATCGTCATCTGTCAATCATCATCATCATCATCATCGTCATCTGTCAATCATCTGTCAATCATCATCGTCATCTGTCAATCATCATCGTCATCTGTCAATCATCATCGTCATCGTCATCAGTCAATCATCGTCATCAGTCAATCATCGTCATCAGTCAATCATCGTCATCAGTCAATCATCGTCATCAGTCAATCATCGTCATCGTCATCGTCATCTGTCAATCATCATCGTCATCGTCATCTGTCAATCATCATCGTCATCGTCATCTGTCAATCGTCATCGTCATCTGTCAATCGTCATCGTCATCGTCATCTGTCAATCATCATCGTCATCTCTCAATCATCATCATCATCGTCATCGTCATCTGTCAATCGTCATCGTCATCTGTCAATCATCATCGTCATCGTCATCTGTCAATCATCATCGTCATCTGTCAATTATCATCGTCATCGTCATCTGTCAGTCATCATCGTCATCTTCTGTCAGTCATCATCGTCATCTTCTGTCAGTCATCATCGTCATCTTCTGTCAGTCATCATCGTCATCGTCATCTGTCAATCATCGTCATCTGTCAATCATCGTCATCTGTCAATCATCGTCATCTGTCAATCATCGTCATCTGTCAATCATCGTCATCGTCATCTGTCAATCGTCATCTGTCAATCATCGTCATCATCATCATCATCGTCATCTGTCAATCATCATCATCATCATCATCATCGTCATCTGTCAATCATCATCATCATCATCATCATCGTCATCTGTCAATCATCATCATCATCATCATCTGTCAGCTCTCTCAGCTCTCCCCCATTCTCACTATTGGTTTTCTATTTGTTTCTCTATCATCTATCAGCGCTGTCTTTTCCCCTCTATCATATATCAGCTCTCGTCCGTCTGTCGGCTCTCCCCCATTCTCCCTATTGTTTGTTTGTTTCTATATCAGCGCTCTCTGCTCTCTACACTCCTCTATCATCTATCATCTCTCGTCCATCTATCAGCACTCTCTTCGCTCCTCTATCATCTGTCATCTGTTATCTATTATCTATCAGCTCTCTCTATACTCATCTATCAGCTCTCAGCTCTGCCCCATTCTCCCTATTGTTCGTTTATTAGTTTCTCTGTCAGCTCTCAGCTCTCCCCATCCTCCCTATTGTTTGTTTGTTTCTGTAATATCTATCAGCTCTCCCCTTGCTCATCTGTCGTCTATCAGCTCTCCCCTCTCCCCCTCCCTCCCTGTTGTTCATTTATTTGTTTTTCTATCTATCATCTCTCTGCTCTCCCCCACCCTCCCTATTGTGTATTTATTTGTTTCTTTATCATCTATCATCTCTCTCTTTACTCCTCTATCATTTATCATCACTCTTCTCTCCCCCATCCTCCCTGTTGTTTATTTGTTTCTCTATCTGTAATCTCTCACCTCTCCCCCCTTCTCCCTATTGTTTGTTTCTCTATTTCTGGCTGCATCTCTCCCCCATTCTCCCCGTTCTTTCTTTCTTTCTTTTTCTCTCTTTCTTCTTCTCTCTCCCCTTCTCACTCTTCGTTATTTATTCTGTCTCTTGATCTCTCTCCTGGCACCCTCTTAAGTATTTATTTATTCTCTCTTTCTCTCTCTCCATCTCTCGCCCTTTCTCCCTGTTCTTTCTTTATTATTTTGATCTCCCCTATTCCCTCCCTACCATATCCCTCTTCTTTATTTAGTTCTTTCTCTCTCTCTCTCTCTCTCCATCTCTTCCCCAATTTTCCATTTTATTTCTCTTTCATCATCTCTCCCCTTCTCTCTATTCTTTGTCTCTCTCTATTGCTCCCACATTCTCCCACTTAATTATTTCTCTCTCCCTCTCGCCCTTCGTCTTTCCCCTCTTCTCCGTATTATTTATTTTTTATTCATCTCTCTCTTCATCTGTCCCCTTTCTCCCATTTATTTATATACTTCCCTGTCTGTCTGTATCTCTCTCTCATTCTCCCATTCTTTTTTTTTTTGTTCTGTCTCTCACCATCTCTCCCTCCTTCTCCCTCTGCTTTATATGTATCTACTTACTTCTCTCTATCTGCTTTCATCTCTCCCACTTTCTCACACTTCCTGAAATTGTTATTTATCTCTCCTACTCTCTGTTCATCTCTCCCCTCTTCATCTTATTCAGTTATTTCTTTATCCTCTCTCTTTCTGTCTCTCCCCCATACTCCACCATCGTTATTTATTATTCTCTGTCACTCTTCATCTCTCCCCCTTCTCCCACATTTTTCTTCATTTCTCTCTATTTTTTTCTTCAACTCTCCCCTTGCTCCCTCTTATGTAATTCTTTTTCTCTATCTCTGCCCCAAGATCCCATTTATTTAACTTTTTATTATTCTAGCTCTCTTCAACTCTCCCCCTGCTCCCTATTGATTATTTATTATTTATGTATTTATTTCTCTTTCTCAATCTCTTCATCTCTTCCCTCTTCTCCCTATTATTTATTTGTATTTTTATTTAGACATCTCTCTCTTCATCTGTCCCCCTTCTCCCATTTATTTATTCTTTTATTTCTCTGTCTCTCTGTCTGCATCTCTCCCCTGTTCTCCACCTTCGTTATTTATTTATTGTTCTCCAATCGGTTTTATCTCTTCCCCTTTCTTCCCGTTTTTCTTTATTTCTCTCTGTCTTTGACTCTCTCCCTGCTCCCTATTATTTATTTATCAATTATCTCTCCCCCTTCTCCCCATTCTTTCTCTATTCATTTTTCTTTCCATCTCTCCTTCCTTCTCCATCTTATCTATTTATTTCTCTCTCTCTCCTCATGTCTCCCCTTCTCCTCTTCTTTGTTTACTTATTTCTATTTCTCTCTTCTTCGGCATCTCTGCCCCGAACGAGGCGCAATGGCAACGGCGTCTCTGCCCCGAACCAGGCGCAATGGCAACGGCATCTCCCCCACAACAAGACGAACGGCACTTGTGTTCCCCCCCCCCCAGCCAAGACGAACGGCACTTGTGTTCCCCCCCAACCATGAGCAAAGGCAACGGCACTTGTCCCCCAAACCAAGAGCGAGGTCATCTCCCCCATGCACAGAGCAACGGCACCGGCACCTCGCCCCCAGCCAAGAGCAACATCTCCCCCTTAACCAAGGGGGCTTTCTAGTGGTATGTCTGGTAGCTTCGCCTGCGAGCCACCTGTGGGGTCAGAGGGCTCACTCGGCATCTGTCCCATCTTCCGGAGCACTCACACACATACACACACTCGCGCCCCTCGGTCGTGACCCACGCCCTCGCGGGCAATGGGAACTGCACTACTAGAGGGTCCGCACTCGCTTCGCCCCTACGGGACGTCTCAGTCAGGCGTGCTCCGGGATACCCACCCCGACTGAACAGATCCACGCAAATACTTACTCAATCCTGAGTCTTTGTTTGGGTCTTCGTGCACAAAAATTACGGGGTACTGCAGTTTCTTTCGCTCGTTTACCAAACTTAGAGTTCGGAGCTACAGGTCTCGCGCAGGAATTACCCAGCCCAGGGGCCGTCCGGAGACGGGGCGCCCCCCCTGGAGTGAGAATTCCGCAGTAGAGTCACCTGGATCCGAGTCACGGCACCAAATTTTTATAGGTGTGAAGAATGATACACACCGATGGTTGTCAATAGTAAGGAATTTACTGAGTAAGCAATAAAGGAGCGGAACAGCGCTGGGCGGCCGGGAGTCTGCGCTCCACCAGAGGAGCGCACCGGGGGCCTCCAACCCCTCTTTTTGTTGGCTCTTATCTCTATATTTGTGTTTATCTTTCCTTCCTGGGCTGCACCGGCTGCTATTTGGGAGTTGTCCTCTGTCTCCTTGCAGAGAGAAGATGAGTACTGCAGTCCTCTTCAGCTCTAATCACACATGCTTAAAGGAAGATTTCTGCTTCTTTTTCTTTTTCACTTCCTTAGAAGGTCACTGCTATCTGTTGTTCGTTGTGCAGGTGTTAGAACAAGACGCTGTGGCTGCAATTTACAAAAATATTTATTTATCTATTTTTAAGACTTCTACAGACTACATAGTTCTAAGAGAAGGAGAAGAAAAACACACGGAAAAGTACTGACTCGTCTGTCTTGAGACGGTTTGATTGACAAGTATAGAAAGTACAGAACTCCGTTTCTATCACAAAGAGAAAAGGCATCTCCCCCCAACCACGAGCAACGAAGAGCACCGACAGCTCCCCCCCAGCCACAAGCAACGGCAGCGATATCTCCTCCCCAATCAAAAGCAACAGCACATGCCCCCCAACCATGAGGAATGACAGCAGCACTTGTCCCCCCCAACCACGAAGAACGGCACCTGTACCCCAACAATGAGCAACGGCAACGGCACTTGTCCCCCCCAACCAAGAAGAACGGCACTTGTCCCCCCCACAATGAGCAAGAAGAACGGCACTTGTCCCCCCCACAATGAGCAAGAAGAACGGCACTTGTCCCCCCCACAATGAGCAAGAAGAACGACACTTGTCCCCCCCACAATGAGCAAGAAGAACGGCACTTGTCCCCCCCACAATGAGCAAGAGGAACGGCACTTGTCCCCCCCACAATGAGCAAGAGGAACGGCACTTGTCCCCCCCACAATGAGCAAGAGGAACGGCACTTGTCCCCCCCACAATGAGCAAGAGGAACGGCACTTGTCCCCCCCAACAATGAGCAAGAGGAACGGCACTTGTCCCCCCAGCGAAGAGGAACGGCACCTGCCCCTTAACAATGAGCAACGACAACGGCACTTGTCCCCCCAGCCAAGAAGAACGGCACCTGCCCCTTAACAATGAGCAAAGACAACGGCACTTGTCCCCCCAACCAAGAAGAACGGCACCTGCCCCCCAACAATGAGCAACGACAACGGCACTTGTCCCCCCCAACGAAGGAGAACGGCACTTGTGTTCCCCCCCAACCACGAGCAACGGCAACGGCAGCGACATCTCCCCCCCCAACCACGAGCAACGGCAACGGCAGCGACATCTCCCCCCCCAACCACGAGCAACGGAAACGGCAACGGCAGCGACATCTCCCCCCCCAACCACAAGCAACGGCAGCGACATCTCCCCCCCCAACCACGAGCAACGGAAACAGCAACGGCAGCGACATCTCCCCCCCCAACCACGAGCAACGGAAACGGCAACGGCAGCGACATCTCCCCCCCCAACCACAAGCAACGGCAGCGACATCTCCCCCCCCAACCACGAGCAACGGAAACAGCAACGGCAGCGACATCTCCCCCCCCAACCACGACCAACGGCAACGGCAGCGACATCTCCCCCCCCAACCAGGAGCAACGACAACGACACTTCCCCCCAACCACGAGCAACGGCACCTGCCCCCCCAGCCAAGGGCAATGACATCTCCCCCCAACCAGGAGCAACGACAACGGCATCTCCCCCCAACCAGGAAGAACGGCACTTATTCCCCAACCAAGAAGAACGGCTTCTCCCCCCCAACAATGAGCAACGACAGCGACACTTCCCCCTAACCATGAGCAACAACAACGGCACTTGTCCCCCCCAACAATGAGCAACAACAACGGCACTTGTCCCCCCCAACAATGAGCAACAACAACGGCACTTGTCCGCCCCAGCCAAGAAGAACGGCACTTGTCCCCCCAGCCAAGAAGAACGGCACCTGCCCCCAACAATGAGCAACGACAACGGCACTTGTCCCCCCAACCAAGACGAACGGCACTTGTCCCCCCAACCAAGAAGAACGGCACTTGTCCCCCCACCCAAGAAGAACGGCACTTGTCCCCCCCCACCCAAGAAGAACGGCACTTGTCCCCCCCAGCCAAGAAGAACGGCACTTGTCCCCCCCAACCAAGAAGAACGGCACTTGTCCCCCCCAGCCAAGAAGAACGGCACCTGCCCCTCAACAATGAGCAACGACAACGGCACTTGTCCTCCAACCAAGAAGAACGGCACTTCTCCCTCACAACAATGAGCAACGACAACTACACTTGTCCGCCCCTGCCAAGAAGAACGGCACTTGTCCGCCCCTGCCAAGAAGAACGGCACTTGTCCGCCCCTGCCAAGAAGAACGGCACTTGTCCGCCCCAGCCAAGAAGAACGGCACTTGTCCCCCCCTGCCAAGAAGAACGGCACTTGTCCCCCCCAGCCAAGAAGAACGGCACTTGTCCCCCCCAGCCAAGAAGAACGGCACTTGTCCCCCCCAGCCAAGAAGAACGGCACTTGTCCCCCCCAGCCAAGAAGAACGGCACTTGTCCCCCCCAGCCAAGAAGAACGGCACTTGTCCCCCCCAGCCAAGAAGAACGGCACTTGTCCCCCCCAGCCAAGAAGAACGGCACTTGTCCCCCCCAGCCAAGAAGAACGGCACTTGTCCCCCCCAGCCAAGAAGAACGGCACTTGTCCCCCCCAGCCAAGAAGAACGGCACTTGTCCCCCCCAGCCAAGAAGAACGGCACTTGTCCCCCCCAGCCAAGAAGAACGGCACTTGTCCCCCCAACAATGAGCAACGACAACAGCACTTGTCCCCCCAGCCAAGAAGAACGGCACTTGTCCCCCCCAGCCAAGAAGAACGGCACTTGTCCCCCCAGCCATGAGCAACGACAACGGCACTTGTCCCCCCAGCCATGAGCAACGACAACGGCACTTGTCACCCCAGCCATGAGCAACGACAACGGCACTTGTCCCCCCCAACCAAGAAGAACGGCACTTGTCCTCCCCAACCAAGAAGAACAGCATTTTTAACTCAACCAAGAGCGAGGTCATCTCCCCCATGCACAGAGCAACGGCACCGGCACCTCGCCCCCAGCCAAGAGCAACATCTCCCCCCTAACCAAGGGGGCTTTCTAGTGGTATGTCTGGTAGCTTCGCCTGCGAGCCACCCATGGGGTCAGAGGGCTCACTCGGCCTCTGTCCCATCTTCCGGAGCACTCACACACATACACACACTCGCGCCCCTCGGTCGTGACCCACGCCCTCGCGGGCAATGGGAACTGCACTACTAGAGGGTCCGCACTCGCTTCGCCCCTACGGGACGTCTCAGTCAGGCGTGCTCTGGGATACCCACCCCGACCGAACAGATCCACGCAAATACTTACTCAATCCTGAGTCTTTGTTTGGGTCTTCGTGCACAAAAATTACGGGGTACTGCAGTTTCTTTCGCTCGTTTACCAAATTTAGATTTCGGAGCTACAGGTCTCGCGCAGGAATTACCCAGCCCAGGGGCCGTCCGGAGACGGGGCGCCCCCCCTGGAGTGAGAATTCCGCAGCAGAGTCGCCTGGATCCGAGTCACGGCACCAAATTTTTATAGGTGTGAAGAACGATACACACCGATGGTTGTCAATAGTAAGGAATTTACTGAGTAAGCAATAAAGGAGCGGAACAGCGCTGGGCGGCCGGGAGTCTGCACTCCACCAGAGGAGCGCACCGGGGGCCCCCAACCCCTCTTTTTGTTGGCTCTTATCTCTATATTCGTGTTTATCTTTCCTTCCTGGGCTGCACCGGCTGCTATTTGGGAGTTGTCCTCTGTCTCCTTGCAGAGAGAAGGTGAGTACTGCAGTCCTCTTCAGCTCTAATCACACATGCTTAAAGGAAGATTTCTGCTTCTTTTTCTTTTTCACTTCCTTAGAAGGTCACTGCTATCTGTTGTTCGTTGTGCAGGTGTTAGAACAAGACGCTGTGGCTGCAATTTACAAAAATATTTATTTATCTATTTTTAAGACTTCTACAGACTACATAGTTCTAAGAGAAGGAGAAGAAAAGCACACGGAAAAGTACTGACTCGTCTGTCTTGAGACGGTTTCATTGACAAGTATAGAAAGTACAGAACTCCGTTTCTATCACAAAGAGAAAAGGAATCTCCCCCCAACCACGAGCAACGAAGAGCACCGAAAGCTCCCATCCAACCACAAGCAACTGCTACGATATCACCTCCCCAACCAAGAAGAACGGCACTTGCCCCCCCAACCAAGAAGAACGGCACTTGCCCCCCCAACCAAGAAGAACGGCACTGGTCCTGCAACCAGGAAGGAACGGCACTTTTCGCCCAAACAAGAAGAACAGCACCTGCCCCCAACAATGAGAAACGACAACGGCACTTGTCCCCCAACCAAGAAGAACGGCACTTGTCCCCCACAACAATGAGCAACGACAACTACACAAGTCCCCCCAGCCAAGAAGAACGGCACTTGTCCCCCCCAGCCAAGAAGAACGGCACTTGTCCCCCCCAGCCAAGAAGAACGGCACTTGTCCCCCCAACAATGTGCAACGACAACGGTACTTGTCCCCCCAACCAAGAAGAACGGCACTTGTCCCCCAGCCATGAGCAACGACAACGGCACTTGTCACCCCAGCCATGAGCAACGACAACGGCACTTGTCCCCCCCACCCAAGAAGAACGGCACTTGTCCCCCCCAACCAAGAACGGCTCTTGCCCCCCACCCAAGAAGAACGGCAGTGGTCCCCCTACCACGAGTAACGACAACGGCACTGGTCCCCCAACCAAGAAGAACAGCAACGGCACTGGTCCCCCAACCAAGAAGAACAGCAATGGCACTTGTCCCCCCCCAACCAAGAAGAACGGCACCTGCCCCCAACAATGAGCAACGACAACGGCACTTGTCCCCCCAACCAAGACGAACGGCACTTGTCCCCCCAACCAAGACGAACGGCACTTGTCCGCCCCAGCCAAGAAGAACGGCACTTGTCCGCCCCAGCCAAGAAGAACGGCACTTGTCCGCCCCAGCCAAGAAGAACGGCACTTGTCCGCCCCAGCCAAGAAGAACGGCACTTGTCCCCCCAACCAAGAAGAACGGCACTTGTCACCCCAGCCATGAGCAACGACAACGGCACTTGTCCCCCCCAACCAAGAAGAACGGCACTTGTCCTCCCCAACCAAGAAGAACAGCATTTTTAACTCAACCAAGAGCGAGGTCATCTCCCCCATGCACAGAGCAACGGCACCGGCACCTCGCCCCCAGCCAAGAGCAACATCTCCCCCGCTAACCAAGGGGGCTTTCTAGTGGTATGTCTGGTAGCTTCGCCTGCGAGCCACCCATGGGGTCAGAGGGCTCACTCGGCCTCTGTCCCATCTTCCGGAGCACTCACACACATACACACACTCGCGCCCCTCGGTCGTGACCCACGCCCTCGCGGGCAATGGGAACTGCACTACTAGAGGGTCCGCACTCGCTTCGCCCCTACGGGACGTCTCAGTCAGGCGTGCTCTGGGATACCCACCCCGACCGAACAGATCCACGCAAATACTTACTCAATCCTGAGTCTTTGTTTGGGTCTTCGTGCACAAAAATTACGGGGTACTGCAGTTTCTTTCGCTCGTTTACCAAATTTAGAGTTCGGAGCTACAGGTCTCGCGCAGGAATTACCCAGCCCAGGGGCCGTCCGGAGACGGGGCGCCCCCCCTGGAGTGAGAATTCCGCAGCAGAGTCGCCTGGATCCGAGTCACGGCACCAAATTTTTATAGGTGTGAAGAACGATACACACCGATGGTTGTCAATAGTAAGGAATTTACTGAGTAAGCAATAAAGGAGCGGAACAGCGCTGGGCGGCCGGGAGTCTGCGCTCCACCAGAGGAGCGCACCGGGGGCCCCCAACCCCTCTTTTTGTTGGCTCTTATCTCTATATTCGTGTTTATCTTTCCTTCCTGGGCTGCACCGGCTGCTATTTGGGAGTTGTCCTCTGTCTCCTTGCAGAGAGAAGGTGAGTACTGCAGTCCTCTTCAGCTCTAATCACACATGCTTAAAGGAAGATTTCTGCTTCTTTTTCTTTTTCACTTCCTTAGAAGGTCACTGCTATCTGTTGTTCGTTGTGCAGGTGTTAGAACAAGACGCTGTGGCTGCAATTTACAAAAATATTTATTTATCTATTTTTAAGACTTCTACAGACTACATAGTTCTAAGAGAAGGAGAAGAAAAGCACACGGAAAAGTACTGACTCGTCTGTCTTGAGACGGTTTCATTGACAAGTATAGAAAGTACAGAACTCCGTTTCTATCACAAAGAGAAAAGGCATCTCCCCCCAACCACGAGCAACGAAGAGCACCGACAGCTCCCCCCCAGCCACAAGCAACGGCAGCGATATCTCCTCCCCAATCAAAAGCAACAGCACATCCCCCCAACCATGAGCAACGACAACAGCACCTGCCCCCCCAACCACGAAGAACGGCACCTGCCCCCCCAACCAAGAAGAACGGCACCTGCCCCCCCAACCAAGAAGAACGGCACTTGTCCCCCCAACAAAGAAGAACAGCACCTGCCCCCCAACAATGAGCAACGACAACGGCACTTGTCCCCCCCAGCCAAGAAGAACGGCACTTGTCCCCCCAACCAAGAAAAACGGCACTTGTCCCCCCCAGCCAAGAAGAACGGCACTTGTCCCCCCAACCATGAGCAACCATAACGGCACTTGTCCCCTCAACCACGAAGAAGGGCATCTGCCGCCCAACAATGTGCAACGACAAAGGTACTTGTCCCCCCAAATATGAGCTACGAAAACGGCACTTGCCCCCCCCAGCCAAGAAGAACGGCACTTGTCCCCCCCAGCCAAGAAGAACGGCACTGGCCCCCCAACCAAGAAGAACGGCACTGGCCCCCCAACAAAGAAGAACGGCACTGGCCCCCCAACCACGAGTAACGACAACAGCACTGGTCCCCCAACCAAGAAGAACGACAATGGCACTTGTCCCGCAACCAGGAAGAACCGCACTTTTCGCCCAACCAAGAAGAACAGCACCTGGCCCCAACAATGAGCAACGACAACGGCACTTGTCCCCCAACCACGAAGAACAGCACTTGTCCCCCACAACAATGAGCAACGACAACTGCACTAGTCTCCCCAACCAAGAAGAACGGCACTTGCCCCCCCAACCAAGAAGAACGGCACCTGCCCCGCCAGCCATGAGCAACGACAACGGCACTTCTCCCCTCAACCAAGAAGAAGGGCATCTGCCACCCAACAGTGTGCAACGACAAAGGTACTTGTCCCCCCAAATATGAGCTACGAAAACGGCACTTGCCCCCCCCAGCCAAGAAGAACGGCACTTGTCCCCCCCAGCCAAGAAGAACGGCACTTGTCCCCCCCAACAATGAGCAACGACAACAACACTTGTCCCCCCCAACCAAGAAGAACTGCACTGGCCCCCCAACCAAGAAGAACGGCACTTGTCCCCCAACCACTAGTAACGACAACAGCACTGGTCCCCCAACCAAGAAGAACGACAATGGCACTTGTCCCGCAACCAGGAAGAACCGCACTTTTCGCCCAACCAAGAAGAACAGCACCTGCCCCCAACAATGAGCAATGACAACGGCACTTGTCCCCCAACCACGAAGAACGGCACTTGTCCCCCACAACAATGAGCAACGACAACTGCACTAGTCTCCCCAACCAAGAACAACGGCACTTGCCCCCCCAACCAAGAAGAATGGCACCTGCCCCGCCAGCCATGAGCAACGACAACGGCACTTCTCCCCTCAACCACGAAGAAGGGCATCTGCCACCCAACAATGTGCAACGACAAAGGCACTTGTCCCCCCAACCAAGAAGAACGGCACTTGTCCCCCCAACCATGAGCTACGAAAACGGCACTTGTCCCCCAAACTAGATGAATGACACCTTCGCCCCAACCATGAGCAACGACAACGGCACTTCTCCCCGAAACTAAGATGAACGGCACTTGTCCCCCCTACCAAGAGCGAAGTCATCTCCCCCATGCACAGAGCAACGGCACCGGCACCTCGCCCCCAGCCAAGAGCAACATCTCCCCCCTAACCAAGGGGGCTTTCTAGTGGTATGTCTGGTAGCTTCGCCTGCGAGCCACCCATGGGGTCAGAGGGCTCACTCGGCCTCTGTCCCATCTTCCGGAGCACTCACACACATACACACACTCGCGCCCCTCGGTCGTGACCCACGCCCTCGCGGGCAATGGGAACTGCACTACTAGAGGGTCCGCACTCGCTTCGCCCCTACGGGACGTCTCAGTCAGGCGTGCTCCGGGATACCCACCCTGACCGAACAGATCCACGCAAATACTTACTCAATCCTGAGTCTTTGTTTGGGTCTTCGTGCACAAAAATTACGGGGTACTGCAGTTTCTTTCGCTCGTTTACCAAATTTAGAGTTCGGAGCTACAGGTCTCGCGCAGGAATTACCCAGCTCAGGGGCCGTCCGGAGACGGGGCGCCCCCCCTGGAGTGAGAATTCCGCAGCAGAGTCGCCTGGATCCGAGTCACGGCACCAAATTTTTATAGGTGTGAAGAACGATACACACCGATGGTTGTCAATAGTAAGGAATTTACTGAGTAAGCAATAAAGGAGCGGAACAGCGATGGGCGGCCGGGAGTCTGCGCTCCACCAGAGGAGCGCACCGGGGGCCTCCCGACCCCTATTTTTATTGGCTCTTATCTCTATATTCGTGTTTATCTTTCCTTCCTGGGCTGCACCGGCTGCTATTTCGGAGTTGTCCTCTGTCTCCTTGCAGAGAGAAGATGAGTACTGCAGTCCTCTTCAGCTCTAATCACACATGCCTAAAGGAAGATTTCTGCTTCTTTTTCTTTTTCACTTCCTTAGAAGGTCACTGCTATCTGTTGTTCGTTGTGCAGGAGTTAGAACAAGACGCTGTGGCTGCAATTTACAAAAATATTTATTTATCTATTTTTAAGACTTCTACAGTCTACATAGTTCTAAGAGAAGGAGAAGAAAAACACACGGAAAAGTACTGACTCATCTCTCTTGAGACGGTTTGATTGACAGGTATAGAAAGTACAGAACTCCGTTTCTATCACAAAGAGAAAAGACATCTCCCCCCAACCACGAGCAACGAAGAGCACCGACAGCTCCCCCCCAGCCACAAGCAACGGCAGCGATATCTCCTCCCCAATCAAAAGCAACAGCACCTGCCCCCCAACCATGAGCAACGACAACGGCACCTGTTCCCCAACCACGAAGAAGGGCATTTGTTCCCCAACCACGAAGAAGGGCACTTGTCCCCCAACCACGAAGAACGGCACCTGCCCCCCCAACCACGAAGAACGGCACCTGCCCCCCAACCATGAGAAACGAGAACGGCACCTGCCCCTCAACCATGAGCAACAACACCTGCCCCCCAACCAGGAGGAGCAACAACGGCATCTCCCCCCCCCAACCAAGAAGAACAGCATTTTTAACTCAACCAAGAGCGAGGTCATCTCCCCCATGCACAGAGCAACGGCACCGGCACCTCGCCCCCAGCCAAGAGCAACATCTCCCCCCTAACCAAGGGGGCTTTCTAGTGGTATGTCTGGTAGCTTCACCTGCGAGCCACCCATGGGGTCAGAGGGCTCACTCGGCCTCTGTCCCATCTTCCGGAGCACTCACACACATACACACACTCGCGCCCCTCGGTCGTGACCCACGCCCTCGCGGGCAATGGGAACTGCACTACTAGAGGGTCCGCACTCGCTTCGCCCCTACGGGACGTCTCAGTCAGGCGTGCTCTGGGATACCCACCCCGACCGAACAGATCCACGCAAATACTTACTTTTTCACTTCCTTAGAAGGTCACTGCTATCTGTTGTTCCTTGTGCAGGTGTTAGAACAAGACGCTGTGACTCCAATTTACAAAAATATTTATTTATCTATTTTTAAGACTTCTACAGACTACATAGTTCTAAGAGAAAGAGAAGAAAAACACCCGGAAAAGTACTGACACATCTGTCTTGAGACGGTTTGATTGAAAGGTATAGAAAGTACAGAACTCCATTTCTATCACAAAGAGAAAAGGCATCTCCCCCCAACCACGAGCAACGAAGAGCACCGACAGCTCCCATCCAACCAAAAGCAACTGCTACGATATCTTCTCCCCAACCAAGAAAAACGGCACTTGCCCCCCAACCAAGAAGAACAGCACTTGCCCCCTAACCAAGAAGAACGGCTCTTGCCCCCCCCAACCAAGAAGAACGGCACTGGTCCCCCCAGCCAAGAAGAACGACAACGGCACTTGTCCCCCAACCAAGAAGAACGACAATGGCACTTGTCTCGCAACCAAGAAGAACGACACTTGTCTCGCAACCAAGAAGAACGGCACCTGCCCCCCAACAATGAGCAATGACAATGGCACTTACGGCACCTGCCCCCCAACAATGAGCAATGACAATGGCACTTGTCCCCCAGCCAAGAAGAACGGCACTTGTCCCCCAACCAAGAAGAACGGCACTTGTCTCCCCAACCATGAGCAATGACAACGGCACTTGTCCCCCAGCCATGAGCAACGACAACGGCACTTGTCCCCCCCAACCAAGAAGAACGGCACTTGTGTTCCCCCCCACCACGAGCAACGGCAACGGCAGCGACATCTCCCCCCCCAACCACGAGCAACGGCAACGGCAGCGACATCTCCCCCCCCAACCACGAGCAACGGCAGCGACATCTCCCCCCCCAGCCACGAGCAACGGCGACGGCAGCGACATCTCCCCCCCCAACCACGAGCAACGGCGACGGCAGCGACATCTCCCCCCCCAACCCCGAGCAACGGCAGCGACATCTCCCCCCCCAACCCCGAGCAACGGCAGCGACATCTCCCCCCCAACCCCGAGCAACGGCAGCGACATCTCCCCCCCCAACCACGAGCAACGGCAGCGACATCTCCCCCCCCAACCACGAGCAACGGCAGCGACATCTCCCCCCCCAACCACAAGCAACGGCAGCGACATCTCCCCCCAACCTGGAGCAACAGCATCTCCCCTCAACCAAGAGCAACAGCACCTGCCTCCAACCAAGTGCAATGGCTGTGACATGTCCCCCCCAATGAAGAGTAACGGCATCTCCTCCCAATCAGGAGTAATGACATTGGCATCTCTCCACACCTAAGAGCAACGGCATCTCCCCCCCAACCATGAGCAGCAACAGCGACATCTTTCCCCAACCATGAGCACCAACATCTGCTTCCAACCATGAGCAATGACAACAGCATCTCCCCCCCACCCAGAGCAATGGCAGCGAAGTCACTCCCCCAACCAAAAACCACAGCACCGACATCTCACCCCAACGAAGACAAATGGCATCTCCTCCCAAACAAGAGCAGCAACAATGACATCTCCCCCCCAGCAACAAGCAGCGACAGTGACATCTCCCTCCAACCAAGAGCACCAGCAACAACATCTCCCCCCAACCAACAGTAACCACAACGACATCTCCCCCCAACCAACACCAATCACAACGACATCTCCCTCCACCCCCTTGGTCTCCCACCCCCGTCACCCCCACCTCCATGTCTTTTATCAGTGTGACTCCCTGATATCATCCCCCAGTGATACCTCAACATCCCCCCAGTGATAGCAAAGTGTCCCCCTAACAACGCCTGTCCCGCAGCATCACCGCAGTGTCACTCCTTGACTTCAGCCCCCACTGATTTTCCAACATAACCCCCAATGTCACTGCCTTACATCACCCCAGTGTCACCCCACCTCTCCCCCAGCATCTCTCCTCACTGTGACCCATAACTGCCCCACAGTGCCCCATTACTTTGTGACCCCAGGAGACGGAAAAACACCGCAGAGAGTAGGAACACGGGAGAGGGGGATGGGAGAGGGAGTGCCAGCAGGGCGTCCCCTGCACCAAAGGGCACTGTGCCTCTCCCCCACCGCTGCCTCTCTCCAGCTGTGCTTCTCCCCGGGGTCTGCAGGGTTTGTTCCATTGCTGCACCGCATCTGCGTGGCCAGCGCATGACACGAAGCCCAAGTGGAACTCCTGCGTGCACAAGTTGTGCTTCGTGTCTCAAGGTTCAGCCCAAGGTGTCACCCCAACATTACTCCCTGAT
Organism: Callipepla californica brunnescens; assembly: GCA_023055505.1. NCBI lineage: Eukaryota > Metazoa > Chordata > Aves > Galliformes > Odontophoridae > Callipepla > Callipepla californica. The sequence goes on along the minus strand of JALIRH010000048.1, from coordinate 24,423 downwards.
GTGCTCCCCCCAGTGATGCCCTAAAGTCCCCCCCACCATCCGTGCCCCACATCACCCCAACAACATCAGCCCAAAGTGTCACTGCCCTGCAGGACCCTAACACTGTCAGCCCCCAGCATCCTCCCCCCACATCCGTTCCTGGTGGCAGTCCTTCAGCAGTAGCCTAACATCTCCCCACAACAACAGCATCTCCCCCCAGCAAAGCGGCAGCATCTCCCCCCAGCAACAGCATCTCCCCCCAGCAAAGCTGCAGCATCTCCCCACAACAACAGCATCTCCGCACAGCAAAGCGGCAGCATCTCCGCACAGCAAAGCGGCAGCATCTCCGCACAGCAAAGCGGCAGCATCTCCGCACAGCAAAGCGGCAGCATCTCCGCACAGCAAAGCGGCAGCATCTCCGCACAGCAAAGCGGCAGCATCTCCGCACAGCAAAGCGGCAGCATCTCCCCGCAGCAAAGCGGCAGCATCTCCCCGCAGCAAAGCGGCAGCATCTCCCCATAACAGGATGAAAACACAGCATAACAACATAACAACCAACTCCCATCGAGTGAAAACATGCCCGAATACAGCAAACGTGAACAAAAACACCAAAGAAAAAAATCAGCCTTACCTTGGAAGATCTCCGGTCCACACAGAGCTCCAGGAAGAACTGCCCAGCTCCGCTCCCAGCCCTTAAATGAGGGCTGGGGAGGGGCGGTCCCGGCTCCTCCCCTTCCTGTAATCAGCACAATTGCATACACCTGAGCTTGGCCCCGCCCCCCAATCTCACCTGAGCCCCCCTGGCTTGGCCCCGCCCCCCAATCTCACCTGTGCCCCCTGGCTTGGCCCCGCCCCCCACCAGGTGCTCCATCACTGCTCCAAGTCCTCCCTCAGCACTTCCAATACACTGCCCAGTGTCACCCCAACAGCTTCACCCCAACATTACCACTACAGTGTCACCCCAAAATCACTCCTCAACATCACCCAGATGTCATCTCAGCGCCACTTCCCGTTGTCACCCCAAATCCCCCCCCCGTCACTCCCTGGTGTCACTCCCCAGCATCACCACACATCTCCGCTGCTGTCACCCACACCGTCCCCCGTCCTCAATCCCCACGCTGTCCCTCTGTCCCTCCATCCCTCCCCAGCCCCCAGCCCCTGCTGTATATCCCCCCGTCCCCCCATGTCCCCGTGTCCCCTCTGTGCCCTCGTGCCCCCCAATGACCTCACACAGCACGGGGTGCCCCACGTGGCACAGCAGTGTCCCCACCTCTGTCCCTGCTGTCACCAGCGCTGTGACCGCCACCACCCCACAACTGACGGGCACCGGGGACGTGCCCCTGGGGGGAATGTGGGGACACTGGGGGTGACACTGGGGACATGTGGACATTGAGGACAGTGGGGAGATCATGAGGGGACATTGTGGGTGTGTTGGTGTTGTGGTGACATTGGGGCATGGGGACACGGAGAGTGACATCGTGGGGATCCAGGGGGACATGGGGACGCTGTGGATGTTGGGGGGACATCGCGGAGCACTGGGGGACGTGGGGACAGCAGTGAAGCAGCTCATCCATCGATCTCTGCTGGGCAGGCAGACCCGGTTTGTTCATTAATTAATTCCCACCTGTATGGGAACTGTCAGTCACAGAGCGGTGATGGCGCACCTGGGGAGGGGGCGTGGCCAGCCCTGGGAGCACAGGTGGGAGCAGTTAGGCCGTGGGAGGGGATTGGAGGGGATACCTGGCTCCACCCCCCCCTGCCCTCATTTAAGGGCCGGCTTCCGCAGGGGCAGCATCTCAGCCTGGAGCTGCTTCCTATGGAGTTCTGGGGTAAGTTCTACGGCTTGGAGTGAGGTCAGTGAGCTCTTTTTTGCTTTGGGGTTATGCTCTCTGTTGTTTTGGGGTTCTGGTTTATTGGTGCTGTGTTTGTTTTGTGTGTTCTCTTTGGATTCTGGGTTATGCTCTCTGTCTTTTTGGGCTCTGGTTTATTGGTGCTGTGTCTGCACTGTGTGTTCTCTTTCTGGTCTGGGTTATTCTCTCTGTCTCTTTGGGCTCTGATTCTGGTTTATTGGTGCTATGTCTGCTTTGTGTGTTCTCTCTCTGCTCTGGTTTATGATTTCTGTCTCTTTGGGGCTCTGGTTCTGGTTTATTGGTGCTGTGTCTGCTCTGTGCGTTCTCTCTCTGCTTTGGGTTATGATTTCTGTTTCTTTGAGCACTGATTCTGTTTTTCTGGTGCTGTGTCTGCTCTGTGTGTCCTCTCTGCTCTTCCTTTTCTCTGTAAGGGAGATGGTGGGGCTGTTTCTTTTTCTCTGAGCTGGTGATGGAGGAGCTGCTGTTTACCCCTTTCTTTCAGCACCGCCTCACTTCTGGAGTGCTTCACTCAGCCCCAGGGTAATGCTGCTCAGCTGATGGAGCGCTGCAGCTTTTATCCTTCTCTATAAAGGGGTTCAGTGTTCTCACAATCTTTTTTGTGCTTGTTTTTTCTTGGTTCAGCCTCTGTTTCGTTTTCACAGTTTTTACACCAAACCTAATGCTAATTTTCTTTTCCCCGTTTGTTTTCTGTTTTTTTCCTGGTTCAGCCTTTGTTTCTTTTTCCACAGTTTTACACCATCGTCTCCACCCTGGGGTCCTGAACTTTGTCTGCTCCCGCATCATCCCAGCCCGTTTCACAGCGGTGGTAAATGATGCTCTACATCAGCGCAGGTGGAGTATTGTTTGAAGGCATTTTGTGACTCGTTATCCCATCACGAATTAAGTTCTGTGTTTCTTTGATCTCTTTTTGCAGCTCAGCGGTGTTTAAGGCTTGCTGGGACTGCTCCGATGGATGGTGTAAGTATTGTGGGATCTGCGGAGCAGGAGATGGAGCATCACGAGCCCCTCGTTTGCGCATCGCTTGTACGCAGGCAGGTTTTCTGCTGGCCGCGGTAAGAGATGAAATGGGGGTTACGAGCGCTTCTTTCTCAGAGGAGCGCGTTTGCGTAAGAGCTGCTGCCCTACAAGTGTGGGGCAGCGCCCTCATTGCTGTTCTGTGTCGAACAGGTGGCCGTGGAGATCCGCAGCACTCCCGGGGATATAACGGCTGCACTGAGGACCGTGGGTTGCTCCGTGGAAGCGGTGAGGAACGGGAAGCTGCATCTCCTGGGATGGCTCAGAACCGCACTGTGCTGATGGTAACTGGTCGCCCACACAGGTAAGGACAGCGCGCACTCACCGGTGTTTGTCCATTGTGCACAGTGTGGTTCTCCCAAGAGCTTTAGGGTTCCCAAAAGTTGCCTGTCCTTTTCCTTTCACACTTGGGTGCTGTCCTTGCCCTTCCCCTGGTCTTTCCTTGCCTTATTCTCCTTCTCTTTGTGCTGTTTCCTTACTTTTGCCTGGTCTTTTCCCTGGCATCGTTCTCTTGGCCTCATAGTGCATTCCCTGCGCCGTTCCCCTTCCATTCCTGCGCTTTTTCCTTGCGCTGTTCCCCTCCCATGTCCCATAGTGCATTCCGTGTTTCTCGTCTTTGTTCTTTGCCCTTTCCCTGGGCATTTTAGCACCGATCTCTTGTCCCAGCTCTCATCCTTTTGGCGTCGCTCTCTTTGCCCCATAGCGCATTCCCTGCGCTTTCCCGTGTTTCTCCTCTTTGTCTTTGCCCTTTCCCTGGGCATTTTAGTGCCATTCTCTTATCCCAGCTCTGATCCTTTTGGCATTGCGCTCTTGTCCCCGTAGTGCATTCCTTGCACTGTTCGCCTTCCATCCCCCAGGCTTCCCGTGTTTCTCCTCTTTGTTCTTTGCCCTTTCTCTGGGCATTTTAGCGCCGTTCTCTTATCCCAGCTCTGATGTTTTTGGCGTCGCTCTCTCGTTCCTGTAGCGTACTCCTTGCGCCGTTCTCGTTCCATCCCCAGGGCATTCCCTGCGCTGCTCTCCTTTGTTCTTCCCCTTGCCTTTTCTGCACAGTTCTCCTCGCCTTTCCTTTGCTTTGTCTTTCCCTGGGATTTCACTTTGTCTTTGCCTTGCCTGGGTGTTGTGCTTGCCTTTGCCTCTCTGTGACGGGTTGGAGACAACTTTGATTTTAACAGTCACCTGAACCATAATCTTAATGGGAGCTCTGAAGGTAATGGTATTCATGTGCAGTGTAACCCCAAACCTAATACTAATTGTCCGTTTCCTATTTGTTATTTTTTTTTTTTTTTCCTGGTTCAGCCTTTGTTTCTTTTTCCACAGTTTTACACCATCGTCTCCACCCTGGGGTCCTGAACTTTGTCTGCTCCCGCATCATCCCAGCCCGTTTCACAGCGGTGGTAAATGATGCTCTACATCAGCGCAGGTGGAGTATTGTTTGAAGGCATTTTGTGACTCGTTATCCCATCACGAATTAAGTTCTGTGTTTCTTTGATCTCTTTTTGCAGCTCAGCGGTGTTTAAGGCTTGCTGGGACTGCTCCGATGGATGGTGTAAGTATTGTGGGATCCGCAGAGCAGGAGATGAAGCATCACAAGCCCCTCGTTTGCGCATCGCTTGTACGCAGGCAGGTTTTCTGCTGGCCATGGTAAGAGATGAAACGGGGGTTACAAGCGCTCCTTTCTCAGAGGAGCGCGTTTGTGTAGGAGCTGCTGCCCTACAAGTGTGGGGCAGTGCCCTCATTGCTGTTCTGTGTCGAACAGGTGGCCGTGGAGATCTGCAGCACTTGCGGTGAGGAACGGGAAGCTGCATCTCTTGGGACGGCTCAGAACCGCACTGTGCTGATGGTAACTGGTCACCCACACAGGTATGGACAGCGCGCACTCACCGGTGTTTGTCCATTGTGCACAGTGTGGTTCTCCCAGTGCTTTAGGGCTCCCAAAAGCTGCCTGTGCTTTTCCTTTTTCTCCTGGGTGCTGTCCTTGCTTCTGGCCTTTCTCTGTAGTGTTTTCTTTGCATTTCCCCTTGGCTTTCTCTGCTCTGTTCCTCTTCCTTCCCTCAGCTTTCCCTATTTCATCTCCTTCCCCTTTGCCTTTGCCCTTACCCTGCAGTGTTCTTCTTTTGTTGAACTTTCTTTTGTCATTGTACTCTTAGCCCAACTGGGGCTCTTCTCTTGGCCCAGCGCAGACTCATCTCTTGGTGCCATATCTTTGGCCCAACTCAGACTCATCTCTCGGTGCCATACTCTTGGCCCAGCTCGGGCTCATCCCTTCGCACTGTGCTCTTGGCCCAGCTCGGTCTCGTCTCTTTGAGCCATATCCTTTGCCCAATTTGGGCTCTTCTCTTGGCTCAGCTCGGGTTCTTTTGGCGTCGTACTCTTAGCCCAACTTGGGCTCTTCTTCTGGCATCGTACTTATAGCCCAGCCCGGGCTCATCCCTCGATGTTGTACTCTTGGCCCAGCCCGGGCTTGTCTCTTTGAGCCATATCCTTGGCCCAGCTCGTGCTCATCTCTTGGCGCCATACTCTCGATGCCCTCAACGCATTCTTTGTGCCATTCCCGTTCCCGTTCCTTTGTTGTTCACTTGTGTGTTCTCCTTGTGTTTGCTCTTGGTGTTCTCTGCAGTGTTTTTCTTGTGTTCTCCCTTAGTTTTAGTGTGGATTTTTCTGTGCTGTTCTCCATACCCTTTGCCTGGGCTTTCTTGCGCACTTTCATTGCTTTGTTTTTTCTTGGGATTTTGCTTTGCTTTTGGTTCCCTGGGATCAGCTGGGAGGCAGCTTTGCTGTTCATCTTCACCTGACTCTGCAGCTTAACAGGAGCTCTAAAGATGATTGTATTCACACACGATGTAGCTCTAACCCTCAGCACTTGTAGAATTACCAGTGTTTCTTTTGTAACTATGTTCCTTGTTGTTTACAGGTGACTGTTTCTCAGCGCACTTGTACTTCTTTCCATTGCCCTCATTGTGGTGATCCAACACATCCACGTCCTTCCACGGGGCCTTCCTCCTCCCGGACCGACCGACGCTTCCTTCTGCCGCGATGTCCTCTCCCAACTTCTGCAGGTGCGCTCCGTGCCCTCACTGCGGTCACTAATAAAGATATGGGACAGACCTCACTTCCACTCGGGACAGAGCACCCACCGGCTGCGTGTAACGGTTTTTAGCTCCACCCTATGGTCCCGGCCACGGCACTTGTTCTTTATCCAGCCAATATTGTCCCCATCTCACTGCCCACCTGCACTCTTCTCCTGGAGAATCCCGTGGGTCATCACGTCCACTACTTTGTCTCACTTACGGGGTTGAGTTAGCTTTGCTTTGAATTTTCTTGTTGAGCAGGCTAACCCAACCCTATAACCAGTACCCCTATCTCACACAGAGTCCTCTTGCACTCCTCTCTGATTTGATTTGATTTGATTTGATTGCGGCCAATTGGCTACCAGCGCTGATTTCAGCGCAGCAGAGGCTTTTGCCTCTCCCAAATTGAGTTTAGTTAGGCCTTGCTTACGGGGTTGGGTTAGCTTGCTCAGTTTTTCCTTGTAGAGTAGGCTAACCCAACCCCGTAACCAACGCACGGCCGTTGGTTGGAGGCCTTTTGCCTCTTCCCGGCCACTCTGAGACTCGTGCCGGTTTGCGGCCACTCTGAGACTCGTGCCGGTTTGCGGCCACAGATAGATGCTGATTTCTGCTCACGCAGTGATTTCTGCCTCTTCCAAATTGATTTCAGGCCTCACTTAGAGGGTTGAGTTAGCTTTGCTGTGAGTTTGCTTGTCCAGCAGGCTAACCCAACCCCATAACTGTCACCCCCATCTCACACAGAGTCCTCTTGCACTCTTCTCTGATTTGATTTGATTTGATTGCGGCCAATTGGCTACCAGTGCTGATTTCAGCGCAGCAGAGGCTTTTGCCTCTCCCAAATTGAGTTTAGTTAGGCCTTGCTTACGGGGTTGGGTTAGCTTGCTCAGTTTTTCCTTGTAGAGTAGGCTAACCCAACCCCGTAACCAACGCACGGCCGTTGGTTGGAGGCCTTTTGCCTCTTCCCGGCCACTCTGAGACTCGTGCCGGTTTGCGGCCACTCTGAGACTCGTGCCGGTTTGCGGCCACAGATAGATGCTGATTTCTGCTCACGCAGTGATTTCTGCCTCTTCCAAATTGACTTCAGGCTTTACTTAGAGGGTTGAGTTAGCTTTGCTGTGAGTTTGTTTGTCCAGCAGGCTAACCCAACCCTGTCACCAACACCCCCATCTCACACAGAGTCCTCTTGCACTCCTCTCTGATTTGATTGAGACTCGTGCCGGTTTGCGGCCAATTGGCTACCAGCGCTGATTTCAGCGCAGCAGAGGCTTTTGCCTCTTCCAAATTGAGTTTAGTTAGGCCTTGCTTACGGGGTTGGGTTAGCTTGCTCAGTTTTTCCTTGTAGAGTAGGCTAACCCAACCCCGTAACCAACGCACGGCCGTTGGTTGGAGGCCTTTTGCCTCTTCCCGGCCACTCTGAGACTCGTGTTGGTTTGCGGCCACTCTGAGACTTGAGTTCTGTCCATTTGGCCTGAGGTCTGTGTTGATTTTGATGTGGGACCTGGTCTGGTGCTGTGTACAATGATGGGACTGCTCTGATGCTGCGTACCATGATGCTGTGTGGGATCTGCTTTGATGCTGTATACAACGATGGACCCGCTCTGATGCTGTGTACAACGATGGACCCGCTCTGATGCTGTGTACCATGATGCTGTGTGTTATCCACTCTGATACTGTGTACAATGATGTTGTGTACCATGATGCTGTGTGGCACCCGCTCTGATGCTGTGTACAATGATGGACCCGCTCTGATGCTGTGTACAATGATGGACCCGCTCTGATGCTGTGTACAATGACGGACCCGCTCTGATGCTGCGTATGCTGTGGCTGTAACTGTTTCTCAGACCTGCGCTGAGTCTCTGTATGCCAACAATGATATCTGGAACGCACTCTGTATATGTATTTGCTATAATTGTCAATTGCACTGATGCAGACACTGCGTATGCTGTGCCTGTAAATGTGTATTGTTTGCACTGCTCTGGGATATCTATTGCTGATATATGAGCAATGTCTTGTGTGTGTTGTGATGGAATAAAGGAATATTTGTCACACTGAACTGAGTGTTGTGTTACATTTCCTGCACCAGGAGCACATCACCATTCCAAGGTAGGTGTGACAGGTAAGTGTGGGGTTAGATTGAGTCTCTAGCTAGACTAAGCTTAGTTAGTTGGTTGTTCTTGGTTGCTGGTAGAACTTAGCACCTGGTTGGTTGCCGGTAGAACTTAGCGCGTAGTTGGTTGCTGGTAGAACTTAGCGCGTAGTTGGTTGCTGGTAGAACTTAGCGCCTGGTTGGTTGCTGGTAGAACTTAGCGCCTGGTTGGTTGTTCTTGGTTGTGGTAGAACTTAGCGCGTGGTTGGTTGCCGGTAGAACTTAGCGCCTGGTTGGTTGCTGGTAGAACTTAGCGCGTAGTTGGTTGCTGGCAGAACTTAGCGCGTGGTTGGTTGCTGGTAGAACTTAGTGCCTGGTTGGTTGCTGGTAGAACTTAGCGCGTAGTTGGTTGCTGGTAGAACTTAGCGCCTGGTTGGTTGTTCTTGGTTGCGGTAGAATTTAGCGCGTGGTTGGTTGCTGGTAGAACTTAGCACCTGGTAGGGGTTAGGGTTAGGGTTAGGGTTAGGGTTAGGGTTAGGGTTAGGGTTAGGGTTAGGGTTAGGGTAGGGTTAGGGTAGGGTTAGGGTAGGGTTAGGGTAGGGTTAGGGTAGGGTTAGGGTTAGGGTTAGGGTTAGGGTTAGGGTTAGGGTTAGGGTTAGGGTTAGGGTTAGGGTTAGGGTTAGGGTTAGGGTTAGGGTTAGGGTTAGGGTTAGGGTTAGGGTTAGGGTTAGGGTTAGGGTTAGGGTTAGGGTTAGGGTTAGGGTTAGGGTTAGGGTTAGGGTTAGGGTTAGGGTTAGGGTTAGGGTTAGGGTTAGGGTTAGGGTTAGGGTTAGGGTTAGGGTTAGGGTTAGGGTTAGGGTTAGGGTTAGGGTTAGGGTTAGGGTTAGGGTTAGGGTTAGGGTTAGGGTTAGGGTTAGGGTTAGGGTTAGGGTTAGGGTTAGGGTTAGGGTTAGGGTTAGGGTTAGGGTTAGGGTTAGGGTTAGGGTTAGGGTTAGGGTTAGGGTTAGGGTTAGGGTTAGGGTTAGGGTTAGGGTTAGGGTTAGGGTTAGGGTTAGGGTTAGGGTTAGGGTTAGGGTTAGGGTTAGGGTTAGGGTTAGGGTTAGGGTTAGGGTTAGGGTTAGGGTTAGGGTTAGGGTTAGGGTTAGGGTTAGGGTTAGGGTTAGGGTTAGGGTTAGGGTTAGGGTTAGGGTTAGGGTTAGGGTTAGGGTTAGGGTTAGGGTTAGGGTTAGGGTTAGGGTTAGGGTTAGGGTTAGGGTTAGGGTTAGGGTTAGGGTTAGGGTTAGGGTTAGGGTTAGGGTTAGGGTTAGGGTTAGGGTTAGGGTTAGGGTTAGGGTTAGGGTTAGGGTTAGGGTTAGGGTTAGGGTTAGGGTTAGGGTTAGGGTTAGGGTTAGGGTTAGGGTTAGGGTTAGGGTTAGGGTTAGGGTTAGGGTTAGGGTTAGGGTTAGGGTTAGGGTTAGGGTTAGGGTTAGGGTTAGGGTTAGGGTTAGGGTTAGGGTTAGGGTTAGGGTTAGGGTTAGGGTTAGGGTTAGGGTTAGGGTTAGGGTTAGGGTTAGGGTTAGGGTTAGGGTTAGGGTTAGGGTTAGGGTTAGGGTTAGGGTTAGGGTTAGGGTTAGGGTTAGGGTTAGGGTTAGGGTTAGGGTTAGGGTTAGGGTTAGGGTTAGGGTTAGGGTTAGGGTTAGGGTTAGGGTTAGGGTTAGGGTTAGGGTTAGGGTTAGGGTTAGGGTTAGGGTTAGGGTTAGGGTTAGGGTTAGGGTTAGGGTTAGGGTTAGGGTTAGGGTTAGGGTTAGGGTTAGGGTTAGGGTTAGGGTTAGGGTTAGGGTTAGGGTTAGGGTTAGGGTTAGGGTTAGGGTTAGGGTTAGGGTTAGGGTTAGGGTTAGGGTTAGGGTTAGGGTTAGGGTTAGGGTTAGGGTTAGGGTTAGGGTTAGGGTTAGGGTTAGGGTTAGGGTTAGGGTTAGGGTTAGGGTTAGGGTTAGGGTTAGGGTTAGGGTTAGGGTTAGGGTTAGGGTTAGGGTTAGGGTTAGGGTTAGGGTTAGGGTTAGGGTTAGGGTTAGGGTTAGGGTTAGGGTTAGGGTTAGGGTTAGGGTTAGGGTTAGGGTTAGGGTTAGGGTTAGGGTTAGGGTTAGGGTTAGGGTTAGGGTTAGGGTTAGGGTTAGGGTTAGGGTTAGGGTTAGGGTTAGGGTTAGGGTTAGGGTTAGGGTTAGGGTTAGGGTTAGGGTTAGGGTTAGGGTTAGGGTTAGGGTTAGGGTTAGGGTTAGGGTTAGGGTTAGGGTTAGGGTTAGGGTTAGGGTTAGGGTTAGGGTTAGGGTTAGGGTTAGGGTTAGGGTTAGGGTTAGGGTTAGGGTTAGGGTTAGGGTTAGGGTTAGGGTTAGGGTTAGGGTTAGGGTTAGGGTTAGGGTTAGGGTTAGGGTTAGGGTTAGGGTTAGGGTTAGGGTTAGGGTTAGGGTTAGGGTTAGGGTTAGGGTTAGGGTTAGGGTTAGGGTTAGGGTTAGGGTTAGGGTTAGGGTTAGGGTTAGGGTTAGGGTTAGGGTTAGGGTTAGGGTTAGGGTTAGGGTTAGGGTTAGGGTTAGGGTTAGGGTTAGGGTTAGGGTTAGGGTTAGGGTTAGGGTTAGGGTTAGGGTTAGGGTTAGGGTTAGGGTTAGGGTTAGGGTTAGGGTTAGGGTTAGGGTTAGGGTTAGGGTTAGGGTTAGGGTTAGGGTTAGGGTTAGGGTTAGGGTTAGGGTTAGGGTTAGGGTTAGGGTTAGGGTTAGGGTTAGGGTTAGGGTTAGGGTTAGGGTTAGGGTTAGGGTTAGGGTTAGGGTTAGGGTTAGGGTTAGGGTTAGGGTTAGGGTTAGGGTTAGGGTTAGGGTTAGGGTTAGGGTTAGGGTTAGGGTTAGGGTTAGGGTTAGGGTTAGGGTTAGGGTTAGGGTTAGGGTTAGGGTTAGGGTTAGGGTTAGGGTTAGGGTTAGGGTTAGGGTTAGGGTTAGGGTTAGGGTTAGGGTTAGGGTTAGGGTTAGGGTTAGGGTTAGGGTTAGGGTTAGGGTTAGGGTTAGGGTTAGGGTTAGGGTTAGGGTTAGGGTTAGGGTTAGGGTTAGGGTTAGGGTTAGGGTTAGGGTTAGGGTTAGGGTTAGGGTTAGGGTTAGGGTTAGGGTTAGGGTTAGGGTTAGGGTTAGGGTTAGGGTTAGGGTTAGGGTTAGGGTTAGGGTTAGGGTTAGGGTTAGGGTTAGGGTTAGGGTTAGGGTTAGGGTTAGGGTTAGGGTTAGGGTTAGGGTTAGGGTTAGGGTTAGGGTTAGGGTTAGGGTTAGGGTTAGGGTTAGGGTTAGGGTTAGGGTTAGGGTTAGGGTTAGGGTTAGGGTTAGGGTTAGGGTTAGGGTTAGGGTTAGGGTTAGGGTTAGGGTTAGGGTTAGGGTTAGGGTTAGGGTTAGGGTTAGGGTTAGGGTTAGGGTTAGGGTTAGGGTTAGGGTTAGGGTTAGGGTTAGGGTTAGGGTTAGGGTTAGGGTTAGGGTTAGGGTTAGGGTTAGGGTTAGGGTTAGGGTTAGGGTTAGGGTTAGGGTTAGGGTTAGGGTTAGGGTTAGGGTTAGGGTTAGGGTTAGGGTTAGGGTTAGGGTTAGGGTTAGGGTTAGGGTTAGGGTTAGGGTTAGGGTTAGGGTTAGGGTTAGGGTTAGGGTTAGGGTTAGGGTTAGGGTTAGGGTTAGGGTTAGGGTTAGGGTTAGGGTTAGGGTTAGGGTTAGGGTTAGGGTTAGGGTTAGGGTTAGGGTTAGGGTTAGGGTTAGGGTTAGGGTTAGGGTTAGGGTTAGGGTTAGGGTTAGGGTTAGGGTTAGGGTTAGGGTTAGGGTTAGGGTTAGGGTTAGGGTTAGGGTTAGGGTTAGGGTTAGGGTTAGGGTTAGGGTTAGGGTTAGGGTTAGGGTTAGGGTTAGGGTTAGGGTTAGGGTTAGGGTTAGGGTTAGGGTTAGGGTTAGGGTTAGGGTTAGGGTTAGGGTTAGGGTTAGGGTTAGGGTTAGGGTTAGGGTTAGGGTTAGGGTTAGGGTTAGGGTTAGGGTTAGGGTTAGGGTTAGGGTTAGGGTTAGGGTTAGGGTTAGGGTTAGGGTTAGGGTTAGGGTTAGGGTTAGGGTTAGGGTTAGGGTTAGGGTTAGGGTTAGGGTTAGGGTTAGGGTTAGGGTTAGGGTTAGGGTTAGGGTTAGGGTTAGGGTTAGGGTTAGGGTTAGGGTTAGGGTTAGGGTTAGGGTTAGGGTTAGGGTTAGGGTTAGGGTTAGGGTTAGGGTTAGGGTTAGGGTTAGGGTTAGGGTTAGGGTTAGGGTTAGGGTTAGGGTTAGGGTTAGGGTTAGGGTTAGGGTTAGGGTTAGGGTTAGGGTTAGGGTTAGGGTTAGGGTTAGGGTTAGGGTTAGGGTTAGGGTTAGGGTTAGGGTTAGGGTTAGGGTTAGGGTTAGGGTTAGGGTTAGGGTTAGGGTTAGGGTTAGGGTTAGGGTTAGGGTTAGGGTTAGGGTTAGGGTTAGGGTTAGGGTTAGGGTTAGGGTTAGGGTTAGGGTTAGGGTTAGGGTTAGGGTTAGGGTTAGGGTTAGGGTTAGGGTTAGGGTTAGGGTTAGGGTTAGGGTTAGGGTTAGGGTTAGGGTTAGGGTTAGGGTTAGGGTTAGGGTTAGGGTTAGGGTTAGGGTTAGGGTTAGGGTTAGGGTTAGGGTTAGGGTTAGGGTTAGGGTTAGGGTTAGGGTTAGGGTTAGGGTTAGGGTTAGGGTTAGGGTTAGGGTTAGGGTTAGGGTTAGGGTTAGGGTTAGGGTTAGGGTTAGGGTTAGGGTTAGGGTTAGGGTTAGGGTTAGGGTTAGGGTTAGGGTTAGGGTTAGGGTTAGGGTTAGGGTTAGGGTTAGGGTTAGGGTTAGGGTTAGGGTTAGGGTTAGGGTTAGGGTTAGGGTTAGGGTTAGGGTTAGGGTTAGGGTTAGGGTTAGGGTTAGGGTTAGGGTTAGGGTTAGGGTTAGGGTTAGGGTTAGGGTTAGGGTTAGGGTTAGGGTTAGGGTTAGGGTTAGGGTTAGGGTTAGGGTTAGGGTTAGGGTTAGGGTTAGGGTTAGGGTTAGGGTTAGGGTTAGGGTTAGGGTTAGGGTTAGGGTTAGGGTTAGGGTTAGGGTTAGGGTTAGGGTTAGGGTTAGGGTTAGGGTTAGGGTTAGGGTTAGGGTTAGGGTTAGGGTTAGGGTTAGGGTTAGGGTTAGGGTTAGGGTTAGGGTTAGGGTTAGGGTTAGGGTTAGGGTTAGGGTTAGGGTTAGGGTTAGGGTTAGGGTTAGGGTTAGGGTTAGGGTTAGGGTTAGGGTTAGGGTTAGGGTTAGGGTTAGGGTTAGGGTTAGGGTTAGGGTTAGGGTTAGGGTTAGGGTTAGGGTTAGGGTTAGGGTTAGGGTTAGGGTTAGGGTTAGGGTTAGGGTTAGGGTTAGGGTTAGGGTTAGGGTTAGGGTTAGGGTTAGGGTTAGGGTTAGGGTTAGGGTTAGGGTTAGGGTTAGGGTTAGGGTTAGGGTTAGGGTTAGGGTTAGGGTTAGGGTTAGGGTTAGGGTTAGGGTTAGGGTTAGGGTTAGGGTTAGGGTTAGGGTTAGGGTTAGGGTTAGGGTTAGGGTTAGGGTTAGGGTTAGGGTTAGGGTTAGGGTTAGGGTTAGGGTTAGGGTTAGGGTTAGGGTTAGGGTTAGGGTTAGGGTTAGGGTTAGGGTTAGGGTTAGGGTTAGGGTTAGGGTTAGGGTTAGGGTTAGGGTTAGGGTTAGGGTTAGGGTTAGGGTTAGGGTTAGGGTTAGGGTTAGGGTTAGGGTTAGGGTTAGGGTTAGGGTTAGGGTTAGGGTTAGGGTTAGGGTTAGGGTTAGGGTTAGGGTTAGGGTTAGGGTTAGGGTTAGGGTTAGGGTTAGGGTTAGGGTTAGGGTTAGGGTTAGGGTTAGGGTTAGGGTTAGGGTTAGGGTTAGGGTTAGGGTTAGGGTTAGGGTTAGGGTTAGGGTTAGGGTTAGGGTTAGGGTTAGGGTTAGGGTTAGGGTTAGGGTTAGGGTTAGGGTTAGGGTTAGGGTTAGGGTTAGGGTTAGGGTTAGGGTTAGGGTTAGGGTTAGGGTTAGGGTTAGGGTTAGGGTTAGGGTTAGGGTTAGGGTTAGGGTTAGGGTTAGGGTTAGGGTTAGGGTTAGGGTTAGGGTTAGGGTTAGGGTTAGGGTTAGGGTTAGGGTTAGGGTTAGGGTTAGGGTTAGGGTTAGGGTTAGGGTTAGGGTTAGGGTTAGGGTTAGGGTTAGGGTTAGGGTTAGGGTTAGGGTTAGGGTTAGGGTTAGGGTTAGGGTTAGGGTTAGGGTTAGGGTTAGGGTTAGGGTTAGGGTTAGGGTTAGGGTTAGGGTTAGGGTTAGGGTTAGGGTTAGGGTTAGGGTTAGGGTTAGGGTTAGGGTTAGGGTTAGGGTTAGGGTTAGGGTTAGGGTTAGGGTTAGGGTTAGGGTTAGGGTTAGGGTTAGGGTTAGGGTTAGGGTTAGGGTTAGGGTTAGGGTTAGGGTTAGGGTTAGGGTTAGGGTTAGGGTTAGGGTTAGGGTTAGGGTTAGGGTTAGGGTTAGGGTTAGGGTTAGGGTTAGGGTTAGGGTTAGGGTTAGGGTTAGGGTTAGGGTTAGGGTTAGGGTTAGGGTTAGGGTTAGGGTTAGGGTTAGGGTTAGGGTTAGGGTTAGGGTTAGGGTTAGGGTTAGGGTTAGGGTTAGGGTTAGGGTTAGGGTTAGGGTTAGGGTTAGGGTTAGGGTTAGGGTTAGGGTTAGGGTTAGGGTTAGGGTTAGGGTTAGGGTTAGGGTTAGGGTTAGGGTTAGGGTTAGGGTTAGGGTTAGGGTTAGGGTTAGGGTTAGGGTTAGGGTTAGGGTTAGGGTTAGGGTTAGGGTTAGGGTTAGGGTTAGGGTTAGGGTTAGGGTTAGGGTTAGGGTTAGGGTTAGGGTTAGGGTTAGGGTTAGGGTTAGGGTTAGGGTTAGGGTTAGGGTTAGGGTTAGGGTTAGGGTTAGGGTTAGGGTTAGGGTTAGGGTTAGGGTTAGGGTTAGGGTTAGGGTTAGGGTTAGGGTTAGGGTTAGGGTTAGGGTTAGGGTTAGGGTTAGGGTTAGGGTTAGGGTTAGGGTTAGGGTTAGGGTTAGGGTTAGGGTTAGGGTTAGGGTTAGGGTTAGGGTTAGGGTTAGGGTTAGGGTTAGGGTTAGGGTTAGGGTTAGGGTTAGGGTTAGGGTTAGGGTTAGGGTTAGGGTTAGGGTTAGGGTTAGGGTTAGGGTTAGGGTTAGGGTTAGGGTTAGGGTTAGGGTTAGGGTTAGGGTTAGGGTTAGGGTTAGGGTTAGGGTTAGGGTTAGGGTTAGGGTTAGGGTTAGGGTTAGGGTTAGGGTTAGGGTTAGGGTTAGGGTTAGGGTTAGGGTTAGGGTTAGGGTTAGGGTTAGGGTTAGGGTTAGGGTTAGGGTTAGGGTTAGGGTTAGGGTTAGGGTTAGGGTTAGGGTTAGGGTTAGGGTTAGGGTTAGGGTTAGGGTTAGGGTTAGGGTTAGGGTTAGGGTTAGGGTTAGGGTTAGGGTTAGGGTTAGGGTTAGGGTTAGGGTTAGGGTTAGGGTTAGGGTTAGGGTTAGGGTTAGGGTTAGGGTTAGGGTTAGGGTTAGGGTTAGGGTTAGGGTTAGGGTTAGGGTTAGGGTTAGGGTTAGGGTTAGGGTTAGGGTTAGGGTTAGGGTTAGGGTTAGGGTTAGGGTTAGGGTTAGGGTTAGGGTTAGGGTTAGGGTTAGGGTTAGGGTTAGGGTTAGGGTTAGGGTTAGGGTTAGGGTTAGGGTTAGGGTTAGGGTTAGGGTTAGGGTTAGGGTTAGGGTTAGGGTTAGGGTTAGGGTTAGGGTTAGGGTTAGGGTTAGGGTTAGGGTTAGGGTTAGGGTTAGGGTTAGGGTTAGGGTTAGGGTTAGGGTTAGGGTTAGGGTTAGGGTTAGGGTTAGGGTTAGGGTTAGGGTTAGGGTTAGGGTTAGGGTTAGGGTTAGGGTTAGGGTTAGGGTTAGGGTTAGGGTTAGGGTTAGGGTTAGGGTTAGGGTTAGGGTTAGGGTTAGGGTTAGGGTTAGGGTTAGGGTTAGGGTTAGGGTTAGGGTTAGGGTTAGGGTTAGGGTTAGGGTTAGGGTTAGGGTTAGGGTTAGGGTTAGGGTTAGGGTTAGGGTTAGGGTTAGGGTTAGGGTTAGGGTTAGGGTTAGGGTTAGGGTTAGGGTTAGGGTTAGGGTTAGGGTTAGGGTTAGGGTTAGGGTTAGGGTTAGGGTTAGGGTTAGGGTTAGGGTTAGGGTTAGGGTTAGGGTTAGGGTTAGGGTTAGGGTTAGGGTTAGGGTTAGGGTTAGGGTTAGGGTTAGGGTTAGGGTTAGGGTTAGGGTTAGGGTTAGGGTTAGGGTTAGGGTTAGGGTTAGGGTTAGGGTTAGGGTTAGGGTTAGGGTTAGGGTTAGGGTTAGGGTTAGGGTTAGGGTTAGGGTTAGGGTTAGGGTTAGGGTTAGGGTTAGGGTTAGGGTTAGGGTTAGGGTTAGGGTTAGGGTTAGGGTTAGGGTTAGGGTTAGGGTTAGGGTTAGGGTTAGGGTTAGGGTTAGGGTTAGGGTTAGGGTTAGGGTTAGGGTTAGGGTTAGGGTTAGGGTTAGGGTTAGGGTTAGGGTTAGGGTTAGGGTTAGGGTTAGGGTTAGGGTTAGGGTTAGGGTTAGGGTTAGGGTTAGGGTTAGGGTTAGGGTTAGGGTTAGGGTTAGGGTTAGGGTTAGGGTTAGGGTTAGGGTTAGGGTTAGGGTTAGGGTTAGGGTTAGGGTTAGGGTTAGGGTTAGGGTTAGGGTTAGGGTTAGGGTTAGGGTTAGGGTTAGGGTTAGGGTTAGGGTTAGGGTTAGGGTTAGGGTTAGGGTTAGGGTTAGGGTTAGGGTTAGGGTTAGGGTTAGGGTTAGGGTTAGGGTTAGGGTTAGGGTTAGGGTTAGGGTTAGGGTTAGGGTTAGGGTTAGGGTTAGGGTTAGGGTTAGGGTTAGGGTTAGGGTTAGGGTTAGGGTTAGGGTTAGGGTTAGGGTTAGGGTTAGGGTTAGGGTTAGGGTTAGGGTTAGGGTTAGGGTTAGGGTTAGGGTTAGGGTTAGGGTTAGGGTTAGGGTTAGGGTTAGGGTTAGGGTTAGGGTTAGGGTTAGGGTTAGGGTTAGGGTTAGGGTTAGGGTTAGGGTTAGGGTTAGGGTTAGGGTTAGGGTTAGGGTTAGGGTTAGGGTTAGGGTTAGGGTTAGGGTTAGGGTTAGGGTTAGGGTTAGGGTTAGGGTTAGGGTTAGGGTTAGGGTTAGGGTTAGGGTTAGGGTTAGGGTTAGGGTTAGGGTTAGGGTTAGGGTTAGGGTTAGGGTTAGGGTTAGGGTTAGGGTTAGGGTTAGGGTTAGGGTTAGGGTTAGGGTTAGGGTTAGGGTTAGGGTTAGGGTTAGGGTTAGGGTTAGGGTTAGGGTTAGGGTTAGGGTTAGGGTTAGGGTTAGGGTTAGGGTTAGGGTTAGGGTTAGGGTTAGGGTTAGGGTTAGGGTTAGGGTTAGGGTTAGGGTTAGGGTTAGGGTTAGGGTTAGGGTTAGGGTTAGGGTTAGGGTTAGGGTTAGGGTTAGGGTTAGGGTTAGGGTTAGGGTTAGGGTTAGGGTTAGGGTTAGGGTTAGGGTTAGGGTTAGGGTTAGGGTTAGGGTTAGGGTTAGGGTTAGGGTTAGGGTTAGGGTTAGGGTTAGGGTTAGGGTTAGGGTTAGGGTTAGGGTTAGGGTTAGGGTTAGGGTTAGGGTTAGGGTTAGGGTTAGGGTTAGGGTTAGGGTTAGGGTTAGGGTTAGGGTTAGGGTTAGGGTTAGGGTTAGGGTTAGGGTTAGGGTTAGGGTTAGGGTTAGGGTTAGGGTTAGGGTTAGGGTTAGGGTTAGGGTTAGGGTTAGGGTTAGGGTTAGGGTTAGGGTTAGGGTTAGGGTTAGGGTTAGGGTTAGGGTTAGGGTTAGGGTTAGGGTTAGGGTTAGGGTTAGGGTTAGGGTTAGGGTTAGGGTTAGGGTTAGGGTTAGGGTTAGGGTTAGGGTTAGGGTTAGGGTTAGGGTTAGGGTTAGGGTTAGGGTTAGGGTTAGGGTTAGGGTTAGGGTTAGGGTTAGGGTTAGGGTTAGGGTTAGGGTTAGGGTTAGGGTTAGGGTTAGGGTTAGGGTTAGGGTTAGGGTTAGGGTTAGGGTTAGGGTTAGGGTTAGGGTTAGGGTTAGGGTTAGGGTTAGGGTTAGGGTTAGGGTTAGGGTTAGGGTTAGGGTTAGGGTTAGGGTTAGGGTTAGGGTTAGGGTTAGGGTTAGGGTTAGGGTTAGGGTTAGGGTTAGGGTTAGGGTTAGGGTTAGGGTTAGGGTTAGGGTTAGGGTTAGGGTTAGGGTTAGGGTTAGGGTTAGGGTTAGGGTTAGGGTTAGGGTTAGGGTTAGGGTTAGGGTTAGGGTTAGGGTTAGGGTTAGGGTTAGGGTTAGGGTTAGGGTTAGGGTTAGGGTTAGGGTTAGGGTTAGGGTTAGGGTTAGGGTTAGGGTTAGGGTTAGGGTTAGGGTTAGGGTTAGGGTTAGGGTTAGGGTTAGGGTTAGGGTTAGGGTTAGGGTTAGGGTTAGGGTTAGGGTTAGGGTTAGGGTTAGGGTTAGGGTTAGGGTTAGGGTTAGGGTTAGGGTTAGGGTTAGGGTTAGGGTTAGGGTTAGGGTTAGGGTTAGGGTTAGGGTTAGGGTTAGGGTTAGGGTTAGGGTTAGGGTTAGGGTTAGGGTTAGGGTTAGGGTTAGGGTTAGGGTTAGGGTTAGGGTTAGGGTTAGGGTTAGGGTTAGGGTTAGGGTTAGGGTTAGGGTTAGGGTTAGGGTTAGGGTTAGGGTTAGGGTTAGGGTTAGGGTTAGGGTTAGGGTTAGGGTTAGGGTTAGGGTTAGGGTTAGGGTTAGGGTTAGGGTTAGGGTTAGGGTTAGGGTTAGGGTTAGGGTTAGGGTTAGGGTTAGGGTTAGGGTTAGGGTTAGGGTTAGGGTTAGGGTTAGGGTTAGGGTTAGGGTTAGGGTTAGGGTTAGGGTTAGGGTTAGGGTTAGGGTTAGGGTTAGGGTTAGGGTTAGGGTTAGGGTTAGGGTTAGGGTTAGGGTTAGGGTTAGGGTTAGGGTTAGGGTTAGGGTTAGGGTTAGGGTTAGGGTTAGGGTTAGGGTTAGGGTTAGGGTTAGGGTTAGGGTTAGGGTTAGGGTTAGGGTTAGGGTTAGGGTTAGGGTTAGGGTTAGGGTTAGGGTTAGGGTTAGGGTTAGGGTTAGGGTTAGGGTTAGGGTTAGGGTTAGGGTTAGGGTTAGGGTTAGGGTTAGGGTTAGGGTTAGGGTTAGGGTTAGGGTTAGGGTTAGGGTTAGGGTTAGGGTTAGGGTTAGGGTTAGGGTTAGGGTTAGGGTTAGGGTTAGGGTTAGGGTTAGGGTTAGGGTTAGGGTTAGGGTTAGGGTTAGGGTTAGGGTTAGGGTTAGGGTTAGGGTTAGGGTTAGGGTTAGGGTTAGGGTTAGGGTTAGGGTTAGGGTTAGGGTTAGGGTTAGGGTTAGGGTTAGGGTTAGGGTTAGGGTTAGGGTTAGGGTTAGGGTTAGGGTTAGGGTTAGGGTTAGGGTTAGGGTTAGGGTTAGGGTTAGGGTTAGGGTTAGGGTTAGGGTTAGGGTTAGGGTTAGGGTTAGGGTTAGGGTTAGGGTTAGGGTTAGGGTTAGGGTTAGGGTTAGGGTTAGGGTTAGGGTTAGGGTTAGGGTTAGGGTTAGGGTTAGGGTTAGGGTTAGGGTTAGGGTTAGGGTTAGGGTTAGGGTTAGGGTTAGGGTTAGGGTTAGGGTTAGGGTTAGGGTTAGGGTTAGGGTTAGGGTTAGGGTTAGGGTTAGGGTTAGGGTTAGGGTTAGGGTTAGGGTTAGGGTTAGGGTTAGGGTTAGGGTTAGGGTTAGGGTTAGGGTTAGGGTTAGGGTTAGGGTTAGGGTTAGGGTTAGGGTTAGGGTTAGGGTTAGGGTTAGGGTTAGGGTTAGGGTTAGGGTTAGGGTTAGGGTTAGGGTTAGGGTTAGGGTTAGGGTTAGGGTTAGGGTTAGGGTTAGGGTTAGGGTTAGGGTTAGGGTTAGGGTTAGGGTTAGGGTTAGGGTTAGGGTTAGGGTTAGGGTTAGGGTTAGGGTTAGGGTTAGGGTTAGGGTTAGGGTTAGGGTTAGGGTTAGGGTTAGGGTTAGGGTTAGGGTTAGGGTTAGGGTTAGGGTTAGGGTTAGGGTTAGGGTTAGGGTTAGGGTTAGGGTTAGGGTTAGGGTTAGGGTTAGGGTTAGGGTTAGGGTTAGGGTTAGGGTTAGGGTTAGGGTTAGGGTTAGGGTTAGGGTTAGGGTTAGGGTTAGGGTTAGGGTTAGGGTTAGGGTTAGGGTTAGGGTTAGGGTTAGGGTTAGGGTTAGGGTTAGGGTTAGGGTTAGGGTTAGGGTTAGGGTTAGGGTTAGGGTTAGGGTTAGGGTTAGGGTTAGGGTTAGGGTTAGGGTTAGGGTTAGGGTTAGGGTTAGGGTTAGGGTTAGGGTTAGGGTTAGGGTTAGGGTTAGGGTTAGGGTTAGGGTTAGGGTTAGGGTTAGGGTTAGGGTTAGGGTTAGGGTTAGGGTTAGGGTTAGGGTTAGGGTTAGGGTTAGGGTTAGGGTTAGGGTTAGGGTTAGGGTTAGGGTTAGGGTTAGGGTTAGGGTTAGGGTTAGGGTTAGGGTTAGGGTTAGGGTTAGGGTTAGGGTTAGGGTTAGGGTTAGGGTTAGGGTTAGGGTTAGGGTTAGGGTTAGGGTTAGGGTTAGGGTTAGGGTTAGGGTTAGGGTTAGGGTTAGGGTTAGGGTTAGGGTTAGGGTTAGGGTTAGGGTTAGGGTTAGGGTTAGGGTTAGGGTTAGGGTTAGGGTTAGGGTTAGGGTTAGGGTTAGGGTTAGGGTTAGGGTTAGGGTTAGGGTTAGGGTTAGGGTTAGGGTTAGGGTTAGGGTTAGGGTTAGGGTTAGGGTTAGGGTTAGGGTTAGGGTTAGGGTTAGGGTTAGGGTTAGGGTTAGGGTTAGGGTTAGGGTTAGGGTTAGGGTTAGGGTTAGGGTTAGGGTTAGGGTTAGGGTTAGGGTTAGGGTTAGGGTTAGGGTTAGGGTTAGGGTTAGGGTTAGGGTTAGGGTTAGGGTTAGGGTTAGGGTTAGGGTTAGGGTTAGGGTTAGGGTTAGGGTTAGGGTTAGGGTTAGGGTTAGGGTTAGGGTTAGGGTTAGGGTTAGGGTTAGGGTTAGGGTTAGGGTTAGGGTTAGGGTTAGGGTTAGGGTTAGGGTTAGGGTTAGGGTTAGGGTTAGGGTTAGGGTTAGGGTTAGGGTTAGGGTTAGGGTTAGGGTTAGGGTTAGGGTTAGGGTTAGGGTTAGGGTTAGGGTTAGGGTTAGGGTTAGGGTTAGGGTTAGGGTTAGGGTTAGGGTTAGGGTTAGGGTTAGGGTTAGGGTTAGGGTTAGGGTTAGGGTTAGGGTTAGGGTTAGGGTTAGGGTTAGGGTTAGGGTTAGGGTTAGGGTTAGGGTTAGGGTTAGGGTTAGGGTTAGGGTTAGGGTTAGGGTTAGGGTTAGGGTTAGGGTTAGGGTTAGGGTTAGGGTTAGGGTTAGGGTTAGGGTTAGGGTTAGGGTTAGGGTTAGGGTTAGGGTTAGGGTTAGGGTTAGGGTTAGGGTTAGGGTTAGGGTTAGGGTTAGGGTTAGGGTTAGGGTTAGGGTTAGGGTTAGGGTTAGGGTTAGGGTTAGGGTTAGGGTTAGGGTTAGGGTTAGGGTTAGGGTTAGGGTTAGGGTTAGGGTTAGGGTTAGGGTTAGGGTTAGGGTTAGGGTTAGGGTTAGGGTTAGGGTTAGGGTTAGGGTTAGGGTTAGGGTTAGGGTTAGGGTTAGGGTTAGGGTTAGGGTTAGGGTTAGGGTTAGGGTTAGGGTTAGGGTTAGGGTTAGGGTTAGGGTTAGGGTTAGGGTTAGGGTTAGGGTTAGGGTTAGGGTTAGGGTTAGGGTTAGGGTTAGGGTTAGGGTTAGGGTTAGGGTTAGGGTTAGGGTTAGGGTTAGGGTTAGGGTTAGGGTTAGGGTTAGGGTTAGGGTTAGGGTTAGGGTTAGGGTTAGGGTTAGGGTTAGGGTTAGGGTTAGGGTTAGGGTTAGGGTTAGGGTTAGGGTTAGGGTTAGGGTTAGGGTTAGGGTTAGGGTTAGGGTTAGGGTTAGGGTTAGGGTTAGGGTTAGGGTTAGGGTTAGGGTTAGGGTTAGGGTTAGGGTTAGGGTTAGGGTTAGGGTTAGGGTTAGGGTTAGGGTTAGGGTTAGGGTTAGGGTTAGGGTTAGGGTTAGGGTTAGGGTTAGGGTTAGGGTTAGGGTTAGGGTTAGGGTTAGGGTTAGGGTTAGGGTTAGGGTTAGGGTTAGGGTTAGGGTTAGGGTTAGGGTTAGGGTTAGGGTTAGGGTTAGGGTTAGGGTTAGGGTTAGGGTTAGGGTTAGGGTTAGGGTTAGGGTTAGGGTTAGGGTTAGGGTTAGGGTTAGGGTTAGGGTTAGGGTTAGGGTTAGGGTTAGGGTTAGGGTTAGGGTTAGGGTTAGGGTTAGGGTTAGGGTTAGGGTTAGGGTTAGGGTTAGGGTTAGGGTTAGGGTTAGGGTTAGGGTTAGGGTTAGGGTTAGGGTTAGGGTTAGGGTTAGGGTTAGGGTTAGGGTTAGGGTTAGGGTTAGGGTTAGGGTTAGGGTGGTTGGGTTAGGGTTAGGGTTAGGGTTAGGGTTAGGGTTAGGGTTAGGGTTAGGGTTAGGGTTAGGGTTAGGGTTAGGGTTAGGGTTAGGGTTAGGGTTAGGGTTAGGGTTAGGGTTAGGGTTAGGGTTAGGGTTAGGGTTAGGGTTAGGGTTAGGGTTAGGGTTAGGGTTAGGGTTAGGGTTAGGGTTAGGGTTAGGGTTAGGGTTAGGGTTAGGGTTAGGGTTAGGGTTAGGGTTAGGGTTAGGGTTAGGGTTAGGGTTAGGGTTAGGGTTAGGGTTAGGGTTAGGGTTAGGGTTAGGGTTAGGGTTAGGGTTAGGGTTAGGGTTAGGGTTAGGGTTAGGGTTAGGGTTAGGGTTAGGGTTAGGGTTAGGGTTAGGGTTAGGGTTAGGGTTAGGGTTAGGGTTAGGGTTAGGGTTAGGGTTAGGGTTAGGGTTAGGGTTAGGGTTAGGGTTAGGGTTAGGGTTAGGGTTAGGGTTAGGGTTAGGGTTAGGGTTAGGGTTAGGGTTAGGGTTAGGGTTAGGGTTAGGGTTAGGGTTAGGGTTAGGGTTAGGGTTAGGGTTAGGGTTAGGGTTAGGGTTAGGGTTAGGGTTAGGGTTAGGGTTAGGGTTAGGGTTAGGGTTAGGGTTAGGGTTAGGGTTAGGGTTAGGGTTAGGGTTAGGGTTAGGGTTAGGGTTAGGGTTAGGGTTAGGGTTAGGGTTAGGGTTAGGGTTAGGGTTAGGGTTAGGGTTAGGGTTAGGGTTAGGGTTAGGGTTAGGGTTAGGGTTAGGGTTAGGGTTAGGGTTAGGGTTAGGGTTAGGGTTAGGGTTAGGGTTAGGGTTAGGGTTAGGGTTAGGGTTAGGGTTAGGGTTAGGGTTAGGGTTAGGGTTAGGGTTAGGGTTAGGGTTAGGGTTAGGGTTAGGGTTAGGGTTAGGGTTAGGGTTAGGGTTAGGGTTAGGGTTAGGGTTAGGGTTAGGGTTAGGGTTAGGGTTAGGGTTAGGGTTAGGGTTAGGGTTAGGGTTAGGGTTAGGGTTAGGGTTAGGGTTAGGGTTAGGGTTAGGGTTAGGGTTAGGGTTAGGGTTAGGGTTAGGGTTAGGGTTAGGGTTAGGGTTAGGGTTAGGGTTAGGGTTAGGGTTAGGGTTAGGGTTAGGGTTAGGGTTAGGGTTAGGGTTAGGGTTAGGGTTAGGGTTAGGGTTAGGGTTAGGGTTAGGGTTAGGGTTAGGGTTAGGGTTAGGGTTAGGGTTAGGGTTAGGGTTAGGGTTAGGGTTAGGGTTAGGGTTAGGGTTAGGGTTAGGGTTAGGGTTAGGGTTAGGGTTAGGGTTAGGGTTAGGGTTAGGGTTAGGGTTAGGGTTAGGGTTAGGGTTAGGGTTAGGGTTAGGGTTAGGGTTAGGGTTAGGGTTAGGGTTAGGGTTAGGGTTAGGGTTAGGGTTAGGGTTAGGGTTAGGGTTAGGGTTAGGGTTAGGGTTAGGGTTAGGGTTAGGGTTAGGGTTAGGGTTAGGGTTAGGGTTAGGGTTAGGGTTAGGGTTAGGGTTAGGGTTAGGGTTAGGGTTAGGGTTAGGGTTAGGGTTAGGGTTAGGGTTAGGGTTAGGGTTAGGGTTAGGGTTAGGGTTAGGGTTAGGGTTAGGGTTAGGGTTAGGGTTAGGGTTAGGGTTAGGGTTAGGGTTAGGGTTAGGGTTAGGGTTAGGGTTAGGGTTAGGGTTAGGGTTAGGGTTAGGGTTAGGGTTAGGGTTAGGGTTAGGGTTAGGGTTAGGGTTAGGGTTAGGGTTAGGGTTAGGGTTAGGGTTAGGGTTAGGGTTAGGGTTAGGGTTAGGGTTAGGGTTAGGGTTAGGGTTAGGGTTAGGGTTAGGGTTAGGGTTAGGGTTAGGGTTAG